>CM070733.1:10677852-11877852 GCA_036346275.1 Otatea glauca | reverse complement strand
GAAGTTGTGATTGATCTGCGCTTGTGTTGTTGCCCTTCTCCGTGTGTGTGTGTGTTGATGGGTGGTGTGTGTGCGTGCGTGCGTGCGCTCTAGACGAGGAGCTCTCCTCTATTGCTTTTCTCTGTGCCCTTTCATGATGGCTAGTAGAGCTTTTTATAGACGTGGGTGATGGATGAATACGGAAAGAGCTCATTTCAAAACTGCACCATTACAAAGAGGTTTATTTGATTGCTTGATTTAGTTGCCGAAGTTTCCTTTTGCATCTTTACCTTCCATTCATAAGATATTTGATTACATGGTCCTTATATTTTTAGATGGTGTGTTTTACTCTAATGTATGATAGTAAATGCCATTAAAAATAGCTAAATGGAGATTATAGAAGGAAAAATAGTAAAAGTAGGATCAAAATTGTAGAATGATATGTATTTAGGAATAAAATTGAAAAATAGAATGTCACATATTCAAAAATAGAGGAGTATAAACTAGCTAATGCATGTACAATATCTGGAGGATGCCACGGCATTCACATGGAATAAGACGGCAATGGATCGGCTAGATTTGTGATACAACAAAAGTGATCTATTTAGCTTTCCATAGTATGATATATAATGACTTCATTTACATACTCTGAGAAATATTGATGCAAAGATGACTGAACTGGAGGAGAAGGGAGCAGGTCCAGCGGGAGGCATGCCCTACACCATCACCATGATCGAGCACCTCATGCATGAGACACTTTAATTGTACATTGTAATTGTTTATATTGTAATTGTGATATGCAAAATCTGTGATTGTAATTGTGATTGATGTATTATATGTAATTGTGATTGATGTATTATATTGTAGTTGTGTATATGCAAAATCTGTGATTGTTGTACATTATAATTGTGCATATGCAAAATTGCAATTGTGATTGATGTATTATATTGTAGTTGTGTATATGCGAAATCTGTGATTGTTGTACATTGTAATCGTGTGTATGCAAAATCTGTGATTGATGTATTATATGTTTCAGAGGGCATGGCTAGCAAGACCGAGGCTAGCCCAAAATGCGCTTTTTTATTTTTTGATCGGGCACTATCTGTGGCGGTTGGTGGATAGAACCACCACAGATAATATAGATCTGTGGCGGTTGATGTATAGAACCGCCACGTATAATATAGTTATCTGTGGCGGTTGGTGGGAAGAACCGCCACGTATAATATTTTTATCTGTGGCGGTTGTAGAAAGAACCGCCACGTATAGTGTAGTTATCTGTGGCGGTTGGTGGATAGAACCGTCACGAGATAGTATTGTTATTCGTGGCGGTTGGTGGATAGAACCACCACGTATAGTATTGTTATCGTGGCGGTTAGTATGTAGAACCGTCACGATAACACTTATCTGTGACGGTTAGAAAACCGCCACTGATAATCCTCGATTATCAGTGGCACTATATCTGTGGCGGTTCAATAACCGCCACTGATGGCGGTTATGAACCGCCACTGATGACGTTTTTTGGTGTAGTGTGTACACGTGCTTAGACGTGGTTTGAGTAAGAAGAAGATTTGCTATGGAATGAACTGCTTCATGTGCCATGTGGTTCGGTGGACCACTACTTATTAGAGTCCTAATTTGACAATTAATGACTTCACTAACTACTTACATAGCTAAACTCGAACCCTATATGCACGCAAAGACCACACACACAGGGTGCATCTCAACATCTCTTCTTCACGAGGATATAGCATCCTACCGAGTTAAAAGGCGCTTGATGCGCGACGTGGAGGGTGGATGCCGAGGAGTCAGCGAGGGCATGGGTGTGTGGCAACGGGCAACCCACTGCGACAATGGTGAGCAGATAGGGAAGACAACACAGCGTGAGTCAACGAGTGCTTGACCGCCTAAGTGGGCTGACCAAAACAATAAATAAGCAATATAAGCCTATCTTTCGATTTTTTTTGTCAATTGTAACTATGCAAATAGGTTGAATAGAGATAATAGCCGATTTGTTTGATTGATTAGTGTTAACTTGTTCATAGAATTACAAAAGTTTGACAAGTAAACATTGTGCAAGTATTTTTCAAATAATAAAGTATTACTATTAGTAATCCTCGAACCGATAAAAATACAACACAACCTATTCAATATGTTTATCTTAATTTAGCTTAACTTTTTATACCCACCTTCTATTTTTTTCCTAGCTTCACCACTACTCGGTGGCATAGTCACCATGGGATTTTCTTCATCAAGACTAACTTCATCTTAGGATTTGTCCGTTCAATCCGCATTCTACCTCAAGTTTAGTTTATCTAACTAATCTTTACTACTTTAAAAGAATGTAATAGGGAGTGGCAATATGTTCTGTACCTTCTCAATTCTTACCTATCTCTTCTCAAATCCCCTTTTCACCTCTAAAATTTCTCCAACAAAAACACAAAGAAAAATCGTCCCATAACAAAGAAATTCGCTAATAAAAAATATAATACTTATCCCAATTATCTCTCTTCTCTCTCTTCATGGTATACGGCAAAGGTGCGATATAAACTGCGGTGACGAAGTCAAAGGTGTGGTGTAAACTAAGCTTGACAGCAAAGGCATGGGATGAGTCGAGATGGAGCTCGATCAGGCACTAAAGCGGAGTTGAAAGCATGGCGCAAGCTAAGCTCAGCAACAAACATCTTAATGTGCTAGGTAAATATTATTTTTATCCATAGCACTCAACTAGTAATATAAAAGAATGAGTTGGCGTTATTGATGATAAAAGTTAGCCCTCCCCTCCTCCTCCCCCTCTCCTACAAAATCTCTAACAAAAAAGGAAAAAGAAAAATTATCTTCCAACAAACAAATTTCACCTCCTAAAAAATCTCTAACAAAACAAAAAGGCACAACGCTAGCTTTGTCGAAGCTCAGCCGATACGTACGCGAAGACGAGAGTGTGGAGCACGACAATCCCGACGATATTGACTCAATATATATAGGTGTTATGATATTTTTTATCGGTAACAAAAACATTAGTATTCAGCTAGTTTATAACAAATGCAAAGATGGATCATTCAACTGTGAGCTGGTTCGTTGTAAAAAAAAGTGTTCGTTATGTTCTCATGACAAAGAGGGAAAGAGAAGTTCAGAATCTAATTAGGAAAGTATACTGGGCTTCATTCTCAGCTTTCCGTTTTACTCTCCGGCCTGCGACGAAGCCCATTCCCGAACCACCAGCCCGCTCCGACGACTGTTTTTCGCTGCTGCATGCACCCCGAGGGTTAGGGTTTTGCTGCACCCGGCCGCCCCTCCTCCTCTCTATAAATACCAACCATCATCTTCCTCTGTTCCCCATCACCGCCGCCGCCTCAGTCGCGCCTACATTGGATGCGGGTCCTCATCTCCTCTCTTGCAGTGATGTTGCTGTTGGTTGTTTTGATTCGCCTTTTCTGTTTTGCGCCTTTTCTCCTCTACCTTCTTGATTTGATTTGTGTTTTGATTCGCGTTTTCTTTTACCTTCTTGATTTGATTTGCTTTCCTTGTTCCTTGATGGGATCGGTTTTGGCTCTCTTTGATTTCTTTGATCTTGGGGGAGGAAAGCCAATTTGCAGAGCAAAGGGGCCAGACACAGTGGCGATCTTTGCATTGAAGGTTGGCGAGATCGAACTAACCCTGCAGTTCTCCGTGCCGCTCAGATCTTGCTCTGTTTTGTGACGGCCTCGAACAAGCTGCTACATCTGCGTCTACTTGTATCGCATACTTGGTTTCTTTTCTTTTTCCCCATGATTTTTCTTTGATTAAGAATGTTACGTCATATGCCGGGCAATTGTTGGTTGCCATAAATGTGTTCTGTTCAAATGCAAAACTGGGTTCTTTCATATGGCTTAAAGATCTTCGAACACTTTGTGTCTGCAAGCTAGTATCTTTTTTTGCGTTTTTCTTTGCTAAAAAGTTCTTTTCTCAACTAGTTAAGAAACGGGAGAATTGATCGTTGTCCTGTTTTAGTTGATGCAATGATCAATTGGGGCAAATTATCAATTATTCCCGTTAAGAAACTCGAGGACTTTGTACTCATTCTGAACGGAACGGAATGAATGAGCCAGTAGTAATTGTGGCAGCTCATTGACACAAAAATTGAAAACTGATAGATCGCAAGCCGAGCTGGATAAAGAACCTTCTTTTTTTGATATGAGGAAAATCCTCATTCAAAACATTGCTGATGATTTTCTGACGAGGAAAGAAAGTTGAAAACCAAACCCAATCCAACCTGAACACATGAAGAAAACTGGCATCCCAATTCAGCCCATAAAAACGTTCGTAGAACCCAATCCAACCGAAAACAGCCCATCAGACCAAGGCCGCCTGAGTCCATATTGCCTCAAAATAAAATAAAACAACAAACAAAAACAGGAGAAGCCTTGCTGATGCGGCACAAATTAGGAACACAAGGATTCAAATTTTGTTTTCGGATTAAATCTCGTTAATGACTAACCCAAATTCGAAATGTCGTCGAGAGATCTTGGAATTTCGGGTAAATCTCGGATGAAATTCAAATATTTTTTTAAAATATGGTTTTATTTCTATTGCGAAAAATGAAATTTCATTTTCGAAATCCTGGCGAGAATTGCCAAGATTTCAGTGAATTTACACCAAGCGAAATATAGCTCATAAAATTTTCAGATTATTATCAAATCTGAGAAAATTTAAAATATTTAAATATTACTACTGTCATAATAAAATACTAACCGGCAAATTTGAATCGAATAAAAAATAAAACAAACCACGTTAGAAAATTTTGAAATTTTTTGTGCGTGGTTATGATGCATTACTAACGTTCTCATAGTTTTTTTTATGATAATCAAACTTCATAATTTTTTAAAAATTTGGATAATGCTACTGTCCTGATAAAAACCTCATCAGGGAATTTCAACCAAATGAAAAATAGTTCAAAACACTTTATAAAATTTTGGAATTTTTTGTGGATAATCCTGATGTATCATTAATGTTTATATAAAATTTTCATATAATGATCAAGCTTCAAGAAGCTCCAAAAATTCTGACAATACTACATAAAAGCTTGATGATCAATACATAAATTTGCTTTAGCAATTAAAAAAAGTTAACATTTTTGAAATTTTTACAGAAGGGTTCTAAGAAAATGATTAAGATGTCATAAAAATTTTGAATCATGATCACACACAAGTGAATTTATAAAATTTTTACAAGGGCACTGTACCATTTATGTTTTTTATTTTTAAAATATAAAAAATGAAGTTCAATGCTTACATAGATTTGATTGAGCAAACAAAAAAAAGTTGAAAATATTATATAATGGTACTAGGAAATTCTAAAGCTGTCAAAAAAAATCTGGATCATGATCACACTCGAGAAAATTTATAAAATTCTGACAAGGTTACTGTCCTAATTAAGTTCATTCAGTTTTTGATTTTTTAAAAGTAAAAAATGAAGTTCAATTATTTAGAATTTTTTGTATGATCCTACGCTACTAAATATAGTACCATAAATTTTTTAGATCATGATTAATCTTTTACAATTTTATAAAAATCTGACAGTGTTTCTTCCGGAATTTTAAAATGTCTAAAATAAATCAGTTTTTCAACAAATTTTCATAGAAGATTACTTTCTTAAGGGCTATTGGACCAAATCCGGTCAAACCCGTCCATAAAAAGTCAAAAACACGAGATTTCGGTGAAAATTTCTGAGATTACCGTAGCTATTTAATTTTTTTCATTTTTTTTACCCGCCCGGGATTTTAGATCCTATCGCCGGCCTGAATCCGAAATGTCGGCTGTTTTTTGAACCTTGATTAGAGACCCTAATTTGTAAGGAGGTGCCTAATCTTTCACGGTATAAGTCTTGCACATCAGCTTCCTCTTCTATCTTTGCACTGTTGCGCAGCAACAAGTCTTCTCTTGTTTCCCTTATTCTTGTGCAGCCCTGTCTCTTCTAGCACAGCCCCTCTTCTTGTCTAGTCAACGGAAACAAACACCCGATGGCAAACAAGTAGGCTCCCTCTTGCGCACATCTCAATGCCCAATAGGAAGATGAAGATCAAGATGATTAGCCCGTGAATTGATTCACCACAGAAACAATCCTCGAACCCGATGATAATTTCTGGATTGAAATGACAAGAACATGTACACATGATACGGCCGCCAAACCATGGCGATTTTCTGGGTTTATCTTAATGCCAAAAACTCCCTCGTACATAGGGTCATTGGGCAGGGTTAAATCCCACACACGCATGCAACTAGGATTAGGGGCATTGGGCAGGGTTAATTAAATCCCTCGTACATAGGGACATTAGGGGCATTGGGCAGGGTTAAACTAACTTGGACTCCTCTAAATAAGGAAAAAACAAACAAATAGTTGGTTAAGAATCTGGATTAGAAGGAACAATCAGTACTGGAAATGTGGTGGTACCTTTCTAGTGGCTTCCTCCTGGCCCGTTCTAATTCGTGACTCCCACGCACCTGCTGCTGCTCGGCCGTCTCACGCACTCGCCCGCTGGCTGACACACACGCAGTATGCGCTCACCCTTAGGTTCATGCACACACGGCGCTCACACCACACAGCTCTTGGCGTTCATGTGCGTCTTGCTGCTGACGTGCCCATGCGCATGCTACCCGCCCAGCTGCCACACCAGTTTGTGCGCACATGATCTAGCCTTTCCATCCTCACTGTCGGCTTTTCGTTGTTCTTGTTCTGTGGCCGTATCACTTGCACAGTTGTTCCGCCGTAGCGGTCGTTGCTGTAATGCCGCCATTGTCGCGGCCGTTGCTACGCACGGAGAAGACGACGTTTGGGTATATATCACTCCACTGCTTGTTCTTCACAAACACACACTCTGGATGAGGTTGAACATAGCGTACACACATACATGAGCAAAATCAGATGGACTCAATTTTTGCATTGGCTCCTTCACGGCGGCCGAAGGCCACACTTTGTTTATACATGTTATATATAATGCAACAATTACCACTAGTTACATATACGACACAACATGCATGGCCCTTTACTCCACGACGTGCGACATGCATGCTAAGTAAATACATAGGAACTAATAACAAGATCATTTATAACAAACGACCTGGTCGTAGGCCATGGCGGCTACGTCGGGGCCTCTGGGTCTCAATGGCCGCCGCAAGAGATCTTGGACAAGGAGTTGGAGAGAGCCTTCGGCCCCAGGTTGCTATGGCGGGACAATCGAAAGATTGGGAATGGAATCTTACTTGAATCGGGAAGAGGATGCCATTAGCTACTACAGAATCATACAACACTATCTCTTCATCTGGGTCGGTTTAATTTCAACTTTTTACGAAAAAATTGATAATGATAGATGATTCAGCATGGGTGAGAAATATGATACAAAACATCACTATCAATTTGATAGTGATGACGATGGTCATTACGATCAGTTTCTAAGGTTAGAACCGATTGTGATAGTATATATATCACGGTCGGTTCTGATATCAAAACCGATCGTGATGTGCACATCTAATAGTGTCGACGATCGGGACCGTCGACCGCAAAGAAGGGGGAAGGATCGTGCAAGGGGGCGAGGCCCAAAGTCGTGCTCGTTCGGGAAGGAGGGAGCGTCGATAGGTGCACAGCTCGGGGAAGAAGAACAATCGGACAGGAGACACAGTGCTTATACTGGTTCGAACCCCCTAGGTCGGGTAATAGCTCTACTCCAGTCTTGCCCGTAGGCGAAAGGTGACTAAAAGCTCCCCGGGGGAGAACAAAGGGGGGAGCTTGACCTCGAGGTCGTTCGGAAGTGGTGGCCGAGGGGAGCTCAATGGATGGTGTGGCGTACGAGTGTGTCTGCAGATGTGTCTGCGCATCCCCTTTGGTTCTTGCTGTGTTACCCCTCTGACCGGGGTAGTCCGGCGCTTTTATAGACCCTTGGCGCTGATCTCGAGGCTGACATCGGGTGGTTGTCTGTGAGTTGACCCTAGTTCCCACGCAAGGGAATTGACAGGAGTTGCTGGGAGTGGTTGACCCTAGTTCCCACGCAGGGGAATTGACACGAGTTGGTGACCCTAGTTCCCACGTAGGGGAGAGATGTAACATCCCAGATTTTCTGTTATTCCAAAAATTATTTTAAAATTAATTCAATTCAAATTTTGGATTTTCCTTGGTGTTCTAATTAACCTGACATCCATATCCTTCCGAAATTGGAGTTCAATTCTTTATCGTCCGCAAAGTCAAAATTCCAAATTCCGGTCCTTATTCGAAATTTCACCCGAGTTACAAAATGCTCCCAAAATCTCAAAATCTATTGACTTAGGTTCCAAATATTCTATAATGATTTTGGGATTTTTTTCAAGATTTATAGAATCTTTTTGCTATTTTATCTCTCGGGCTTTCATCAAATCCATTATATTCGTCTTGAAATTATCTAAATTTAAAAATTCATCCAAAATAAGTGAAACCAATTTTATTGGGTTCCATTTTACTCATTAGGATTTTTAGTATCTTTTCCGGTATTTTTAGATCTTGTTATCAATTTTATCTCGCGCGCTTTAAAATCCGCACTGTTCATCTTCCCCAAAATTTCAGCATCCTGTCATGTTCTAGCTCTTTGCAAGCAAGAACTTCAATCTCTCATATCTTTCTCCATGAATGTCCAAATCAAGTGAGATCTGAAGAATCGTGACGGCGTCGTAATGGAGATTAAATACCCTACCGTTATCCATCTTTAATCCGAGTGAAACGGCCGCAATTAAGCGTTAATGACAATTTATTGCTCGGTCATTATCTCAGGCGTTTTTTCACCTCACCGGACGTGTGAGTACTCAAAAGTTTCGTCTTGCTGTCCTCTACCCCGTGCTCACCTTGACCCATTGATTCAGTGCCGTTTCCCTTTCCAAAACTCGAGAAAAACCGACGCCCAGCGTTCTCCAAAGACACCGGCGAGCCATCTTTTGCTCCGATGAGTTTTCGGGTAAACTAACCGCATCACTCTGTGCCTTTTGCTTCCTTGATCGCAACCATTCAATCGGATTTAATTTTCATCGCAGATTGACCCCGTACTTCGAGTTTGTTCATCGTCGGTCGTCGCTCCTTTCATCGTCGATTTCTCCCGTTTGGGTACGATTCAATTCAATTCCTTGCACCCTTAGACTCCCCTTGATGCTAGCTATCCCGTGCTCACCTTAGTTTCGAGAAATTTCGCGTTTTGACATGTTTTTGGCCGCCATGCCACCGACCCGTTAATGGTCATCGCTGAGTGTCGCTCCGGCCACCATTCTTCGTGCCCTCACTTGCCCCGGCACCACGATGTCGTCCTCGTTCCAATTTACCGCTTGCCGCTCGCCGCCGTGCCCTCTAGCTCTGGCAATCATTTGCGCAAGAAGCTCTAATATGTCTCTGTAACACAGGCGCACAGGAAAATGAAGCACGGTAGCATCACGATGCTACAGTGCAATTTCGCAATTTTAGTTTTGTCAAACTTTCTTTGACCCGTTCTCCCCCATCCGAACTCGGAATCGAGTGATTCAAATTTCTAAATTCATCTAAATTTGTCCTCTATCTTCCAGTATTTTTATTATAATTTTTAGTTTCTTTTTATTTTATTTTATTCATCTCGTGCACCGGTTTGCGCGTAGTCGAAGAAGCGGTCGTCGTCGCCGACGAAGGAGAAGACCTCCAGAACAGCGCAGCGCACTTCATTGATGAAGGCAAGTCTCCTTGAAATATGTTGATCCATGTTTTGAAATGCTTTGTAGATTTACAAACTTGTATGCTATGTTGATTAAAAAAAATATTATATTATGATAGATTGTAGTTAAATACCTTGTTAATATGTATGTTTGCTACATATTAATCCATCTGTCCTTTGGCTGCCCTAGAATGATTAATTATATTATAAATGGCTTGACACCTTGTTTAGTATAATAGTAGTGCTTAGTTATGCTAAATACTATTTGTATGTTTAATTGAAGGCTTGTTACTTGAAATTCTAAATGATTGAGTGAAAATATTATTTAAAAAGGGCAGTTGGTGCTGCCAGTTTGGTAAAATAAAAGAAAAGATTTGGTATTTTAAAAATTGAATAGGGTGGAAGGTTGCAAGGCGGGTGCAGAATGCACGAGACTCGGGTTTGAGTATGTACCACCCTAGTCACCCTAAGGACCGATCCCTTGTGATTGTCAAACAATGTATAACAGTGCGGACGCGGGTTCCAGTATGGGACGGGCCTGGCCAAGTAACTAGTGAAAACTTAATTAAGGCATGCCAGACGGTGGAGTAGGCGTGGTTGGAGCCACAGGAGTCCTACAGGCGCAAGAGGGGGCTTCATTATTGTTGTAGCCATTTGGCGGTGAAACCTCAGCGGGTGTGACTTAGTGAAGATGTAGCTAGAGAAATGGCCTTGTGATTTTCACTTGGGGTTATATGCCAAAGGAAGTGTATGACCAAATGTAGTGAAATATCTCTCGCGGGTAAAGCGTGCAAACTCTGCAGAGTAAACAAACTATTCGAATAGCCGTACCCACGGTCAAGGGTAGACAGAGGGCGTTGTCACATGGTAGATTTTCCCTATTTGGTTTCAAAATCAGAATTTTTATAAAATGAAGCACGGTTGGAGCCGCGAATATTTTGATTTGATAAAAGTCCGTGGTTGGAGCCACGAGGAAAACATTTTAAAAGAAAACCACGGTTGGTGCTGTGGAAAAGTATTCTTAAAATAAAACCATGGCCAATGCCATGAGTTGGTTTATGTTTTGTTTTTCCCATGGTTGGAGCCGTGTCCTGAAAAGTTTGAAGCTCTTATTTCTTAAAACAAAATAGTTTTGAAAACTGCTCTTCAAAATTCGGGGATAAAATCTTAAAAATTGGCTTTTGGCAAATTAACCAATTTCCTCCCTTGAATTAAACTACATACTGCATTTCTTTCTGGACTTGTTGAGTATGTTGCATACTCACCCTCGCTTTTCATTGCGGGGCTGCTTATTCCATAAAGCAGACCAGGAGATCAGAGATAGTTATCCAAGAGCTTGCATCCCGCCGTTCGACATTTGCGATGAGGCTTTGAAGAGGAGAATTATCCAGACGTCTAGGATCGCGTTTTCTCCAGTCTTTGCCTGTGGTGTTTTGGACTTCGCTTCGTCAAGTTTATTTGCCAGTTTAATGTTTCCGCTGCTATATGACCCACGGGTCCAACTTTTGTAATAATGGGCCATGTCACCAAGACTAATTCAATTTTTGTTTATCGCATGGTTATGGTCCATACTGTTATGATCTGTGTGTACTAGCTATTGATCCAGGGACTGGTATAGGTAAACACAGCTGGGACCTGTATCCTTTTTGCGGGTTTCGACAAGAGAGGTCGCATAAAAAGGAGATTATTATGCTGGAGGCCGGGCCGAGGGCGCTGAGGTCGAAGAGGTCGCGTGAGTCAGCACAAGCTCGGGAAAACTCTCGCCCGAGCTCGGGAACCGTCCTCCGAGCTCGGGGAAACCCCCGTCCGAGCTCGGGAACAGTCCTTCGAGCTCGGGGGAGAACGGCCTAAAGCCCCCGGGGGGGCCTGGACATTTGTCAGGACGACTGATCCCCGACAAATAGGTTATAACCTTTGGGCTGAACTATGTTTTGTTGTTGTTCTAGAGGTAAAAAAATCCACCGTCGCCTAAAAAACACAACATACTCTACGGTTGGAAGCAATTGGGGTGAGAAATTATGATATCCTTGGGGATGAGTGCTAAGGGGGTAAAGTTGAAGTCCAAGCTTGAGGAGTTTTCCCCTCAATTTGCCCTCATTTGTGGTTTCCTTCAAAATGTGAGAATTCCTTCAAATCCCTTCAATTTTGCACTAGGTAATTCGATATCACTGTTGATGTTGTAAATGTATGTCTCCTTCAAATCCCTCAACAAGGGAATTTAAAAATCATAACTAGGGAAGAAGGTATAGGGAGTAAATTATATATCTTAGAACCCGTCCTCTAGTTTGCAAAGGTAATTAAATAATATCTCGATATTTGAAATAGCTAGCTGTAACTCCAGTTTTTCTTAATTTAGTGTGCGTAGTTTAATTGCAGATGGGTTGTGAAGAATAGATGTTTCAGAAAAACTGTGTGTGTTGAATTCCATAGGGGTGTTAAGGAGTTCAAAAAAATTACTGAAGAAGCACTACAAGGAATCACAATATTAGTGACTAAACATAGTGATGAAAGCTTGTTTTATCACTATTTACCAGATCTATAGTGACCAAAAGAAATTTTCTCACTGCTTCATCTATTGTCCTTGCTTTGATTGTACCAATCTCAGGAGATTTAACAACTTAGCTCAAATTGAAGACCACTTGATTCGATGTGGCTTCATGAGGAATTGCACATGTTGGATCCATCATGGGGAGACAAGTACTACCTGTCTGGTATGCAACGAAGACATGCTGGAATCCGATCATGATTTGCAGCATCATATATTTGAGGAGGACAATTTAGATTAAATGTTGCGGGAAGTGTAGAAAAATTACACGAAAAGAGAGTTTGAAAAATCTAAAAGCTTGATGGAAGACGATACCAAACGGTTGTTCTCGGGTTGCAAAGCAGAATACACCAAGTTGGGTTCAGCCCTTATATTGTTCGAACTGAAGGCAAAACACCATTGGATAGGTATAAGATTCAATACACTTTTAGTTCTTCTATCGATATGCTTCCGGAGGAAAACGAGTTACCAACAAGTATTTATGAAGCGAAGAAGCTACTATGTCCCATGGGAATGGAAATAGGAATAGAAAGGATACATGCATCTCCGAATGATTACATCTTATGCCATAACATGTATAAGGAATTACATGTTTATCTAATTTGTTGTGTACCTCGGTATAAACGAAAGGAGAAGGGTAAGAGTCGAGCTGATGACAGTGAAGGGGTAAACAAAGGAGCACCAGCCAAGGTATTGTGGTATTTGCCCATCATTCCCTGTTTGAAGCGGTTGTTTGTAAATCCCAAAGAGCTAAAATTATTGTGTTGGCATTATGAATCTCGAAAGAAAGATGGCAAGTTGAGACAGCCCGCTGATTCGGCTCAATGAAGAAACATTGATTGGAAACATGAGGAGTTTGGTGTTGAGATGAGGAACATAAGTTTTATATTGATTACCGATGGAATGAATTCGTTTGGTAATATGAGCGGGAGTATATCATGATGTCGTTACTAATCTCTAGACCACACAACCAAAAAATGATATTGATGTGTACATAACACAATTGATTAAAGATTTGGTAAAATTGTGGAACGAGGGGTCGTGATGTGATATGCATAAAAAAGAGAGAACTTTACCTTACGGGCTACGATATTTTGCACCATAAATGATTTTCTGGCCCTTGGTAATTTAGCGAGCTATAGAACGAAAGGAGCCAAAACGTGTTTTATTTGTGAAGAGGAGACTGAGAGCTTGTAGCTGTCGATTCCTCACATGGTTCAAAGAAAAGGCGAAGGTCTCCGTTAGTGAGGATGTCAAATGGTTGGCCGACGGATTAATATTTAATGTACAAACATGGCAGTGGTACTGTTAGTGTTATGCCCTTGAGTCAATCATTTAGATGATTGTAACATGACTATATTTATGAATAATAATATGATTATTGGTCCAATGAATGTATATCATTGTATTGATCAACAAGTATGTGACTTGCTTATGAAGCTCTTTACTTATTGATATAATTCGATAAATATCTCTGATCGGATATCATCGTATAGGACAACGATGAATAGATCAGCACATGTAGTGATCGATAATCATGCTTCATAGATCATGGGATATGGAGATATCATCTACATTGTGGACGCATGTTGAAGAACATGGGTTAGATAGACCCATAATGGGACACCGCGAGAATGTTACATTCTTATGTGTCATCAGTGTATCTCATACATAGTAGATGTATGATCCTTAGACCTCAGATTGTCATATTCCCTACATGTGTAATAGTTTTCCTTGGGGCTATCAAACACTACTTCCTAACCGGATAGTTATAAAGGTAGTTTTCATGTTTACTATAAAACGTGCAGAGGGAAGTGAGCAGTCAAGATGGAATTTGCCACTCCAATGAAACAGAGATATATGACAATGCCACTCGTGTGATATGATTAAGGAAGTGCATGGCCATGCCATGATTGAGGAGTCAATCACAACTTATTAATATATCACGGATACGAGAGATGGATTGAATCATCAAAGGATGACATGCTTCTCGCCTTGAGTTCAATCTTCATATACTTGGCAAAGGGATTATTACATGAGTACTTTTGATAGGTTCTGTCCGATTTGATCATAGTATGTTTGAGAGTTGGCATGCTTTGCAAGGAGCCGCTACCAACTATTGGATTGAAAAGGAGTTTTCCAAATCCATATCCAAACATACGTGAACCTGCAGGATCACACACTTAATGGGCTGGGACGCATTAATTTGGATTGGATTCGTAATTAATGGACCTCGTGGGCTTAGCACACTAATAGGCCCTGGTTTAGGGTTTCATCTCGTGGCTATATAAGGAGTGGAGGAGGGTGGGCGTAGGGTGTGCTTTTCACGATTTAGAAGTGTTTCACCTGAAACCCTAGCCTCCTCCTCTCGCTGCCCCTGCCGAACGGCCAGGTGCTTGCACACCGACGCACGGCGTTCCATCCCTCGACGTGTGGACTACTGCGGTGACGCTGCTGCAACTGCGGCATGGGAGGACGATCCATGGCGAGGTGAGGATGATCCACTCCATCGACGCAACGACTGCGGCGAGGACGATTCACTACATCGACGCGCGAACGATTCCGCAACTGCGCGTCTAGTGGTAATCTAATCTATGATCCCCTTCTTGCGAGTAGCTTTTTGGTTATGCGATAGATTTTTTTTGTGCTAGCGTAGCATACCGCGTTCCTCTTCAGGTATGATATTAATGGTTACACCTTTTACATTGAAAGTCAAGATGCAAAGAGTAAAATTCAATATAGTGGTGTGAGGATACATGCTTTGTTGATGATCACTCGAAAAGAGGATCCTCAACCATAATGAACTCCTATTACGGGATGATTGAAGAAATATGAGAGCTCGATTACGGAATATACCAAGTTTCATTGTCCCGATGTAAGTGGGTGAGACTTCCACATGGAGTGAAGCTCAACCAAAGAGGTTTTACTCTTCTGGATCTCAATAGAGTCACCTACAAAGATAAACTATTCATCCTTGGAAAGCAAACAACTCAAGTCTTCTATGTGCGTGATCTAACCAATCCGAGGTTACACGTCGTCCTCCATGGTAAGAGGAGGATCATTGGAGTTAAAAATATCGTAGATGAAGAAAAGTACAATCAATTCGATGAAATACATCCATTTGCAGATGGGGAATGTTTTAGCAGTGACGATGACACACATAGAACAAATTACATACGTGTATTGTAAATAAAGAGATAATACATGTATTATCTCTATCGGTTCCACGCTCGGAACCAATAGAGATCACATGGACTTCTCTATCGGTTCCGAGCGTGGAACCGATAGTGATTCATGACCACACGGACTGCTCTATCGGTTTTGAGCATGGAACTAATAGAGATGACATGCCTATTAAAATTTCCTTGCTCCCCTGCGCCGCTCCCATCCCATCTCTTCCCCCGCGTAGTCGCTCACATCCCGCTCTTCTCCGCCTCACGCCGCGGTGCTCTTCCCTGGCCTACATTGCCACTCCCATCCCAGGTGCCCTGGCCCCTCCAGCGGCGTGCCTCTCTCAATCACCTGCCGCCACTCCCCCTCCCTGCGCGCCTCTCTCCATCACCCGCCACCACTACTGTTAGTGTTATGCCCTTGAGGCAATCATTTAGATGATTGTAACATGACTATGTTTATGAATAATAATATGATTATTGGTTCAATGAATGTATATCATTGTATTGATCAACAAGTATGTGACTTGCTTATGAAGCTCTTTACTTAATGATGTAATTCGATAAATATCTCTGATCGGATATCATCGTATAGGACAACGATGAATAGATCAGCACATGTAGTGATCGATGATCATGCTTCATAGATCATGGGATATGGAGATATCATCTATACATTGTGGACGCATGTTGAAGAACATGGGTTAGATAGACCCGAATGGGACACTGCGAGAATGTTTCATTCTTATGTGTCATCGATGTATCTCATACCTAGTAGATGTATGATCCTTAGACCTGAGATTGTCATATTCCCTACATGTGTAATAGTTTTCCTTGGGGCTATCAAACACTACTTCCTAACCGGATAGTTATAAAGGTAGCTTTCATGTTTACTATGAAACGTGCGAGAGGAAGTAAGTAGTCAAGATGGAATTTGCCACTCCAATGAAACGGAGATATATGACAAGGCCACTAGTGTGATATGATTAAGGAAGTGCATGGCCATGCCGTGATTGAGGAGTCAATCACAACTTATTAATATATCACGGATACGAGAGATGGATTGAATCATCAAAGGATGACATGCTTCTCGCCTTGAGATCAATCTTCATATACTTGGCAAAGGGATTATTACATGAGTACTTTTGATAGGTTTTGTCCGATTTGATCATAGTATGTTTGGGAGTTGGTATACTTTGCAAGAAGCCACTACCAACTATTGGATTGAAAAGGAGTTTTCCGAATCCATGTCCAAACGTATGTGAACTTGCAGGGTCACACACTTAATGGGCTGGGACGCATTAATTTGGATTGGATCCGTAATTAATGAACCTCGTGGGCTTAGCACGCTGATGGGCCCTAGTTTAGGGTTTCATCTCGTGGCTATATAAGGAGGGGAGGAGAGAGGGTGCAGGGTGTGCTTTCCACGGTTTAGGAGTGATTCACTCGAAACCCTAGCCTACTTCTCTCGCCTCGCCGAGCGACTGTGTGCTTGCACACCGACGCACGGCGTTCCATCTCTGGACGTGTGGACTACTGCGGTGACGCTGCTGCGACTGCGGCGTGGGAGGACGATCCACGGCAAGGCGAGGACGATCCACTACATCGACGCAACGACTGCGGCGAGGACGATCCACTACATCGACGCGCGAAGGATTCCGCAACTGCGCGTCTTGTGGTAATCTTATCTATGATCCCCTTCTTGCGAGTAGCTTTCTGGTTTCGCGGTAGATTTTTTTTTTGTGCTAGCGTAGCATACTGCGTTCCTCTTCAGTGGTATCAGAGCCATCTCGTATAGTTTTGTGATCTGGATGTTGCACATATGATGTGTAAGGTTAGTAGATTGGATCTATTATATGTTCAGCCAGTTCATGTGATGAATTGGTGACGGCAGCCATCGATGAGATCGATCGGTTTAGGGTTTGAGGAAAGTGCAAACCGACTCAATCTTGATTTGGGTGAGTCCGTTCATGGTACGACGTTACCCTTACCGATCGGGTTACCGCCATCAGGGTTTCTGAAACGTATCCATATGGGACCAAGCCAATCATATTAGATCGGATTGGGTCAATCTGGTTGATCCGTGGAAATTTTGAGGGTGTTTTCCAATGACAGAAGACATGCGGCGACTGCGGCGTGGGAGGACGATCCACGGCAAGGCGAGGACGATCCACTACATCGATGCAACGACTGCGGCGAGGACGATCCACTACATCGACGCTGAAGGATTCCATAGAATCGCGTCTAGTGGTAATCTTATCTATGATCCCCTTCTTGCGAGTAGCTTTCTGGTTTCGCGGTAGATTTTTTTTTGTGCTAGCGTAGCATACCGCGTTCCTCTTCAACTACCCCCGTCCCTCGTGTCGCCACTCCCATCCCTAGCACCAGACCTCCCCGGCGAGCCCTCGGCAATCTTGGTAAGGGATCTTCTCATATCATTCTTGCAAAAATTAAAACCCTAGCTAGCTAATTGCATTTGCAGTGAATGATCTTAATTCCCAGTGCAAAAATCAATACTCTAGCTAGATAATGTGTACTTGAGAGACATGATGTATGAATGTCAAGGATACTAGCATGCTTAGGGTGTATGTGTAAATTATTTTCAGATTTTTACTCATCACTAGTTGGTTGCTTAAGTAAGCTTGTAAAGTATCATGCCTTGATGAATTTAATTATCATATGCTACTTAAGCAAGAATGGCATGCTTGTAAATCTGCCAAATGCTCTTGGACAAAAATATGATATTTGCAAATATGAAAGTTTCTAGGTTGAGTAGATTGTATGCGTGACGATGCTCTAATTTCAGTTTTTACAATGATGCTTGATGATGCAATGTGTTCTGTTCCTTTTTAGGAAATGCTGGAAACTCTTCTAGTAGTTTGATTGTTCTTGTACTAATATGAAATTAAGCATGGTTAAATGTTAGTCAAATTTGAACCAATAGCCTTTAAGTTCAATATATGACCTTGGTAGGCTATAATGTGAAATAGAAGCTAAAAATGCCACCATTAGTACTTGCTATTTATTTTTTAGTACTCTCATGTTAATCTAGAATTAATCATGAACTAATGTTGATTAAATATGAACTCATTAAGTTAGGTTTGATATATATATTCGAAATGTCGCAAAGAGATAGCATTGGCTCATCACCCGACCGAATAGAAGGTGATGCTGAAGGGCCGAGTAAGGTGAGAAGGCCCCAAGGACCGAATAAAGGGGCCACAGGGAGAACTCCGCAGGTTCTCCAGTTTGATGCTACGGGGGTTTGAACAGGTCCTCCCAAGTATAAGGTACCTATCTTTTCTTGGCCAATTGGTGAGAGAGAGAGTGCTGATCATGGTTCAGTTCTAGAGAAAGGATGTCAGCACCTAGCAGAAGGATCGGCTGTGGAACGAAGTTAAGGTAACATAATAATTCTTCTCTCCCAACATATGACCTAATAGTGAAATGCTCCAACCCTTTCGGTGTTGCAATGACAGGGGAAATGGATTATATGAGAGGAACATGAAAGCAAAGCTAGGTGGTACGCCTTGAAGAGAATGGGTGTGTCTTTGAGGCATTTCAGGGTTATTATGATGACTGAGTATGTGCTGAAAGGCCGTACTCCCTTTGAGCCGTAACCGTTTGTGACTTCTGATTTTCGGGAGGAGTTCAATAGGATGCAGAGTACGCCCCAAGTGGAAGAGCTGAGAGAGAAAAACATCGCCATCCAGAGACAACACACATGCACACCACCTTGTTTCTGCCGGCTATGAAAGGAGGAAGGCAGAGTGAGCGCAACTAGCCGAGGAGTGTGCCCTCTACGGGATGGCGATGCCTTACTCTGAGATATGTGAGGAGTAGGCACACGGCTGAGTTTTAGCAAGGACGAAGAAAACCCTCGATGATCTGCTTGTAGTTCCAAACCCCGCAACTGCACACACCACACGGAAAATCGGTTTTTGTAATGAAAATTTTTGTCACAAAAGACCTTTTTTCGTCAAAAATAAGTGCTAGTGGTGATTTTCTCGTTTGTCACTGGTCGTCACTAATAATCAAGTCACAACTAACATAGTGATGATTTTTTGTTCCCCACAAATAACCATGTTCAATAGTGATGGTAAAAAATTACCACTAATAACTGGTACATTAGAGATGACATAACTCACCACAGATAGACTTCATATAGTGACGACGGTTTCGTCACTTATGATTCTTGTAGTGATGGAGGAATTTCCCACATTTTATGAACATTTGTTACCATTAAATCATCACAATTACAATTTGTAAGAGTAACGAATTATGTAGTCACAAATTAGTTAATGTCAGTGGTGGTAGTTTTATCACTATTATTGCTTCTTGTGGTGATGTTATTTCTCACTATTTCATTTACATTTGTATCAATTAAATTGTCACAGTTATTTTTTAACAGTTGTGGCACTATCATCACAAATGCACATCTATTTGTGGCAAAATAAGATTAAGATGTGGCAACATTTCTCACAAATCTCAAAAATATTTGTGGCAGTGCAGACATTTTTTTTATGATAACCCCACCCCCTCAAAATAAGAGATGCATTAGTGTGGAGCAAAAGTATGTGTGGGAGAATTTTTGCCACTATTAGCCATCGTTCTATTGGTTAATTTGTGTTACTTGTGACAAAATATGTGCCACAAAAAACAATTGTGTCAAGAATTTTGTCATAATTTTTCAATTTTATAGTGATGAAATATTGTTATTTTTTATGATAATGCCATCCTCACGAACCACAAGAATTGCACATCCAATTTCATTTCAAAATCACTCAATCTAGAATAAAAATATTGAATATATTGAATTGGGAAAATGGGAGAATAATCAAACATTGAAGTATTGATTATATATAGGAATATTGGACTCACCATAAACATAGAAACATGACTCGTAACATTTATCTTGTGAATCTGACAACTAAACCTAGTGATTAAAATTTAAACTATAACTAAACCAATTATGAAGGTAAAATGCATAAGATGACTCTTGGATGCTAATCGGATGAGTCGAACTTGTGAACTTCAGTCCCTTCCACTTGTACGGTTCTGCAAATATTAAACATAGAAAATTTTCAAATTATTATGCATTTACATATTTGAGAAATCATTGAATAAAAAAATCATAAAGACATTATCATACATGGTCGATTGTTGTAGTCGATGGAGATTAAGAAAATGGAACAACACCAGAAGAGGCGATGCGTGCCAAATACGAGGCCATATGCTGATCAAATTTCTGTTCTACTAAACGTTCTACTTGTGCACCTTGTTTCTCCACTGCTCTTCTTTGAGAATCCAGCTCATCACGTTGAGATTGTTGCTCTTCATGTAATCGTGTATTCGCATCCCCTAATAATCGGACTTGAACCTCTATAGCTTCTACACGTTGTTCATCAGCAACTGCACGCTGGTCATCAGCCTGAAGTTGTGCATGTAACCTGAGCCTTTCTTCAGCCACTCGATTGACTGCGGGAATACTGACACCACATGAATGGTTTGCTTTTCTACCAAGGACTAGTGCAAAGTGCTCAACTAGTGGTATCGGTGCAAAAGAAATCCTTTCTCGCTCTGCCTCTTCAACTTTGTGAAGTTCGGCCTGCATATTACGAGATAAAATTAAGGGTAAGCACATGACAAGCAGATGGATCTGAGAAGATGACTTAAGTGTCATAAGTACTCAGGTCCACGAATAAGTGAATACTAATAAGAAAACAAAGTGATTTTATTGATGATTAATAGGGAGTTGGAAAAAATTGGCACTAGCTTAACTGGAATTAAAACTATTGAGGACAATTCATTTGTCTAATAATTGCATTCTTGGAAACTTTAGTGTTCTAGTTGCCATTTTCAAAAATAATGATAGGTCCAACATGGAGAACAAAAGAGAGAAAAGGTTGCTTTTCTTTTTCATGCTCTGATTCTATTGAGAAAATGTGCATAACACTACACCTGGAATGTTGACAGCATTGGGCATAGAGAGGTGTGAATGTACATCGCCTGTATAACTTTTTGATAGTAATATATTAGACGGCCAAACACTAAATCTGTGGCCAAAATATGTAACACAGGAACAGAGCCAGGTACCACTGTAAACTTGGAACTCAACTATTCACGTAAAGAAGCTCGACTTTTTGTCACCCTTTGTTATGCACTAGTACCAACTGAAGAACATACAAAAGCTTGATCTTGTCCAAAGTCCTAATCTGTGAATCTACTTATACAAAATTACAGGAACATTGTTATACAGTTCAACTCAAACTCTTCTTACTATAGATCTATACTGTTTAATAGATATAGATGCCATTGGTTAGGTTACTAACAGATTCTTCAGACATGCTAAATTAAACTCTATATGTAACAACTGGAACATGAGAGTAAATGATTACTCTAATGATTGAAGTAAATAGCTAGGATTGATGTGGTAGGCACATATATACTGATGATAAAAATATGTTGCATGAGACATGGAAAAAGAGAGGAAGTATTAATCCATTTGACTTACTACATTGCAGTTAACCCTTGCTGTTGTATTTTAGTACTAATTTATATTCGCTTCTTGTAGGAGGATGTAAGCCAGTAGAAATAACAGGGGACCTTTTAGAGCCAAGGGTTGCAGGACATCCTGTCTTCGGCGATCGGGAAGCCCGACCATAAAGGGCGGATGCTTGCTACAGGTGCAGGGCATATGAAGAGGTCCTTCCAACACGAGGAGGACGCTACCAGTGCTAGAGCAAAATCATGGCAAACACGTGAGGAGCGCCTCAAGGCCAAGCTGAAGGAGGAGATGAGGGAGGAGATGATGGCACGTGAGGCCCAGATGGTGGCACGTGAGGAGCGTTTGAAGGCCGAGATGATGGTGATGATCTCCAACAATCAGAGTCAGATGGTCTCGCCTCTCATAGAAAGGCCTGTGCCCCGTCCTAGTAGCTACGTTTCTAGAAATGATCAGTCCAGTCCCCAGCTGAAGGTAATAACCATTTCTGACTTAAAGGTACGAGAGTAAGCTAAACAATATTTCTAATCAAGTTGTGTACTTCTTGTAAGTGCCAGCTCGTCGTGTTTGAAGACGGATTTCCCGTTGAGGTTGTGCGCAGGGATGCATTTCCATGTAAGGAGATTGACATGGTGCATGGAGACCCTTTGGGGAAGGCTACATAAGGGTTCACGTGGACTATGTTGACGATGACTTCCTGTCTCATGTGCTGGAGTTCCCGCCGAATGAAGATATCACCACTCCCGAGCAAGCACGAATGTCATTCATCAAGTGGCCCACGACGAGTGTCATACTGGTCAAAGTAAAAATCCCTCGCATCTTCTCTATCATTCCAGTACTGTAACACGTGTACCTTCTTACACATGCATGTGCTTTGTAGGTTCCTACGTCATCGACAAACCCTAGCGGGCCTATTGTACCTGTACCTGCTCTCACCACCATGATAACTCCTTCATCCAAGTCGACTCCTACGAAGAGTGCAGAGCTGGTGTACAAAAGGACTAAGATGCCGACCATAGAACCACTAGGGATGGAAACGGGTCGGGTCGGGTCGGGTGCGGGTTTTACAAAACCCGACCCGACAGAAAACTCGATTTGGAAACCCGACCCGAACCCGAATACCCTATGGGTAAAATACTATACCCGAACCCAGCGGGTACCTAAAATCCAGTGGGTACCTGATGGGTTTGTGCACTACTACAATATAGGGGTGGCAATGGGTCGGGTCGGGTGCGGGTTTTGCAAAACTGACCCAACAAGAAACCCGGACCAAAAAACCCGAGCCGAACCTGAACAGCTTATCGGGTAAAAAGTTGCACCTGACCCCAAACCCGGTGGGTACCGGAACCCGACAGGTATCTGATGGGTATGTGCGGTATTTCGGATACCCGATGGGTACCTATGGGTGGTTTTATAAACCCAACTCCGACCCGAACCCATCTCGGGTACCCGACCCGAAGAACCCATGGGTGAAAATAAGGACCCGAACCCGACCCTATCAGGTGCAGAACCCGCGGGTACCCAAACCCGTGGGTCTAATTGCCATCCCTAAGAACCACAGTAAACCTCAGAGACTCCTTCTGCCAAGAAGGCAAAGATGACAAAGACCACAGAGTCCCTTGAAAAACTTAAGGGGTACAAAAATGGAAAGCCATTTGTCCCAAGCAACCAATTAAATGCTCTACCCTTTTCCACTTGCTTGCTCCATGGATGGTACATTGACAGGGCCAATGAGGCAGATAGGGTCGAGACTCACACCAATTTTCATGTGAGGTATCGAGGGGGACATTTCCACCGCTAAGAGCATGGGATATTCCCAGTGAATTTCGAGGATTTGTTCTATTTGTACAATAGGAAAGCCATCGAGATTTCTACTACAAGAATCTGGACGCTGTGAGTATCGCACCATACAATATAAGCCTATGACTATTATAGGATTTTGATATGTTTTTAACAATTGATTTGTTTTGCAGGATAATGCGGCAGCGAGGCACGACACAACATCACCCTGTTGGGTTCATCGACCCTCAGATGGTTGCTGCAACCATGGCAGAGTATTAGTCGGAGTTTGTTGTCGACTACTCAAGCAGGCATTGCTCACTGAGGCGAAAAATGATTACATTCTCATCCTGTACCACTAGAGGTAAGTATGTAACATCCCAAAATTTGCCCAAATAATATTTTATTGATTAAATGTGCATTTATGATTTTCTGGAATCTATTTGGATTTTTCTGGATTTATTTGAATTAATTTTAAATTATGAATATTGACCTTTTGTTCAAATCTATTTAAATTTATGCAAAGTTAAAATAAAGTTTTGCCAAAAATATTTTATTTAAGTCCAGAATGTCTCAAAGTATTTTTGAGAATTTTCTTGGATTTTTCCTGATAATTTAATTGCCTAAAACCAATTAAATGAATTTCTAGAATTATTTAAATTAATAAAGTTTTAAAAATCCTTTTGGAACAGTATTGGGCCGAAGCCCAATACTGTGCGCGTGAGGCCCGCTTCGGGCGGCCCAATCAGCCCGTTTCAGTAAACCCTAGCCGCTTTGGATCTACGCCGTTGATCTCGATCGGGCACTCGAGATTTGTCCGCGTGGTCGAGCGTTCTGAGCCGTCGGATGAGCGCCGTGTGGACGCGCCGGATGCGTCCGCGTCACCTCTCTGAGTCACCGCCGGAATCCGCCGCCGCCACGGGGTCATCTTCGGAGTCCGTGCTGCGCACGCCTTCCCGTGCAGCTATTTAAGGCGCCGACGCGGGCATGGAACCCCTCACCTCGCGCCGCGCATCTTTCCCAAAGCCCGGAGCTTCGAGTCGCCGTCGTTCGCACGAGGAAGCTCGCCGGAGTGGTGGTTCGGACCGTGGGGGTTTTCGCTCGGTTTCGTCGCCACCGTTGAGCCTTCGCTGTCACCGGTGCCATCTTCGAGTTTGCCGGACCGAGCCGCGTTGAACCCGCAACTTTTCGTCGCCAGAACTCGCCGGAGCACCGCGTAGCGCGTCGTCTTCTTCGTCACCAGTAAGAACCCGCCGTCGCGCCTCCATCGCCGGATCCAGAAGCTTGGGGTCGTCGGATCCAAACTTGACGGTTGATGCGCTGCCACGTCGCGCGAGATCGCTGACCGTCCGATCGGTCTTCTGCGGATCAGATCGAACCGTGTGAGTGGCCAATCAGATCGTGCCGTCGTGGCGGGCACAGGCACCGAGGCGCCATAGACCCGGTCCACGGTGGACCCAATCCAATCCATGGACCAGGTCTATGCACCGGGACCACGTGTCAAGTTCCGGTTGGTCCAGGCCAGGGCTGACGTCAGCATGACATCACGCTGATGTCATAAATCTGTTTTCGATTTAAAAATAAATCTGTTAATTCTGATTTTCTGATTTTTGCAATTTCAGTATTTATTTCAAACTTCAAAAGGCTATAACTTTTGCATCTTAACTCGAATTTGAGTGATTCAAATTTCTAAAAATTTGTAAAATTAAGATCTATTTAATGGTGAATTTTATTTGATTTTTGGAGTTCATTTGCTCTCTGTTTTGGTATTTATTTGCTTTTATTCTTGATGCAGCGAGGCGTTGAATTGTGCGACGCTTGGAGGAAGATCCAAAGAACTCAAGAGCAAGTTCTAGAACCAGATCAGGACCTATTCCAAGGCAAGTTGTGCTTTGATCATGTTGAACCCATGTTTATAAAATTGCTATATTTGTTTTACCCTATTGCATATATTTCAAGTATACAATTGGTTCAAATTAGATTGGGCTTAGCTAATATACCAATTTGATCTATACCCTACCTTGTCATTGTATGCCATGATCCATTGTCATCCTAGATTGGTTCAATATAGTTGGTTAGTAAATATAATCGACATGGTATTGTTAGATCGTATTAGTTGCTTAGCCATGCCACATCATCACTTGTGTCAAAATCGTTGATAATTAATCTGGATTAATGGAATATGGAACAATGTTATGAACTTGTGTGTCATGTGAGATCACACGATGAGATTGAGTTGTTGTGGCGAGTGATGTCACGCAACGATGTTGAATTGTTGATAGCACGTGGTGCTTGGTAATCAACTGGGTGATAATCATTTAGATTGGGGCAAGTGACAAGGGGCGAGGATGCCAAGGTGGGCCCGATGGGCAGAGGGTATGTGGATGTCTTGCCTTGATCACTCTAAGGACTTAACTTTGCAAGCCTTTGACCTGAGTCAATCATGCAACCACATATCTGGTATGGGCCAGCCTAGCTGAGTAATTTGCAATATCTTAATTTTGGTACTATCGTGGGCGGTGTGAGTTCCCGAGTTATGGAGTAATTCACATGGCGCAAGAGGGGGGCCCTGGATGTGGTAACCAGTCCACCAGTGTTGAAACCTTAGCGGGTGGTACCGGGTTAAGCCAGCGCATTGTAAAGGCTTTGTTATAATCACTCGCCTTGGTGGTGTTTGGTTGTATCACGTGGGTAAAGTGCATAACCTCTGCAGAGTGTAAAACTATTCGGATAGCCGTGCTCGCGGTATTGAGCAATGCTCGGGAATTACAGTTAAGGGTTAGCTTAATTAAATGGACAATTTGGTTGAGATGGCGGAATGCCATGTGGAAGATGGAATTTGACTTAGGATTGGAAACTTGGTTTACTTGAGAAATACTGAATCTATTTATTATTGCTATTTGTTTTACAGTCTTTACAATCTATTTATTATATTTGTTCATAAATGCTGCTTATTGCAAAATAGCCATGATAGCCTTTCCATTGGAATAAGCCTTACATATAGATACATAGAATTGCATTATGTGCACAACTTGTTGAGTGCTTTAAGTACTCACCCTTGCCAAACAACAATAATCAACAGTTGAAGAATCTACACCTATGTTGGAAGAGGAAGTCCAGGAAGACACGAGTCATTAGGGTCCGAGCCTTGTCGGTTGCTGTGGTGTCGATGAGCTATCTACGTTTTCTACTTTCATTTTAATTATTAGCTTATATTTCCAGTCTTGCCTTGCGTGGCTTAATAATGTAAGTTGGTCATAAGATCATACATTTAGCTATATAAATAAATGAACTATTATTCTATTATCGTTGAGTATGATGTGATATGTACCGATGTTGAGCTGTGTGCACTAGCGTTGATCCTGGGACTAGTGCGGTAAACACAGTGGGTACGAATCAGTGGATTCGGGTCGTGCGGTAAACACAGTGGGTTCGAATCAGTGGATTCGGGTCCTTACAAAGTACTACTCTAATTACTTTACCCTTCAATTACTTGTAAGCACTTAAACCGTATATGAACTTATTTTCTTGCACTGCATACCATTTAATAAGGAATCATTGGGTTCTACTCGTGATCGTTCTGAGTGAAAACAAAGTCTACACATTTAACTCGATGGAGAAGAGAGCGATGGCCTACGTGATCAAGTTATTTTGCAGAGGTAAGTACATTTCTCTAACTTAACACTTTCTGTGTTTAACTACATTCATTTTTTTGCCTCAATGGCATCTTTTCAATGTATATAGGGCTTTCTTGTCTTACATTACCGAAGGAGGGCGATACAACGACAAACGAGGCAACCAATTGGAGTGAAAGCACTTTAAGGTACAAGTGCCTAGCATAGGATTATTTTTGACATATATTATTCATCTTCTAATTTGATTTTCTTTGTTCACAGTGTCATCAATAGGGGTGCAATGAACTGTGTGGCTTCTACATCATGCATCACATGATGATCCTAATCGACAGTGCACACCTTTTCCCTATGGTATGTACATGCGTAATACACTCTGCCTTTTACATACAAATTTTAAAACTTAATTAGTGCACTACTTTCTATTTTGCAGCAGCTCGATATCACCTTCAAGAGCCCACAAAACAAAGATTTTAACAGATTACGAGACCACATGCACATGTGTAACATGCCAAAATTTGTGAAATAAATAAAGTGGCATAGCATGATCTTTACTGCATATTTGGATTTTCATTTGAATTTATTTATGAAATTATTCATTTATTTCAGGTTTTAATTTGTTATTAATGCCCCTTAATACCTAATTTAACACATCTAAAAGAAACTTACATAATATTCAAGTAACCCAACCTAGATAATAATTTTATAAAATAAAAAAATAGTTTAATTATATAAATATAATTTTTCCAGAATTTTTGCACAGCATTATATGGTCAAACAAATTCAAAAATAGAATGAAAACAGCAATATTTCAAGAATTTTTATTTGAAATATAAAATAGGGAATGGAATAAAACCAAAGAAAATTAAAACAAGACTTAGTGGGCTATCTTTGGAAATTTTCACAAAATTTTTCAGAAAGTCTAATCCTACTTTTGAGCTACTCTAACCAGCCCACCCGAATTTAGTTCAAAAAAATTGAAATCGCCATAGTACACACTCGACATGTTCGATAGAATGTGCCTGAGCCTATACCATGGTCACTGCTAGTGGGCCATGCCCAAGCCTAGCCCCACCGGCCAGCCACCCTAGCTCACCCCTCTTCTCCTGCCCTTAGCTCTCCTGCATCTCTCCCTGCCCATGTCACACGCGCTCTCGGATAGAAGGCTTGCGCCATGCGGCTCACCGGCCAGACTTGCCCATCCCTGGCCTCACCCTCTCCGCTGAGTCGCACATAGAAGCTAGCCTTGCTACACGCTCGCCTCCATTTCCTCTCCACCCTGGAGCAAACCTCCTTGCGCCATTTCCTCTGTGAACATCCGAAGAGAGGCGAAACCTGAATCGGGCAAATCAGTGCAAACTAGCTTGATTCAATAGAGCCACGGTGACTTGAGCATGCACTGACCACTCTTTCCTGCTCATTTTCAGCTCCCGGAGCTCGTAGCATTGCCGCTGCGCACACCTTCTTCTCCACCTCTAGCCATTCTGTGGTGGAATTCCTCGAGCTCTCTTCGCCGCACCGGGGTAATGCATTCGCTCCCTCATCACCCCCTCATGCTCACCGCACGATTATCCGAGCATGTGCGGCCTTCTTCCCCGCTGCCGGCGGTCACCTCCACCGTGATTCACCCCTCTTCACCGTCGACCACCTGCATCCGATTTCCGCCGCTGCTAATCACTGCCCTAGATTCCTTTGACTCCCCTCTAGCTCGCACTAGCATCACCTGGGTCCGACCGGCCTCCTCCGCCACCGGCGATCACTCCCCTGTTTAGTCTCTATGACACACGTGCCTACTCAGACAACTTCATGTCTCACTCATACAAGCCAATCGCTGACTTGTGGGGCCTGAGTGACATTGTGCGGTGGAAATTCAAAAAAAAATGGAAAGGCGCCTTCCCAGTCTGAAAGCGTATTTCCTATTTTGATTGAATTTCTAGACCCAAGCCAAATTGAATGCTCATAACTTTTGAAATACTGCTCTAAATTTAATGAGACAAATTTCCAAATTCATGTAAAACCATGTAGATTCTGAATATGCAAAAATATTTTAGTTTTGGACAATGGGCATTAAATGAGCTCAAATATATGCTTTAGGCCAATAATGTGCTCAATACAAAATTGTTACAAACTAGGTCTAAAAATGATGAAACTAATTTTTTTCATGTTCCTGAGGTCACAGGAATCCCAAATATGTAAAAATATTTAGATTTTGACATAGTTTGCATCAAATGATTATATAGGTCAATTTCAATACATGCAAAGTTCAAATAGTCATAACTTGTGCAAATGAACTTACAATTTGATGAAATAAAATCCTAGAACCTTGAAAAATGATTTCATCTCTGTTTATGCAAAATTATTTCATGTTAATTCAAGTTTTAAATAAGTTCATAAAAGACTCTATTCTTCACATATATGAAAACTATTGTGGATGAAATCAAAATGATGCAAAACCAACTTTAAAACACTTCTAAGGACATCCCCTACTAATGGCAGAAAAATGGTTGAATAATATTGTATAGTGCAGTCACAAACGTAAAACGAAATCTGATCCCTTATAATGTAAACTTTAAATCTATATATGCTATTTCAACAACGAATAAAACATCTCGTCTAAATACTAATATTAATAAATTTAGCCTAGAAATGATCTCTAGGGAAAATACTATCATATTCTAAAGAAATAATCTCATAACAACTTGCTTTGCATCTGAATCCTGTTAAGAGTATAACCCTAAGTATTATGAACGCTAAAATCTGTAACACGAATAAACAAACTTAAGAAATTAGTAGTTAAGTATTTGTATCACAAGAACCATCCTAAAACCATGAATATATAACCAGTAGCCTAAAATTAATAAACCTAACATGTACTGATTGCTTCTTATGAAAAAACATTTAAAGTCAAGTACTATTCATACATAGCATATTATATAATGACTAATATCTTCATTCTATTAATCCAAATAATTTTTGCCTCTTGAATTCGAAGTTATAAATACAAGGATACATAATTTTAGCCTCTTGAATTCGTAAGTATCCACATACATGATTATAATTTTAGCCTCTAGAATTCAAGAAATAAAAATAGCAAATACATGAGAAGAACCAAATCACAAACAAGGTACTAATGAAACCATCATACACAAAATGGTATCTTTGAAACCTTAAACCATCCTATTCTTCTCTGGTACGTTTTATTTGGTATTTACATCTTGAAAGACCGAGATGGCGATCAGATGGGGGGTGAATGATCCCAAATTAAAATATATCTCCTAAGGAAGATTACAAATGCGGATTTTCACCCAAAGAAACCAAGCCAAAACCCTTAGATATCAAATGGAAGCGAAAGGGTCAACTCTCACAAAAATCAGCCTGAGACCGGTGCTATCGCATTCTGAAGTCGATACTACTGGTACTGTAGCTATAGTGAAATCAGGCATGTGAGCAGCGTTTTCAGCACTGTAGCTACAGTGAAATCAAGCATGTGAACAGCGTTTTCCAGCACAGGTTCAAATAAGAAAATTTATGTATCTTTTGATCCACTGATCCAAACTCAACCAAACTTGGTAGAAAAGGTCCTTGGGATGTCAGGAACTTATTCCAACCTTCAATCACAAGGATTGACGTCAAAGTTTCAACCTTTATGCCCGGGAAGGAAGAACACACCAAGTTTTGATAAAAACCGAGAAATCTTCGATCGAGGCTTGCTCGTGGGTTTTTGATGATCAAGATGATCTTGAGTAACTCCCCACACGTCCCATCAAGCACAAGAACACGAAGAAACTCAAAGCAAAAACCCTTCCACAAGATTACGCACTCAAGAACGCAAAGAACATCTTCTTGCAAAGGAAATGCATGAATAGCCTAGATGAATGAAAGAAGAATCAAACATCAACCCCAACAAGGGAATCGTAAGCAATTAGAAGGAGGGGAGGCAAATCCAAATTGTGTAAAGTAAATTGCAAGCATGTAAATGTGGAATTTAATTGCATAATGTAAGTGCGGAATTTAAGTGCTGAATTTAAATGCCGAAAAGAAATGAAACAAAGATGTAAATGATGAACATTTCATTTCTGGAAGGAGAGGTTACAAAGCCACACATATCAAGTGGGTAAAGCTCAAAGGAGCATCAAAAACCTCAAAAACCTTCACACCGGGGAAGGCTGCTGCTCCACCCCTATTTATACAACCCTTGGGCCACCTACCACCCATGGATGAACCTCCAAACCCTAGAGCATCCATCAAGGGCTAGGATTGACCCACTCAACCAGCCATGCACGGGCTAACCCAAAACCCACCACACACATGAGTTTTCTTGCACGGTCTTCAAAGCAAGCTACACTTATCCACTACTCTATCTTCCAGAACTGCAACCCGACAGCTCTCCCTGATCCAAGTAGTGATAAGCTAGCTTCTCCACTGATTTCTTGTCTCTTGGGACTGTACCGACTTTATCTCCAGCCATCTTCCGGGGATCATCCGGCCACCTTGAACCTCCGGCCATCCCAAGCCTAGTTCCAGCCACCCTTTGCCTCAACATGACCACCAAATAAAGTCCTACATCCACAAAGATAAGAAGACCCTTCTTGGTTCCACCAAGAACCCTGCGCATCGATTTTATCACCAACTCGGGTTAAAACAAACCAAAATGTACCAAAACACTTCAACCAAGTGCAAACAGCCTGTTTTCAATACTGCAGAAAATTGGTCCGAGATATACGTGAAGCTCACTGAAATTTGGTCCGAGTCGGATATGGGTATCACTCGGCCAAGAGCCACGTAAAAGTGATATGTCCCAAGATGGACCAGAGCTATATCCTACAGCAGTCGGATATAGATATCACTCGGTCAAGAGCCACGAAAGAGTGATATGTCCCAAGTTGGACCAGAGCTATATCCTACAGCAGTCAGATATAGATATCACTCGGCCAAGAGCCACGAAAGAGTGATATGTCCCAGATGGACCAGAGCTATATCCTACAGCAGTCGGATATAGATATCACTCGGCCAAGAGCCACAAAAGAATGATATGTCCCAAGATGGACCAGAGCTATATCCTACAGCAGTCAGATATAGATATCACTAGGCCAAGAGCTGAGATTTGGTCCGGCGCAAAAACAACTCCAACTTGAAATCAAATTTGAATCCAAACTCAAATCTAAGCTATCCTAGATCACATAAAGTCAAATGCTCATCATAAACAAGAATGGACCTCCACATGGTCCTTCACATCTAATTTCTTTTTGCCCTTGTTAATGATTTGTAGTTTGTTATTTGTCGCGATTCTCGGTATATAACGCGTAGACGTCGACGCTTCAGAATCCGTGGACAACGACCTCACCTACAACCCCGATTACGTACTGGACGATGAGCAATAAGGAAAGCACCCTCCTTTGATCATGTTGATCCCATCATTTTACAGTGTTTATGTTATTTTATCAAACTATATGCATGCGCGTATGTTTATGTTAAACTTGCTATTTTGTGGGTACCGGTAGTTACTTCCTGTTGATTGCATTGCCGTTACCTTGACACTTGATCACCTGCTATTGTAACCTTAGATTATGGTATAAACATTACTTAGTGTCATTTTGGGTATTAAATGCGAAATATCTCATGTATGTGCTTAGACATGCTTATTAGAATGCCTTTTGAATGTTGGAATACATTTCCATCAAAACTTGAGCAATTTGTAAAGGTACGGAGATGAGTTATGGTTTCCATGTATTTTGGTAAAAATCCAACCCAAAACTTATGGTTTAGATGCGGGCAAGTTACTATTTAAACTTAAGGCGTGAGGAGGGACCTCACGCGTATTTAGGAGGAGATTCTCGTCCAGGTCAGTTAAGGACCGAACTTGATGCTATCACCTAAGTGATTTGGTGCAACCACATGTGCTAGTATGGGATAGCCCTAGCTTAGTAGATTAGCTATGGTTTAGCCTTGCATTTTGGTAGGCCGAAGTAGTAAGGGCACTCCGGGGTACGATATCGCTCGTAGGTGCTCCGTTCGCCGAGGTGTTGGGGCCAAAGCATTCCAATACAACGGTGCATGCATTGCCATGGGGAGAGGACGCGCGATAGGCGATAGGGCGAAAACCATGGCGTTTATCATCACGGTGTTGGTGCAAGGCTAGGCTTTAGCTAGTGCGGTCATAATCTCGGTATGTATCGCGAGGCAACCATGGCAAGGGTTTATCATCACCGGTGTTGGTGCAAGGCTAGGCTTTAGCTAGTGCAACAGCTCAACATAGATCATAATCAAAATCATAGCAAATATTATGAAAGACATCATTTATTGTATCTATTGAATGACCTTGTGGTCAAGCAGTATTTATGAACATGTATAATAAATAGATTCATTCATAAATACAACAAGCAAAATAAAATAATTTAGGAAAATAGAATTATTTAATTAAGGCAATAAACATAGTAGGAAAAATCTAGAAAAATTCTCATAAATATAGTAAGACAATTGAAACTCAAATAAAATATTTTTGGTAAAACTTTATTTTAATTTTCTCAATAATTAATTAATTTTTCCAAAAGGCCAATATACCTAATTTAAAAATTGATGGACCGAGATAGCGATCAGAGGGGGGTGAATGATCCCAAATAAAATTTCTCCCCACTCAAAATGATTCAAACAAGCCTTCAACCAAAACAATCAAGAAAAGCAAATGAGAAGGAGCTATTTGTCTGCATGGCTAGTATGACCGCTCTAGGGTCGGTATGACCGGGCTAGGGTCGGTATGACCGGGCTTAAGAACAGCAGAAAAATCAGCACGAGCTCCAAAAGCAAAAATGATCCAACTTTTGATTGGTTGGTTAAAAACTCACGAAACTTGGTAGATGTGATCCTAAGGAGGTCAGGAACTTATTCCAACCTTCAATCACAAGGGTTGACGTCAAAGTTTCTACCTTTTTCACTTTGAAGGAAGAACACAACAAGTTTGAGCAAAAACCAAAAACTTGATCTATGACTTGCTCGTGGGGTTTTGATGATCAAGATGATCTTGGATAACCTCCCACACGTCAAAGAAAGCAAGAGCACAAGTCAAGAACACAAGAAACTCGATCTTCCAAGATTGGTCATCCAAAGAGTAAAAGATCGGTTTTCGCAAGAAAGAATACAAGATTGACTAGATGATTGGGATATGGTCTGAAGAAGACTCATCCATCAATCATACATCCTCAGCACAAAATCCACAAGAATTTAGAAGGAGGGGAGACAAGTCCAAATGTGCAAAATTTAAATTGCAAGAATGTAAATAGCGGAATGTAAAGACTGAATTTAAAGCAAAATGTAAATGCGTAAAATAAATTCAGACATGAGAGAAAATGATTTGCATTTCTGGAAGGGAGGTTTACAAAGCTTCACAACAAGGTGGGCAAAAGATCAAAGGAGCAAAAAAAACCTCTAAAACCTTCAAGAGGAGGAAGGCCACCCCTCCCCCTCTATTTATACTACTCTTGGGCCACCTACCACCCTTGGATGAGTCCCTCAATCCTAGGGCACTCTATCAAGGTCTAGGATTAACCCACTCACACATCCATGCAAGGGCTAATCCAAAACCCACCAACAAACCGGGTTTTCTTGCATGGTTTTCAAAGCATACTAACTAGACCCGCTATCCTATCAACTAGACCGCGATCCAACTGCCCTCCTTGATCCACGCAGCGTCTAGCTAGCATCTTAACCATTCCTTGTCTTCTTGGCTTGCCATGACTCCGTCTCCGATCATATTCCGGCGATCCTCGATCGTTTGGACCTCCGGCGCACCTCGCCTAGTCCCGGTCATCCTCCGCCTCACCATGATCGAGCTCCGATGTCCTGCAACCGTCAAAAACAAGGAAATACCCATCACATAGCAATGCACATCAGAATATTCAATACTATATCAAAAATCACAACTTATGCTGCATTTTCACTTAAAATACCCTCTCTGGAAAAATCACATCGGCCTGAGGCCGGTCATACCACCCATGGCCGGTGCTACTGCACCTAGGCCGGTAGCACCGCTGGCCGGTATGACCGGATCCTAGCCAGTATGACCGGCCAAAACTGGGAACTCTACAAATTCTTCAAATTTTGATTTCAACTCCAAATCAAACTCAAACTCAAACACTATAAGCTTAAACAATGTCAATAACTCATCATAAACACGAATGGACCTCCACATGGTCTTTCAATCTCCCCCTTGATGAGTATATTGACAAACACCCGAAAGGCATAAAATTTGAGTTTGAAAGAGAAGAAGAGAGAAAGCATTTTGAATGCAAATCCAAACTTGGTTCAGAAGAGTGAAGATGAGATAATGACCAAGTTGACGAGAAAGATTTCAAAGCACAACCAAAGAAAGGACAAGTTTTCAACAAAAGCTATAGAAATCCAATAAAACTCACAAAAGCTCAAATATGCTTATGATCCTAAGAATTAGAAAGTTTTTACCATGATCATAACCAAGATGTATTCACAAAGATGTATTCACATTTTTTGGTTTTATTGATGCCTTTTCTACAATATCCCCCCCTTTTGGAGAGCTTTGAAGATTATCCAAGTAATCATATTAGCAAAGTATGACACCAAGCAACTCAAGAACACATTATGCTAAACTAAGACATGTCCAAGTGCAAATAACAGATTTTACTAGCAAGCTTAGTTTGGAATATGTCATTTTTTTGCAAGATTGACAAGTGCAACACTTAGCATTAGTTTCAAAACTAGAAGCAAAGCCATTCAAAGAATCAAATGGAAAACCTAGAGTTAAACCTACTCAACACTTTGGGAAATCTAGAAGTACAAACAAGGTCCTTCGAGCCCATTTTTCATTTAATGCAAATTTTGCTTTAAGATCTTAAAAGACATAGTAGGGTGCAAATGTTTGACATTATTTGCATTCTTTACCCACTTATGTTTTTTTCTTTGCATTGTTTTTAAAGCAATTGACTCATGCCATATTCGACCATCTCAAGAGAAACTCTTAAGAGGATGGTCTCGGTCATACACGATGCATTCCAAGTTCATCCCAAGTGCAATGGGAGGTTGTCTTGTGAATGCAAGGTGTTGAGTCTAATGCGCACAAATAGAGTCAATTTTGCTTAATTTTCATTTTAGCATATTGATTTAGAGCAAATAAAGGACTCAAGTATGGATCAAGTAAGTTTTACCCAAGTTGCTATAGGGACTCTAGAGAAATCTAAAATTTCACAAATCATGGCAAATACACCTAGAGAAGAAACTTAGCAAGTAAAAACCACATGTTTCATCAAGTTTTCATTTAAAGCTTTAATTCTCAGATTTTAACAAGCTTAGCAAGATAAATGAACTTGGACATATCTAAGCTAGTGATTTTCTTCATTTGAAGTAGTATGGTGTATAGCATGATGAGTAAATCATTTGCACAATAGACAAAGCTCATAAAGGAGAAAATGCAGTCTATATACAATGCATGAACAGATTCCCAAACTTCCCCTCACCAAGTGAATCAATTTTAAGCAAAGATCTGGTTAAAATGAGTTATTAGCAGAATTAGGTGCAAGGAAAACCCAAATGAACTCAATAAAAACAAGAAATACAAAATAAGGAGAAGAAGTCGAGAAAACTGCAAACTGGGTGGCTATAGAGCATAGAATAGATAGAAGAGAACAATTTGGCTTAGACTCGCTCTCATCTTCCCCAATGACTGACATAGGAAAGCTGACTCTAGATCCCAAGCTAGGGAGTGCACACAGACCCTGTCTACCCAGGGGGCTCAACACCTGCTAGACTTATAAGACTGTGATGGAACTCAACCTAGAGAGAAAAGAGAACAGCTAATTGTGCATGATAGCAACCTATATCATAAGATGAGAGGTCCATGCAAAGCATGCCAGAAGTCTAAGTGAAGTGAACTCAAAACAAGAAAATAATCCTATAAACACCCAGAAAAAGCAAAAGAAAGGAAATGTTGGAAGAAACTATAGAACACATAATATACAGATCAGCTCCCCTTCACGAAAAGTCGTAAGGGCACACGACTCCAAGCTCACTCCTCAAGGCAACAAATCTAGAGCTATCCAAAGGCTTGGTGAAGATATCGGCTATCTGGAGGTCACTCTCTACAAACTGAAGCGCGATATCCCCTTTTCTCCACATGGTCTCTAAGGAAGTGATATCTAATATCAATGTGCTTGGTTCTGGAATGCTGTACTGGGTTCTTAGCAATACAAATAGCATAAGTGTTGTCACAGAAAAGTGGAACACTCTCTATCTCTAACCCAAAGTCCTGCAAGGTCGATATCATCCAGAGCACCTGATTACAGCAGCTAGCTGCAGCAACAAACTCGGCCTCAGCGGTGGACTGTGCAACTCCAGACTACTTTCTAGAAGACCAAGAAATAAGAGAAGTGCCAATGAATTGGCAAGTGCCAGAAGTGCTTTTTCTATCTATCCTACAGTCAGCAAAGTCTGCATCAGAAAAGGCTCGAAGGGACAGACAAGAAAAAGAGTACCAAATATCATAATCAGTGGTAGCACGAAGGTACCTGAAGATGCGCTCCACTGCTTGGCGGTGAGAGGCGCGACGAGAAGCCTGAAATCGAGCGCATAGACACAAAACAAAGTGTATGTTCGGCCTCGAAGCGGTGAGGTACAAGAAGGAGCCAATCATGCTTCAAAACTCCTTCTGATCAGCAGGCTCACCATCCTCATCAAGCTCAAGGACAGCAGTGGTGGCCATAGGAGTCATCACTAGCTTCCCGTCAGACATGTCGAAGCGCCTCAGGAGGTCCCGGGTGTACTTGCCTTGATGCAAGAAGGTGCCCTCCCGAGTGTAAGTTCAAGCTTCATTGGTTTTGGTGATTGGTGTTAGATTAATGCTTAATTATTATTTAATGACAAATCTAATCATTGTGAGGCTAACATGTTTATTGAGCTTTATTCTTATTAGTCTCAAATTTGGATGAAAAATGGAAAACCCAAGGTATGCACTCGTATTCACTCTATTAGTTTAATGCATACTTAGGAATCAAGTTAAAGGATGAACTCTTCTATTGCTTATATATTAAAGATGTGCATTATGTTTTCAATTCCATATATTATATGAATGCACATATCTAGGCGGACTTTATAATTTAACTTGATGTTTCAATAGTATTGATCCATATCCTCTTGCAAATTAATATAAATGATCAAAACTATTGGAACAACCCTTGAGTATATATAACTTGTGTAGTTGTAGTATACTCATGTTAATATAGGACAAACTCAAATGCTATCTAAGATTGATTATGTGCATATTGATTCCAAGTTAAATTATTTATATGCACATACTTAATGGAGTTTATTCTTTAGTTGATGGTCTCAAAAAGTATTGATCCCTTTCCATTACTCCAATATATTGGATCATTACTTTCCATCAAATTGAGTATATGAAATTTGTGTAGTTATATATACTCATGTCAATTTAAATAAAATTTAAATTGAGTTCGGTTGTCTTTTAATCAAATTAAAGAATGCTTCATTATGTGTTGATGGTGTCTCTTTGTTGATTAAGGACAAGCGGAAAGTTCTTGAGTATAATAAAGCATTAGTTGCATCAAAGTACTCAAGACACAATTAATCATTCAAATTGATTTGGGTTGTGCTCAATCAATCTTGGAGGCATCCATTATGTGTTAATGGAGTGCGGTGATGATTGAGACAACCGTGTTTGTTGGACTAACATCTTCAATGAGTTGTGAAGTAGGTTGAGTCCAAAAAGATAAAGAATCGGGAACGAGAAGTCATCATGTGTTTATGAGCTTCAAGAGGTGGTCCCGAAGTGAAGAGAAGGGCTAGAGAAGGTTCATCATGTGTTGATGAACAAGAAGAAGAAGATTTGATCCTAGAGAGAAGATGATTGGAAATCATAAAAACTCCAAGTGGATCGCTAGAGGCAAAGGTATAACTAGTTAGGGCTAAGGATGTGTTCCTAGTCTTTTACTGGTCTCGGTGTTTGGATGGGAGACCGGGTTGCTAGTTAGGTGTCGTACTATTAAGAGGGGTTGAGTCATTTAGCTTGAACTTCATCATGTGTTGATGAACTCAATTCGGTTCACTCTAGCTCACTCTCTTGATCGGATTTTTGCATGCAGCTAACTATTTGGCATGTGTTGCAAATGTGTGAACCTCGTGCATTGGATTTTGCATGAGCTAAGTATTTGCATGTGATGCAAATAAGGGAGCTCGTGTTTGCTTCTTTATTGAATCTTAATTGATTTGGTTTTTGCATGAAGCCATGGATTTGCATGTGTTGCAAAAGGGGGATAGCTTATGCAATGTTGTTTATGTGGTTATTGCTTGGAGCTAAGTTTTGCATGTGTTGCAAAAGGAGAGAGCTGAAGCAATTTGGTTTAAAGTGGTTGCATAGAGCTAGAGATTTGCATATGTTGCAAATAGAGAGCTCATGTACTTGAGATTGATTTGGTTGTTGCATTGAGCTAAGTTCTACATGTGTTGCAAAAGGAGAGAGCTCATGCAACTTGATTTGAATAGCCAAGGTGGCATATTTGACAAGAGTAGGAATTTAGCTAATCTAAAAAAATAACATTGATACACAAGTAGCATGCAGTTTGATATGAAAGAAAATACTTTGGCAAGCATTGGTTCGTTACGACTTGCTTCATGTTGCTGCTCTCTCAGTCTTTGGTTTCCGTTGTCTTCATTTCCATCGATCAACTCCCGGAATCATCAACATCTAATGAGAAAAAAATGCAAATACAAAAAATCAAAAAGACAAGTAAAAAACTTCAAATTTAGAATGAATGGTACTAAAAGGTAGGACTTGATTTTATATGAATTTAGGAACTTGGACGGGTTCAATCGGAGCTCATATGAAGGAGAATAGGCTTCCAGAAGTTTGGTCGAGAAGGAAAATTGTGAAAATAAATGGGGAGAGAGGGTATGTGTCATCGATCGATGGGGTCCTGTGATTTTCGGGATTTTTAGAATAAAGGGAAATCGAGAAAAGCTAATAGTGGCTAACAGCTAGGACCGGGTCCATAGACCATGTCCACGGGTTTGATCTAGTCTACGGTGGACCAGGCTCATACGGTTTGGATGTAGCCACATGGGTGATGACAGGGATAACATGGAGGCAGCAGCGCTGAGGTGGCGGCGAGGTGGCGGATGACGTAGAGGGTGAAGTCTGCTGCAATGGCAGTGGTGGCGAACCAATGCTTGCCAACGCGGTGGGGCAGCGAGCTTCATCTTCGGCTTCAATGGCAGTGATGGCGGAGATTCTTGTTTGGTCAGCTTGCATAGTGTAAAGGAGACGTATCCGCCTACAGCATCTAGTGTTTAAGAGGCGGCGATTCATGAGGCACATGTTGGATTACTCAACGCGATCACTTGGAACACTCACGAGGTGATCACACACAAACACACTTGTTAGAGGTAGAAGACGAACGGAGGAGCACAACTCAGTTTTTGACGCTGCAGCAGCCTAGCATTGTTTTCTTCTTCACTTCTTAATGCATGGACTTAGTACAGAAATCAAATACACATGCAGACTTAACAACTTTTCCCACATCTCATGCCATGATCCTAAACTCACGCTGCATGCGCTTGACCAGGACTACCTCAAGACATGGCCAACTACTCAGGTACAGGCAATACCACAACAACACACGGATTGAGAACCCTTGGACTTTTCTAGCCTTGGGAGGCATGCAGATAATGGAAACTGAGGGTGGCGCACGAGATCTGTTTGGGGACCTACGGCTAGGCTGAAAAACTGCTTTTAGTTTGCTGGGCTGTAAAGCAGCTAGCTGGCAGCTATGGCTTTTTTTAGATGTTGTTTGGCAAACGGCTTTTTACTAGCTTTCCTTGAGATGCCGAACTGGGAGGAGGTCGAGCAGGGTGGAGGTCAGCCGGGGCGAAGGCGAGCTGAGGAGGAGGAGACGACCGAGGCCGAGCCAGGGAGGAGGCGGGGGCGAAGGCCAGCCGGGGAGGAGGCCGAGAGGGGTGGAGGCTAGCCGAGTCAGAGGCGAGCCGGGGAGGAGGAGATGATCGGGGCCAAGCCGGGGAGGAGGCAGTGAGGCAGAGGCTAGTCGGTTCAGAGGCCAAGCGGGGCGGAGGCCAGTCGGGTCAAAGGAGGTGGGCGGGGAGGAGGTCGAGCAAGCGGGGAGGAGGCAGCGGGCAGGAAGGAGGCGACCGGGCGAAGGCGCCGAGGTGGGGCGGAGGCCGAGCAAGCAGGGAAGGAGACGAGCCAAGCGAGCGGGCGGAAGCACCGAGGCGGGGCAGAGGCCGGGCAAGCGAGGAAGGAGGTGATCGAGTGAGCGGGGGAGGGAGGTGGCTGAGCGAACGAAGCCACAGCCCACAGCGGAAGCACCCTCCACGCGGCTGCGACTTTAGGGGTTGCTTCGACTATGGCTTTGCCCTCAAGCCGACTCGTAGCCATGCCATTTGGGGGGCTTTTGGCCGGCAGTCGAAGCCCAACCCCCCCACCCCCCAAAACAGCCCCATAGGGTAGTGGTGGCGTGAGTGGACCGGCTTGACATCAGCCCGCTAGGATTTGCAGCGGCGCGAAAGAGCTAGGCTATGGCTGGGCCAAGGGAGGGAGATGGGAAGCAGTCAGGCTGGCGGTGAGAGTTGGGTCGAGAGGAGGGACACGGGCTACATGGGGTAGGAAAAACGGCATCACTAATAGAAAAATAGGCAGCAAACACCTACACCAAAGAAGTCTTCAGTAAGTTTCAGGAGGAACTTACATAATCTCTCGGGTATATTATTCAGAAAACTAATGATGGCTGCATAAGCAAATGCAGCATCATGAAAGATGAAGATTCATCATGAAGGATCGAGATGGTGATCAGAGGGGGGTGAATGATCCCAAATAAAATTTCCCCCAATCAAGATAATCCAAACAAGCCCTCAAACAAAACAATCAAAAGAAGCAAATAAGATGGAGGAAGTTTCCTGCAAGGCCGGTATGACCAAGGTAAGCCCGGTAGCAACGGGGTCTGGTATGACCACTCGTAGAGCGGTATGACCGGGCTCAAGAACAGCTGAAGAACCAGCATGAACTCAAAAAGAAAATTTTGATGAATCTTTTGATCGGCTGAACAAAAACTCATGAAGCTTGGTAGATTTCTTCCTAAGGATGTTAGGAACTTATTCCAACTTTCAATTGCAAGGACTGACGTCAAAGTTATAATCTTTTTCACTTTGAAGAAAGAACACACCAAGTTTGAGCAAAACTCAAGAACTTGATCTTGGACTTGCTCGTGGGGTTATGATCATCAAGATGATCTAGGATTACCTCCCACACGTCACAGCAAGCAAGAATAAAAGTCCAAAACCCCACAAACACGATCTAGAAGAATGATTCACTCAAGAACACAAGATCGGTTCTCGCAAGAAAAACACATGGATTGCTTAGATGATTGAGGAATAATAGGAGATTCATCCATCAATTAACAACCTTGTCACAAGGAGCAAAAGAAGGTAGAAGGAGGGGAGGCAAATCCTACAGGACCGAAATGGCGATTAGAGCGGGGTGAATGATCCCAAATCTGAAATTTCCCAAACTCAAAAATGATTCAACCAAGCCCACAAACAAATCAATCAAAAGGAGCAAATGGGAAGGAGTAACTACTCTGTATAGGCGGTGCTACCGCAGGAGGACTGGTAGCACCAGACTCAAGAACAGCAGCAAGAACAGAGTCTCAAAACAGCATGACTCAAAAGCAAATCTTGAGGAATCTTTTGATCAATTGGACAAAAACTTATGAAACTTGGTAGATATGATCTTAAGGATGTCAGGAACTTATTCCAACCTTCAATCACAAAAATTGGTGTCAAAGTTCTGACCTTTTTGCTTGGGAAGGAAAAACACACCAAGTTCAGATAAAACACAATAACTTGATCTTGGACTTGCTCATGGGGTTTTGATGATCCAGATGATTTTGGAAAACTTCCCAATTATCATAGCAAGTAAGAACTCAAGTCAAAATCTCCGCAAACACGATCTACAAGAATGAATCACTCAAGAACAAAAGATCGGTTTCTTGCAATAAAAGCTCAACGATCCTTTGAAATAAGAGGCAATAGCAACTAGAAGGAGGGGAGGCAAATCCAAATTGCGTATAAGTAGATTGCAAGAATGTAAGTGTGAAATTTAAATGTTTCAAAGTAAATTGCTGAATTTAATGCGTAATGTAAATTCAAACATGATATAAAATGTTTTGTATTTCTGGAAGGAAGTTTTACAAAGGCTCACAACAAAGTGGGCAAAAAGCTCAAAGTAGTCAAAACCTCTAAAACCTTCAAGAGGAGGAAGGCCACCCCTCCCCCTCTATTTATACTACTCTTGAGTCACTCTCTACCCTTGGATGAGTTCCTTCTACCCTAAGGACCACCATCAAGGGTTAGGATGACTCTCACACACAGCCTTACATGGGCTAACCCGAAACCCAACAAGCACATCGGGTTTTCAAGACATACTAATAAGACCCGCAACTCTATCACCTAGACCGCGATCTGACGGTCCTCCTTGATCCGAGTAGCTCCTAGCTAGCATCTCATCCATTCCTTGTCTTCTGAGTTCACAGCGACTCCGTCTCCGATCATCTTCCGGCGATCCTCAACCGTCTGGACCTCCGATGCACCTTGCCTAGTCTCAGTCATCCTTCGCCTCACCATGATCTAGCACCGTCATCCTGCAACCATCAAAAATAAGGAAACACATCACATAGCATTGCCCACTTTGCTCAAATTCGAGTCGATAAGTCGATATCGAGCATCGAGTAACCCTACTCGATACTTATCGATCCTCACTCTACTCGAGTCACTCGACCACAAACCGACGGGGCATTACTCGACCAAACCAGAACTTAGCAGTAATCGAGCTAACCCGCCGCTCGACCTGGCAGCATCCCTACTTGATACTTCTCAATTCTCACTCTACTTGAGTCACTCGACCACTGGTCTTCGACCAGCCAAAGTCTAGACCACTCGAGGTCCGACCATTGGTCTTCGACCAGCCAAAATCCAGACCACTCGAGGTCCGACCATTGGTCTTCGACCAGGACAAACTCAAATCAAACTCAACCTTGAGCACCAAAAACTTGAATACAGTCAATTACTCATCACACACTTGGACCTCTATATGGTCTTTCAATCTCCCCCTTGATGAGTATATTGACAAACACCCAAAAGGCATAAAATTTTGAGTTTGAGAAGAGAAGAGAAGAGAATGAAGCAATTAGGATGAAAAGCCAAACATGATCCAGAAAGAAAGAAGATAAGGACCTGACCAAGTTGGTGAGAAGGAATTTAGAGCAAGCCAATAGAAAGAACAAGTTTTCCACAAAAGCTCTAAAAATTCCAAGAAAAGCTCAAATATACTTATGATCCTAAACGAACTTGATCTAGAAATAAAGAAGATAAGGATCTAACCAAGTTGGCGAGAAGGAATTTAGAGCAAGCCAATAGAAGGAACAAGTTTTCCACAAAAGCTCTAAAAATTCCAAGAAAAGCTCAAATATACTTATGATCCTAAAAATTTACAAGAATTTACAAAGATCATAAGAGACAATGCAATCACATATTTATCTTTTTAATGATGCCTTTTCTACAATTTCTCCTACTTTTGGCAATATAGGCATCAGGAAGATATTTTCTCCTCTTTACACATGTATGCATGAAATGCATCCTAAAAGAGCTTTGAAGATTATCCAAGTGACCATATAGACAAATAATGACACCAAGCTACTCAGGTTCAGATTATGCTAAACAAAGACATGTCCAAGTGCAAATATCAATTTTGCTAGCAAGCACAAAGAAGATGATGTTATTTTTGCATGATTTAACAAGTGCAACACTAAGCATAGTTTCTAAACTAGAAGCACAACCAAACAATGGATCAAATGGAGAACCTAGAGTTCAACCTACTTAACACTTTGGGGAATCTAGAAGTGCATACAAGGTCCTTCGAGCTCATTTATCAATTAATGCAAATTTTTCTTTAAGCTTTGAAAGACATAGCGGGGTGCAAATGTTTGACAGTATTTGAATTCTTTACCCACTTATGTTTTTTTGTTTGTATTTTTTTTAAAGCAATTGACTCAAGCCATATTCGACCATCTCAAGAAGAACTCTTAAGAGGATAGTCTTCGTCATACACGATCCATTCCAAGTTCATCCCAAGTGCAATGGGAGGCTGTCTTGCGAATGTAAGGTGTTGAGTTTAATGCGCACAAGAAAAGTCATTTTTGCTTAATTTTCATTTTTAAGACATTGAATTATGTGCAATTGAAGGAATCTAGTATGAATCAAGCAAGTTTCACCCAAGATGCTATAGGGACTCTAGAGATATCCAAAATTTCATGAATCATGGCAAATACATCTAGAAAAGAAACTTAGCAAGTAAAAGCAACATATTTCATCAAGTTTTCATTTAAAGAATTAATTTTCAAATTTTCACAAGCTTAGCAAGATTAATCAAAATGAATTTGAACATATCTAAGCTAGCATTTTTCTTCATGAAAGTAGCAGGGTGCATAGCATGAATAATAGCTCATTTGCATAATAGACAAAACTCATTAATTAGAAAATAAAGTCTATATGCAATGCATGAACAGAGTCACAAACTCCCTCTCAACAAGTGAATCAATTTTAAGCACAAATCTAGTTCAAGTTGAGTTATTAGGAAAATTAAGCTCAAGAAAGTCCAACTGAACTCAACGGAAACCAAAAACACATAATAAGGAGAAGAAGTTGAGAAACTGCAAACTGGGTGGCTATAGAGCATAGAAAAGATAGTAGATAACACTTCGGCTCAGAAATACCCAGGAGATGCAAAGGAAAAGAAAGGTTGGAAGAAAATATATAATACATAATATACAAACCAGCTCCCCCTCAATAAGTCGTAAGGGCACACGACTCCAAGCTCACTCCTCAGGGCAACAAACCTGGAGCTATCAGCAATCTGGTGGTCACTCTCCACAAACTAAAGCATTGTATCACATTTCTCCACATGGTCCCTAAGGAAGTGATATCTAATATCAATATGCTTGGTCTTGGAGTTATGCACTGGTTTTCCGCAATGCAAATAGAAGAAGTGTTGTCACAGAAAAGTGGCACACTCTCTATTTCTAATCCAAAGTCCTGCAAGGTCGATCTCATCTAGAGAATCTGACTACAGCAACTGGCTACAGCAACATATTCGGCCTCAGCGGTAGATTATGCAACTCCAGACTACTTTCTAGATGACTAAGAAATAAGAGAAGTGCCAATGAATTGGCAAGTACCAGAAGTGCTTTTCCTATCTATCCTATAGCCAGTAAATTCTGCATCGAAAAAAGCTCGAAGGGATAGACAAGAAGAAGAAGAGTACCAAATACTATAGTCAATGGTAGCTCGAAGGTACCTAAAGATGCGCTTCACCGCCTGACGGTGAGAGGCGCGAGGAGAAGCCTAAAATCGAGCACATAGACACACTGTAAAATGTATGTCTGGCCTCAAAGTAGTGAGGTACAGGAGGGGCTGATCATGCTCCGAAACTCCTTCTGATCAACTGGCTCACCATCCTCATCAGGCTCGAGGACAGCAGTGGTGGCCACAGGAGTCATCATCGACTTCCCGTCAGACAAGTCGAAGCGCCTCAGGAGGTCTCGAGTGTGTAGAGGAACGTGGTATGCTACGCTAGCACAAAAAAAACTACCGCATAACCAGAAAGCTACTCGCAAGAAGGGGATCATAGATTAGATTACCACTAGACGCGCAGTTGCGGAATCCTTTACGCGTCGATGTAGTGGATCATCCTTACCGCAGTCGTTGCGTCGATGGAGTGGATCGTCCTCGCCTCGCTGTGGATTGTCCTCCCACGCTGCAGTCGTAGCAGCATCACCACAGTAGTCCACACGTCCGGGGATGGAACGCCGTGCGTCGGGGTGCAAGCACCTGGTCGCTCGGCAGGGGCAACGAGAGGAGGAGGCTAGGGTTTCAGGTGAAACACTTCTAAACCATGGAAAGCACACCCTGCGCCCACCCTCCTCCGCTACTTATATAGCCATGAGATGAAACCCTAAACCAGGGCCCATTAGTGTGCTAAGCCCATGAGGTCCATTAATTATGGATACAATCCAAATTAATGCATCCCAGCCCATTAAGTGTGTGACCCTGCAGGTTCACGTACGTTTGGACATGGATTCAGAAAACTCCTTTTCAATCCAATAGTTAGTAGCGGCTCCTTACAAAGCATGCCAACTCCCAAACATACTATGATCAAATCGGACAGAACCTATCAAAAGTACTCATGTAATAATCCCTTTGGCAAGTATATGAAGATTGAACTCAAGGCGAGAAGCATGTCATCCTTTGATGATTCAATCCATCTCTCGTATCCGTGATATATTAATAAGTTGTGATTGACTCCTCAATCACGGTATGGCCATGCACTTCCTTAATCATATCACATGAGTGGCTTTGTCATATATCTCCGTTTCATTGGAGTGGCAAATTCTATCTTGACTGCTCACTTCCCTCTACACGTTTCATAGTAAACATGAAAGCTACCTTTATAACTATCCATTTAGGAAGTAGTGTTTGATAGCCCCAAGGAAAACTATTACACATGTAGGGAATATGACAATCTGAGGTCTAAGGATCATACATCTACTATGTATGAGATACACTGATGACACATAAGAATGTAACATTCTCGCAGTGTCCCATGGCGGGTCTATTTAACCCATGTTCTTCAACATGTGTCCACAACATATAGATGATATCTCCATATCCCATGATCTATGAAGCATGATCATCGATCACTACATGTGCTGATCTATTCATCGTTATCCTATACGATGATATCTGATCAGAGATATTTATCGAATTACATCAATAAGTAAAGAGCTTCATAAGCAAGTCACATACCTGTTGATCAATACAATGTTATACATTCATTGAACCAATAATCATATTATTATTCATAAACATAGTCATGTTAAAATCATCTAAATGATTGCCTCAAGGGCATAACACTAACAGAGTATACTTGCCTTGATGCAAGAAGGTGCCCTCCCGAGTCTTCTTGATTTGGAAGCCGAGGAAGTAGCTTAACTCGCCCATAATATTCATTTCAAACTCTGTGCTCATCATTTCTAAAAACTGAGATACAAGAGAATGCGAAGAGCCATCGAAGATAATATCGTCCACATAAATCTAGACAATGAGAAAATGAGAATCTTGGTGTCTGATGAACAGAGTCTTATTTACTATACCTATTTTGAAACCATGGCAGAGAAGATAGGACTTAAGCTTTTCATACCAAGCTCTAGGGGCCTGCTTAAGTCCATACAAAACTTTAGAAAGCTTGAAGACATGGTTTGGGTATTTGGGATTCTTGAATTCTAGAGGCTACCTAACATACACCTCTTCCTCAATATAGCCATTGATAAATGCACTCTTGATATCTATTTGATAAAGCTTGAAGCCCTTGGATGCAGAAAATGCAAGCAGGATCCTAATAGCTTCTAGTCTAGCTACAGGGGCAAAGGTTTCCTCGAAGTCAAGACCCTCAACTTGAGAAAAGCCACGTGTAACTAGCCTAACCTTGTTTCTAATGACAACCCTATCCTCACTCTGCTTTTTCTTGAAGACCCACTTGGTCCCAATGACATTATGACCAGATGGGAGCTCGACAAGCTGCCACACCTTGTTCTTCTCGAAGTTTTCGAGTTCCTCATGCATAGCATTAATCTATGATTTATCGGATAATGCATGAGAAACGTCCTTAGGCTCAAAGGAGGCAATAAAGGCTGAGTGAAGGCAAAAACTGAACAAACCTGATTTTGAGCCAGTGACCTACTCAAACAGATCACCAATGATCTGATTAGGTGGATGATGCCTTTGAATATGGCGGGGAGGTCCAGAAGAAGAAGTGGCATCTACCTCATGCACAGAAGAGGATCAGAGCCACTAGCTGCATGAGAGTCAGAAGGCAAGGGTTGGTCTCCCTGAGGTGCACAAATGGAAACAAGAGGCACCTTAGGTGTAGAGGGGACTGGATCAGGTGGAACACCATCATCCTCATCCTCTACAAATATGGTCTCGGAAACGGAAGAAGAGCCTGAAATGTCAGGTCTAGCTCTTGGGCCTAGCCTCATCAAAGGTCACTTCGCAGGTCCCTATGATCCTATACGTATTGCAACTCCAGACCCTATAGCTTCGAGTAGAAGTTGAATAACCCAGAAAGATGCCATAAGAAGAACGAGACTCAAACTTATCCAGGTTACCAGACTTCAAAATGAAACACTTGCAACCAAACACACGAAAATGAGAAACAATGGGCTTTTGCCCATACCTCAACTCGTAATAAGTGCGGTGCAAATGTGCTCTCAAGAATACTCGATTAGAAACATGGCAAGCAATAGCTATATCCTCAACCCAAAACTTCCTAGGAGTGTTGTACTCGTCTAGCATTGTCCTAGCCATCTCTACCAGGGTCCTGTTCTTCCTTTCCACTACGCCATTTTGCTGAGGAACGTAGGGAGAGGAGAACTGATGCTCTAAACCAGACTCCACACAGAAACTCTCAAAGTAGAAGTTCTTGAACTCCGTGCTATTGTCACTACGTGTAGCTCGTAAGGCACCTAGGAGAAAGATATACAACCTACTAACCAAACCCCTAAAATGAGTAAAAGACTCATCCTTCGAGGCCATGAAAAACACCCAAGAATACCTCAAAAAAATCATCGACAATGACAAGGACATACCACTTCCCACCCGATGACTGCACTCGAGCTGGACCAACAGTGTCCATATGTAAAAGCTGTCCTGGTGCATCAGACATCACAACAGTGATTGGAGGATGAGAAGTAGAAACCATCTTGCCATGTCGGCAAGGAGAGCAAACTAAGTCTTTGACCATCTTGAGTTTAGGCAAACCATGAATAAGATCATGATTGCTAACTCTAGTCAAATAGTCGAAGCCGATGTGACCAAGTCTCATATGCCAGAAGGAGAAATCACGGGACTCATAAGCAATCAAACACCGAAGAAAGTCTCTAGAAGAAATAGAAAAATTGGCACTAAAGACTCTCCCAAATCTAGAAATCCCGCAAACTAACTCCCCTGATGAATCAAGGATTCTACAGGCGCTACTCTTAAAGCTTACCTCGAAAGAGTCATCGATAAGCTGAGAAACAGAAAGCAAGTTATATTGCAGCTTACTCACTAAGGCAACGTCCTTAAGAATGAAATTGTTACCAATGCAGACGGTACCTTTAGCAATAACTCTACCTGATGAAGCATCCCTAAAAGTGATTAACTCATCACCGAGGGTTCGGACTAGGGAAGAGAACTAACGAGAATCTCTGATCATATGATGAGAACAACCGGAGTCAACAATCCAAACCTCTCCCTTCCCCATCCGACGATCCTGATCAAGCCAAAAGAGAAAGAGATGACTTAGTACTGGGATAAAGAGAGGACCTGGGAACCCAATACTGAACCATACGACACCTCAGAGCACCAGTCACAGAAGAAGACTGGACTCGAGTGTCTCTCTAATGCTTAACTCTCACAAGATTAGTAGCAATCCTAATAGAAGATCTAGGAGCCAAAACTGGGTTGGCCCACCGTGGAGCAAAGACCGGACCATCCCAGTAAGGCTACCTGAATCTCCTACTAGAATACACCTCACGCCGCTGATATCTACCTCGATGAGAAAAATAAGGAATATCAAGAGGACGACGGATAGACTGACCACAAATAGCTCCAAGATCAAAACTCGAAGGAACAGCATGAAAACTGAGTCCTGGACGCTATCCAAAAACATGCATCTCTCTAACCTGTCTAGAAGCAGTGCGTGCCTTAGAAGTACTCAGAGTCTGGGGATGACCCAGAATGCCCTTAAAAGCAATAACACGCTCACATGAGCTGACTAAGTCCTTAGAAGCATGCAATTAAAGTTCATTGTTTCTAGTAGATAGCTTCCTAAGGTGAGTGCTCATAGCATCAATTTCAGCAAGCAATTTAGGGCAATTTTCACACGATGCACTAGTGTGAGTATGAAGAAAACTAGCATCGACAGGAATAGCATCAACAGAACTAGTGCTAGCATTCTTCGACCTAAGACTCTCAAGCTCAGAAATTGCACTATCATGCATAGTCCTTAGGTTCTCAAGCTCTACAAGCAAAGCATCTCAAATAATACAGTCATCAGTGACTCGGGAGAGAGAAGATCTAAGAGAAGCTAACTCCCGAGTCAAGGTACCTACTTCCTTCTTTAGCTCCATACACCTAGCTCTAGCTCTAACATGAAATTTTTCTAATTTGTAGAAAGCTTTATTGAGTTGGTCACAGGAGGGTACCTCGTCCGAGTCGATGTAAAGCTCGGAGTCGCTGATGCCGTTGGCGTCCACCATGAAGCACATTCCAGTAAAGTCATCACCGCCTTTCTTCTCTTGCGGATCATCCCCACCCTCATCGCTCCAGGTCTCCGTGTCGGAGAGGTTGATATCATCGAGTGCGGTAAGGACACAATGGAAGAGCTTCTTGTTCTTCGAGAAGTTGCGGTGCTTCTACTCACACGTCGGGTCACGAGCTGGAGGCTTCTTGTTACGATTCTTGTCGATGTAGTCATTCTTTGCCGAACCGCTAGAGTCAATCTTGCCCTTCTCTAGCTTAGGGTAGTTCGCTCGAATGTGGTTAGGGACACCACACTCGAAGCAGGTGATCGTGCCACCTCTCTTCCTCTCCCTCACCCTCTTGTATGCATGAGAGAATTTGCGAGTTAAAAGAGCAAGCTCATTTTTAGAAATTTTTCTAGTTAGTCATCGCTTAGCTCGCAAAGGGAGGAGAGAGAAAAACCAGCAAAACAATCCGAAGTGGATCTAGTGGGATAGGTGACCAACGCCATCGACTGAGATTTTGTCTTGTGAGAGACAACATCGATCTCATGAGTCTTGAGTCGGGAATAAAGCCTGTCAAGAGTCAGAGTCGATAAGTCGGTGGTGTCCTTAATGGTGGTCACCTTCATCTCCCAGACTCGAAGATCGAGTGCGGTTAAGAAGTGTCGAGCATTATCCGAGTCAGGGTATATGCAATCGACTGCTCGGAGGTCGCTCAAAATCTTTGTAGATTGACCAAATCACTCGTCAAGACTCTCAATAGCATGTTGTTCAAATTTGTTGTAATCACGATTGAATTGGTCCTGTCTTACCATCTTGATTTGGGTAGTGCCCTCATGAAAAGCATCGAGAGTCACCCAAATTTGGTGAGCAGAATAGAGGTGAGAAATCCTATCATACTCACTGCGGCTAAGACCCTGTATGAGAATGTTCCTTGCCTTAGCATTTGCCTCAACGTCAACCATATTGCCGGCTGTGACGTTTTCATCAGCAGGAACCTCATACGGGAGTTTCACCTTCTACCATATCAGGAAGCCCTAAGCAATGATATATGACTCCATTCGCGACTTCCAAAAGGGAAAATCAACTCCAGAGAAAATAGGGGGCTTGGTGGAATACTTGTCCATCGTCATGGCTCTTGAGACCGGTCAAGATCTATGGAAGAGCAAAACCGGGCTCTGATACCAATTGGAGGACCGAAATGGCAATCAGAGGGGGGTGAATGATCCCAAATCTAAAATTTCCCCCAATAAAAAATGATTCAACCAAGCCCACAAACAAATCAATCAAAAGGAGCAAATGTGAAGGAGAAACTGCTCTGTATGGGCGGGTTACCGTATGGGGGCCGGTAGCACCGGACTCAAGAACAGAGTCTGAAAACAACACGACTCAAAACCAAATCTTGAGGAATCTTTTGATCGGCCAGACAAAAACTTATGAAACTTGGTAGATGTGATCTTAAGGATGTCAGGAACTTATTCCAACCTTCAATCAGAAAGATTGGCGTCAAAGTTCTAACATTTTTGTCTAGGAAGGAAATACACCAAGTTCAGACAAAATACAATAACTTGATCTTGGACTTGCTCATGGGGTTTTGATGATCATGATGATCTTGGAAAACTTCCCACTTATCACAGCAAGCAAGAACTCAAGTCAAAATTTCCGCAAACACGATCTAAAATAATGAATCACTCAAGAACACAAGATCGGTTTTTTGTAATAAAAACGCAACGATCCTTCGAAATAAGAGACAATAGCAAGTAGAAAGAGGGGAGGCAAATCTAAATTGTGTATAAGTAGATTGCAAGAATGTAAGTGCGGAATTTTAATGCTTGAAAGTTACTGAATTTAATGCGTAACGTAAATTCAAGCATGATATAAAGTGTTTTGTATTTCTGGAAGTAAGGCTTACAAAGCCTCACAACAAAGTGGACAAAAAGCTAAAAGGAGCCAAAACCTCTAAAACCTTCAAGAGAAGGAAGGCCACCACTCCCCCTCTATTTATACTACTCTTGAGTCACTCTCTACCCTTGGATGAGTTCCTTCTACCCTAAGGACCACCATCAAGGGTTAGGATGACTCTCACACACAGCCTTACATGGGCTAGCCCGAAACCCAACAAGCACACCGGGTTTTCAAGGCATACTAACTAGACCCGCTACTCTATCACCTACACCACGATCCGACGGTCCTCCTTGATTCGAGTAGCTCCTAACAAGCATATCATCCATTCCTTGTCTTCTGGGTTCACAGCGACTCCGTCTTCGATCTTCTTCTGGCGATCCTCAACCATCTGGACCTTCGACGCACCTCGCCTAGTCCCGGTCATCCTTTACCTCACCATGATCTAGCACCGTCGTCCTGCAACTATCAAAAACAAGGAAACACATCACATAGCATTGCCCACTTTACTCAAAATCGAGTCGATGAGTCGATATCGAGCATCAAGTAACCCTACTCGATACATATCGATTCTCACTCTACTCGAGTCACTCGACCACAAGCTGACGGGCATTACTCGACCAAACTAGAACTTGGCAGTAATCGAGCTAACCCGTCGCTCGACCTGGCAGCATCCCTACTCGATACTTCTCAATTCTCACTCTACTCGAGTCACTCGACCACTGGTCTTCGACCAGCGAAATTCCAGACCACTCGAGGTCTGACCACTGGTCTTCGACCAGGACAAACTCAAATCAAACTCAACCTTGAGCACCAAAAGCTCAAAAACAGTCAATTACTCATCACACACTTGGACCTCCACATGGTGTTTCAAATCCAAATTGCATAAATGTAAATTGCAAGAATGTAAGTACGGAATTTAAATGCTTAATTTAAGACATAATGTAAATGCATAAAGTAAATTCAAGCATAAGGAAATTTGTTTTGGATTTCTGGAAGGGAGGTTTACAAAGCCTCACAACAAGGTGGGCAAAGCTCAAAGGAGCACAAAAACCTCAAAACCTTCAAGAGGAGGAAGGCTACCCCTCCCCCTCTATTTATATTACTCTTGAGTCACCCTCCACCCTTGAATGAGTTCCTTCTACCCTAAGGATCACCATCAAGAGCTAGGATTGACTCACTCACTCATACATGGGCTAACTCGAAACCCTCTAACATAACCAGTTTTTGCATGCTTTACAAAGCATACTAACTGGACCCGCTACTCTATCACCTAGACCACGATCCGACGGCCCTTCTTGATCCGAGTAACTCCAAGTTAGCATTCCATCCTTTCCTTGTCTTCTTGGCTCGTAGCGACTTCGTCTCCGATCATATTCCAGCGATCCTCAATCGTCTGGACCTCCGGCGCTCCTCGCCTAGTCCCGATCATCCTCCACCTCACCATGATCAAGCACTGACGTCCTGCAACCATCAAAGACAAGAAATACCCATCACATAGCAATGTTCAAAAAGATATGCAATTAAACTCCCAAAATCACAATTTTTGGATCATTCACGCTCATCAGGGTCGGTACTACCGCCCTTCATCCAAAACAGCAAAACATCCCTCTTTGAAATTTTCACATGGGGTATTTGGGCCGGTGCTACCGCTATCCCGGTAGAACCGGACTACCATGGGTAGTAGCACCGGACCACCAGAATGCCCAAAAATGCACCCTTCTGAAATTTTTACACCTCTCTGCGAGGCCGGTACTACCACTCGGCCGATAGCACCGGCCTACCAGATCCCCCAAAAACACCCTCTCGAGTTTTTACACACCGTTCTGAAGGCTGTTGCTACCGCTTCCCGGTAGCACCGGGCTACCATAGCCGGTAGCACCGCAAATTCCAGACAGAGCTCAAATTGCTTCAAATTTAGAATAGCGCTCAAAACAAACTCAAATTTAGGCACCTAATGCTTAAACACAGTTAATAACTCATCACCACTAAGGATAGACCTCCATATGATCTTTCACATCAGATACATTATGTGTGACTTATAAAGCTTCCAATAAGATGGCAAACTGTAGTTGCAAGTACTTTGAGTTCTCGGCTATTTTATGCTGTCATATTCTTAGAGCATTGCTTATAGTTGATCCTCGTATACTTCCACCAGATTAATTTTGGAAACGGTGGACAAGGAAGGCCACAGATGATCGTTTACTAGAAGATAACAGCGATATCCATCATGAGAATGCTTGTCGGTCCATTACAAACCGTTACAATATGTGCTGATGCCATCAGATGTGCTGAGAGAGGATCTGGATCAGAGGCAGTGTACAAAGCAGCAAAAGATATCTTACAGAAGGTGTATGAAGAGATTATTGCTTATGAAGAAAATCCTGGTAGGGTATCACAAAAGGATGCTATAAACATCAACGAGGATGTCACGATACATGATGCCATGAACGATCAGCCTTTGCCAGATTCTGGACGAAAGGTACGCTTAATATTGAATTGTATAAAATCTGTCAGGAGAATGATATTCTTCTCAACATTATTCATTACGCGTGCAAAGTTGGTAGTTGGTACCAGCGGTTACTGTTTTTGCTTGATTGATCAAAATGAGTCCTAGAATAGTTTGTGTCATTTTACTGAATGCAATACTTCCTAATTGAAACGAATTTAAACAGAAACTAGACGGTGAGATCATATTTTTCCATATTTTTAACCTTCTGAGATGAACATACTGTAGCTCATTGAAACTTAGTGCTTCCAGTTCTATTTTTTTTCTAGTGACTAACAATAGGAGATGATAAACATTCTTTCTGACATGCATTTATCAAATGCTTTCATATCAGATGGAGGATATGCAACAATGATGCATTTTGTTTGTCTTTTCATGTGACTAACCTGCTAGGCCAGTGTTGGCGTCAAAAACTTGATGTAGGGTTTCTGACAACAGCACACCAGACGAACACCGGGATCAGAGCGTGCCAGTCGATTTAACCTGTAATCGACAAGGTAAAAATATAAAATTCACACAAATCCGATCGTGAAAATCAATCGGCTTAGACTCAATCAGCTTGAAGCTGATCAAGATCAAAGTAACAAGGTAAGTCTAATTAGCCGATTAAGGCTAATCAGAGGATAAAGGTAGATCGATTCTGAAGAAGGCGATGCGCAACAAAATCAAAACAAATCAAACCTGGGGCGTAATTGATAAAGATCAACAATCGGCGATGCGCAACTTTATTGATCAAAATCGATTACAAAGACTAAATTACAAGGGCTACTCCTAGTCGACCGGAAAAAGTAAAAAAATAAAGGCTGGTTGATTGTATTGTGTTGGATCCTTTCGCAGTTTGCTTTGACCCTTCTTTTATACCCGTCGACCGATCGTATCCTTTTACAACACGTTTCAAGTCCTGATCCGTATCGGCCTTATCTCGGACAGTTATTTCTTTAAAGATCTTGTCGTTAATAAATATCTCTAAATCTTTCCAACCTGTCCGTCAATTTCTGCGTGTCTAACTTTATTGCCGATTTTGACTAGACTTGCCAAATTTTGGTGCAAACATATGCCCCCTATTTTTGAGAGATGACTTGTCATTAATCAAAAATCGCAATAATCGGCTTTTTTCCATCGGCTAACTATTGAACTTCGCTCAATAACTGCTGCTTTATTCGCGCCGTAATTCTCTGACACAAGGATAGTGCGTTTTAACTACTCGCGTCTTTTGAGATTCATTTCCCGCCGCTTCAGATTTTCACCTTGCTATAAAATGCGGCCCCCACCTCGGTCATTCTTCACGCACACAAGATCTCGAGTTGTCTGCAATCGGCTTAAGCTCCCTATTTGAAGGACCTCCGAGGCAACCCTTAGCTCATCCACCCTTCTTGATCGGCTGCAATGGACCCAAGCCAGGTACTTATTCCGATCCCGCATAACAACGACCAATATTTTTTTGGGTCCATTGGGAAATCTAGATGTCCACACCGTAACAAACCAAGAAATCCCTCATTTACCTTTGTCGGCTTCTGGTCATAACATAGAGGGTTGGAATAAAAGTTTCAGAGCCTGGCCGACAGCTCTCAAAGGATGGAGGAATTGGTTTATCAGAGTAGCGGCCCAAAAGAGGGGTGAATGGGAAAGAATGGGCATAGCCGAATGTATTCCACTTTCCTTAGCCGACCCAGAAGCCAATGAGCCCTTGGTGGCCATGGCCTGTTATTTTTGGTCAGACTGTTTTAACGCCTTCTTGTTCCGTACCGGTCCCATCGGCCCAACTCTTTTAGATGTTGCTCAGTTGTGCTGTCTCCGGCCAGATGGCGAACAAGTATCGGCTTTTAGCGGAAAACCGAAATATAAACTTATCCAATCTAAGGGCGAAGGTTGGGCCAAATATATTGGAAATAATAACAAGATTAATGGCCTAGTATTGGACGAAGAGCATATCGCCTTTCTGAATCTTTGGCTAGACCATTTTTTGTTTTGTGGAGCATCTCTTGGACCAATTCAGGTTTATCAAGTGATAGCAGAGCAGCTTGTTGAAGGTCGTCGGCTAGCACTAGGAAAAATCTTCTTGGGCGCTGTGTATCAGATGCTTTATGTAATAAGGAGTCGGCTCTACACTGGTTTTGGGAAATTTACCGTCGGTAATGTAGGTGGTCCGATGTTGTTTATGCAAATATGGTTATACTGCTTATTCAGCTACTCCTTTAATTTGGATTCAGCCGACGGGACTCCTTTTCCAAGGGATGACATACCAGAGGGGGCATCTATCCAATTTAGAGAAAGCCGATCTTTTGGTGAGAGGTTCATGATGTGCTCCAGTAATGAGACAAGGATTTCTCCAGACAGCTGCAGAAGATTCTTGTCCTTCTTTTTGCAATTAGACGCCGAAGATTTCAAGCAGCAAGACTTTTTTAGTTATGGCGCCACAGCCGATTTTCCTTGGCCCTCATTTCTGCATTTGGAAGTTGATAGTTCTCTGATGCCTCAGGAGACCTTGGATTTGTATAGAATTTTCATTTCTCCGTGTATTTTCCATGTCGGCCTCCATACTAGAAATCGGACGTTCCAACCTTCATACGAGTTTTACCACCCGTCAGTCTACGCAAGACAGCTCAGCTTCGGCCAGGTAATTCCAAGTTTGCCACTTCTTAATCGGCTTCAGCGTAGAGCCAGGGTTCACAATGCCACATCAGCGAGGCTAGTCTTGGAGTTAGCCGATGAGCTTCATCTTCGCAGTCTCCCACACTTCCATCTGAACACTCGTCGGGCAGGAGGTTTCACAACATGGTGGTCGGCTATCGCAGAGTGTTTGTACATGGAGAAGACTCCGTCGTTTATAATCAAGGAATTCTTTCCAAATCTGCCAGAGCCATCTTTAGTGTCTAACAGCGATTCTAGCAGTGAAGCTAGCTCATCGGGTTACACTAACACACATCTTGTAGATATTGATAAGGTATTGGCTTGAATAATCTTTCTCTGTATGTTAGCTCTTCTGCCAGATATATTCTCTGATCACCTTCATTGCTATTTTGCAGACTAAAGCGCAGGCAAGAAGCCGTTTTGCAATCAATCGATGGCCAAAAAGGCCACTCCAGTCGACAGGCCTCATAGGGTACACTTCGGGTACCCTAGGAATTCAAAGTTCGTCCTTATCGGACATTGAGAAAAAACAACCAAGTAAGTAAAAAGAATACAATCGACTGTTAATATTCTCCAATTTTTTTCAAACTGACTTTTAGCCGATTATATTTTTTAGAAAAGAAGAAAACGAAGTACACCAAGGCTCCTGCAAAAAGGGGATCCAAGCCCCAAGAGCAGAGCGGCGAAAGTTCGCCATATGAGTCGGCTACTGCAAAGGTAAATAATCGTACCTTTTGTAAAGTGACTTACATCCTTCAATATGTCGGCTTACCCTTTATTTATTTCTTTTAGCCGACGCCTTCAGCTCAAGTGGCGAAAATCTTAGCTGATCTCCCCAATGTTTCTTCCGCACCACTATCTCCTCCACGTCCGATGCCAACAACCCTGATCACCGATCCGCTAGAGCTCTCTGATCCGATGAACCTGCTGGGCTTTTCTTTGGCCGATCTTGATGATCCCGAGATCATGGCCACTGACGACTATGACGCTGAAATTAGAAAGATACTTGAAGTGTCGAAGGAAGCGTCGGCCGTTGTCACCTCTGCCCCAGGCATGAAGGAAAAATTAAACAAGCTTTTCGATCTAGTCACGAGGCCACAGTCGGAGATATTGGTGAATAATCAACCGATCAGAGACGCCATGGCGGCCGTTGAAGCCGACTTACCTCTAGGAGCAATGGCAGCCCTCCTGAATGTATGCCACTTGGATGAGAGGAGGTCTAAAGTTGAGGAAGCTCAAGTACGCATAGCGCAGCGCGAAGCTTAGGAAGCCGACCAAAAAATTTTGGATGAGCTTGTTGCTGACGCTAAGGCTAAAAAGCAAAAATTTGACGTTGATACGGAGCTGATGAAGACCACGAAGACCTCCCTTGGTCAGCTCGAAACGACCAAGAAGTTTCTTATGGAGGAGTTGGCCAAGACGAAAAAGCTAATCACTGAAGGCCAGCACACCCTTGAGAAGACTTCATCGGCCATCAAGGATCAAAAGCTGGGACTTGCGATGGCCATGGTCGGCGTGAAGAAACAAATGACCAAGGTGGTGCCAGTGCCAGGGAATGCAAAGGAAAACGATCGCATCATTGACGAAGTTCAATGTGTAATTGCAAAGGCCGCAGGTGCTTTGTCGGCTTTAGGCGCAACCCTCCCGGGCTCAGGCATCCAACATTAATTTCTGAGATGTAAAACTTTGTTGGCCGTTTTTTGGAAACACTCATCTGAATACTTTGTACTTTTGCTATGCTTATAATCGGCTGTTTAACCAATTTTAATTTTACTTTCCTGTAATTTCAGTCTGCAATCTCTTTAGCCGATTAACAGCATCGTGTTAACTTGGCCTTTTGAACGTAATCCTTAGCCGGCTAGGCTCCAATCCAAACGCTAGGATAGTACTTCTTCAAATACTTCTCGTTAATAGCTTTAGGCAATACATACCCCTCTAGCGTTTCCAATACATATGAGTTTCCACCGACTAGCCGATTAACCTTGTATGGTCCTTCCCATGTAGGTGATCATTTTCCAAATCGGTTATCTTTCGAACCAACAGGCAGAATCGTTTTCCAAACCAAATCGGCTTGATCAAAAGATTTAGGCACGACCTTTTTATTATACGCTTTTACAACTCTAACTTTATTCTTCTTAAGTCGATCCAGCGTAGACAAACGTAATTCTGCCAATTCATCCAAGTTGTCGATCATCGAATTGTTATACTCCTGCGCCGACAAACCGTTTTGTATGGCCACTCGTATAGATTCAATGTTGATCTCCACAGGTAAAACGGCTTATTGACCATACACCAACTGATAAGGTGAAATCTTTGTTGCTCCGTGATAAGCTAGCCGATAAGCCCAAAGCGACTCCGATAGGGTCGAATGCCAATTCCTTGGTCTTTCATCGATTTTTCTTTTGATTAACTTAATTAACGTTTTGTTGGACAACTCGGCTTGTCCGTTAGCCTGAGCGTAGTATGGGGATGAGTTTAATAGTTTGATCCCCAGACTTGTCGCGTAACTCTGAAACTCATTAGACATGAATACCGTACCTTGATCGGTCGTGATTGTTTGCGGTATTCCAAACCGATGGACGATATGTTCATTCACAAAACCAATTGCCTCAACATTGGTCACCTTTTTAAGCGGTATAGCTTCAACCCATTTAGAAAAATAATCGGTTGCGGCCAAAATGAACTTATGGCCTTTACTGGAGGCAGGAAATATTTGGCCAATTATATCTATCCCCCAACCTCTGAACGGCCATGGCTTGATAATTGGGTGTAAAACCGATGCTGGCGCTAATTGTATATTGCCAAACTTTTGACAAGTCTGACACCCTTTATAATATCTAAAGCAATCTTTCAGCATTGTCGGCCAAAAATAACCAGTTCGTCTAAGCATCCATTTCATCTTATAAGCCGATTGGTGAGATCCGCAAATACCTTCATGCACTTCACCCATCGCTATCCGCGCCTCTTCAGATCCCAGACATCTCAATAGTAATCCTTCTAGTGTCCGATAATATAACGCATCATCCATAACAATGTATTTTAAAGCTTGTTGCCTGATCTTGCGTTCTGTCGGCTTCGATGGATCAGTCAGATAATCCTTTATTTGTGTTCGCCAATCGACAACGTTTGCGCACATGACTGCTTTGTCTACCAATTCGGTTTCCTGATATCGGCCAATATCTTTGTATCCCGATGCCTATTGAGCTAATGCGTTAGCTCTATCATTCAATTCCCGAGGGATGTGACCGATAGAAAATGATGTAAAACAGCCGATAATTTCGACACAATATTCTAAATATTTTAGTAATATTTCATCTCGGCATTGGTATTCTCCTTTTACTTGCTGCACAATTAACAGGGAATCTCCGTATATTTCAACAGCACTTACTCCGATGTTTTCTAATAGTCGCAAACCCTTGAGCAATGCTTCGTACTCTGCCTGGTTGTTCAAGCATCGACTATTTAGTTGGAATGCAAATTCGAAATTATGACCTTTGGGTGATATGAGCACGATGCCGATACCATAGCCTTCTTCGCATACCGATCCATCAAAAAACAACTGCCAGGGGGCAACCGAGACTAAATTTACGGTGGTATCATGTCCTGTTATAAAATCGGCCAGAACTTGTCCCTTAACTGCTTTAGCCGATTCGTAAATCAGGTCGAACTCTATCAAGGCATAAGCCCATTTACCGAGTCGACCTCGTAATATCGGAGCTGATAATATATATTTTATAACATCGGTTTTACAGATTACTTTACAAGCCGATGCTAGAACATAATGTCTTAGCTTTGTACATGAGAAATATAAAGACAAGCATAATTTCTCGATGAAAGGGTACCTGACTTCAGCATCAAGAAGGCGCCACTTAAATAAAAGATAACCTTTTCCTTTCCATTGACTTCTTGTGCTAAGACAGACCCGATAGTCTCCTTTTCGACCGATATATATATAACCTGAATGGAATCCCTTTTCGTGGTGCAGCCAAAACCGGAGGATTGGCTAAATAGTCTTTGACGTCGTCGAAAGCTTTTTGCTGATCGGTCCCCCACACAAATTCTTGATTATCCTTTAATTTTAAAAGTGGGGTAAAAGCACGGATCCGACCAGAGAGATTCGAGATAAACCTTCGGAGATAGTAAATTTTGCCGATCAACTTCTGCAATTCGTTTTTGCATGTTGGTGGCATTGTGTTGACTATGGCTTTAACTCTTACTTGATTGACTTCAATACCTCTTTCATGTACCATAAAGCCTAAAAATTGCCCAGCCGACACGCCAAACACACATTTGAAAGGATTCATCTTCAAGCCATGTGTTCTTATGTTTTGGAACACTTTTTCTAAATCGGCCAAATGCTGCAAGTCATCTGCAGATTTTACTACAACATCATCAATATATATTTCGACAATGTGACCGATTAAGTCGTGAAAAATCATATTCATGGCTCGCTGATACGTTGCTCCAGCGTTCTTCAAACCGAAAGTCATGACTGTCCATTCGAATAAGTCTATGGCACCAGGGCATCTAAAAGCTGTTTTTGGTATATCGGCTTTCTGCCATGAATATCTGGTTGTATCCGGCATTTCCGTCCAGAAAACTTATGATTTTATTCCCTAATGCAGCATCGATAAGCATATCGGCTATAGGCATCGGGTATCTCTAAAGTCGACACATACTCGCAGTTTTCCGTTTTTCTTCATAACTGGAACAATGATGGAAACCCACTCCGCATATCGACAAGGTCTTATAAATTTAGTCTCCAACAATCGCTCTATTTCTTCTTTTATAATTTTATACAGGGCCGGATTAAAACGCCTAGGGTACTGTTTAAACGACCGATAACCTTGTTTAATGGGTAGCCGATGTTCTACCAATTGTCGGCTTAAACCAGACATCTCGTGATACTCCCAAGCAAAACAATCTTTATATTCTCTAAGAATTTCGATTAACTTTTCTTTATATTTTACATCTAATTTCGCGCTAATAAAAGTTGGTCTTTTTCTATCACCACTACCTATATCAACTTCTTCGAGCAGATCGGTGGATGTAAAGCCTTGACCCAACTTTTCAACCTCTTGAAAGTCTTCTATAGCCTCATAGCTATCCGTTGTTTGCCGATAGCTTTGCATTTTGTCTTGTAATGCCTTTACTGTTTTTCTTGTCCCCATCGACGTAACACTTCGTTTGCTCGATCAAACGTGCCTGGCCTGACACTGATCGGCACAAGTCCTGTTTTGCTCACGCAGATGAAATCGCAGTCTTATAGTGTTTTTCCCGATATGCATCCGGCTTCCTCATGTTGCCAATTCGCATCAGAACTGGCCATGGCAATATGAGCCGATGTGTCGGTCGTGACAACTTCAACTTCTTCTCCGTTCTACTGGACAAACGCTTGATGCATAGTCGATGGGATGCAACAGTTGGCGTGAATCCAATCTCTTCCAAGCAGAACGCTGTAATTTCCTTTGGCGTCAATAACAAAAAATGCGGTCAGCAAAGTCTTACTGCCGACGGTCAGTTCTGTAACCATGACGCCTTTGGCTTCTGCGGGATCGCCTGTGAAGTCGTTTAAAACCATGTTAGTTTTAATCAAGTCTTCATCGGACTTACCCAGTTTCTTACAAGTCGTATAGGGCATCAAGTTTACTGTGGCTCCTCCGTCTACCAGCATCCTTGATATCGGTTTTCCATTTATATACCCTTTCAGATATAATGGTTTTAGATGCCGATGATCATCTCTTGGTTTTTCAAAGATAGCGTTTTGAACGCCTGAACATGATTGAGTAAAAGTTTTTTTAGCCGACTCATTTTTGATCTTGAATTCGGCCGGCAGTGTGAACACCATATTGATGTCCATTGGAGGTGTATCGTCCCTAATCATAGGAGAATCTAGATCATCTGCTGATTCAAAATCTACCTCGGCTTGTTCCTTTTTCCTCCACTCTTTCTTGACAACCTTGACCGGACGAAGCTCATTGAAAGTGTCATCCCTCTGTTTTTCTGCGTCGGCTTCCCGGATCTCTTGAGTCCTTAGCCTCTGAAGCCGTCTGCGCTGTGATCGGCTAAGGCCAGACGGACACCACCTGGGCTTGGGATCTACTGGCTTTCGTATCTGGCCAGCCAAATCTTCGCAGTCTGAGTTGGGCCTTATCGTTTTGACCTGGTCTGGTACCTGGTTTGGTTCAGATATTCTCTCGTGAACAGGCCTCCTGTAACCTTTGCTGTGATCTCGAATCAGCCCAGACAGCCTATCTCTAGCCGGTTTTTTTGGCCAATCGTTTCGGGGGTAATGCTCCATTGGACATGTATACGGAGATGGTAGTGCTACTCCCCTTTCCCAACAAAACTGCCAAAAGGGACATCTTCTATGGGCCCTTACCACATTTTCAGTGTGATATAAATTATCTGACCGGCAAGTAGAAGGTCGTGGTCGGCTATTCATTCTCTCATATTTCTCCATCAACTGAGAAAATGTTGGTCCCGGCCCTTTAGCTGATTGCCTTGATGGCGATTTCTCAGCCTTGTACCATTTGCCCACCTGAGGATTTCCCTTGGGTTTAATGGTTTTCGAATTTTTTCCTTCGTGATCGGCTTCTATTTGTAAGGAGCCGGTCGTAATTTTCAACGTCTGGCCGCCATTTGAATTCGACTGAATATTGACTTGCCGCTCCTTCGGCTCATCATGCATCGGCTCCTTTCCTTTAGCTGAACATTGAACCATGTTAATTGGGAATGGGTCAGCGTCAACTTGCATGGTCGGCTCATCAGCAAATTTTAGCCGACCATCTTCAATAGCTGACTGGATCTGTTGACGAAAAATATTGCAATCGTTAGTATTGTGAGAAAAAGAATGGTGCCACTTGCAATACCTGCGTTTCTTGATCTCGTCAGTTGATGGTATAATATGTCCCTCGGGCAACCGTATTATCTTTTCTTGTAATAATAAATCAAAAATACAATCACACTTGGAAACATCAAAGGCATACTTAACTTCCGACTTATTTCAATCGGCTTTAGCTAAGAACAGACTAGGGACTTTTTAGACCCCTTTACCCATTCGGCTATATTTATTTCTGCTTCATCGTCCTCTGAAGAATCGCTTGGACAATAATCCACCATATTGACTTTAACTTTATCCTTTTCTTTATTGTCGTTACTTTTGAATCTATCTTTAAACACTTTGTTATCTGGGAATCGGCTTTCCTGAGCCGATACACGATGAAGCAAATGGCTTAAATCATTGAACTCTTGCCCTCCAAACTTCTCTCTAAGTGGTGGAATTAATCCTTGAAAAGCTAAATCAGCAAGCTGGTTATCGGGCAATGTGACACTAAAACATCGATTTCTAGTTTCCCTGAACCTTTTAATGTAATCAGTTACCGATTCTCCAAATCTCTGGCGAACAGAACTTAGGTTGGAAATCCTGAGTTCTAAACTGCCTGAGAAAAATACTCGTGGAATCGGCTTTCCAAATCGTTCCATAAGTGGACCGAATTTGGAGGCAGACAAGTAAACCAAGTAAAGGCTGCCCCGGACAATGACAACGGGAACAGTCTTATTTTCAGTCCATCGGACTGAGCCGCCTCGCCGCATTGAGCGATAAAGCGTCCGATGTGTTCCAGAGTAGTAGTCGGGTCATCACCAAAGAATTTTGCAAAATCTGGGACTCTGAAATTGTGAGGGTAAGGCATACGATCTATGTAATCAAGATACGGCTTTCTGTAGCCAATAACCTTCTCCTTTGGCTGTATGCCGAATTGGTCCCTTAAAACAGCGGAGATCTGTTCGTCCCAGTTTGCATTATCGGCCATTGGCGCCGCAGGCCCTTGATAATATCGATCATAGTTGGCATTCTGCCCCCCGAGTACAAACTCGGGTTGCCAATTATGCTGAGCCGACGGCACACGAGTATATTGATCATACCTATTATGCCTGACGTGAGGTTCTGGTATTGGGACGAAAGGCTCTGAATAAGTTACTACCCTATGCGGACCTGGATTTCTAAGCAGGGTAGGTTCATGCGGGTATCTTTCAGGCTCAATCGGCTGTGAAACCGATTGTGGAAAAGCATAGAACGGAGCCGACGGCGGCAGATTTGTTGATGCGTCTAACTTGGCGACGTCAGTATATGCGTGGTAATGGCTCACCCCACTTGACCGAGGGTCTCTAGGCAATATTATAGTGGGTTGAGTAGGCATCATGGTAGGGGGTGAGGTTATAGCCGATGGTTTAAGATCGGCCGGTGTGCTCTGCGTATTTTGTGCTATTGAAAAAACAGGGTAATTTGGCAGAGCTTGCAATGGATCAAGCAGACTACCTGACGAGGCTAACTCCTGGGCTATAGTTTTAACACTATTTGCTATCATCGGCTTAAGCGTTGTCACAAGAGCCGATGATTGGTTTACTAAGGCGTGGTGCACAGACTGATTAATCATAGCCGATAATTCGGCTTGAGCAGGCAGATATCGGCTTACCGGTTCTGTGACACTCGCATCTCCCAGGGCGTTGACCGTCGGCAGGGCGGATTTTTGAGTGACGCCACGTCTAGTTTGCTGATAACAGCTTAGCATCATCTCCTCCAACGCAGTCTTCCGATCCTCAATCTCTTGATGTTGTTCTGCTGTCAAATCGTCCATTGTTGGGATGATTATGGCTTTCGTGTTGAGATCGGATGGCGGAATCGACTTTCCTGATGAAGACATTGGTCCCACCGGGCGTGCCAAGAGTGTGTTGGCGTCAAAAACTTGATGTAGGGTTTCGACAACAAGACACCGCATTTAACACCGGTTGAGCGTGCGGTCGATTTGACACAGAATCGACAAGGTAAAAATATAAAATTCACACAAAGCCGATCGTGAAGATCAATCGGCTTAGACTCAATCGACTTGAAGCCGATCAAGATCAAAGTAACAAGGTAAGTCTAATTAGCCGATTAAGGCTAATCAGAGGATAAAGGTAGATCGATTACAAGAAGGCGATGCGCAACAAAATCAGAACAAATCAAACCTGGGGCGTAATTGATGAAGATCAACAATCGGCGATGCGCAACTTTATTGATCAAAATCGATTACAAAGACTAAATTACAAGGGCTACTCCTAGTCGACAGGAAAAAGTAAGAAAATAAAGGCTGGTTGATTGTATTGTGTTGGATCCTTTCGCAGTTTGCTTTGACCCTTCTTTTATACCCGTCGGCCGATCGTATCCTTTTACAACACGTTTCAAGTCCTGATCCGTATCGGCCTTATCTCGGACAATTATTTCTTTAAAGATCTTGCCGTTACCAAATATCTCCAAATCTTTCCAACCTGTCCGTCAATTTCCGCGTGTCTAACTTTATTGCCGATTTTGACTAGACTTGCCAAATTTTGGTGCAAATAGCCAGTTTCTTGGTTCCTCTTGGTCTCTAGTCTGAATGTATTTTTCGTCTTTTCTTGGAGATGGCAGTGCAATTTACCACCATTATTAGCTGTTACAATTTTCAATTTGAAGTGGCTAGTGGAGAATAGCATGTGGACCTTTCAAAATGAAAAAGGGTTCCCATCGATGGTAAATGAAAATGATTATCATCACCATACAAGGTTGTCTTCCGTGCTACTGAGTTTTTTTTTCTGAGCAATTACAATGTTCCATTTTACAGAATGTTCACTACTTGACTGTATTCAAAACACGGACAAACTTGTTTGAAGATGATTCAATCACCTCTGAACTTATTTAACTCTTTACTTGGATAGCTCTTTGTGCTGCTGCTTGCATGCCTGTAGATGGGAAAGGTAAGTATATGCACTTCCATCTAATTATCTGCTAGTTATGTTTTAGATTTCTTTTCGCAAGTTCTCCTCGTACGGTCGTAGCCTACTACACACTCTTCTTGTTGTAACGGTTTACTGAATGTCTTACTATTCATGTTGGCATCGCACAAAGGTGGATTCATACTTGGTTTTCATGAAGAAAGGAGAAAACTGTTAAAAGTTGGTGTTGGAAAAGAGGTGGAATATTTCGCAGAGAGAACATTATGTGACTATTAATTGCCAGTCTTTTCCAAAAGAAATAAGTCCATTTTGGAATATGTCTTCACAGGGTAGATTTCAGAGGTACGGCGGGAAGGTGGTCCTCCTTGCTTTGTCAAAAGTGATTCCAAAGGAAAATAAGTGTCTTTAGTGTGATTGAAGGATGAACTTAGATATATTTATTCTTACTCAATGCATGTCGGCAAATCATTGACCGAAGCGAGAATGGTTGGGGATACGCTTTCCTGATGACTGATTTTCTAATTGAGATAAGCAATTTTGGAAATTTGCAACATAACTCTTACAATAATGGTTGGAGCTTGACCATTCCATCCAGCTGAGTTTGTTGTGTCTATGTTGCACAGGACGACGCGGCAACAATGTGGTTTTGAATTTGATTCAGAAGAGCCTCTGATTGCCAACTTCCTTCCTTGAGATGACTACATATATTGCCTATGATTCATTTGAAGATTATTGCTGATGGTACGGTTGATGTGTTCCCATCCGTTCCTGTGGCGCTCTAGCTGTTCAGAAAGCCCAGCAGCAGTGCTAACGCTGAGGTGGGTGGGCATCAAACGAGTTCAGTAGAAGGAAGTAAACCATTGCAGCATGTGTTAATGTTACTACAAAGTGGCGATTTTTGTTTGTGTTTCCTGATAGCGTCGTTGGTCATGAGTAAACAAACGTGCATCATGTGTTGCGTTCATGTTGTCTCTGAAGGTGCCAGAGACCTGGCCAACCATTAGTAGTAGTATCATATGTCTTTCGATTTCCATGGTAATCATGAGGTCTCATTCTGTTCCACCCAGAATGTCGTCAAAACTTTTCAGCTTTGATACTAATATAAATAAATAAAAAAACTCACAAGTACATACGGATAAAAAGTATCTTGATTGGTCTAATGAAAACGCCAAAAATAGATTAGGCATCAAAACCATTTTCATAATATTATCCTTGTATAAACGATCTATAAAATGCTCCCTTCCAACTCGTGTCAACAATGATGGAGGGAAAAATAGAATCACATTATTTATTCATTCCATTTGAGCGTTATTGGTGAGCTGAACAGATTACATATGGACACGAATTCCCATTTCTTATTTTTGTTCCCCTTCTCTGAGCATGCATGCTTATGTGCTCGTGTTGTAAAAACATACAAGCTAAAAGTCCCATCTTTTCTTCACTCGGAATAGTACGACTGAGTTTTGTATATCGTCCTGAGGGACTTTAAGCGTGAACTGAATTTTCGTCTTCATAGGCACGTCCTTTGTCTTGCCGCCTGCATCTCCAACCTACATGACGGGATGCAACATAGATCTCAATTGCTTCCAATACAAACGTATATCAACAAAAAATTGCTCGACTCCTAATTCAGGCAATATTCATAGCATGTGTGCAGTTCAGGGGGTGCTACAAAAAACCGGAATAGGTGTTTACTCATATGCGGCTCAACCGTTAGCATTAAAACATGCGTGAATGCCTTACCCAAAGAGATGCCCATCCAAGCCTTTTGTCGGATGACTCATAACCAGCTTTCCACTTGACATGCTTACTAGCGTTGTGTTTATAGATAGCACTCCAGTAGTTTGTGTGAAAATGGTACCAATAGCTGAAAATGATAAAGGAGTATTTAAATTAACAGGGTACAGACATAACATATAAGCAGGGTGCCTCAAGCTCCCCATGCATCCTAGTGCCCAGGGCCAAGCACGGTTATAAGTGCATTGCTTGTCTCATGCATTTAGGAGGTTAACTGATTATATGATCTTTACAGCGTAGATCAGCTACTACCCATGTGTAGAGATATTTATGCAACTGTAGAACTAATTGAATTTCATCACAATGTTGGCCATAATTACACCATCTTACCTTAACTTGTCTGAAGGAGTTAACTGGCGCTTAAATGCGAAGGATAAAGAATTTGATGGTAAAGAGATGCTGGGAATAAATGATAGCTCGTCATCCTATAGAATACAACAAAAAATCCATTATGAGCAGCACAAAGGAGCAAATGTCAATGAAACCAGACCAGCTAAGAGAAGTTTTACCTTATAGCGATATTTTATGTTCATCTCATTATCACTGTACAGTGCCGTGCAAACTCCATTCAGAACATGAGACTTCACCAAACCGTTGACTGACAAAATTTTCTCACCCTCATCCAGTTTCTTTTCCTTAACTGAAACTTCACCGTTGGGAAAGATGAAGGTTGTTCTTGGCTATAAACAAAAAGAAAATCTATAACTTAACTTTTCTAAGTGATGAAGTGAACTCATGCCTGACCTTGTTATTTCCCCTGAGCTCTAGCTTAGAGGAAAGACATAACTGTTTTTGAGGAAGTTGTGAAAGAAGAATGACAACAAATATTGGCAGTTTTTGGGATTCTACAAAGCTTTTTTCTGTTTTCAAAAAACAATAAATCTTTTATTATTCCTCTGAATTTCAAAATACTGACCAATCCATCAGGAGGAACCAAAGATGATAATTCAATCTTGCATGGTGAATCTCCCAAATTTGTAGTTACTGCCACTTCTCCTCGTTGCTCCTGAGAAAAGAAAATGTGATCACCTGTATTATGCAATAATGTAACATGTAGAGTAATCACATGGATATCTTAGCACAGTACACGCTACAGATAACAAATAGATAAAAGCTGTCCAAATTATTGTGTCATTTTGGTTAACGTTTGTCATTTGTATTGAAAGAGTAAATGTAAAAAATAGTATATCTACCATTTCTTAATCTTTACTCCTATTTCATTTATTTCAAATGAAAATGAAAGGCCAAATCGACTATAAATTGCACGCTGTTATCATTCTAGAATTATATTGATATTATACAGTGGGTAAGCACTGAAAGCCAATTTTGAATAGGTACTGCTACAAGCTGAGAAATGCAGAAAGAACACAGGATTATTTTGCTGACAGATTCAATAGTACGATCACATGGCATCTTCATTAGCTGAGAGATTATAATGGAAGGCCAACTCAAGCATCAAATGCATGCCGTACTCATTGCTCAGTGATATTAATGGTGATTAGATCATTGTTAAGCACTGAAAGCCAACACAGAAAAAATCTCATCTAAGTGATAAAGAGAAAACACTACATTATTTTCACTGCAACCATTGAAGATGCTCGAGTTTCATTTGTATGTATTTCTTATTATAAATAAATTGAAACTATCAAGTCATCCCGCAATTCGAACGTGTTAGTCTAAATAGTAAATAACAAAAATATATTTTTGAAAAAAAAAACATTCTATTGCACATGGAGGCCTTTCATGGCTCGTGTCTTAATCAAACGCAGGCACAATGTGTGTGACACAGGTATGTGCTACCAAGAACGTTTTGGGGTTCACCAATTCACACTACAGAACAGATAGAACTGCTCATCAAGCTACCATTGCCACAACTCAATCTTTCATGCGGACTAAATAGGGCTGTGGTTTAAGAGAAAGAATGAAGTGCTTTCTCAGTGGACTCTTTTCTACAAGAATGAAGTACTTTCCCAATGGACTCTTTTTTTTACTGATGCAAACACTGAACAATTAAAAAGGAGTTTCAGACTTGCTGGCCTATCCGATGAAGATATCTTCAACATAGAAACTATGGAAGTCGCAAAGTATCATTTAAGTTCAAAAGCAGGTGAGTTAAAATCATTTTGATGAACTTACTGCTGAGTAACAACCAAAATATCATCTATTCCGAATTCATAAGTGGTCTTATAATTCATAAATGGGCAGCCTTCAAAGTTTCAGTAAATAGATGTTCCTTCCAAGTCCACTACCAGTCAATGCTTAACAAGATAAAAATTTCTGCTTTTGTTACAAATACTTTGCTAACAATGTTAATGGTTTGTTTTCGCTTAGGTACAAGATAAACAGAGAAGACATGCACATGTAAATAAGGTGGAGACGTATAGTCATCCTATAGAATATATGGAGAATTTTTTTATAAAAAAACTCATAATTTAGATATGAGAAAATCAAATTGATAAAACAACTTCTCAACACCTAAATCACAGTAAACATGTTGGAGGTGATTAGAACAATTTCTCTATGTACAGAACACACACCTTTCTACTGTGGTACTTCAATTGAAAGTACCTATCCAAGTGAATGCAAGAAACAATAGATTTGTCATATTCATAATTGCAAGACATAGACAAACAGTGTGTCGAACAGCCAATATGAATATACGATTGTTCTCCATTCTGGCAACACTGAAACATAAGGCAATCTCAGAAAATCACACAGTACTGCTATATATAAAACAATGAGCATGACCAGTGTTCCCCTAGGCACTAGGCTACACCCTCCTGCCTGGCCCGCCTAGGCTGTGATTAGATGCTAGCAGCCGGTGTGCCACCCGCCCAGAGGAACATTAAGCATGATTAGCAACTTCAGAATTTGAATCATGCATAACTATTGAGGGACCTTTAACAAAACAATCATTTCAAGCAGGAAATAGCACTATAACATATGACTGTTTGGATCACAACAGATCATTGGATGTCACAAAATTAAAAAAGTTGCCACAAGGACAGAACGTATGCCATCGAAATATGTTTCACTGACATGGTTCTGCTACACTATTGGCACTTCATATTGATTAACTGCTCTGCATTCAAGCCCAGATAATCAAACAGCTTTGTTTGCATAAAGCAACAAGACAATAGCTTGTAGTGCTGTTACCTCATGTTCACATATTATTTAGTGACTCACAAAACTATCCCTTCCTAACTTATTTGTGAAGCTAGTTGTTAATATGGGCCCCAGTTTTGACAAAATTCAACCATCCATTAATCAACATTCCTCCAGAATCTGAGGTAATATGCTAACGTTCTTAAACCTTTATTCTTGTGTGCTTATGTTCTCCTATAGATCTGTATCTTCTCATGAGTACAGAAACTTTTACGCAGAACATGAATATTCAAAAAATGCAACATATATAGAAGCATTTGTAAGCTTCGAGCCACAGTGTTTTACCAACTGAGCTCAAGAGCTCCCCATTTGACCCGGTTTCATTGTAGTATGGGTTGTTTACTTGCATAAGCTCAACCAATCTTAACTCAAAATAATCCTCTTGCACCGACAAATGCATTGATGTTCTCATATGATCCATATGTTCACAGTTCCACATGATGTGCAGCCATTGAGAAAACGGTTTTCAACTATATGCATATTGGCAAATACCTTAACAAAGTTAGGACTTAGGAAACAATCCTGAAACATATTGATGTGTATTTCTTTATCACATGTTTTAACTATATTTAGAATTGAACCCAACCTTGTACTTCTTTTATTCGTGAGACATGTCAGCTCTTGTTTTGTTCAAACCTTGAACTCATAACACCATCACCAGAAAGCAGACCTGAGTCCGGACATGTCCTTTTTATTCTTCCTCCCGAACCAACGCAAGGATTTCTAGTCCTTTATTGCCTTTTAGTGGTCCCTGGCTATGTCCCACTCAAGAGTTATCTAGCTAGATACCTCTACAAGAAGAACTTTAGATTTCACCCGATTGGCCTACCCCATTTCTGTCAGTCCTGACAAATTCGTCCATCTGTCCAAAGCTAAATACATTTCCACTTCCATTTCCAATTTTGTATCTCTAAAAGTTTGCAGAAATTCTATTCATTTCCATTTCAATTTCGAGTATCTAAAATTAGACAAATTCTATGTATTTTCCTGCACAGTATGCATAAATGTAACACAGACAGTTATTAGCTGAGCAACCACACTTGGCATCACCATCGCAACTAAGACTCCAGAGAAAAGCGCCTAATTTATCAAAGGTCAGACCTTGGTGTTGTGCGAGGCGCGCAGGCGTAGCGAGCCGGCGAGGTCAGCGGCTCCCCGCAGCACGGCGCCGCGGAAGGCGGTGTCGACGACGACAGAGAAGTTCCGCGACAGGAGTGCAACCTCGGGAGGCGGCCCCCCTCCCGCGCCCCCATGGTGCAGGCGGAGGCGGAGCTTGGCGAGGCCGTCCAGGACGCGGCAGGAGAAGCGGTGGGAGAAAAGCCGGCGCTCGCTGTCGAACTCCGAGGTCACCCGGATGGCCGGGCGCCGCCGCTGCAGGAGCCCGCCCTTTGGCGGGGGCGGAGCAGGGATCGGGGCGGCGTGGGGGACACCGCCGCCGCCGCCGCCATCTTCGTCCATGGGAGGGGGAGGAGGAGGCGCGGAGAGGAGGGCGGGCGCCGCCATGCGATGCGGCGCGTATGGGCGAGGTGGCGAGAGGAGGAAGAAGAGAGGGGAGGGAGGGAAGAGGGCACGTGGTAACCGTTGCGTGATCTACTGATAGAAGGATATGGTGGTAGTCGTACCTCTCACGGTTGATGGAGAACTTTTTATTTCTCCCTCCTTTTCTTTTTGAAATAACTAGCAATCAGTTGTTCGATCACGGTTTATTCCTCAAACGTGTCGGTATAATATTTTTTTATAACGTCTGTAATATTTTTTTTAAACGTCTGCAATATTTTTTTTAAACGTCTACAACATTTTTTTCGCACGGACATTTCTACTGTTATCGAAGGAAAATATTGCACACGTAGGAAGAAAATATTGCAGACGTAGGAAAATTTTTTGCAAGCGTCAAAAAAACGGACGTCCGAACACAAGTCATTCCGTTTTTTTCATCTAGATTACATCTCACACCTTACCCTCTGTTGATTTAAAAGGCATCTATGTATTTCGAGATTTTACGATTGTAAACTTTGATCAACAATTAATCCAATAATATATAGATTATATGACACAAAAGTGATACCGTTAGATCTGTATTTGAAATGACTTTTCTATAGTTATGATTTTGTAACTATAAACAAAGTATTATTAAAGATATTAATAATCAAAGTTAACTTTGAGACAACACAAATCAAACCACGCTTTATAAAAATAAACAGATGGAGTACACGTAGATACACTGGCACACACACGTTCCAATGCATTGCTCATGCATACTTCGTAATTACTTCCAATTACGAAGGTCGGTGCAGGCCTCTCTTCTTTTCTTTAAGAAAGCGAAAACGAGGATAATCTTTGAGTTTTTTTGTAAAATTTCTCAAATTCTTGCTGTGAAATGAAAAAATGGCAAGGTTAATAGCCGCGTAAGAAGGTATATTTGGAAGCGCCATGGCACGCTGAGAGGAATTATAGAGGTACAGATTAACAAATCTTGGGCAAACATAAAATACATGCGCTTAACAGGAATAAGTTGAATAACCTAAGTAGCAATTGGATATATCACTATATATAAACTATATTAGATTCAGATAACTCTGGATTGCTGTCCAATTTATACTTTGGATATCTTAATCATACATTCTTGGTGAAAGATGCTCTATTCCGTCCGCCCGCCGTTGCAATGTGCTTCGTTAGACTGTTGCCCTCTTCACGATGGCCCTCTGATTATATCTTCGATTATATATCATGAAGAGCTCCATCACCACCATTCCCCTCCCTCTCATACCCTCTTCTGCACAATATCACATGGAACCAAAAATTATTAGTAAGATTAGAGGCGCCATATTGATTGTATAGACGACAATTTAGTAAAAAAAATAAGAAAAATGATTCTTGTTAGGCCAATCGCCAATGCCTTAATATTCCGCATTTTTTATAAGATGCTAAATAATGGCTATCAAATATTTCTATACATTGGCTTATTGTAAGCCGGAAATAAATTCTTTGCAAAATAAAATTCTAACCATCAATTGGAAAGAAAATAGAGAAATAGCTGACCGTTATGATAGGATTAGCTTTTTAGTTGTTACTTAGATAATAGTCGTACTAAACCTTAATCTTATACTATCCAATAGTTAGTTTTGATCCATAGACCATATATAATCATGTCTTGTCCTTGAGAAACATAATCGTGTCTTGTGGTTGAGAAGAAATGAATCAACGCTCAGCCCTATACAACTAATATCCCGTACGTCTTGTGCCAGTGCCACATAAGGCGCGTTATCTTTGTCGATGGGGCAACTTACCACCAGTTGTGGTTATGTTCATCTGAATAGCAGTAGCAAGACTCATTTCTCTTTGTGTCACCCTTCATTGTTCTCAGTGGCAACGACTCACTCACCTACTCCACAATTTAGTGACACCTTGTTAATTATGAGCTATTTGAGCATAACTAGAGCTCGTATATAGCATAGTGTTTCGATCTTTTCTGTATCAAGCTCCCGTCACTACTACAGGAATATACATCACAATCGGTTCATTTTTGTCATCACAGTCGGTTCTGATGGTGACACAAAGTCATTAGATAGTTATGAGACGGCGCTATCACAGTCAGTTCTCGCCTGATAGAGATGAGGGGTCATCTCTATCGGTTCTTTCTAAAAACGATAGAGATAACCCACTCATCTCTATCGGTTTTTTCTAAAAACCGATAGAGATGAGGGTGGTGTGTTGTTTTCTAATTCACCCTCCTAAAATAGCACATATTACACACGGTATGCACATATCACATTTACACAGCATAGATTACACATATTATACACATATCACATTTACAGAACACAAACACTTTATTACATCACATTCGTTCACAAAATAGAACTCAAACATGCTTAACAGTCAGTACACATGCAATTGCATTCACATATATAATATTGTTTACATATGGACTAGTATGAGCTTTCAGGATCTCTAAACCTATCGTCCTCCGAGATAACTTCCATCCAGTACCACTGGCATAAGTGGTCTCGTAATTTATTGAGTGAAGAGATGTCTAAGCTCTTTTGGGGATATTGATATTCTACAAAATAGAAATGAGTGCTCTAATTTAAGTTTTAAAATTTTTATGTGAAAAGCTAAGTGTATTATTATGCATGTACATATACCTTAAGGAAAAAGTCTGAGCCGCCGACCAGGATCAGCATGTGATGCATGACATAGAAGCCGCACAGGTCGTCGCTACCCTGTTGATGACACTATGAAGAAAAAAAAGAAACTAAGAAACGAAAAATAGATGTCAGAAAATATTAATCATATATATGGTAGTCACTTGTACCTTGAAGCGCATATACTCCAGCTTGGAGCCCTTTTTGTCATTGTGTGTTCCTCCTTGAAAGGACAGGGGATGTCGCCTAGAGGGCGGTGAATAGGCGAATTAAAAAATTTGTAACTAAATGCAGCGGAATAAAAAATAATGCAGCTAAATAAAATCTCCCGATGATCTAAGTCCGGAGTGTCCGGGATTTTTATCCGGATACTCCGAAATGTTCGGACTGTCCGGGTTCAGGAGTCCGGATACTCCGGATTGGATCCGAGGGACTCAGACCGGAGTGTCCAGGACTTATCTCCGGATACTCCGAAATGTCCGGACTATCCGGGTTTAGAAGTCCGGATACTCCGGATTTAAGACCTCAAAATGAGATTTTAAATCCCTGCAATTTTTCAACAATCTACTTGAATACAAAAGATCTAAATGCTATCAGGTACATGGGGATGATGAAGATCTAGAGCCAAACACAACAATAGAGTAGATCGGGCAATTTCAAGATTCAAAATCAAATACTAAAACAAGAGTAAGAAGCAAACTTGAAGACGATAGTTTTTCACCCGAAGTTCGGATCCTTGAGGGGATCCTACGTCTCCGTTGAGGCGGCTCAGTCACACTTGAGCCGGGGTTTCTTTCAACCCTCTTCCTCCCGGAGTTGCACAAATGCACTCGCCGGTCTTCACTCCTTTGATTCCTTCCCTTACAGAGGCGGAACCGGCCTTCACAAACTTCCCACGGCCAACCACACAAAGCTCCGGTGGCTCGTAGGCGACCTCCTAGCCGTCTAGGAGTCCTTAACCTCCAAGAGTAACAAATGCTCACGAAGAACAAGCTTGGAGATGAAATCAAGTGCTCAATCAACTCAAGTCTCACTCAACCTAGCACCTCACTCCTCAAACTCTTCCCAACCCTTCTCACCAAGGGGATCACTTAGATCTAAGGGTAAAGAGGTGTTTTGGGGGCTCAAGAACAAGGGTATAGCACCTCTAATCAGTGGGATCACGGCCACTTTCAAGTGGGGAAGAAGGGGGCTTTAAATAGAGGTCCCAAAAAAACTAGCCATTGGAAACAGCTGGGCACTACCCGGAGACTCCGGAAAAAACCCCGGATACTCCGGATTGACTGAGAGCAGCCACCGAGGGTGTCAACCCGGAATGTCCGGATTGAATATCCGGATACTCCGGATTGCACTGGTCAGCCCGACGAAAACGAGCATAACTTTTCACTCCGGACTCCGATTTCAGTGATTTTGGACTCTACCGAAAGCTAAGAATGAGGGCTACACAAATAACAAGGTCTTACTACCCAACACTCAAAGGATAACCACAGATTTCACAAAGAAATCAAGAGAGACCTACAACCCTCACTTTCCGGCACTACCAACACCACTCTCTTTCTAAGATTCACAAGGATGGATCACTTGAGCACTTGACACATCTAAAGGTCATTCGACATCGCATCCCTCTTAATAGTACGGCAATCCTTAGACCCAAATTAAATCAAAGATAATATAAGTCTAGAAATAGTCACTTGCCGTCTTCTTTCTTAATGTCGATGCATGAAGACTTTCACCAAATAATTGATGACATCTTCGCCTTGTCCAACTCGACTCGATTCACCTCATGAGACTCTCGTCCTATCAACCTTGACTTGATCATCCTCTCTGACGATCTCCACGCCAAGTCAATCTTTGACTTAGTCCTCAGCTCTTGGTGACACCGCCGTCTTGTTGACCTCGGCTTAATGATCGTCCTCCAAGATACCTTGGTCATCATACACATACGGGACCTAATTCTTTCCAAACTACTCATGAAAGACATTAGTCCCAAAAGCTCAATATATATGAATAAATTGATATTTGTGAACAATTGATTTCAACAAGTGTTTCATATAAGGAAGCACAACATAAATGGAAACACTTGACATAAGAAATGTTCTCTACTAAGTACATCATGATGAATATGTAATTGATCTATATGCACTAGAGAGATATATAATTGCCAATATGATGAATCAATTAAATCATGGCAAGGATCACAGTCTTTACTTAAATGAAGCACATGATAGAATATACACGAATTGTACATGTGCAAATAATATTTGGAGTAAGAGTAAATATGTGATCCAACACTAGATAAACTTCACTAAGAGAATTGCATGAGAAGATATACAAATAAAGCATGCATGCACCAAGTCAATTTATAGCAATATGAAGTTTAACTCTAGTTAATACATGCATACCATAATGAACTCAAATGAATATATATGCACAAATAAATATGACATGAACCAATGTGCATATATAAAATCAACATGCTACTTGGAGTTCACTATGCATTTGCACGAAAGGAATGCAATAACAAATATAGAATAGATACCAAAATTGCATACCTTATCTTTGCTTAACCTTCCTATTTGATTTTCCTCTAAAAGATGAGACTGATACTCAACTAGGCAATAACATGTTAGTCTCATAGCAATATAATCATATTAGAGGTTTGTCATTTGCTAAGCACTAAGTTAAGCATTTACTTAATTGCATAGATTGTCATTATGAGTGTTTGTCATTAATCACCAAAATAACATAAGTGCCTAGATGCACTTTCAATCTCCCCCTTTTTGGTGATTTATGACAAACCTTTTATCAATTGCACCAAATGACAATATTAAGATATTTTAGCATTAAAACAAGCATAAAGATACAATAAGAGATCATACTTACAAATCATCCCTTTTTGTCAATCGATTAGGGGACAATTGATAAATCCATAAATTCTCCCCCTTTTATCATTAATCCCAAAAAGGTGCTTAAAAGATTCTTATTGTTTATTCACTAAAATCTGTTCTCCCCCTTGATTGCACACTCAATAAAAAGATTAGGGAGAAAATAAAATAAAGATAAGGAGCTAGTAATAGGACAATAATATTAAGCTCCCCCTAAATCTTGGGAAGATATGATACTAATTATTTCCAATATTTAGGTAATAGATTTTTCTAATTATACAAATTTAAAGTAGTCATGATTCACAGGATATAAGTGATGCTTAAACATGACACACGAATATGATTTCACATGGAGAAGATTTATTTTTTAAACATCAAGATCATATAGCAAACTTACATAATTTAAGCACATGCTCATGATCAAATTAAATTCTAACAATCAAGATCATATAAAGAAGGTTACACAAGAAGGAATTGCTTATATGATCACAAGATGTATACAAGATCATGAATCAAAATTGTATAAGTAAGATGTACTTTCATGATCAAGAATTTCATAAACTTATCAAGGGTATACCTCTTTGCAATGTGTCACCCATATGTACCTTTTTCTTCTTGATAATGCCAAATGCAAGTTAGATGACGCTTCAAAACAATTTAGGATTAGAGGATACCTCTCGAAAGATACCAATTAATGATACCAATTGAAAGATACAACACCATTTAGAATGACACAATTTAGCATAATGGTGTGCACAGACATTATTGAATATGGTCAAAAAAGAAACACGTCCCTTTGTCGATTCTTGTCCACCGCATGTTCGAATTAGTCATGATCACCGTGCCCGGTCTTAGATCCCTCGTACTATGGAGCTCCTCTCCATTTCCTTCATCCCACCATCGAAGATGACCCCTTTTCCAATACCTTGAACATCAATAGACAAGCATACGATTTCTGGGAACAAATATCTTTTAATTTGACCCAAGTTAGTTTGATAATGTCTATGTACAACATGCATGATATATATGATATACAAGACAATACTCTTTGCATGCAAAGAAATTCAAGATATCAATTAAAGATTTTATTACACCACTTTACAATGAAAATATTTGAAACTCATTCAAATTTGATCTTGACATCCACTTGTAAGAGAGACAATGAGTAAAACACATTCAACCTCACTCTTGAGCTTACAAGGGAAATTTTCTCTTTTCCATAATAAACTCCGAGTTATGCAAGAGAGGAAACACTTTGAGGCTAAGTTACAATTAAATCCAATTTCCAAAAGAACTTAGCCAAAAGATGCACTTTTATTGGAATGAAAACTTAAATAGATATACTCCATTTTGAAGCCTGGAGCAATTAATAAGTTCACTTAGTTTTCATCTTGAAAGGCTTGCCAAGATTCCAAATTAAAACTCTTAAAATCTCAAAAAGATGCAAATATCAGCACAAAATCGATTATAGCTTTTAAACCATTGCTCAAATACAAAAATCATCAACGCGGAACAGATTCGTCTCGAAATCCTCTTCGAGGGCTATGAAGACTGAATATTGATTTGAGCAAAGGAGAAACCCAAAGAATGGGATGAACAAGAGATTGCAAGAAAGTATAGATTGCAATTTAAGTATTTGGTCCGAGGAGTACAACCCGGATACTCCGGTGTTTTTGATCCGGAGTGTCGGATAATCCGGATACTCCGGATAGATCAACCGGATACTCCGGGTTATTCAGCTTCATTCCATTTAAGCTTTTTTATAGGGCTGAAAAAAGGTTCAAACAAGGTTCATAAATTCTGAAAAAATTAGACAATGAAGTCCAAATATAGAGGATCAAAATATGTTATAATACTTCCCTCTGATTATAAACCCATTTGAAGATACAAAAATCACAAAATAGCCCACAATCAGCCTAAACCTGAAATTTCAACAAACTGAACATTTTGAATTTGGGTCAAATCTTAATCAAATGAAGTCCAATAGCCATGAGATTTTGCATAACTGTTCTATGGACATCCAAGAGACTTCTCCAAAAATAATTTCTCAAATATCACCCTCCAATCAAAAATTAGATCAAAATGGGCATTGAGGTTTAGTTTTGACACTAAGTCAAATAAAGTCAACAATCTTGCAAATGAGTTCAAATAAATTTGAGAATTTTCAGATATGAACTCCATATGTGAGAGAAGGTTTTCCAATAAGTATTTTCAATAAATAAATTTTATTTCGAGAAATATGATGAAAGATGCATATGAAACACATAAAAGATTAAGATTTTCACCAAATCCTCAAAATGGAACCAAATGAGTTTTGAATTGTAATATGCACTTATATGGCTTCATATGATTTAGAGAGATGTTTATAACCCTATTTGCATAATCAAATCCATTCAAATCGTAAAATCCAACTTAATGCGAGAGTATGCCAAATAAGATCAAAAGAGAGAAAAAACCATAACTATTTCAAATTAATTTGAAATTATTTGAAATTGTGCATAAACATTCTTTATACTCCCAAGAAACTTTTCCAAAAAGAATTTTCCAAAAAGGAGTCTCCAATCAAAAGATATGCCAAATTTTGCTTTGAAGGCATGATTTTTACTCAAAGAGAAGAAAAGTCAAAACTTTTTCAAATTGAGTCCAAATGATTTGAAACTTTCCAGAAATAAACATTGGACTCTTTAGAAGGTTTCCCAAAAAGAATTTCATTAAAAGGAATTTTCGTTCAAAACATATGGCAAAATGCGCTTTGTAAGTTTGAAAAGAAATTGAATTTTCACCAAATGCTCAAAATGCATTCCGGATTGAAATTTATAGAGATTTGAACTTTCATAGCTTTGTATGAGTTAGAAATACTATTTCAATCCAAGATATACAAATAAATCCAATTCAAATAGAGAAATCCACAAAATGCAACAACGGGTCATTTTGGGTCAAATGGATGATTTTGGCCAAATTCAAAGAGCTATAACTTTTGAACGGTTGGTCGTTTGGAAAAACTTTGAACTAAAGAAATGCTTAAAATGACCAACCCTATGAGTTTTGTATTGACCACTTTTTCAAAAACTCAATAGATTTTAACTTATAAAAATATTTTATTTAATTCAAAAACAAGATCATATAAGATCCATTTGAGGCCAAAGTTTGACTTTTAGCTTCTAGCCAAGGGTTAGATACTTGAAAACATTTTAGAAGACTATTTTCATAAGATTTTGCATTTCAAACAAATATTTTGCTTTTATCCCTTTTTGAAGCAAGTTAAATAGGAAATAGTTTTTCATAAAAAGCCTCAAAATACAACTCAATTTGGATTTCATGCAATTTCAATTTACATGGCTTAGAATTGATTATCAAGATGGTTTCTAGCCAACATTTATAATGAAATCCAACTTGAATGCTAAGATTTGAGCAATATGCTTAAATAAGCTATTTTAGTTCAAAGCAAAAATTTTGGCCAATTTTGATTTCAATATAGAATTTTCATTTTGAAAGCTTGTAAAACATTTGAAATACATATTAGAATACTTTTACAAAGCTTTTTACAATTTTGGGCCTTTTAAACATAAGATTTGACTTTTGACCAAAATAGTCCTTTTGAAATAGCTATTTGTAAAACAAAGCCAAATATTTCAACACAAGATTCAAATGAAGAATAAGATGAGATATAAAGATTTGAATTTTGCGTATGAGTCTAAGATACCATTTTGAACCAAGATACTACACAAGATCCGGTCCAAATGGAGAAACTCACTAAGTGCAATAATATGACTATTATGGGTCAAATATAGTTTTTCGGCGAGTTTCAAAATCGAATAACTTTCGCTAGGTTGGTCTTTTGAAAGTCTTTTGAATACAAGAATTGTTAAGAATGAGCAACTCTAGGATTTTTGTTTTGGAATTACTTTCAAATTCATTTTACATTTAATTCTATGAAAATTATAAGTTTAAATCCAAAACAAGATACTACTATCTAGATTTTGATCATGAAACTCATTTTCTTTTCAAAATAGATTTTGTGAAGCCAAAACCTTTGAAAAATATTTCAAATATATTTGTATACATTTTACAACTAGTTTTTCACAAGAATACTAATGGTATACAAAATTTTGACTTTTGGCTAAATGGCTTGATTTTGAAAATATATATTTGCACTTATATAAATTTGGGCACATGTAGGGATGTAATATACATGGTTATGATTTAGCACCCCCCCCTTAATGTACCACTATCCCAAACTTACTCAAGATTGCAATCAAAACAACTAATAAGCATGAGCAAGCATATAACAAGCAATCTAAATTGATTTTCATGAATAATGCAATATAACCTACACAAGGCTATAAGCTAAATAGTAATCAAATTAGATACTTGTTACCCGAGATGACATTGGCTCAAGATTGAAGTGATCATCCTCATGCTTGGCTCCATTTTGCAAATGATTAAGTCATCTTCTCCTTTTGAAGAAGCCAAACGTCCAATCCATCTCATATTGTCTAAAAATCTTTTAGGCGGTTTTTGGTACCCAATCCTTGTTGGGTCCAACAATGTTAGTCACAATAGATTTTGGAACCCAAATGGTCCTAATTTGGATATTATTGAATTGACTAACATAATTAGAAATAGGTTTGCAATAATTATTCCTCCTAGGCAAAAGATTGGCATTTTTATGAAAAGGCTTAGGAGGGCAATGATATTTTGCAAAACCATTTCTAGTTTGATTTCTTCTAAGCATATGATAATTGAAATTATGCATTGGCTTAGAGGATCTAGCAAATCTAGCAAATGGTTTGCTATTGTTATTTTTCCTAAGCACATGATTTTTCTTGGTCTTAGGAAGTCTAGCATTTTGAGCAAACACATTTCTAGATTCATTTCTCCTAAGCAATTGAATATCATAATTTTGCTAATACTTGGGAGAATCGACAAACTTGGCAAACACATTGCCATTTTTGTCCTTCCTAAGCAAATAATGATCATTGACAATAATAGGCTTAGGAGTAATACCTTTGGGACAATCCTTACCGATGTGTCCCTTTTTCCGACAATTGTAGCAAGTAGGCTTTGAGCGTCTCTTCTTCTTCTTGACTTGCTCTTTGTCGGTTCGCCTCATTGTTGATGGTTGTGGCTTGATCTCCACTTTATTAGGGCACACGGAGGCGAAGTGTCCCTTCTTGTTGCAAGCAAAGCACTTGATAGTTTTCGTGTGACTTGCATTGTACCTCATCTTGCTAGTCTCCCTCTTGGAGATGTAGCCGAGTCCTCGCTTATCTTGAGGCGCCCTTGGCTTGCTCAAGATCTCATCGAGAACGGCTTTTCCCTTTACGCACTTCTTCAAGTCATTTTCTAATCTAATGACTTGGGCCTTGAGCTCCTTATTTTCCTCTGCAAGGTTAGTCTCAACATGCATAGAGGAAGTAGAAACATTTGAATTTGAGCAACAAGGTAAATCATTGCAAGAGGTGGATGTGTCAAATGTTGATGAAATATTAGGATTAACATTTAAGCAAGACATTTCATCAATTAAATCACATGAGATTCCTATATCCACCTTAGGCTTATGAATTTCTTTGGAAAGGAGGATTCATGATTTTCTTGAAGCATATTATAATCATTTTGAAGTGATTCATGTTCAAGCTTCAAAATTTTATATTTCTTTTCTCCTTTCCAAGACATTTATTGAGCTCCTCAAGCAAATTCATAAGTTCATTATAAGTGAGCTCATCATCGTCATCATCGTCACTTACCTTATTTTTACCTTTCGCCATGAAGCAACGGATTTGTGATGGAAGAGCATCTTCATCGTCACTTGAGGCGGAGGTTGAGGTTGATGGAGATGTCGGTTCTTCATCACTTGAGCTTGAGGTGGAGCTTGATGTTTCATCTCCCGACATCTCTTCCTTAGTGCAATCCTCAATAGAAGTGGATGATTCAAATAGTTCTTGAAGCTTTATCCACATTTCATGAGCGCTCTTGAGATTGCATATTCTATCAAAAATTTCATCGCTCACAACACAAAATAAAACATTAGTAGCTTGAGCATCGAGATGTAGGCATTTCCTTTCTCCTTCAGTTGGAGCAACTTCATTCAATGGAGAGGAAAAGCCGACATCTACGATCCACCATATTTGGGGCTCATGAATTTAAAATGAGAAGTCATAATTAATTTTCATGAAGCATAATTTTTGCCATCTAGCACAAGTGGATTATGTGAATGCACTAATCCTCTAGTCGACATCCTTTACTCTCTAGATGGTTAAGTCTAATAAAGGAGAGACCTTGCTCTGATACCATTTGAAAGGACAGGGGATGTCGCCTAGAGGGGGGGTGAATAGGCGAATTAAAAACTTTGAAACTAAATGCAGCGGAATAAAAAATATTGTAGCTAAATAAAATCTCTCGATGATCTAAGTCCGGAGTGTCCGGGATTTTTATCCGGATACTCCGAAATGTTCGGACTGTCCGGGTTCAGGAGTCCGGATACTCCGGATTGGATCCGAGGGACACAGACCAGAGTGTCCGGGACTTATCTCCGGATACTTCGAAATGTCCGGACTATCCGGGTTCACAAGTCCGGATATTCCGGATTTAAGACCTCGAAATGAGATTTTAAATCCCTGCAATTTTTCAACAATCTACTTGAATACAAAAGATCTAAATGCTATCAGGTACATGGGGATGATGAAGATCTAGAGCCAAACACAACAATAGAGTAGATCGGACAATTTCAAGATTCAAAATAAATACTAAAACAAGAGTAAGAAGCAAACTTGGAGACGATGGCTTTTCACCCGAAGTTCGGATCCTTGAGGGGATCCTACGTCTCCGTTGAGGCGGCTCGGTCACACTTGAGCCGGGGTTTCTTTCAACCCTCTTCCTCCCGGTGTTGCATAAATGCACTCGCCGGTCTTCACTCCTTTGATTCCTTCCCTTACAGAGGCGGAACCGGCCTTCACAAACTTCTCACGGCCAACCACACAAAGCTCTGGTGGCTCGTAGGCGACCTCCTAGCCGTCAGGAGTCCTCAACCTCCAAGAGTAACAAATGCTCACGAAGAACAAGCTTGGAGATGAAATCAAGTGCTCAATCAACTCAAGTCTCACTCAACCTAGGACCTCACTCCTCAAACTCTTCCCAACCCTTCTCACCAAAGGGATCACTTAGATCTAAGGGTAGAGAGGTGTTTTGGGGGCTCAAGAACAAGGGTATAGCACCTCTAATCAGTGGGATCACGGCCACTTTGAAGTGGGGAAGAAGGGGGCTTTAAATAGAGGTCCCAAAAAAACTAGCCGTTGGAAACAGTGAGCACAACCGGAGACTCGGAAAAACCCGGATACTCGGATTGGTCGAGAGCAGCCACCGAGGGTGTCAACCGGAATGTCCGGATTGAATATCCGGATACTCCGGATTGCACTGGCCAGCCCGACGAAAATGAGCATAACTTTTCACTCCGGACTCCGATTTCAGTGATTTTGGACTCTACCGAAAGCTAAGAACGAGGGCTACACAAATAACAAGGTCTCACTACCTAACGCTCAAAGGATAACCACAGATTTCACAAAGAAATCAAGAAAGACCTACAACCCTCACTTTCCGGCACTACCAACACCACTCTCTTTCTAAGATTCACAAGGATGGATCACTTGAGCACTTGACACATCTAAAGGTCATTCGACATCGCATCCCTCTTAATAGTACGGCAATCCTTAGACCCAAATTAAATCAAAGATAATATAAGTCTAGAAATAGTCACTTGCCGTCTTCTTTCTTAATGTCGATGCATGAAGACTTTCACCAAATAATTGATGACATCTTCGCCTTGTCCAACTCGACTCGATTCACCTCATGAGACTCTTGTCCTATCAACCTTGACTTGATCATCCTCTCGACGATCTCCACGCCAAGTCAATCTTTGACTTAGTCCTCACTCTTGGTGACACCGCCGTCTTGTTGACCTCGGCTTAATGATCATCCTCCAAGATACCTTGGTCATCATACACATACGGGACCTAATTCTTTCCAAACTACTCATGAAAGACATTAGTCCCAAAAGCTCAATAGATATGAATAAATTGATATTTGTGAACAGTTGATTTCAACAAGTGTTTCATATAAGGAAGCACAACATAAATGGAAACACTTGACATAAGAAATGTTCTCTACTAAGTACATCATGATGAATATGTAATTGATCTATATGCACTAGAGAGATATATAATTGCCAATATGATGAATCAATTAAATCATGGCAAGGATCACAGTCTTTACTTAAATGAAGCACATGATAGAATATACACGAATTGTACATGTGCAAATAATATTTGGAGTAAGAGTAAATATGTGATCCAACACTAGATAAACTTCACTAAGAGAATTGCTATACATGTGCAAATAATATTTGGAGTAAGAGTAAATATGTGATCCAACACTAGATAAACTTCACTAAGAGAATTGCATGAGAAGATATACAAATAAAGCATGCATGCACCAAGTCAATCTATAGCAATATGAAGTTTAACTCTAGTTAATACATGCATACCATAATGAACTCAAATGAATATATATGCACAAATAAATATGACATGAACCAATGTGCATATATAAAATCAACATGCTACTTGGAGTTCACTATGCATTTGCACGAAAGGAATGCAATAACAAATATAGAATAGATACCAAAATTGCATACCTTATCTTTGCTTAACCTTCCTATTTGATTTTCCTCTAAAAGATGAGACTGATACTCAACTAGGCAATAACATGTTAGTCTCATAGCAATATAATCATATTAGAGGTTTGTCATTTGCTAAGCACTAAGTTAAGCATTTACTTAATTGCATAGATTGTCATTATGAGTGTTTGTCATTAATCACCAAAATAACATAAGTGCCTAGATGCACTTTCACTCCTTCAGCGACGTAGTCCGAGAAACCCCTATATACATTGGAGAGATGTTGTTGAGGCAACAAAAATGAATATAGTTAAATACAGAAAGTGTTAGGTAAGAGTAGTGCATTTACTTCTCCAAAGTAGGCTTGATCGCGTAGGTCATCGGTCTCTTCTCGATTGAGTTAAAAATGTAGACTTTGTTGTCACTCGGAACGAGCACGAGTAGAACCCAATGGTTACTTATTAAATGGTATGCAGTGCAAGAAAATAAGTTCACATACGGTTTAAGTGCGTACAAGTTATTGAAGGGTAAAGTAGTACTTACTCCTCGTGGTACGGGAGCAGAACGAAGTCCTTCTTCAACTCAGCTTTCAATGCCCCCTTGATGTAGCCGACAACGAACTCCCATTGAAGCCTAGCCATGGTCGCGGGCATAACCTCAGGGTCGATGAACCCAACTAGTTGTCTGCCTCATTGCTCTGCAACTCGTGTTGAGTGTTAAAAGATATAATGCGAAATCCTATAGAAGTCATAAGCTTGTGCTGTATGATGCAATACTCACAGCGTCCAGGATTGTACAGTAGAAATGTTAATGGCTATCAGTTGGTACAAACGGAACAGATCCTCAAAACTGACTGGGAATGTCCCATGGTCCTCACAGTGGAAATGTCCCTTTCTGTACCTCACATTGAAATCAACACGCTGCTCGACCTCTTTCACTTTGTCAATGTACCATCCATGGAGAAAGCAAGTCCACTTGCCTAGAGGATTCAATTAGTTAGCAGGCAAAAGGGGCTTTCCATGTACGTAAGCCTTAAAATCATAAGGGGTGTTTGTGACCTATGCCAACTTTCCTTTCTGGGCAAAAGGAGCCTCCGAGGTCGGGGCAGGGGGCTTTTCATGTACCTCAGGAGGCGTTGTGGCCTCTGTGAGCTTTGCCTTCTTAGCAGAAAGAGTCTCTGAGGCCTCCAGTGGTTCTGTGGCTGTCGTGCTAGTCCTTTTACACGCCAACTCTGCACTCTGCGCAGGACTCGTCACGGTGGTGGGAGCAGGAGTAGGAGCAGGGGCAAGTATGGTAGGAACCTATGAAGCACGCGCATATGTAACTTGTTGCGGTACTACTGGAATGGTAGAAAAGATGCTCGGGATTTTTACCTTGACCAGTACGACGCCGTGTATTCGTTGCATATCGGAAGGGTACTACTTGTCTCCCCGTGATGGATCCAATACATGTAATTCCTCACGAAGCCACATCGAATCAGGTGATCTTCAATTTGAGCTGAGTTGTTAAATCTCTTGAGATTGGTGCAATCAATGCAAGGATAATATATGAAGCTTGCACCCCTCTTCACTATATCTTCTTCTGTAATTTTTTTTACTCCTTAACACCCCTCTGAAATTCATCACTCACACGGCTATTCTGATACATCCATTCCTCACGGTCCATCTGTAATTAAACTACGCACAATAAATTAAGTAAAAACTGGAACGACAGCTAGCTACCTATTTCAAATATTGAGACATCATTTCAATTAATATTACCTTTGAAAAATAGAGGATGGGTTCCAAGATATATAAATGTATTCCCGATCGATACCTTCTTCCGTAGTTAAGAGCTTCCAATTCCCTAGTTAGGAGACATACATTTCAAACATCAACAATGATATCGAATAACCTAATTATTTAGTGTAGTAGCTTGCAAATCTTTTGACTTCAATGAAACAAAACAAGGGTACCAACGATGACTCCTAATCTCTAAATAGGCTAGGTCCTAATCCCATTCGAGGATATGTGGTTCAGGCAAGTTCCTAAGCCGTTGTACAACTCCAGAGACAATTTCGACAGCATCTCTCTGTTGTTCTCTAGATATGCGTCTCGACTACAGGTCAAAAGGGGTGTGTACTCAGAGAACACCAGGAAGATGCTACCGAAATCTACTCTAGAGTTGTACAACAGATCAGGAACTTATCCAAACCACATATCCTCGAATTTTCCAAAAAACATGGATAATTCGAGACTGCTTGCTTATAAATATGCCATTTCGATCGGCATATTTATAAACAAGCAGCCTCGAACGGGAGATGTAGGTTACGCAGTCTAAACTCTAACATTCATCATATGAAAGTAACAATAATTCTAGATTAACACGAGAGCACTATAAAGATAATTAATGAATGTGTCCTTGTCAAATAAAGGGTGTGAAATCTGATAGGATATACACAATTCTAATGCAACCTAAACTTTCTTCGCGACATATCGAAATTACCTAGTGCAAAATTGAAGGGGTTTGAAGGAATGCTCATATTTTGAAGAAAACCACAAATGAGGGAAAAAGAAAGAAAATCTCCTCAAGCTAGGGCTTCAAATTTACCCTCTTAACACCCACCCTTAAGGATTTCAAATTTTCTCACCCAAGTATTGCTTTCAACCAAAAGATGTAATGTTTTTTCGGGTGGTGGTGGAAAATCTCCTCTGGAACAACAACAGAGAAGAGTTCAGCCCAAGAGGTTATAAATAATCTAGCGAGGCACATCACTATTGGTTCTCACAAAACAAGCGATAGTGATGAGCACATGCACATCACTATCGGTTCTTATGTGAGAAGTGATAGTATGTGCATGCTCATTACTATCGCTTCTCACATAAAAAGCGATAGTGATGATCACGTGCACATTACTATCGGTTCTTTTGTGAGAAGCGATAGTGATGTGCATGCTCATCACTATCACTTCTCACATAAGAACCGATTGTGTCGGGACCGGATTTTCAAATCCGAACCCTCTGTGTTTAACCTGTGCTAGTCCAGGAAAAACTAGCACACATAGTGAAAACAGTGATGATAACACATCCATATCATGAATCAGATAATATTAATTAAGCAAAAAGGGTATTAGCCTTGTGGCCAATTATTACAAATAAACAGCCTCATGGCTTGAGTTCTATAAGAAGCAGCGGAAACGAAATAACAGCAATATGATAAGCCCATCCATTTGCCCAACATGCAATCGACTAGGGTACGCGTCCTAACATTCCGGATCACCTTCGTCGTAACTACAAGCACAGAACTCATAGTCACCTTCAGCTTCTGTGCACTCCTCTATGGAAAGTTAGGGATGTTGCAAGGGTGAGCACAAAATATACTCCGCAAGTCTTGGAAACATAATGCATGATAACTATATGCAAGGCTAAACAATAGAAGGCATAATATGACTCTTTTAGCATTAAGTAATGTTTAACTTTAAATAACAATAGTAATTTCACAAAGTATCATTTGACCAAAATGTAATTGAATAATAACTAAATTTGAAATGATAACTATAATAGGTTCTATCTACCTGACTAGCTCCATCTGTCAAACCATAATCGAGAGTCCCGTCTGCTCACGGATTTTCAAACCATCATTTTCACTTAAAACAAAACTATAAAATCTACAATGTGCAAGCGTACCTCGCTTGCCCTTGACCGTGGGCATGGCTACTTAAGTAGTTTTAACTCTGCAGAGTGTATACAGCTTTACCCACAAGACATGATCGTCTCTTGTTGCCATATAATTAACACACTTACTTTGGTGTGTCGTAGAGAGATCAGAACAAGGCCTTTACAATGTACAACCTCGCTATTAACCTCGCCCGCTAAGGTTTCACCGCCGATGGGTTCTAGCTGCCCAGTCGGAAGCCCCCTCTTGCGCCTGCCTACATCTGGCATCCACCAACTAGCGAAGCTAATAATGAGACGCACAAATTAGTTAGCCAGGTCGTACCTATATAGACTTGTGGTTGTACAGTAGTGCTCGGTCCATGATAACGCACGCTTCGGACCTTAATTGACTAGGGCGGAACATTCACATTCCAAGGTTTCGTGCTTCTGTACCTGCCAAACATCCATTCGCCCTGGTCCAAACCATATTTTCCACTTTGTTTTATTTAAATAACAACAACAACACCAATTACCGCAACTTCACAAATAAGTTTAAACAATGGTTGACATGATTCCCATAATGGCATAATACCGAAATGTTTAAGTTGGACTAAGCAATTCTACCGTCCCATGCTACTATACTTGTTATCACCAAATAAAACAGCTGAATATTATCCAGGGTGACAAAGGTTCGACATGATCAATACCAATGAGGTTATAGCAAATTCTGGTATTTAACTATACCCTAAAACTATATTTAAAATACATTGCATAAAGTAAGCATGCATAATTTTAAAAAATATAATCATTTCATAAATTTTGGGATCAACATGTTCAAGGAAGACTTGCCTTCGTTGCCTCCTATTGGTTCGACCTCCATCTGCTGATTTGACTGAGCTTCGACTGCGTCGTCTATACGCGAAACGAGAACAAATAAGTGAAAAAATTCAAAAAAAATCAAAAATTGAAAAGAATGGTACTGGAAGGTAGATCATGAATTTAGAAATTTGAATCACTGGAATCGGAGCACGAACGAAGGAGAACGGGCTCCTGAAAGATCCTCAAATTAGGAAATCAGAGAAAAAGAAAAAGGGTTGTCACGTGGCATGATCTGATTGGCTGGAATTTTGGATTTTTTGGAAAAAGAATAAATCTAAAAGAAATGCCGACTGACACATGGGGTCCATGCGTCAGTGGCTCGGCTCACATTGGACTGCGTCCACCAAGAAGGAAGATGCCGATGCGGTAGAGCGGCTGGCATGGGGAGCCACGCGGTGGCTAGGGCAGACGTGGCAGGTGAAGCGGCATGGGCGCGGGAGACGAGGCGTCGTTGACGCGGTGACACACGGCGCTGATGAGGCGGGATGGCGCTGCAGTGGTGGCCACGTGGTGGGGCGTGGGTGCCAGTGCAGCATGGTCGGTGCAGAGCGGCATCGGTGCGGTGGCGACGCGATGACGTCCGAGCCAAAGAAGAAAACTTCAGCTTCGCGCAAACCGCGATGGATCGACAGGGGACTTGGGGCAAAGGTAGCGGGTAACGCGGGGAACCCGACACGACCGAAACCGACGGCGGAGGCTCACTAGAGACAACAAACGACGACGAAGAAGACCGAAGGGCACGGCGACGCTAGGGCTTCGGTGATTTGACGACGACTTCGAGCGAGAAACGGCGGAACGGGAGAAGGGAAAAGGGCGATGGCTTAAAAAGGCACGGATCCCCACGAGACCAGCGCAGAAAAGGTGGCGGCGGGTGCGGAGGTGGGCGCAACGGCGTGATTGTAAGATCGAGGATGCCGACTAGAGGGGGGGTGAATAGGCGGTTTTAAAAATTCTTCTCATTAAATACACACTTTATTTATCTCTATGTCAAAACCTAAACAATAATCAATGCGGAAGCGACAAACTAAGGTTTTGACAAATTAAAGCCTAAATCAACTAGGCTTACTAAGTGCACTTGCTAATTATGTCTCTACTAAAGAATATACAATCCTAAAGACAATCAAGCAATTTAATTTTAGGAATGTCAATTGCAACAATGTAAATAGAGAATTGAAAGCAAACATAAGGAGACACACCGATGTTTTACCGTGGTGTTCGGAGACTTGCCGGTCTCCCCTAATCCACGTTGAGGCAAGCCCAAACCACTTTGGACCGGCTCCACGAATTGAGCACCCGCCTCGATTCCACTAGTGGTAGCTCTTTCCCCCTCCGGGTAGGCGAGCTCCGACCTTCACAACTTTGCTGGGCCTTCTCACAATCTCCTTGAGAAGGTCACCGTGCACGACGCCTCCACACGCCGTCTAGGTGTCGGCAAACACCAAGAGTAATAAGCCAAGCCCTCTAGCTTGAACCTCACCAAGTGCAACACATGCACAAGGATGCTCAATCCTTCTCTAGATGCAACACATGCAACTAGAGGCTTCTCTCCTTGCTCACAAAGTGCAACACATGCACAATATGGAGGAGAGGTTCACACTAGCTCAAGAGAAAGCAAATCAACACCAAAGAGATTCTACACAAGAAACACTAAATCAAATTCATCTCAAATCACTCAAATATAGCTCTATGAGCTCTTGGGGTTTTGCTCTCACAAGAATACCTCAAATGGGTCTTTGGGCGACCACAAAACCCTCCTAGCTCGGCCCCTTTTATAGCCCCTCAAGAAAACTAGCCGTTGGAGGGTGAAATGGGGTAAAAACGCAGCAAACCCGGTGCTACCGCCCTACTAGGGCCGGTAGCACCGGCCTTTAGGCCAACGGTCACTTCTGTGCATTAAAAACACCAAAAACTAGCCGTTGCTACAGTACCCCGGTGCTACCGCCCATCTAGGACCGGTAGTACCGGCCATTTCCACCAAAAAACACTTATCTGGAGTTTTTACACCGCCTCTGGGTCGGTAGTACCGCCCCGGGCAGTCCTACCGCCCATCTGGGGCCGGTAGCACCGCTAGGGCTACCGCCCATCTAGGGGCGGTGCTACCACTGTCAGAGCCACTAAAATGCTCATAACTTTTTACTCCGAACTCCGATTTAGGTGATTTTTGATTATATGCGAAGCTTATCATGAGGGCTACAATCTCCACCCATTTTCAAGATTGAAGCAACCATAGATATTTTTAAACATCACAAAATAGAGACTCTAATGTAGTCATTCAAGTCTAAAATCTGATTTCTCGAAATCCCTTACATAGACTTGATTAAGAGCATGACTACAAGCTAGAGGGAATCAAATAAGATCAAATCTTATGCCATTTGGTGATCAACTCATGATCAAAACAATTTGCAAAATATATTTGCAAATAAACAGAGAACCCATGAGATCAATCCTCTAGCCATGTAAGGATCAACACATAATCCCGACACTTTGCAAAACACATTTGCAAATGCCAACACATGCTCTAGGATCAAAACCATAACCTCTAGATTATTTGCAAATAGAAAAACCATAAACTTTACTCAGCCTTGTGATGATCAACACATGATCAAATCACAAGCTAAAACACCGATGCATGAGCTCTCACCTTTTGCAACATATGCAAAACTTAGCTCTATGCAAAAACCATATCGATTAAGATTCAATAAGAAGCAAGCATGAGCTCCCTTATTTGCAACACATGCAAATACTTAGCTCATGCATGAACCAAATAGAGAGTGAGCTAGAGTGAACCGGATTGAGTTCATCAACACATGATGAAGCTCAAGCTATAATACTTAACCCCTCTTAATAGTACGGCACCTAACTAGCAACCCGGTCTCCCATCCAAACACCGAGACCGGTAAAAGACTAGGAACACATCCTTAGCCCTAGCTAGTTATACCTTTGCCTCTAGCACATCCACTTGGAGCTTTTATGATTTTCATCATCTTCTCTCCAAGTCGGGATCTTTGTCTTATTCATCAACACATGATGAACTCCCCTTGTCTTAGCTTCGGGATCCTCTCTTGATGCTCATCAACACATGATGACGTCCTTTTCCCGTTCATCCATCTCAAACTTGCACTTAACCTATTTCAAACTCATTGAAAGTGTTAGCCCAAAACACATGGTTGTCTCAATCATCATTGCACTCCATTAACACATAATGGATGCTCCCAAGATCTTTTGATCTTTTCCTTTGATGATTGACCACAACCCAAAGACAAATGATTGAAAGATTAATTGTGTCTTGAGTATACTAATGCAACTAATGCTTCATATACACAAGAACTTTCGATTGCCCTAGGATCAACAAAGTGAACTATCAACACATGACTAGTTCTTTGTTGATTGAATGGCAACCGAACACAATTTAAATTGTCATGAGTATATATTAACTACACAAGTTTCATATACCCAATATGATGGTTAGTAATGATCCATATATGTTTGAGTGATAGAAATAAGATCAATACATTTAAACCATCAACTATAGAATAAACTCCATTAGGTATGTGCATATAACAAATTGATCATAGAATCAATACGCACATAATCAATCTTAGATTGCATATGAGTTTATCCTATATTTGCATGAGTATATTACAACTACACAAGTTATATATACTCTAACGATTGTTTCAAAGTCTTGATCCTTTATATGTTATTTAGTAATAAGACATGGATCAATACTATTGAAACAACAAGTTAAATTATAAACTCCCCCTAGATGTGTGCATTCATGTAATATATGAATTAGGAACATAATGCACATATTTGGACTAAAGCAACGGAAGAGTTCATACTTTAACTTGAATCCTTGAAGGACCATGTGGAGGTCCATCCATGTTTGTGATGAGTATTTGACTTTATTTGATCAAGTTGTGCTCAAGTTTGAGTTTGATTTGGATTGATTTTCAAAATGAAGCATTTTGAGTTGTCTCTGCCAGGAGTGGCAGTACCGGTCTTATGGACGCGGTAGTGATGAGTTGGATGGTTTATTGCACATCATTGTGGGTATTGCTATGTGAGGAGTTTCCTTGTTTTTTATGGTTGCAGGACGACGGTGCTAGGTCATGGTGAGGCGAAGGATGACCGGGACTAGGCGAGGAGCGTCAGAGGTCCAGACGGTTGGGAGATCGCCGGAAGATGATCGGAGACGGAGTCCGGGCAAGTCAAGAAGACAAGGAAAGGAGATGATGCTAGCTAGATGCCGCGTGGATCAATGAGGACCGTCGGATTGAGGTCTAGTTGATAGGTTAGCGGGTCTAGGTAGTATGCTATGAAAACGTGCAAGAAAACCCGGTATGTGTGTGGGTTTTGGGTTAGCCCTTGCATGGCTGTGTGTGGGTTAATCCTAGCCCTTAAATGAGTGCTCTAGGTTGAGAGACTCATCCAAGGGTGGTAGGTGGCCCAAGAGTAGTATAAATAGGGTTGGAGGGTAGCCTCCTTCCCTTGAAGTCTGTTGAGGTTTTTGATGCTCATTTGAGCTTTGCCCACATGAATGTGAGGCTTTGTAACCTCCCTTCCAGAAATGAAAGTTTTATCCATCCACCTCTGAATTTATTTTATGATTTACATTATATCTTTACTTTACGCAATTTAAATTCAGCATTTACTTTCCCGCAATTACATTCCCGCAAGTTACTTTCAAGTAATTTGGATTTGCCTCCCCTCCTTCTAAATTCTGCTGATCTTGGATGTTTTGAGTGTGTTCATATGGTTTTACATCTCTTTTGCACTCTTGGATTGAGTAGAGAACATCTTTTTTTTCAAGTTCCAACTTTGTTCAGAACTTGTTCTTCGCGCAGCAGTCAGTGTTTGATTTTTGTAAAAATATAAAAAAATCCTTTTTGAGTGATTATTGTTGGAGGAGGTGTGGGACTCTTATATACACCTGCAGAAAAATTTTGGAGTTTACTTGTTGCACCGTTTGGGCACCATGAGGTGAAAACCGAGCCCCAAACTTTCTGCTCGAAGTTCTTGAGCATACTGTGTTCTTAGATTTTTCCTGTTTTTTCTGTAAGGCTTTTTGAGGACAAATTTGGTGGAGTTCTTCACGACTCTCATTCTCAAAGGGAGAAATATTCTCAGAATTTTGTGAGCTGCAGAAACCCACCAACATCCTGTGCAAATTGAGGACAAGTTCTGGAAATTCTGCTTTTGCTTTTCTGAAAGTGACTTTTGTGATTGGAATTGATGTCCTTTCTAAAAGCAAGAGTTTGAATTGATTCCTCTTTATCTTGGACACTAGACAACCAGGATTGTGACTCAAAAATCCTCACATATTTTATGGTACTTATCCATGCAAGCTTGGGGTACACATAGTTGTCTAGTTTTCGGGTTTTTCACAATTTCCTTTGAGCGATCTTGTCGAGGTTTTTGTTGGAGTATTTTGGGGGAATTTTTATTTGCGACCATTCACCCCCCTCTGTTCACCATCTCGGTCCTTCAATTGGTATCAGAGCCGGTTCTGCTCTTTCTAGATCTTGACCGGTCTCAAGAGCCATGGCGACGGACAAATATTCCACCAAGCCTCCCATCTTTAATGGAGTTGATTTTCCTTTTTGGAAGTCCCGGATGGAGTCATAAATCATCGCCTGGGCTACGATATGGCAGAAGGTGAAACTCCCGTATGAGGTTCCTGCTGATGAAAATGTCACGGCCATCAATATGGTTGACGTTGAGGCGAATGCTAAAGCAAGGAACATTCTCATACAGGATCTTAGCCGCGGTGAGTATGACAGGATTTCTCACCTTCGCTCCACTCACGAGATTTGGGTAACCCTCTATGCTTACCATGAGGGCTCTACTCAAATCAAGAATGTGAGGCAAGACCAGTTCAAGCGCGAGTACAACAAGTTTGATCAACGCGCTGGTGAGAGTCTCGACGAGTGTTTTGGTCGGTTTACAAAGATTTTGAGCGACCTCCGAGCAGTTGGTTGCATATACCCTGACTCGGACAATGCTCGGTATTTCTTGACCGCACTCGACCTTCGGGTTTGGGAGATGAAGGTGACCACCATCAAGGACACCACCGACTTATCGACTCTGACTCTTGACGGGCTTTATTCCCGCCTCAAGACTCATGAGATCGATGTCGTCTCTCGGAAGACGAAATCTCAGTCGATGGCTTTGGTCACCGATCCCATTGGATCTTCTTCTTCTGATCCTTCTATTGGTTTCTCTCTTTCCGCCCTTTGCGAGCTAAGCGATGACCAAGCGGAAAAATTCCGAAAATGAGCTTGCTCTTCTCGCCGCAAGTTTTCTCATGCATACAAGAGGGTGAGAGAGGAAGAGAGGTGGCATGATCACCGCTTGAGTGTGGTGGCCCCAACCACATTCGGCGAACTGTCCTAAGCCGGAGAAGGGCAAGAACGACGTTGGCGGTTCGGGCAAGAACGACTACACCGACAAGAACTGCAACAAGAAGCCTCCGGTTCGTGAACCGGCGACGAGAAGAAGTACCGTAACTTCTCCAAGAACAAGAAGCTCTTCCACCGCGTCCTCGCCGCGCTTGACGACATCAACCTCTCCGACACGGAGACATGGAGCGACGAGGCGAGGATGATCCGTAAGAGAAGAAGGCGGCGATGACTTCTCCAAGATGTGCTTCATGGCCGACACCAACGACATCGGCGACTCGAGCTCTACAAATGACTCGGATGAGGTACCCTCCTATGACCACTCAACGAAGCTTTACGCAAATTAGAAAAATTTCATGCTAGAGCTAGAGCTAGGTGTACTGAGCTTGAGAAGGAAGTAGGTACCTTGACTCGGGAGTTAGCTTCACTTAGATCTTCTCCTCCCGAGTCACCGATGATTGCTCTTTGTGTGATGCTATTCTTGTGGAGTTGGAGAACCTAAGGACCATACATGATAGTGTGCTTGTTGAACTTGATGGTCTTAGGTTGAAGAATGCTAGCACTAGTTCTATTGATGCTATTCTGTTGAGGCTAGTTTTCTTCATGCTCACTCCACTCCATCATGTGCTAATTGCCCTAAATTGCTTATCGAATTGATGCCATGAGCGAACACCTTAGAAAGCTTTACGCTAAAATGATGAACTTGAATTGCATGCTTCTAAGGACCCATCCACTCATGTGAGGGTCAGAAGCAACTAAAACTTGACAATGATGCTTTGAATGTCAAGTGTGATCAACTTGCTAAGGATTTACTAGTTAAGTCACAAACTGGTTGCTTGCTGTGTGTTGGGGTTAAGGATGATGTGGATCAAATCCATGTCGAGCTTAAGAAGAAGTTAAAAGACCAAACCCTTAGGATTAGAGATGCTCCTTGCGTTTCTTGTGAGGCCCTCAAGATTGAGGCAGCCGTGCTAAGGGAATAAAAAGCACGTGCTGAGAGATCTTCTCTTCCTGGTTCTTCTTCTTCCTCTCCTTCCCCCTGTTCTTCTTGTGCTTCTTTCTTCCGAGATTACCAGTATCTTATGAGCACTCTCGAGAAGTTTGTTGGAGGCAAGAAGAAGCTCAATCTTATTCTAGACCAATCCAAGATTAGTAGATTCAATTAAGGTCTAGGATTTGATCCCTTGAGCACGCCGGCGCATCCTCCCACCGGTGCGCGGCTCCAAGAGTGGTGAGATTGTGGTAGCTCCTGAGTGAGCACCACCAAGTTTAGGTCTCTGGGGTTGTCCATAGGACTTGACTGTAAGGGTGTTACTCCTATTGCTTCGCCTCTAGCAAGGCGAAGTACACATGCACCTTCCAGAAGAAGGATGGTCACCTAGTAGATTTACGCTTTAGCGCGCCAAGATCACTCGGCGTGGCGTGTTGCTTCTCTTAGGGGTATTCGTGGTCATCCCGCACTTTGAGTGCTCCTAAGACACACACCGCTTCTAGACAAAGTTAGAGAGTCGCTTTGTTTGGGGCGTCCAGACTCGGTTTTCATGCTAGTTCTTTGAGTTTTAGCCCCAGAGCTGTTCAGAGTCGATCTTTCCGTCGTCTTCTTGATATTCCTCGCTTTTCCCATCGAGGTAGATATCGGCGTGAGGTGTTTTCGGTAGGAGATCCAGCGACCTTTATCGGGATGGTCCGGCTTTTGCACCACGGCGTGCCAACCCGCTTTGACTCCTAGATTATCTACCATAGTTGCTCCCGATCGTGTGAGAGTTGGCGTCAGAGAGACACTCGAGTCCGATCTTCTTACGTGGTCGGTACTGAGGTGTCGTATGGTTCAATATTGGGTTCCTAAGTTTTCACTCTATCCCAGTACTGAGTCATCTTTCTCTCTTGTGTTTTGATCAGGTTCGTCGGATGGGGAAGGGCGATGTTTGGATTGTTGACTCCGGTTGTTCTCGTCATATGACCGGAGATTCTCGTTGGTTCTCTTCCTAGTCCGAGCTCCGGTGATGAGTTAATCACTTTTGGGGATGCATCTTGTGTAGAGTCATTGCTAAAGGTACCATCTGCATTAACAAAAATTTCATTCTTAAAGATGTTGCCTTAGTAAGTAAGCTGCAATACAATCTGCTCTCTGTTTCTCAGCTTATCGATGACTCTTGCGAGGTAAGTTTCAAGAGTAATGCCTATAGAATCATTGATTCATCAGGAGGGTTAGTTTGCAGGATTTCTAGATTTGGGAGAGTCTTTCGTGCTGATTTTTCTGCTTCTTCTGGAGACTCTCTTCGATGTTTGATTGCTTCTGAGTCCCGTAATCTCTCCTTCTGGCATAGGAGACTTGGTCACATTGGTTTTGATCATTTGACCCGAGTTAGCAGCCATGATCTCATTCGGGGTTTGCCCAAACTCAAGATGGTCAAAGACTTAGTGAGCTCTCCTTGCCGACATGGCAAGATGGTTACTGCTTCTCATCCTCCAGTCACCGTAGTGATAACTGATGCACCAGGACAGCTTTTACATATGGACACTATTGGTCCAGCTAGAGTGAAGTCAGCAGGAGGGAAGTGGTATGTTCTTGTCATCGTTGATGATTTTTCTAGATACTCTTGGGTATTCTTCATGGCCTCGAAGGATGAGACCTTTTCTCACTTCAGGGGTTTGATCAGTAGGTTATCTATTGAGCTCCCAAGTGCATTACGAGCTATACACAGTGATAATGGCACGGAGTTCAAGAATTCCTACTTTGAGAGTTTTTGTGTGGAGTCTGGTTTAGAGCATCAGTTCTCTTCTCCCTACGCCTCAAGAGAATGGCGAGTGGAAAGGAAGAACAGGACCACAGTTGAGATGGCGTGACGATGCTAGACGCAGTACTGATACTCTAGGAAGTTTTGAATGAGGCTATAGCTACGCTTGCCATGTTTCTAATCGCGTGTTTTTTAGAGCACATTTGCATCACACTTCTTATGAGTTGAGGTATGGGCGAAAGCCCAGTGTGTCTCATTTTCGCGTTTTCGGTTGCAAGTGTTTTATCTTGAAGTCTGGTAACCTAGATAAGTTTGAGTCTCGCTCTTCTGATGGTATCTTTCTAGGTTACTCGACTTCTTCTCGTAGCTATAGGGTGCGAGCGTTGATGCATAGGATCATAGAGACTGTGATGTGACATTTGATGAGGCTAGCCCAGAGCTAGACCGATGTTTGAGCTCTTCTTATCCCTCCGAGACCATCTTTGTAGAAGATGAGGATGATGGAGATGATGGTGTTCCACCGGATCCAGTCCCCTCTACACCTGAGGTGCCTCCTGTTTCCATTTCTGCACCTCAGGGAGACCAGCCCTTGCCTTCCGACTCTCCTTCAGCGAGTGGCTCTGCTCCTACCTCTTCTGTGCATGAGGTAGAGGCCACTCGCTTCGGTCCTCCCGTCATATCCGAAAGCTCATCCATCCGATCGATCATTGGTGATCTGTTTGAGCGGTCACTCGCTCAAAATCGGTTTGTCCGATTCGCCTCCACTCTGCCTTTGTTGCCTCCTTTGAGCCGAAGGATGTTTCTCATGTATTATCCGATGAATCGTGGATTAATGCTATGCATGAGGAACTTGAGAACTTTGAGAGGAACAAGGTATGGCAGCTTGTCGAGCCCCCATCTGGTCATAATGTCATTGGGACCAAGTGGGTGTTCAAAAACAAGCAGAGTGAGGATGGGGTTGTCATTCGCAACAAGGCTAGGCTAGTTGCAGTGGCTTTTCTCAAGGTTGAGGGTCTTGACTTTGAGGAGACCTTTGCCCTGTAGCTAGACTAGAGGCTATTAGGATCCCGCTTGCATTCTCTGCATCCCGGGCTTCAAGCTCTATCAAATGGATGTCAAGAGTGCATTCCTCAATGGCTATATTGAGGAAGAGGTTTATGTCAAACAACCTCCAGGATTCGAGAACCCCAAGTTTCCGAGTCATGTATACAAGCTCTCCAAAACTTTGTATGGACTCAAGCAGGCCCCCAGAGCATGGTATGAGAGGCTCAAGTCTTATCTTCTCAGCCATGACTTCAAAATGGGCATAGTAGATAAAACTATGTTCATCAGACACCATGAGTCTCATTTTCTTCTTGTTCAGATTTATGTGGACAATATCATTTTTGGTGGCTCATCTCATTCGCTTGTGTCTCAGTTTTCTGAGGTGATGAGCATAGAGTTTGAGATGAGTATGATGGGCGATTTGAGCTACTTTCTTGGCTTCCAAATCAAGCAGACTCGGGAGGGTACTTTCTTGCATCAAGGCAAATATACCCGTGACCTCTGAGGCGCTCGACATGTCCGATGGGAAGCCGGTGATGACTCCTATGGCCACCACTACGTCCTCGAGCCCGATGAGGATGGTGAGCTGGCGATCAAAAGGAGTTTTGAGCATGATCGGCTCCCTCTTGTACCTCACTGCTTCGAGGCCGGACATACATTTTGCTATGTGTCTGTGCGCTCGATTTCAAGCTTCTCCTCGCGCCTCTCACCGCCAGGTGGTCAAGCGCATCTTCAGGTACCTTCGTGCTACCACTGATTATGGTATTTAGTACTCTTCGTCTTCTTGTCTATCTCTTAGAGCCTTTTCCGATGCCGACTTTGTTTGGTCAGAGGATAGATAGGAAGAGCACTTCGACACTTGCCAATTCATTGGCACTTCTCTTGTTTCTTGGTCATCTAGGAAGCGATGCAGGGTTGCTGATCCATCACCGAGGCCGAGTATGTTGTTGCAGCCGATTCTTTGTAGCAGTGCTCTGGATGAGATCGACCTTACGGGACTATGGGTTAGAGATAGAGAGTGTGCCACTTTTCTGTGACAACACTTCAGCTATTTGCATTGCTAAAAACCCAGTGCAACATTCCCGGACCAAGCATATTGATATTAGATATCACTCCTTAGAGACCATGTGGAGAAGGGAGATATCGCGCTTCAGTTCGTAGAGAGTGACCTTCAGTTAGCCGATATCTTCACCAAGCCTTTGGATAGCTCCATTTGTTGCCTTGAGGAGTGAGCTTGGAGTCGTGAGCCCTTACGGCCTTTCGTGAGGGGAGCTGGTTTGTATATTATGTATTATATGTTTTCTTCCACTTAGCTTTTCTTTTCTTTGTGTTTCTTTTGGGTGACTTTGGGCTTGTTTTCTTGAGTTGAGTTCACTCACTTAGACTTCGGCATGCCTTCCATGGACCTCTTATCTTGTACTTTAGGTTGCTATCATGCGTGATTAGTGTTCTCTCTTCTCTCTAGGTTGAGTTCACTCACAGTCTTATAAGTCTAGCGGTATTGGGCCTCTGGGTAGACAGTGCATGTGCACTCCTTAGTTGGGATCTAGAGTAGCTTCCTATGTCAATCCATGGGGAAGATAAGAGCGAGTCTAAGCCGTAGTGAGTCTCTTCTATCTTATCTATACTCAATAGCCATCCAGCTTTTGCGGTTTCGGCTTCTTCTCCTCATTCTGTTTTTCCGTTGTTATTGAGTTCATTCGGTTTTCTTTATGCCTAATCTTGATAATAACTCAACTTTAACCAGATTTGAGCTTAAAATTGATTCATTTGTTGAGGGGGAGTTTGGGAATCTGTTCATGCATTGCATTTAGACTGCATTTTCTGTTTTATGAGCTTTGTCTATTATGCAATTGATTTCTTCTTCATGCTATACACAATGCTACATCATTTGAAGAAAATCACTAGCTTAGGTATGTCCAAGTTCATTTAACTTGCTAAGCTTAAAAATGAAATAAGCCTTAAATGAAAAACTTGATGAAACTTGTTGCTTTTACTTGCTAGGTTTCTTCTCTAGAGGTTTGTGCCATAATTTGAGAAATTTAGGAGTTCTCTAGAGTCCCTATAGCAACTTGGGTGAAACTAGTTTGATCCATGCTAGAGTCCTTCAATTGCTCATGAATCATTGTGCAAAAAATGAAAATTAAACAAAATTGACTCTTCTTGTGCACATATGACTCAACACCTTGCATTCACAAGACCGCTTCCCATTGCACTTGGGATGAACTTGGAATACATCGTGTTTGACCTAGACCATCCTCTTAAGAGTTCATCTTGAGATGGTCGATACGGCTTGAGTCAATTGGTTGTCAAAAGAAAATGCAAATAAATTAAAAACAAAGACATATGTGGGTAAAGAATGCAAATAATGTCAAACATTTGCACCCGCTATGTCTTGTATGATGATAAATCAAAATTTGCATTAAGTGATAAATGAGCCCAAGGACCTTGTATGCTCTTCTAGATTCCCCAAAGTGTTAAGTAGGTTGAACTCTAGGTTTTCCTTTTGATCCTTAGAGTGGCTATTCTTCTATTTTTGAAACTAAAGCTAAGTGTTGCACTTGTCTAATCTTACTAAAATGAAATATTCAAAACTAAGCTCGTATTTGCACTTGGACATGTCTTAGTTTAGTCATCTTCTGAAATTGACAAGCTTGGTGTAATATCCTTCCATTTTGATCAATTGGATAATCTTCAAAGCTCTTTCGATTGCATTTCATGCATACATAAAAAAAATTGATGCCTATATTGCCAAAAGGGGAGAAAACGTAGAAAAGGCATCACTAAAATGATAAAAATGTGAATGCTTATTTGGTTATTATGATCTTTGTAAAACTATGCTACTACTTCGTTGGATCATAATCTCATAATCACATTTGACATGTTTAGTTGGATTTTAGAGTTTTGTTGAAAACTTGCTCTTTCTTAAATTTAACTCTAAAATCTAAATTCCTCTTCGTCAACTTGGTCATGGTTCTAATTTCTATCTTTGGACCAAGTTTGACTTTACAACTAAAAATTGCTATCTTCTTCATTTTCTTCAAACTCAAATTTATGCCTTTTGTGTGGTTTGTCAATATACTCATCAAGGGGAGATTGAATGACCATGTGGAGGTCCATCCATGTTTGTGATGAGTATTTGACTTTATTTGAGCAAGGTGTGCTCAAGTTTGAGTTTGATTTGGATTGATTTTCAAAATGAAGCATTTTGAGTTGTCTCTGCCAGAGTGGCGACTGGTCTTATGGACGCAGTAGTGATGAGTTGGATGGTTTATTGCACATCATTGTGGGCATTGCTATGTGAGAAGTTTCCTTGTTTTTGATGGTTGCAGGACGACGGTGCTAGGTCATGGTGAGGCGAAGGATGACCGGACTAGGCGAGGAGCGTCGGAGGTCCAGACGGTTGGGAGATCACGGAAGATGATCGGAGACGGAGTCCGGGCAAGTCAAGAAGACAAGGAAAGGAGATGATGCTAGCTAGATGCCGCGTGGATCAATGAGGGCCGTCGGATTGAGGTCTAGTTGATAGGTTAGCGGGTCTAGGTAGTATGCTTTGAAAACCGTGCAAGAAAACCCGGTATGTGTGTGGGTTTTGGGTTAGCCCTTGCATGGCTGTGTGTGTGGGTTAATCCTAGCCCTTAGATGAGTGCTCTAGGGTTGAGGGACTCATCCAAGGGTAGTAGGTGGCCCAAGAGTAGTATAAATAGGGGTGGAGGGGTAGCCTCCTTCCCTTGAAGCTGTTGAGGTTTTTGATGCTCATTTGAGCTTTGCCCACATGAATGTGAGGCTTTGTAACCTCACCTTGCAGAAATGAAAGTTTTATCCATCCGCCTCTGAATTTATTTTGCGCATTTACATTATGTCTTTACTTTACGCAATTTAAATTCAGCATTTACTTTCCCGCAATTACATTCCCGCAATTTACTTTCAAGTAATTTGGATTTGCCTCCCCTCCTTCTAAATGCTGCTGATCTTGGATGTTTTCAGTTTGTTCATATGGTTTTACATCTCTTTTGCACTCTTGGATTGAGTGGAGAACATCTTTTCTTTCAAGTTCCAACTTTGTTCAGAACTTGTTCTTTCAGCAAGCAGTCAGTGTTTGATTTTTGTAAAAATATAAAAAAATTCTTTTTGAGTTATTCTTGTTGGAGGAGGTGCGGGATTCTGATATACACCTGCAAAAAAATTTTGGATTTCACTTGTTGGACCGTTTGGGCGCCATGAGGTGAAAACCGAGCCCCAAACTTTCTGCTCGAAGTTCTTGAGCATACTGTGTTCTTAGATTTTTCCTGTTTTTTCTGTAAGGCTTTTTGAGGAAAAATTTTGTGGAGTTCTTCAAGACTTTGATGCTCATAGGGAGAAATATTCTCAGAATTTTGTGAGCTGCAGAAACCCACCAACCTCCTGTGCAAATTGAGGACAAGTTCTGGAAATTCTGCTTTTGCTTTTCTGAAAGTGACTTTTGTGATTTGAATTGATGTCCTTTCTAAAAGCAAGAGTTTGAATTGATTCCCTTTATCTTGGACACTAGACAACCAGGATTGTGACTCAAAAATCCCCACATATTTTATGGTACTTATCCATGCAAGCTTGGGGTACACATAGTTGTCTAGTTTTTCGGTTTTTTCACAATTTCCTTTGAGCGATCTTGTCGAGGTTTTTGTTGGAGTATTTTGGGGAATTTTATTTGCGACCATTCACCCCCCCTCTGTTCGCCATCTCGGTCCTTCAATCCTAAATATGCATTCAGATGATAGAGTGCATACAAGTGCATACCTTAGGTTTTCCATTTTCCATCCAAATATGAGACTAATAAGAGTTAAGCTCACCAAAAGAGTTAGTCTTATAAATGATTTGTCATTACTTAACAATTGAGACTAATCAATATTATGATTATCAAAAGAGTTAGTCTCAATATTAGATTTGTCATTAACACCAAAACCAACTTAATGGAGCTTCAACTTTCAATCTCCTCCTTTTTGGTGATTGATGACAAATCCAAGCTTAATACCCACATTTGGATGAAAATCATCATATTGAGATAATTTAATCTATTTGAACATGTAAGCATGTCTTTGAGCAATTTAAGCATTAACAAGTGAGAATGTGTATGAGAAGTTTTTAGACAAATGATTAAAATAATTCTCCCCCTTAACCAAATTAAGCTCCCACAAACTCCTCAACCAAATGAGGTATTGAGCTCCCACAAATTCTCCCCTTTTGGCATTAAACACAAAAAAATGGAAAACGAATCTAAAAGGAGATCTTTTAGAGTGAAGAGCTTGGCAAGGAAATCTCTAAAATGAGGTCATAACAAGATTGAAATGAATACATATGACCTATTGAAGTTCACAAGAATCTTTAAATAAAATACCACTTGTAAATATTAAGAATTTTCAATAAGATTCAAGAATTTCGCAAACTTCTTCTTTATATGGCCCAAAAGAGTAAACCAAAAGGAAACGAGGCCATATTTTGAGTTAAGCATAGAAAACAAATTTGAAACACATTCAAATAAACTCCTCATTTTATTAGGCTTTTCAATTTGCAAACAAACTCACAAAAGGAGTCTTTGAGAGCCTAATAGCGCTTGAACAAGAAAAACATCCAAATGAGCTTCGAATTTTCATGAAACTACTTGCAGAAAGTTTTAAAGAAGCATCACTTGTAATACCACTTGAAGAAACTATGGAGCTTGTAAATATCAATTTTAAAGTAATACCACTTGGAATGCTCATTTTTCTTTAAAGATCAACTTGATACCATGACATATCCAAAAAGAGAACATTTTCCAAAACTAGAATAAACAAGCTCCAAAAGGATTCTAAGATAAATCATGAAGCTAAGACATTTAAAACTGCTCAAGTTTTGTTTTGAGAGGTTCTTCCAACTTAAAGCCAATTAAAAGATATGAAAACCACAAGGATTTCATAAACTGAAATTTTCACGTTTTCAGATTTTGACATTTCATTTAGGCTTCAAAAGATAGCTGAAAAACTGCTGAAATGAGATCCAAAAAATCTGATAAAATTTGACATACTAGACCAAATATTGAGGATCAATTTTTACAAAGGTGGTCCCCTCAAATTATGATCTGATTTGGAGATACAAAAATCACAAATCAGCTCAAAACCATATAAAAGTCTGAATTTTCAGCATTTGATCAAAGAGAGAAAAGGGCATAACTTTTTCAAATGAGGTTCAAATTATTTGAAACTATGCAGAAACAAACTTTGGGATCATAAAAATCTTTTCCAAAAAGAATTTTCTAAAAATGAGTCTCCATTCAAAAGATATCTCAAATTTTGCTTTGTAGGCATGAATTTTACTCAAAAAGGAAACAAGTCAAAACTTTTTCAAATAAAGTCCAAATGGTTTGAAAATTTCCAGAAATGAACTTTGGACTAGTTAGAAGGTTTCCCAAAAATAATTTCCTAAAAATCAATTTTATTTCAAAAGATATGACAAAATACGCTTTGTAGGCATAATTTTTTACTCAAAGAGAAGAAAAGTCAAAACTTTTTCACATGAAGTCCAAATTATTTGAAAATTTGCAGAAATGATCTTTAGACTATTTATAAGGTTTCCCAAAAATAATTTTCTTAAAAGGAATTTTATTTCAAAAGATATGGCAAAATACGCTTTGAAGGCATGAGAAGAAGTTGAATTTCTATCGAATGCTCAAAATGCAATCCGAATTGAAATTTATGGAGATTTGAACTTTCATGGCTTTGAATAAGTTAGAAATACTATTTGAAGACAAGATATACAAAGAAATCCAACTCAAATAGCGAAACCCACAAAATGCAAGAATTTGTCATTTTGGGTCAAATGAAGGATTTTGGTCAAATTCAAATGGCTATAACTTTTGAACGGTTGCTCGTTTGGAAAAACTTTGAACTAGAGAAATGCTTGAAATGATCAACCCTACGAGTTTTGTATTGATCATTTTTTCAAAAACTCAATAGATTTTGATTTATGAAAATATTTCATTTAATCCAAAATCAAGATCCTATAAGATCCATTTGAGGTCAACTTTGCTAATATGTTTCTAAAATAGGGATTTTTACTCCGAAAGCATTGTAAAACATTTGAAATACATATTTGAGAACTTTTATAAAGATTTTCACACATATGGGCCTTTTAAGCAATATTTTTGACTTTTGACCAAAGAGGCTCATATAAAAGGATATGTATGCATATGGTTTTAAATAACATTCCAAAAAGTATCAAATGAAGCAGATGAGAAGATATTTGATTGGAATTGGTATGTATGAGTTTAAAATACTATTTTGAACTAAGATACTACACAAGATCCGTCCAAAATATGAAACTCACAAAGTGCTAGAATATAACCAATATAGGTCAATATTAGTTTTTGGGTGAGTTTCAAAATCAAATAACTTTGGATAGATTGGTCTTTTGGAAATCTTTTGAATACGAGAATTGTTAAGAATGACTAACTCTAAGTTTTTCATTTTGGAGCTATTTTCAAAATCTTTTTACAATTTATTCTATGAAAATTATAAGTTTAAATCCAAAACAAGATACTAGTAACTAGATTTTGACTTGAAACTTATTTTCTTTTGAAATTAGTTTTTATAGAGACAAAACTCTTGGAAAACCTTTTGAAAACATTTGTATACATTTTGCAACTAGTTTTTCACAAGATTAGTAATAGTTACTAAGATTTTTCACTTTTGGCTAAATGGCTTGATTTTGAAAATATATTAGCACGTATATAAATATGGGCACATATAGAGATGTGATATACATGGTTATGATTTAGCACTCCCACTTAATGTGCCACATCCCAACTTGCTCAAGATTGCAATTAATACAACTAATAAGCATGAGCAAGAACATGAACAAGCAGTTTAAATTGATTTTCTTGATAATGCACTATAACCTACACAAGGCTATAAGCTAAAATTATCAATTTAAATACTTGTTACCCGAGATGGCATTGGTTCATGATTGAAGTGATCGTCCTCATGCTTGGATCCATTTTGCATATGACGAAACCATCTTTTCTTGATTAAGCTAAGCCTCCAATGCATCTCCAAGTGCCTATTAAATATTTTAAGTACTTTTTGGTACCCAATATTTGTTGGGTCCAAGAATGTTAGTCACAAGATATTTAGGGACCCAAATGGCCCTAGGAATAGCAATTTTGGGTGAACTAACATTTCTAGCAAATGATTTGCTATACTTATCCTTTCTAAGCACATGATTAACATTTTTATGAAAATGCTTAGAGGATTTAGAATTTCTAGCAAATAGTTTGCAATTGTTATTCCTCCTAAGCAAATTGTTTGCATTGTTTTGAGTGGTCTTAGGAGTACTAACACATCTAGCAAACACATTTCTAGCTTTACTCTTCCTAAGCAAATAAATATCATTATTTTGCAAGCATTTAGGAGAATTGACAAATTTTGCAAGCACATTACCATTTTTGTCTTTCCTAAGCAAATAATGATCATTTACAAGAGTTGGCTTAGGAGTGTTACCTAAGGGACATTGTTTACCAATGTATCCCTTTTCTCGGCAATTGAAGCAAGTTTGGCTATTTGGACCTCTCTTGATCTTCTTGTCTTGCTCAATACCAATTTGCCTCTTTTTTGATGTCCTTGACTTGACATCCTCTTGATTTGGGCACACCGAGGCGTCGTGACCCTTCTCATGGCATCCAAGGCACTTGATGTTCTTCGTGTGTCTTGCGTTGTGCCTTGTCTTGCTATTCACCTTCTTCTTGGAGATGTAGCCAATCCCTCTCTTGTCTTGCGAGCGCCGTTGCTTGCTTAGAATGTCGTCGAGGGTGGCCTTCCCTTTATAGCACTTTTCTAAGTCACTTCTCAATTGAGTGACTTGTTCTTTGAGCTTTTTATTTTCCTTTACAAGATTAGTCCCAACAAGCATAGAGGAAGTACTAGCATTTGAACTAGAGCAACAAGGCATATCATCACTAAAGGTGGACATATCAACTTTTGATGAAATGCAAGAATTAACATTTAAGCATGGCAAATTATCAATTAAATCACATTGAATTCCTATGTCCTCTCTAGGTCTGATAATTTCCTTGAGAAGGAAGGATTCATGATTTTCTTTAAGCACATTATAATCATTTTGAAGTGAATCATGCTCAAGCTTCAAAATCTTATATTTGGCTTTCTCCTTCCCAAGATAATTGTTGAGCTCCTCTAATATATCCATTAAATCATCATAAGAAGGCTCATTATCATTATCATCATCACTTACCTCAATTTTACCTTTTGCCATAAAGCAACGAGTTAATGATGAAAGAAATTGTTGCTCATCGTCACTTGAGATAGAAGTTGAGGTTTCTTCATCACTTGAGGTAGAAGTGGAGGATTCTTCTACCGAAATGCATTCACCAATGCAATCTTCATTTGTTGATGTGGATGAATCATATATTTCTTGAAGTTTGACCCACATCTCATGAGCGCTCTTGAGATTGCAAATTTTGTTGAACACATCTACACTCACAATGCTAAATAAAACATTAGTAGCTTGAGCGTCGAGATGTAGGCATTTCTCTTCTCCTTTAGTTGGAGCAAATTCATTCAATCGAAGAGAAAATCCCACATCTACGATCCACCATATTTGGGGGCTCATGGATTTAAAATGAGAAATCATAAATAATTTCCATGAGGCATAATTTGAGCCATCAAATATTTGTGAATCGGTGTAGTGCACTAATCCGCTAGTCGTCATCTTTTACTCTCTAGACGGTTAAGTCTAATAAAATGAGAGACCAAGCTCTGATACCACTTGTAAGATCGAGGATGCCGACTAGAGGGGGAGTGAATAGGCGGTTTTAAAAATTCTTCTCACTAAATACACACTTTATTTATCTCTATGTCAAAACCTAAACAATAATCAATGCGGAAGCGACAAACTAAGGTTTTGACAAATTAAAGCCTAAATCAACTAGGCTTACTAAGTGCACTTGCTAATTATGTCTCTACTAAAGAATATACAATCCTAAAGACAATCAAGCAATTTAATTTTAGTAATGTCAATTGCAACAATGTAAATAGAGAATTGAAAGCAAACATAAGGAGACACAGCGATGTTTTACCGTGGTGTTCGGAGACTTGCCGATCTCCCCTAATCCACGTTGAGGCAAGCCCAAACCACTTTGGACCGGCTCCACGAATTGAGCACCCGCCTCGATTCCACTAGTGGTAGCTCTTTCCCCCTCCGGGTAGGCGAGCTCCGACCTTCACAACTTTGCCGGCCTTCTCACAATCTCCTTGAGAAGGTCACCGTGCACGACGCCCACACGCCGCCTAGGTGTCGGCAAACACCAAGAGTAATAAGTCAAGCCCTCTAGCTTGAACCTCACCAAGTGCAACACATGCACAAGGATGCTCAATCCTTCTCTAGATGCAACACATGCAACTAGAGGCTTCTCTCCTTGCTCACAAAGTGCAACACATGCACAATATGGAGGAGAGGCTCACACTAGCTCAAGAGAAAGCAAATCAACACCAAAGAGATTCTACACAAGAAACTCTAAATCAAATTCATCTCAAATCACTCAAATATGGCTCTATGAGCTCTTGGGGTTTTGCTCTCACAAGAATACCTCAAATGGGTGCTGGAGCAACCACAAAACCCTCCTAACTCGGCCCCTTTTATAGCCCCTCAAGAAAACTAGCCGTTGGAGGGTGAAATGGGGTAAAAACGCAGCAAACCCGGTGCTACCGCCTACTAGGGCCGGTAGCACCGGCCTTTAGGCCAACGGTCACTTCTGTGCATTAAAAACACCAAAAACTAGCCGTTGCTCTGATGCCCGGTGCTACCGTCCATCTAGGACCGGTAGCACCGCCATTTCCACCAAAAACACTTATCCGAGTTTTACACCGCCCTGGTCGGTAGTACCGCCCCGGGCGGTCCTACCACCATCTGGGGCCGGTAGCACCGCTAGGGCTACCGCCCATCTAGGGGCGGTGCTACCAGTGTCAGAGCCACTAAAATGCTCATAACTTTTTACTCCGAACTCCGATTTAGGTGATTTTTGATTCTATGCGAAGCTTATCATGAGGGCTACAATCTCCACCTATTTTCAAGATTTAAGCAACCATAGATATTTTTAAATATCACAAAAATAGAGACTCTAATGTAGTCATTCAAGTCTAAAATCTGATTTCTCGAAATCCCTTACATAGACTTGATTAAGAGCATGACTACAAGCTAGAGGGAATCAAATAAGATCAAATCTTATGCCATTTGGTGATCAACTCATGATCAAAACAATTTGCAAAACATATTTGCAAATAAACCGAGAACCCATGAGATCAATCCTCTAGCCATGTAAGGATCAACACATAATCCCGACACTTTGCAAAACACATTTGCAAATGCCAACACATGCTCTAGGATCAAAACCATAACCTCTAGATTATTTGCAAATAGAAAAACCATAAACTTTACTCAGCCTTGTGATGATCAACACATGATCAAATCACAAGCTAAAACACCGATGCATGAGCTCTCACCTTTTGCAACATATGCAAAACTTAGCTCTATGCAAAAACCATATCGATTAAGATTCAATAAGAAGCAAGCATGAGCTCCCTTATTTGCAACACATGCAAATACTTAGCTCATGCATGAACCAAATAGAGAGTGAGCTAGAGTGAATCGGATTGAGTTCATCAACACATGATGAAGCTCAAGCTATAATACTTAACCCCTCTTAATAGTACGGCACCTAACTAGCAACACGGTCTCCCATCCAAACACCGAGACCGGTAAAGACTAGGAACACATCCTTAGCCCTAGCTAGTTATACCTTTGCCTCTAGCACATCCACTTGGAGCTTTTATGATTTCCATCATCTTCTCTCCAAGTCGGGATCTTTGTCTTATTCATCAACACATGATGAACTCCCCTTGTCTTAGCTTCGGGATCCTCTCTTGATGCTCATCAACACATGATGACGTCCTTTTCCCGTTCATCCATCTCAAACTTGCACTTAACCTATTTCAAACTCATTGAAAGTGTTAGTCCAAAACACATGGTTGTCTCAATCATCATTGCACTCCATTAACACATAATGGATGCTCCCAAGATCCTTTGATCTTTTCCTTTGATGATTGACCACAACCCAAAGACAAATGATTGAAAGATTAATTGTGTCTTGAGTATACTAATGCAATTAATGCTTCATATACACAAGAACTTTCGATTGCCCTAGGATCAACAAAGTGAACTATCAACACATGACTAGTTCTTTGTTGATTGAATGGCAACCGAACACAATTTAAATTGTCATGAGTATATATTAACTACACAAGTTTCATATACCCAATATGATGGTTAGTAATGATCCATATATGTTTGAGTGATAGAAATGGGATCAATACATTTAAACCATCAACTATAGAATAAACTCCATTAGGTATGTGCATATAACAAATTGATCATAGAATCAATACGCACATAATCAATCTTAGATTGCATATGAGTTTATCCTATATTTGCATGAGTATATTACAACTATACAAGTTATATATACTCTAACGATTGTTTCAAAGTCTTGATCCTTTATATGTTATTTAGTAATAAGACATGGATCAATACTATTGAAACAACAAGTTAAATTATAAACTCCCCCTAGATGTGTGCATTCATGTAATATATGAATTAGGAACATAATGCACATATTTGGACTAAAGCAACGGAAGAGTTCATACTTTAACTTGAATCCTAAATATGCATTCAGATGATAGAGTGCATACAAGTGCATACCTTAGGTTTTCCATTTTCCATCCAAATATGAGACTAATAAGAGTTAAGCTCACCAAAAGAGTTAGTCTTATAAATGATTTGTCATTACTTAATAATTGAGACTAATCAATATTATGATTATCAAAAGAGTTAGTCTCACTATTAGATTTGTCATTAACACCAAAACCAACTTAATGGAGCTTCAACTTTCAGTGATCCGGTTGGAGACGAAGGCCCCAGCCGCTGACAGGCGGGGCCCACGCATCAGCAGGCGCAGCGTGACGTGGACTGGGGAGAAAAAATGGGCCGCGCGGGAGGAGAAGAAACGGGCCGGGCGGCGGGAATAGGATTGGTCGACGTAAGGAACGGCCCGCGCGGAATTCAGAGAATTAAAAAGATTTTTCTTTTAAGAAAGAACATAAAATTAAGAAAAGCCAAAATAAATAGCAAATAAATTAGGAAAAATCCCAGAAAATTCTCAAAAATACTTTTAAGCATTTGGAACCCAAATAAATTATTTTGAACTCATTACAACTTAAAATTTTGGTTCAAATGATTTGCTAGCACCAAAATGAAATTTTTTAAATTCACCAAAGTTTTAAAAAGGGCTCAAAAATAGAATGTTACAGATATCACAATCTAGGTCATGCATTGGCCTGTAAACGAGCTAAGCTCAAGCGAGCCTAGCCTCCCAAGCTCGAGCTAGGTAATAGCTCGAGCCTCCCAGGCTCGGGTTCGGTTCGATCCAAGCTCGAGTAGACACAATCTTAGCTCAAGTAAGCTCGGTAATAATAAATAATTCAATATACACTATTTTTAAAAAAATAAAAAAATATGCAAGCTTGAGCTCGGCTCGAGTAAGCTCGATAAAAGTTAACATAAAGTAATATTTAACAAGTAATTTGTAAATCTACCAGGCTGGCAGCTATTTGAGCTCGGCTCGTTGAAGCTCGCGAGCTCGGGATCAAATTCTAGTTTGGCTCGTTTGGAACTCGAACCAAGCTTGAATAGAGGCTAGAGCGAGCCAAGCTCAGGCAGCTTGTGAGCCTTGAGCTTTTTTTACAACCTTAGTCATGCACATCACTATCACTATGAATATCTATGCTAAAAGACAATATTTATAATTTATAATCTGATTTAGACAAATTCTACTCTGAAACATGTTTTACTTTATGGTCAAGTTTTGTGCACTAAGTTTTTGCTCCTTGATCGGTTTTATCAAGAAAACTGAAAGAAAGTGTGAGGAGGACGTGCCTATGGGCCTGTTTGGTTTGATTCCTTGTAACATCCTAATTTTAGGCTTTTATTTTATTTATATTTCAATTATAATTTTTGTGATTTTTTTGGAATTTAAATATTATTTTTGAATTGTCCTCATTACAGAGAGTATTTAAAATTTAGCAAAGTTCATGTGAACTTTTGTCAAAAATATTTTATTTTTGTTCTATATGTCCCAAAATATTTTACATAATTTTTTAAGTATTTTTTCTATTTGTTTGAAGTCATTTGACTTTCTAGAATTGTTTTAATTGGAAAATGATTTCAAAAATCCGGATTTTGGTTTCGACCGAACCCTTTCGGTCTAACCCATCTCCTTCCACGCCACCAGGCCCATTTTCTCTACACAACCTGGTTGTGCGCTAGCCCGCTTTCTTGACCCACCTGCTCGGACTATCGCCCGCGCACAAGACGCTGACATGCGTGACCCGCATGTCAGGTCACCCCTACTGAGTTTGAGCCAAAGTTTCACATCCTGCCATGCCCGCCATGGTTTCCTTCTCCATCTCATGCACATCTCGAAGTCTCAGTGCAATATAAGGGGAGCATCCACTTCGCTAGATCACGTGAACCCGAACCCCTAGACGAATCGACCCAAGGAGCTGAGGAGTCACCGGATTTTGCGAAGAAGAGTCGTTACCGCCACCGAAGGGAGTCAACGAATTCTTCGGCGTTGGTGAGTTCCATGACCCAAGACCTATTCCGATGGTTTCGTCTTGAGATGTTCTTCACGGTGCGCACCTTGCTGTCGTCGAAACACCGTCGCCATTACCGACCCACGCCGCCGCTGCTTCTTCGTCTCGCCGCTGATGCTAGAGCCGCCGCTGCCCAACGCTGACCACGTCATGAGATTCCCCATGCCAAGAGCTCACCGAAGAGACCCTTCGTTGCCGCCAGTGATGACCATAATCCTCGTGCCCGGTGACGTGATGTATCATAGACCCGGCGTGACATGTGGCGATGACATTATCGATGTGTCAGCTAGGAACTAACATGTAGGGCCCACATGTTAGCCCTTGAATTTCTTTTTCCTTGGAAAAATAATTCGATTGAAATTAAAATCTTTGCTAACGTCAGCATGGTGTCACAAATCGATTTTTCTTTAAAAAAATAATTCAGGAAATTTTGTATTTTTCTTTATTTCAAATCTTTCGAGAGTTCGTTCTCTTTCATACAAGCTCCGATTGGAGCGGTTTAAATTCCTAAAAAATTATAAAATCAAGATCTATTTTATAGTGAATTTTATTTGAATTTTGGTGTTTTTTCCTCTAGTTTGTATTTATTTGGTATTTATCTCTTGTTTCGCGTAGACGTTGAAGTGTCGAGAGCATTTGAGGGTGAAGAATTTATTCAAGCTCAAGGTTCAAACCAAGATTAAGAACTATTCCAAGACAAGTTGTGCTTTGATCATATTGAAGCTAGTTTTACAAATGCTATGTTGTTTTAATCTAGTGCATGTCATTTTATGTGTATAACTATTTTCAAATAATTTGGGATTTAGCTATTCTACCCAATTAAGCTATACCTACCTTACCATTTGTATGTTATGATTATTTGTCACCATAGGATAGATAATTATTAGTTGGTTGCTAATATATACCAACGTGGTTTGGTTAGATCGTGTGTAGTTTCTTAGCCATGCCACGTACAATTGATACCTTTTGGAAGTACAAATTTAATTTGACTAATGGAATATGAAACATGTTTTATGAAAGGGTGTGTTATGTGTTGTCACACAATGATGTTGAGTTGTTGATGGCATGAGTTGCACAGTAATCAACTGGGGTGGTAAATAATTTAGATTGTGATAAGTGGCAAGAGGTTGTGCGCCAGGGTGGATCTGTGTGATATTTAGGTGGATGTTGATGGAAGTCTTGCTTTGGTTAATTAAGCACTTAACCTTGCAAGCCATTGAACTGGACTAATCATATCTTGTGGGTAAATTGTATAACCTTTGCAGAGTGTAAATCTATTCGGATAGCTGTATCTTCGGTTATGGACAATGCTCAGAAATTTCAGTCAAGAGTTATATTTTATGAAACAAACTTGGGAAATGAGGTTGTGTGCCATTGATCTATTGGAAGTTGGATTAGGGTTGTGTGCCAAGTTATCTTAAGAAATATTTGAAAGTTATTTACTATTGATATTTGTTTTACTGTCATTTCAATCTACTTATTTTATTCAATTGTAAATAATGCTTTATTGCAAAATAACCATATCAGCTATTCATTTGAAATAAGCCTTGCATATAGTTGTATTAGACTTGTATTCTAGTACAACTTGTTGAGTGCTTTATGACCTTGTCACAACAAATCATCAGTTGAAGAGGAATATACACCTACTCTGGAGGAGTACCAAGAGGAGGCGAGTTACTAGGGGGCGAACCTTTTCAGTTGCCTATAGCATATTGTTTGATTATCTATGAAGTTTCCATTCCGCTGCTGTTTATTTATTAGAGTTTGAGCCCTACGTGGCATAATTATGTAAAGTTGACTATAAGGTTAATCAACAGTTTTTATTATATTTCCGTTGTGTATGATTGTGATATTTTATTTGTGTTGCCACTATGTACACTAGCGTGATCCTAGACTAGTACAGAATATATAGAGGGTCCGAATTTGCATATTTGATTCCTGGCATTCCTCAAGTGGTCCTACCAAAATTTGGCAATGCCAAAATCAAGGTATGACCAAAACTTTGGTAAAGTAGAGATGTTTGGATTGCAATCATGGCATTAGCTAAAACGATTGCCAAATTTTCCAAGATGTATGAAACATGGGCCCTACATGGTATATAAATTTTTTTGCACCAAAATGTAGTCAATATTGGTTTTGTTTTGTTGCTTAAATCACAAGGAATACAATGATTCAAATGGATAATAAATTAGATACATGATTTAGAAGATATAGTATAGTGCCCGTGCTAACGCTACGACGGCAGTACACCCGCTTATCAATTAAATGAGAAGATAAGAATGAATATAACACTTAATAATAAATAATCACAGTGCCTGTATGTGAATACAAAAATGAAGATATAACACTCAATAATATTTTTCGCTAAAAGTTTCCCGTATGCTCTTAAGACTTGTTCTTATGTCTTGAGGGATGTTTTCTGCGCACTCATTCCACTTGTATTTTAGCATTTCAATTAAGAAACACTTCCTGAGGATAAGTGAACCATGTAAGTATATTGTAGAGCATCATCAGTATAGACCTACTTTACAACCTTACAACAAGTGATTAATAAAATAGAGAGTACCGACCAGTAGATCCGTGTATTAAACTATTGACCATTCCAGATGTGCATGAAGTTCATGACCAAATAACCTGTCAAGTTCCTGCACAACATTTAATTGCTACATGTAAGTACACAAAAATTTAACTATTTACTAATCATGTGTAAATAACTTACTGGTCTATTGTTTTTGGAACAGACTTCGGAACTACATTACGCTAATCATAGATATCGTCGTTCCATGAGGGATTTACTATCCTCATAGCACGATCGAATATTATACCAATTTTTTGTATTCTATCAAGATAGTAACTGGATGGTTTATCCGTTGGAACCCATCGGGTAGAGGTGTTGGATCAATAACGGAGATAACCCTGTCCTTCATGTCGAACAATAACATGCTGAATTGTCCTCCGTGATGAAAAGGCAGCATAATCTACAAATATAGATATTATATCTTTTGCACACATATATAGTAACATAATAAAGCATTAAACAATTTATTAAGCAAAGCTTACCATTCGGCATTCAGACAACGCAATTCCAGTCTCAGGTCAAGCGTCAAATAATTTTGCAAGCTTCTCATCTTCAACCTTGACACGAAACTTATGGTACCGTTGGTAATTATAAAGTGGCTGCGATAAATTAAAACATTAAAAAGTAGCTAGTTGATTATTGCATAATGTGTATATATATAACGCAAAAATACCAAAACATACGCAGAACTGTAAATCTAGGGCATATGGGATCCCTGAAATACATGGTTTCATCGCTTGCGAGCATGCGTACCCCTGCATTAAAGCAATCAGTTCATGAGCTAGCAACCACTTGAGACTAAGTTGGACGTAGATAGTTCTGTTTGTACCTTTGTCCAGGCATGAAAGAGCCGACGTCGCCGGTTGTCGTCGCCGTCACTGCACGCCTGCGTATGTATGTACGCCAACGTCGTCGGCCGCCATCGCCGCACGTAAAAGCCTCGCAGCCTCGCCGAACGGCTGGAGGTATGGCACCTCCGTCCCGCGTTTGGGCGTTCTTTAGTTAGGAATTCTCGAGACCTGCGCAAGGAACACGGGAAAAGAAGGTATGCATTCAGTTTGTGTTTTTTTAGAGGATTCTGTTGCATATGAGATCACGCAAGGAAGAAAGGATGTGAAGATATGAGAGCCTTTTTAAACGCCTGCAGCAACTTTATCTTGTGATCATATTGTATGTACTACATATTTGGAAGGAGAGTGAATCAAATAAGGAAATAAACAGGGAGGATCCGCATGCAAGGAAATTAGACTTGAATTTTTTACTGTCCTGGCCAAAACTGTACGTACTACATATTTGGAAGGAGAGCGAATCAAACAAGGAAATAAACAGGGAGGATTCGCATGCAAGGAAACCAAACTTGAATTTTTTACTGTCCTGGTCTCGTGATCGTATTTTTTTCTGAATATGACCCTTCTCGAGACTTTTTTACGGATCTAGCCCCATAGAGCCTAATTTCAGCGCATGGAGAGCGTTGAATTTTTTTTTCATTTTTTATCTATGGAACTAGCGGTCTGTGAGTGCTGCTTAATTTTTTTCAATTATTTCTCGCGGAATCAGTGCCCGGCGAACGTTGTTTAATTTTTATCTTTTTCCTTGCGGATCCAGCGGTCGGCGAGCGCAGTTTATTTTTCCATATTTCCCCGAAATTATTCAGTGGACGGGCACCGCTTGATTTTTTTTAATTTTTCTCCCACGCTTGAATTTTTCAGCGGCCACCGAGCATTTCTTTTTTTTTTGTCAAAATTATCAAGTAGACGGGCACCGCTTGATTGTTTTTTTTATTTTTTGGGAATTTTTTACTGTATTGGCATCATCGTTATAATTTTTTTGAATCAGACTCTCGCGGCGATGAATTTGCGATTGTAGCCTCGAGCGAAAAATTCAGCGGAGCGGTGGCGCGGTATTATTTACCAGCGCCTAGGCTCGAATTTTTTACTATATTAGTATCATCGTTATAATTTTTTTAACGAGGCTCTCGGGCGATGAATTTGCGATAGTAACCTCGAGACAGAAGAAATCAACGGAGAGATGCTAAAATATTTTTTTCACGATCGAGAAGCATTGTAATTTTTTTCCACACCCGAAATTACCCAGCAGCCGGGCAGAGCTTGGTTTTTTTTTCGTGCCTGAAATTACGCACCATCCGCTGGATAATTTCGGACGTGGAAAAAAAAATTCCAGCACCTCTTCGTTGAATTTTTCGGCTCGAGGCTACAATCGCAAATTCATCGCCGCGAGAGCTTGATTCGGAAAAAATAATACCGCGCTGCCCCGTCTCCCGGTTTCCTTTTCCCAGCACGTAATGTATGGTCATTTCCCTTTTCAAGACGTTTGTTTCCTTTTCCTTGATTCCAGCACCTTTGTTTCTTTTTCCTTGAGAATGATTAGACACACTAAACAATAGCCATCGGATGTGGATGAGTAAAGTTAAGGAAAGATGAGAGGTTAATTTTGATGGAGGCAAGTTTTTGGGACGTTTCGCTGGATGCACGAATGTTAGACCATCTCTAGTGGTATGCACTGTTTGGGATGGACGTAGAAAAGAATGTTTATGTGCATTATAAAAAGATATAGATAATCATTTGAAGTTTGTTATTGTAAAACTGAAGCATTTAATGTATCCATTCAGAGCTTGCCATGTTAAGCAAGGCCTTGCTGCCTTACCAATTTTTGGGCGGGCGATTTGCTCGCCCCAGGAACGCACGCAATTTGGCTTGGGCGCCACTTGCGCTGCCAAATTTTTCGGGGCACACCAATATTTTGGTACGATCCAAATGCTAACCAAATCATTAGGGTATTAACAAAACTAGGTAGGGAGGCGCGCGATGCTGCGCCCGGTGGAAAAATTCGGCCCAAATTTTTCTGTAAAAAATGTAATTCTGTTTTTCTTGGAGTTGTTATTTTTAAATCGACTGGTTAGGAGCCGTCGGTGAATTTGCATAACGTAATTCCAATCTTTTGTGTCGAAAGAATCGACGCTCGTACTGAATTTGTGGAACTACGGTTTTTTTTTACAAAATAAGCGCCAAAAGGACTTGTTCGAAATTTTAGAATCTTAGGATCAAAAGAACCAAAGATCCGGGACGATTTTATGGAATTATGGGTCATTTTTGCAAAATAGACGGTAAAAGGACCTTCGTAATTTTAAAATTTTGAGGTCCTTTTGCAAAACAGATGGAAGGATCTCTGGTAATTTGTAAGTCTAGGTCCTTTTGCAAAACACCAGTGGAAGGGCCTGTTCGCAATTTTAGAATTTATGGGGTCCTTTTTTACAAAATACCGGTAGATGAACCTATCTGCGATTTCGAAATTTTCGAAGGGTCTTTTCGCAAAAAAATGTACCTTGTGGGCTACATGTGCTCCATTTCTTCCCGGCGTAATAGAGGTATTATTCGGTTTGGCATGTTAGGGTTACAATCCAAACAACCCCTATATACCCGTGCTAATTTTGAAAAGAGTACCAAGCATAAATGAAAGGGCACGAAATAACTTTTTTTTCCAAAGTAGAGATAATACTTATTAAATTAAATTATATTATGTTCTAAAAAAAGTTCAATTAAATTCTAGAAAACAAAATTAAAGACATACGAGTAGTGTTTCTTATATATCACTCTCTGAATACAAGTTGTATGAATGCTAAAGTACACATATTTTTATACATACTTTAATATTTATACAATTTTTAAACAATGATACATTACCCCATAGAAATAACACAGGGTATTCTGCGTCCTGGCCCCACACTGCAGTCGCGGGCAGCTCCCTACACCAAGCCTAAACACCAACAGTCCAACACGCTCCTAAACCAAATCCCGAGGCCGATCGAACGGTTCCCACCCTACCCCACCGCACACCGGGTGCACCCCAACCCGCACTCCCCAAGTCGCCGCCCCCTCGCCGGAAAAACACCGCGAGGGTCAGCGCCTATATATACCCCGACCTCACCGGCACCCTACCTTTGAGAACTCCTTCTCCGCCACTACCCGAGCTCTCCCTACACCCCCGCCGCTACCCGAGCTCCCCCTACACCACCGCCACTACCGCTACCGCTACCGCTACTGCTAGAGGAAGCTTCCATTGGTGCGCTATTTCGAGCTAGCTAGTAGTAGTGGCCGCTATCGTGCTGCTACTACCGCCGCCGCCTAATCCCGAACCCTAACCCTAATGCCGCAGCAGGAGGTGCCCGACCAGATCGCCGCCGGGTGGTTCGCCGCGGAGGCGGCGGAGCGGCCCGGGGGCCTGCAGAGGAGCGGCTCCGCTAGCCGCCTCAACGCGCAGGCGCCGGAATTCGTGCCGCAGGTCGCAGCGATGGCGCCGCCGCCTTCGATGATCCGCTTGTTCGCCGCGCCTCCCCCGCCGCGCGCGGCCTTCTTCGCAGCGCCGTCCCCTCCCCCGCCGTTCGAATTCTACCAGCCGGTGAGGGGCGGAGGCGGTGGCTTTGCCGCCGAGGAGCAGGAGCCGGTGCCAGAGCCAGAGTTGGAGCGCGCGGTGCCAGCGGCGGCGGAGCCGGCGGTGGACGGGCTCGCCGACGAGATGGTGCGCAAGATCACCAAGCAGGTGGGTGTTGCTTTTCCGGTAGATGCAATTAGATCAAACATAAACATTGGTATTATTAAGTCGATGTAAAGTAAGAGATTGTGATCCAATTGACTAACATAGTGTTGTGACTTTTGAGTCCAGTTAAGTGCTGGGATTTTGATGTTTTATGTAGCTGATTTTTAGCATAAGGGAAACAGTAGTTCCTTGTTATCCGTGGAAAACAATGATATGTCGATGACAACCATGGTAGTGTTGGTGATGACTCAGCCTCAGTGCATTTGAGGTGAATAAATGGTGTGAAATTATGTATCCTATTGAGCTCAGTGTTAAGAATACATGCCTGTTATGTTTGTTTGGGGGTGTCTTAATTTGGAACATTTCAGTGTATCAAAATGTTCCCTTCAGGTGATTTTTTGCTTGTGAAATTTTTTCCAGGTCAGCTACTTGTAGTAAGTGTATTAGAATTGAGGTAATGATTTCTTGTATTAATGCTGGAAGCATTAAGTCTGCTTTCCTAGCATCTGTTTTATAGGAAATTTATTTAGTCTCTCTGATTGTTCTTGTAGTCAAATATTTTTTCACCCAAAAAAAAAATCAACATACAAGAGTAGGAAAAAGGAAACAAGGTATGTGCTTCCCTGTTTATCCTAAAAGTTGCTTTTATAACTACCTCAATCATAACCCAATGCAGCACACTATCAAGATGTTAGTATTTACGTTATCAAGTAGTTGACACCATGTTGTGGACGATTAGTGCACATGATATTTGCCTTTCCCACTATTCTTAGTTTGTCGTGTTGTTACCTTCTTACGATTATGCATTCTCCTACTTCATTTGTTCCAGTGCCTTGCTTGGTTGACTTTTGAACACTTCTAGTGCTATTTCAGTTAGCTGTGTCAACTTGAAATAACTCTCGTGTTTGTCACCATGTCTTTATTCAGCCCATTTGCGCATTTGAATTTCTTAGACTACATTTGGTCTGTTTGATTTTAGCAAGAATATGCGAAATATAAATTAGCATGATTAATTTTAAACTCTTAGTCTATATCACTCTGCTAAATTTTATGCATGCTTAACTTGTGTAGTTTATTTTGTGCACATAAACAGTATTGCTCTTAGAGCACTTGTCCTATTGTGAACATCACACTATTCTACCTTTCATGGCTTCTAAAAGTTTATAATGATATGGAGATACTTGTATTGAGCTATGATTCTGCACTTGTGCTGCATGATAGATTTAGAGTTTGATGGAAGCAACTGTATCAATAAGTTACCTATTTTTGTCTCAGTCGCCTAATAGATTGGTGGGATAGCTGTTGGTATATGTATTCATATCCAGGAGAGTCTCTGTTTGGAATTGCAGCACAGTGCAATTCTTTGCTGGTATCTGCAATAAAGTAGCTATTGAAGAAATTTTCCATGTATAGTAATATATTGTTATTTATATAATCAGTTAACTAATAGCTAAATCTAAACATGGTACATCAGAAGGAGTTTACTGGGATGCACTGGAATTTCAAACAGAACTTTTAAGTCCGGGCAACAGCAATGGTACTGTTATTTGTAGTGGTAGAGAAGACCAGGGCAAAGAGCAAAGATAGCGTTCTTTACTTGTTTTGGTTTCCTTTTTTTGTTTTGATCTTACCTGTTTTGACCTGCAATTCATGGATTGCAATTTTGTAGGTGGAGTACTATTTCAGTGATATAAACCTGGCTACCACAGAACATTTGATGAGATTTATTACCAAGGATCCTGAGGGATATGGTGAGTTGTATATTTATATTTAATGCTATTTTTTGGTAACTTCAGATTTGAACCTAGATGTATCTATTGATGTTTATGTGGGTATTGTGTTTCTTCAAAACTAATTAAAATAGTTGGGGGGCAGACATTTTCTTGCAAGGTTTACGACGTTACAGCAATACAGCGTTATGTGCATCTTACTATTGATTTGTTTTACCAATAAGAGAAAATTATCTTGTATGGTTTCCAAAAGAAGAAGAGGAAAACAGAAGGTGCTCCTGTTTGATCCAGATATATGTACTTTTCGTTGGATGTGCTTGATATCACCTGAATAAGAATTATGTTTTTTAATTTATTTAAATAATTTTTTAAAAATATTTTGGTTATAAGGTGGTATTCTTTTTGTTTTGGTTCAATATAGAAGAATCTCTTGTTTGCAATTTTTCAACTAATGTGGACAGCCATCAAAATTTTGTATCAAGTAACATGTTTTCTTACTCAATGCAGTGCCAATATCAGTTATTGCTGGCTTCAAGAAGATAAAAGCTTTAGTCCATAATAACTCTATGCTGGCTGCAGCCCTCCAGATCTCAACAAAACTTGTAAGTTTCTTCATTCCCCACTGTGGCAAGATACAAACTGATTGTTTTCTTTTAGTGGTGACTTATTTTTTTCATTCGAAAAAGGAGTAAAATATGATCACATATCCACTTATATTTTTGGCATAATACATATGTATACAAGCATATCTGCTTACAACCTTCATATTGCAGGTTGTAAGTGATGATGGTAAAAGAGTAAAACGTCAGCAGCCATTTACTGAATCTGATATACAGGAGCTCCAGGTATTTACAAATATCTCTGCATCATGTGCTGTTTCATTTTGTAAATTTGAGATAATGGACACTGTCTCATTTGGTTCCCTCTTGTAGTCTCGAATAGTTGTTGCAGAAAATCTTCCTGTTGATCCTTGTTACCAGAATCTTATGAAGATCTTTTCAGCTGTTGGCAGGTAGGGGTCATTGTGGCATGCTAGAAACCATTTATTTTCTTCCAGAACAATAGAAAAAGTAATATATTGTGATTTTGTCATGTTTCAGTGTAAGGACAATTCGTACTTGCTATCCTCAGACTCCAAATGGTACTAGTCCTGCTACTAACAGATCTGCCAAGCTAGATATGCTGTCTGCCAACAAGGTAATTACCATTTCAATTCTTCAGTTATAATGCTGTGGGGAATTGAGTACTAATTATCTTACACATTCTCATAGAATTACTCTAATGCATTGTAACCTTTCTCGAACTACTGTTCTATTACTGTAGATTTTGAATTTATTTAACAGTAACATGGAAAAGTATATAGGAGTGTATTAAGGGTTAAGAAAGCTTAAAAGCCTCTTTTGAGAGGTGGGGTTAGGATTCAAATCCTTAGGAACTAAATCCCAAAAATTGTCAAAGGAATCCCCCACATAATCCTTATGATTAAGTTGATATTTGAACTAAATCCTTAAAATTCCTGTAGCAACCCCCCTTTTCCAAACAGGCCCTAATGGGATTTTTCTATGGAGGATTTGGCCCTTATATACCTAGGACCTATGTGCTCTGTCCCTTCTCTGCATTGGCTTCAAATCCTATAACAGATAGATGTGCTTATGTTTTGAGAACTCTGCAATAGCTCTTAAAATCACAAGTAATTTTTTTCTGTTCCTGGGCTTGCTACAGTGCTAAAGTTAATGTGATCTGAACATGTCTTGCGGATCTGTCGAGCGCAATGTTTGCTGGATCATGTCTATTACCCTTTTGGCAGGGAACTTATTATCGGCTGCCAAATTTCTGCGTTAACAGGAAAGAACTTTGTTAACATTGGTTCTGAATCTTACCGTGTTGTACTGTTATCCTACCCCTACCGGCCAGCCAGCGCCCATGCATCTCTATTATGGATTTTTCGAACTCTCTTTGTGTTTGCTCTCATCAGTTTTCTGCTGTTCAGCACTACATCATGCTTTTCCACACTTAGGTGCCTTTTTGCCGCTTTACACTCTGAACAAAAAGTTTGCCGAATATTAACCCCATTTGGCACCTTTAAGCTTCTATAGGGAATTTAGTTGCATTTGTACATTAAAGTGCTGTTTGGTTTGTAATTGTTATCGCAGTCATAATGGATTTTGAAATACATAGGGACCGTATGCATTTGGAATGCATCCTAAATTGGGTGGGTGTGTTAGAGATTATATTAGTGTATCCCCAATATTGTTATTACAGAGTAATCTAAGCAAACAATTGGTGGTGGCATATTCCCCTTGCATGCAAAAACAAATTCACTATACTGAGGCACTGAGCAAAAATCTTCCAACCAGAAACCCACCTAATTGGATTGTAAGAGTTTCACTTAGTCATACAAAGATGTATTCATGTTATGAGTTTCAATATTGAACAGTTTTTTTTACTCTTTTTTTTTAAAAGAAATGCAACATAGCTATCATTTGGAACATTTTTTATCAACAATTTCATTGTATTGTTCTGTGTTTGCAGTAGCTCATGTTCATTGCTTTGCTAACAAATGAAAATTTGTTTTTCCTTGACATTAGCTACATGCTTTCGTGGAGTACGAGACTCTTGAGGATGCTGAGAAGGCAGTATGTGCTACACAGTCTGAATTCCGTAAAGCAATGCCTTTTGTACTGTTTGTATTAGTCTTAGCGTTGCTTGATTGCATGCAGATTCTGGAGCTTAATGATGAAAGGAACTGGAGAAACGGGCTTAGAGTTCGGTTGCTGAATACTTGCATGGTTAGCAATTAATCGTATTATTATCTTCAGTTTTCACTCTTGGGATAGATTTAGTGTTAACATATGTGTTTGTATGTTGGCCATGTATTATGATAAGAAATAGGCTCAATTATTCAATTAAAAGCTGCTTTAGGACATCGTGTGCTTCTCGTTGTCTAATGCATCATGTGGCTACAAATCAGTTCCTAGAGTTAGTTTTGCTTTGCTGATCTGAAAAGAAAAGGTAGTTTTGCTTTCCTTGTTACTGACTTGCTTTCTTAGGGATCTTATCAGCATCTGCCTTAATGTTGGAATTTACTGTTATCATTCATGTAGATATGGTGCAGAATCTTACTGTTACATGTTCTATGTTGGGCATCCATATTGAAAAACAATCTACTTTATATCCGTTATTTCAAAAGATCTATTTGGCACTTGTTATGATTTTATACATTAAATGAATTGTATGCATCATGAATTGCTATTTAATTTCCTGTATACTTTCCAAATATCCTATCTTCCACTTTTGATAATAATGTTTTATGCTTTGCTTGTAGACAAAGGGGTCAGGCAAAGGGAAAAAGGGAGCGCATGAAGCTGATGAAAATGGCGAGGAGGATGTCTCCACTTCAAACCAATCGAATGAGAAACAACTTGAAGATTCCGTTCAACTGTCAGATGTATTGCCAGAGCACTTGGTAAGAAGATTTATTGTAATTTCTTTTCTCAAATAAACCCCAAAAAACAAAAGAATCCAAAAACTGAACTCAGTCCAAATTTGTTCAAAATTAAATCCCACTCTCATCCAGTTATTGCAAAAGGATATGAAGCAATAGTGTGGATTCTCTGAAGCCCTAGTTATGGTCAACCTACACCAAACTCAAATAATCTATATGTGTCTTATTGTGACATTCTTTCCAAAAAAAGAAAAGAAAAGCCTTGAAGAATCACGAGGAACTCAGGAAACTGCCTTATTTTTCCTAGATTTTGCTAGAAACTGGTCAAAGCTGATCTGCTTATGGTTGAACTGTATTCCAGGGGTAGGTTTTAGTACTTGTTTGGGTTGTTTACAAGGACCTTAACACCCTCATTGTACAGTTTGACGAGAGCTCCAATGACAAAGAAGGTCCAAGGCCTGTCAAAAGCCGTGGGCGTGGTGGCAGAGGGCGAGGTCGTGGTAACCATCAGCACAACCACCACCACCACCACAGCAATCAGCACCACAATCACCATGGCAGCAACCACCACCACGGCGGCAACCGCGGTGGCGCACATCCGATCGGGACTCCGCCGAATACCCAGCCGATCAAGCCAGAGCAGCACGTGCAGCTGCCACTCGGAGCCAACAAGCAGCCTCCGGGCCCGCGCATGCCCGACGGCACGCGTGGTTTCACCCTGGGCAGAGGGAAGCTGCAACTGTTGCTACCAGGTCTGTGTGCCGGGGAGCCTTAAAACTTGTCGTCGCCATGAGAGGTCCATGGTGAGTTGTAGTCTCGTTTTGATAGAGATGGCGAGGAGGATTCCTTTGAAACGTGTTTCTCGATGGATGTGTGGTCTAGTGTTTGGACTGTTTGTTATGGTCAGTCAGTGTTATGTACTTCAAAACCAGAGGTACGCTGGTTCGTGAGTTGCACGGTTAAGTTGGCTACGATCGTCGCGTAGTCCTATTTTTTATTCGAGTTTACTATTTGGGGAGCAAGACATAATTACAGAAGAAAAGGACCAAAAAAAAGAGCATAGTAAAATTATAGTGATGTCTTGTCCCATGATCCTACTATCGGTGGCGTTAGCGAGGAAACATGCTTTCTTTTGTAAGAGGAGATGAGGCTTGCAGCTTATCCTTTTCTTGAAAGGATGCCATTTGTCAGCTGCATTGTTTGGCGACCAGACTAAGCTCTATTTTTGTTCCAAATTTAGTCATTTCAGCGAATTTAGCCACATTTGCGTTAGTTCAACCGAAATATCATGCTAGCAAGGGTGGAAATCCAAACCCTTTGTATAATCGTATTAGTTTAGGAAAAGCTAGTGCACGGTGGTAACAGCGATGATAATACATATATGTAACGAATCAAATAATATTAATTAAGTAAAATGTGTCTTATGGTCAACCATTACAAATAAATGGCCACATTCGAGTTCAATAAAAAAACAACGAAAACAAAGTAAATAGTAGCATGATAAGCCCATCTATTCACCTAACAAGCAATCGACTGGGGTACGCGTCCTAGTAATCCGAATCTCCTTCATCAAAACTACAAGCAAAGAACTCGTAGTCATCTTTTGTTTCTGCGCACTCCTCTGTGGAATGTTGCAAGGTGAGTACAAAATTGATTCCGCAAGTCATAAAAACATAATGTATGATAACTATATGCAATGCTAAACAATTGAAGCCAACATAAAGCAATGTTTAACTTTTAAATACAACAAGTAATTTCACAAAACATCAATTGACCAAATGTAGTTGCAATAATTGAAGTTAATAAGATAACAAAAACATGTTCCATCCACTTGACTGCCTCCATCTACCAATCTGAGAGTTCTATCTACATAAGGATTCCAAAACCATTATTTTATTTAAAACAAAACCAGAAAAATCTATAATGTGAAAACGCACCCTGCCTGCCCTTGATCATGGGCACAACTACTTAAGTAGTTGTAACTCTGCAGAGTGTGTACATCTTTACCCACAAGATACGATTAACCTTTATTGTTTGCTCATACTCAATATGTTAGAGTGCGACTAAGATAATCACAACAAGACCTTTACAATGTAAAACCCTGCTATTAACCTCACCCGCTAAAGTTTCATCGTCGAAGGGTTCCATCTTCCCTGTCGAAAGCCCCCTCTTGCGCTGTGTGGGAAAACCTGTCTTAATTCGACACCCACATTCTACCAACTGGCGAAGCCAATAACGAGATACGCAAATTAATTAGCTAGGTCATACCCATATAGACTTGTAGTTATATAGTAGTACTCAATTTAAAATAACACACGCTTCAGGCCTTAATTGACTAGGGCGGGACAATCACTTTACAAAGTCTCGTGCTTCCTGCACTCACCAAACATTGCACCTGCCCCCTGAAGGATCGAGTTGGCCTAGAGGGGGGGGGGTGAATAGGCAATTTCAACAAGTTCTAACTATTTTAAACAACTAACTGAATTTAAAAAATAGCAACTTACTGCAAGGATAATACAGAATTCAAACAACTAATGATAACAGCGAAAGCAAATAAACGAAATGACACAAGAGAGACAAAGATTTATCCCGTGGTTCAAAGCCGCACTCCTAATCCACGTTGAAGCACTTCTTTCGAAGTTCTGCTTCTCCAAAGCTAGTCGCAGTAGCTCTGGCGATCACTCAGGTAACTCTTTCACTACTTGAGTGAGGTGAGTTCCAAACCTCTCACAAATACAGTTGCCTTCCACAAACACCTTTGGACAAGTCACACTGTTCACTTCCTCCAAGCTGTCTAGGATCACTAAGATCCAAGAATAATAAACTTTGCACAAGTCCTGTCTCTTGGTTCACTTTGCAATTCACACAACTAGACACTGACTTGGAGCTAACACGCTTAGAGATGTATGAGAATTTTTGTGTGAAGATGAAGCACATACTCCTTTTTGAGAATGAGAGCTATTTCTCAATACCAAAGTGTAAGGAGTTCATCTGTATTTTGGAAGATGGCTTAGGAAATGCTTAGATAGCCATTTGGAGTGAAAGTAGCCGTTACACCTGCTACAGTAGCCGTTGGACGTGTCAGATGTCAGAAACAACAGAAATATACACGTACAACGGACTAAGTATCAGTGCCTAGCGATACTGGATATGTGTATGACGGACCAAATTTGAGAGTTCACGACGGACCAAAAATTTTGGTCCGTAGTACATGGGTTGTTCATAGAGGTTGGTCTGGCATACAATTGAGAGACATATATGAGCGACAGACCAAATTGTTTGGTCCGTTACACATGGACTTTAAAAGATAGGTCTGGCATAGAGACCTATGTACGTCGGATCAAATATTTTGGTCCGTCATACATGGACTTTTATGAAGATTGGTCTGACACAGAGACACATGTATGTCGGACCAAATTTTTGGTCCGTCATATATGGACTTTTCAGAAGATTGGTCTGGCACAGAGACACATGTAGTCGGACCAAATTTTTGGTCCATCATACATGGACTTTTCAGAAGATTGGTGCCAAGGACCTTTTCAATAAAGATAAATTTTTATCCAAGCTTTTTATTTTAGCAATGGACTGAGATATTTAAACACGAATGCTTGGTCCGTTTCCTGAGTAAAATTCTTTTGAAGATAGAGAAAATTCATTTTAGGTTTTGATTAAAAGGACATCAAAGATTCAGTCCGGCCAAAAATTTATAAACTGAAAGGGTGCCTTTGGCTATCGGATGATTTTCAAAGAAGGTTTTAATCAAGGATATGTGAATATGAAAACGAATATCTAATGATCAGATATTAAAAGGGGGTTTTGACGTAGAATAGTTTCAAGGTACGCAACGGACTGAAGAAAATGATAGATAAAGTTTGTTCCGTTGTACTAAGAGATATGATTTCATAAGGATAAAGTCTAAGTGTCTTTTGCTCCGGGAGATCTAGTTTTGCCTTTGCCTAACAACCTATTTGCTTGTGCAAAGTCCTTCTTTTGGACAACCAAAAAGAAAACAGACCTAGGCTATTTGACTTGAATCATCTCCCAAGTCATAAACTATAAACTGAATACCTTAATCTTGTTAGCCCAACTTGTTCCATCATAGATTCCAGCTTTTTTTCTTCAAAGCTTTGAGTATTACAAACTTAGTCATCAATACCAAAATCATAATAATACAGTAATAGAATTGAGGGGTGCCTAGATGCTATCACCCCCGTCTAAACTATTTTCTATTTTATTTCATTTAAATAACAGCAGCAAAACCTATTGATGCAACTTCACAAGTGAGTTTAAACCATATATTGAAATGATTCCCATTAATAGCATAATACCAAAACGTACTGGACTAAGCAATTTTACCGTATGATGCTACTCTACTAGTCATCACCAACTAAAATAGCTAATACCAGCTAGAGTGACAATGATCAATACTAAGGAGGTTATAACAATTCTAGAATTTAACTAATCGCTATGACTGAATTTAAAATACATTGCATAAAAGTAAGCATGCAATAATTTAAAATAATATAAGCATTTTAGAAATTTGGGATCAACATGGTCAAGGAAGACTTGACTTTACTGAACACTGCTAGTTCTACCTCTGACTGTTGGTTCGGTGGAGCTTCTTCGATGACGACGCCTATGCGTGAAAAGCGAATAAAAATAAATAAAAAACAAAAGAAATTCAAAAATTGAAATGAATGGTACTAGAACATAGAGCTTAAATTGAGATGAATTTAGAAATTTAAATCACTGAATTTTGAGCTCGAACGGAGGAGAACAGGCTCTCGAAAGATTTGAAATAAGGAAAAAGAGAAAGAAAGGAATTACTGGAATATCGGAAGGAAATTCCTGAATTATGACGTCAGCAAAGAAATATTTTTTTCTTCTTCTTTCTCTCTTTTTCCTTTTCTTCTCCCCTTCCTTCTCCCTGTTCGCTGGTCTCTCTTGCCGAGCTCTGGCGCAAGGGAGGAGGGGCGGTGCAGCCGGCGGCGGTGCGCATGTGAGGCGCACCCTGTGGAGGTGGCGGTGGCCGGCAGCGATGACTGGAAGGCCGCCGGTGGAGAAGAAATCGAGTGCGGACAGCGAAAAACTTTGAAATCCGAGGAAAAGAGGAGAAGAAACGGGGAATGGAGGTGAGAAAAGAAAGAGGAGGAAAAGAGGCACCTCGTAACGTGAACGGATCATCGATTAGAGCTCCAAGATGGCTGCGGCGAGGAAGTGAAGGTGGCGGCCAGTGTTGGGAAAGATGACCGGAGTTTCGCCTATTCCGAGCAAACGAGGAGGAGAGAAGTCTCGGAAGTTGGCAAAACGGGTTGCTCGAGGAGTTGCGGTCACGTGGGTGCCTGTTTTAGCACCGGGGAGGCCTTGGATAAGCATGAATCAGGCGAGAAAGAGGCGGCAGTCGGTTTTGGGGTTTATCTCGCGAAACGGCTCGGATTTCTTGGGATAAATCCGTTTGAGGGGATTTGGAGGTTGGGATAAGCTCATGATTCAGTTGCGCACGGTTTGGTGAAGTTTCGATGCGAAAATCTCGGAGTTTTGAAGCTTTATTCGGATAACAATGGAAGAGAGAGAGAGAAAGAGATGCTCTTAGGAAGAAGAAGAACAGTGCACGGGAGGGGGAAGTCCGTGCGCTGGTTGGAATTTTTTTTCTTTAATATTTATTTTTATTCTTTTTTCCAAAACTAGGCGTCGGGATGAAAATTTTGCAGAAATGGACGCTGGTCGCCCGTGTATGGGGCGATCGCCCCGCCCCATACACGGGCGATATGTGCCTCCGCCGTTACTAGCCGTTGGACGACCGTTGGTGTGGGCCCCCTTGTCGCCCGAGACAGGGGCGATCGCCCAACAGAGAGGCGACAGGGGGGTATAAAACAAGTCGCCGTGACGCGGGAAGCCAATGAGGCGTAAGAAAAGAAAGAAGAAGAAGAGAATAGGAGAAGGAAGAAGAAGAGAAAAAGAAGAAAAAGGGGGAAAAAGTAAATCGTCATTTCTGCGAAGGTATTTTTACAATTTTTTTATGATTATTTTGTTACGTAGAAGTTAAATGTACCATTTATTATTTAAATTTTTACGATTTTGTAGTTTTTAGAAAATTTAGTAGGAGTGTGTTATTAGAATTTTAATGTAGCATTTAATATTTAGAAAATTTAGGATAGTGTTGTTTAGAAATTTCTCGGATAGCGTTTAGAACTTTAATGTAGTATTTAGTTTTTAGAAATTTCAAGATTGTATAGTATTTAGTGCGTTACAAATTTATTTAGTACTAGAAATTTATTTTAGTGTTTAGAAAATTTAGGATTGTGCAGCGTTTAGAATTTCTCGCATAGTGTTGTTTAGAAATTCCTCGGATAGCGTTTAGAACTTTAATGTAGTATTTAGTTTTTAGAAATTTCAGGATTGTATAGTATTTAGTACGTTACAAATTTATTGTAGTATTAGAAATTTATTTTAGTGTTTAGAAAATTTAGGATTGTGCAGCGTTTAGAATTTCTCGTATAGTGTGGAATATAAGAACCCGGGTACCCTCATGACAAGCCCAAGAGGGAGGCCCAGAAGATACTCCCCGTGTCAGGCCCCGCTGCCGTGCGTAAGGGGAAATATCCTAAAGAAAGTTGAACTTATATTTAGATATGATGGATACGGTTGTAATCCGAGTCGTTAATAGGGTATATAAAGATGTAAACTCTATCCTATTAACGACTAGAATCTTGTAACCGATCGGAATCTCCAAACCGATCAGGACTCTGTAAGCCGCCCCACCCCCGCTATATAAGGGAGAGGGCGGGCAACAACATAGGGATCCGATCATCCAAGCATAGCCCGATCAAGCCATAGAGCATAGAACACTTCATATTACCCAGAGCATACTGCGCTTTGAGCAACATCTGATCCAAGAGATCCGCATAATCCCAGCACACAGGACTAGGGTATTATCTCCTCCGCGAGAGCCTGAACCTGTATAAACCCCTTGTCTTGTGTGACCCTCGAGTTTGAGATCTAGCGCCTACCCCATAAATTCATTGCCGACTACAAAAGTCGACACATAGTGTTGTTTAGAAATTTTTCGGATAGCGTTAAGAACTTTAATGTAGTATTTAGTTTTTAGAAATTTAAGGATTGTATAGTATTCAGTATATAGAAAGTGAATACAGTGAAAATAGTAAGCAATATTTACAAATTTAATTTGGTAGGGTTAATTTAATGTGGCACAAATATAATGTTAGGCCATATGGTAGGCAAGTCGAATTACTTATTTGTAGTCAAATCACTTATTTATAGTCGTATTATGTAGTACGATCAATGTATATTGTATTTTAGAGTAATATTTTTCCGTCGGACGTTGCAGCATGTCGGAGAAATTGTATTTCCAAATATTTTATGGAGATGGGGAGATAGCATAGGGGGCGGATGGGGTGGATTTATCATCATTTTCAAGAGTCGTACGGGGCATATGCAGACCTAGCGATAGGACATACAGGGGTTTGTTGGAGTGGATGTCTCGCATGTTCGATTTGGATCCCTGCATCTGCTTCTTGAGTCGAGCAGAGTGAGCCGTCTGCGCAGGACTGTTTTACGGAGAGTTGATTCCTATTAACTCGGCGTCAATATGGAGGAGTTATGTTGGTTTTTTAGTAGAGCGGGTTGGCCGCTCATGTTGTTGGTCTGATGCTACCGGTAGCTCCATCGGTGTCGCAAGTTCGTGATGTTGGGGCGGACATTACGGGAGGGGACGTCAAATGTGCAAGGATGCGAAGAGGAAGGCGGCGAGACCATGGAGAGGAGGAGCACGAGGCGGCGGTAGCGAAGGGATCGGAGGCGAGGAGATAGCGGTGGAGGCGCGAGGGGTGGCCGACGAGGGGGAGGAGGTGGAGGACATAGTTGACCTGATGGAAGAGGAGGACCGTGCGGATGAGGAAGTCCCTGATGGTGAGCACTCCGACGAGGAGGACAACGCTCTTGAGGTGCCTATCCCTGGTGCGTGGACCAATTACAGTTTCGAAGACCTAACAACGAATGAAGGGAACATTGATGCATGGGAGTATCGTGAGAACGAGGTGACAGAGGGGGCCATATATAAAGACAAGGAGGATGTGATGGATGCGGTGAAGTACTGGGCAATGTCTCTCCGGCGGCAATTCAGGGTAGTGAAGTCTAGCAAGAAGGAGTACGACGTGAAGTGCGTAGTTGATTCGTACCCATGGCGGGTGCATGCATACAAGGGGAAGTGGAAGGACTACTGGAAATGCTCCATAGTGATGGAACACAATTGCGTGTTGGAAGAAGCGGAGCAGGTACACCGCAATCTGTCGTCCACTTGGGTGGCAAATGTGTTTTATGATCAGATCGTGGACAATCCGCACCTGCAGCCTCAATCTATTATCACAGCCGTGGAGGAGATGTTTCAGTACAAGATTAGCTACGGAAAGGCATGGAGAGCGAAAAGGGCAGCTCTGGAAATGCGGTTCGGGACGTACGAGGCTTCCTACAAGAATATTCCCCACCTGCTGAGGGCAATAGCATGTAGGAACCCCGGTACATCCGTCGACCTTGCGGAGTTTCCTGTGGTTGGTGTGTGCGCGGGTAAGTGGGTCTTGCAGCGTGCATTCTTCGCCCTGGGCGCATGCATAAATGCGTTCCGGCACTGTCGTCCGGTCATTTGCATGGACGGCACATTCCTCACGGGGAAGTATAAGGGCCAGATTCTAACTGCGATCGCGGTGGACGCCAACAACCAGGTTCTACCGGTTGCATTGGCCTTCGTGGAGGGGGAAAACACGGAGAGCTGGTACTGGTTCCTTGAAAGAGTGAAGCTGGCAGTTGTTCTGGACAGACCTGATGTTTGTGTCATCCATGACCGACATGCAGGGCTGCTAAGGGCTATCGTGGATATGCAACAAGGGTCCACCGTCGTAGGAGCAGCAAAGTGGCCGGACCTGAAGAGCAGGTGGTGCATGAGGCACATGGGTGCCAATTTTTTCCGTCAGTTCAGGAACAAGAATCTTATGAATAGATCGAGGTGGAGAGTTCACCTCCACAGAGTTCGCAGCATACTGTGCCAATTGCGTGCGTCAGGCGGCAACTCATGGCGTCGTACTCACCGCAGCAAAACGATGTCGTGGTGCACCGTAATTAAACGGTGGTGGCAATGGTGCAAAGTATGTTGAAAGCCATGAAAGTTCCGTCGATCTTTTAGGGTGAGGCAGTCACCGCGCGGTCTTCCTTCTCAATCGATCGGTCACACGTAGTCTTGACAACAAGACACCTTATGAGATGTGGAACGGCAAGAAGCCAAATGTGCACTTCCTGCGTGTCTTCGGGTGTGGCGCATGTCAAGATTGTCAAGCCCAACCCGAAGAAACTCGACGACCGCAGCAAGCCGATGCTATTCATTAGCCATGAAGAGGGATCCAAGGCGTACAAGGTCTACGATCCAGTTGCTAAATGCGTACAAGTCACACATGACGTAATCTTTAACGAGGAGGCCATGTGGGACTGGGACGTGATGGCAAACAATGACTCCTTCTCTGTCGAGTACACGGTCATCCCCACAGATGTGGAGCATGTCGACCCGACCACCGCATCCACCCCGGTGAGTTCGCCTGCATCCCCATCATTCGCGGCAGAAACCTCGTCACCACCACTAGGCTCGTCAAGAGGGACCGTGGAGTTTGTCTCGCCACCAACGGTGGCCACGCCTCCTTTTGACAGCGATGACAGTCCACAACGCTTCTGGACCATCCAGAACATCCTCGACACCACTGAGATACATGAGCTCGACTTCGAAGAGTTGTATCTCATAGCGGGAGAGGAGCCCGTGAACTTCTCAAAGGCAGAGCCGCACCAGTGCTGGCATCGCGCAATGCTTGACGAGATGGAGTCCATCGAAGAAAATGGTACGTGGCAACTCACTGATTTACCTACAGGCCATCATCCCATCGGACTCAAGTGGGTCTACAAATTGAAGGAAGACTCGCATGGTGCCGTGATCAAGCACAAGGTGTGTCTGGTCGCCAAGGGGTACGTGCAGTGCCTTGGCGTGGATTTTAATGAAGTGTTCACGCCGGTGGCACGTCTGGATTCGGTGTGCCTGTTGATCGTACTCGCGATGCATCATGGTTGGTAGGTGCACCACATGGACGTCAAGTCGGCTTTCCTGAACGGCGATCTCGAGGAGGATGTCTACGTCGCTCAGCCACCCGGGTTTGTCGTTAACGGCCATGAGCACTAAGTACTGAAGCTCCGGAAGGCACTGTACGGCCTTTGGCAAGCGCCGTGCCCGTGGAATGTCAAGTTGGATAGCAGCTTACTATCACTTGGGTTTCACTGGAGCAACTCTGATCATGCAGTGTACATGCGCGGCACCGGAACATCACACTTGCTTATGGGGGTGTATGTCGATGATCTCATCATCAACGGCACGCACTAGCCAGAGATCGACAAGTTCAAGGGCGAGATGAACCAGCTCTTCAAAATAAGCAACCTCGTCGAGGTGCACCAAGATGTAAACGGCATCACCCTCAACCAAGCAGCCTATGCGCAAAAGATTTTTGAGAAGGCCGACATGGAAGGATGTAATCCAGTTCATGTGCCAATAGAGGCAAGGCTCAAGTTGAGCAAATTAAGCACTAATCCTCCTGCCGATGCTAAGCTCTATAGAAGCATCGTGGGGAGTTTACGCTACTTAGTACACACTCGGCCTGACATCACCTACTCGATGGGTTACGTGAGCAGATTTATGGAGGCTCTGACCACCGAGCATATGAGCGTTGTGAAGCGTCTGCTATGCTACATCGCTGGAACACGCCGCTACGAGTCCACTACAACAAGGCCGACGATGCTCAACGTTTGATCGGCTACAGTGATGCAAACATGGCCGGGGACATTGATGACCTTTCAAAGAGCACGACTGGTGTTTTCTTCTTCCTTGGATTGAGCCCCATCAGTTGGCAATCACAGAAGCAGAAGGTAGTGGTCCTCTCTTCGTGCGAAGCTGAGTACATTTCTACGATGACCGCAACATGCCAAGGGATCTGGCTCGGCCATTTATTTGGCGACTTACTGGACCAAGAACCCGTTGTCGCCATGCTCCTCGTTGATAACAAGTTTGCAATATCACTTAGCAAGAATCTAGTTTTTCACGACCGGAGCAAGCATATTGACACCCGGTACCACTTCATCCGAGAGTGTGTCGACGCCAGGAAAGTCATGGTGGATTACGTCAGCATGGAGCAGCCGGCAGATATTCTTACTAAGACGCTCGGGCGCATCAAGTTCCATGACCTACGCGCTCGGATCGGTATCATCGAGATTAAGCAGCTAAGCAACACGATTAGGGGGTGATTTGTTAGACGTAATCATGTTGTTTTTGCTAAGTTGAGTCCATGTCGGTTGCCTTCAAGTGTATGGCAAGTTTTTCTAGCCGTTTTGCTCCGTTTACAGGTTAGAGTCGGTTGATTTTACTGCTATATAAGCAGGTGTTGCGTACTCTTTTGAAATCAAGAAAAAGGTGCATCAATTCAAAGCACCACAAATTGAAAGATTTTCTTCCTTGCTAGCATCAAAGAAAAAATCTATCAAAAACAACATCTCATCTCATCAAGGAAGGAAAAAAGGGTCTTATGAGATTCTTGGTCCAACCATATATTTTCTACCTTGATTTGATTCAATGGCAAATTTGCAGTGTAAGGTCTTGTATTTTCTCAATGGACTACTGTTTTTCTTGATATACATCTGACTAATGCTAGTTATACATCAACAATATGCAATTACACATTAGCACTTCAAATTCTTAATTGAACTTACCAAGTCCTGCTTGTTTGCAAATACTCACAATATGCAACAACCAATATATATAATTTTTCTATCCAATAATGAACACACTTTTATCACTGCGAAATCAAGAGCACATGCAATTGACATATTGGTCATCAAGAAACTCGGAAGTGTAGGAAGCAAATTTGTCGCATTATTCAAACTAACAGTAGCATATTACTATCCAACCAGTCAGCCATATCAAGCAGAATGCAACATAATTTATGTAACAACGATTGAAGATAAGATTAAAGCACCAGAAAAGCCATACCAGGGCCTGTAATGCACATAGGTTATTTCCCTCTATCCAGAAAGAGTGATACTATCGCCAATAATTTCATGCAAAACAGTAAACAAACTACTAATTAGATCGATACTATCGCCAATAATTTCATGCAAAACAGTAATAGTCCGATAGACTTGTGATTTATTTATACGGACAAAAATAAGCCAAGATCACTTATGTGGACAAAAATAAGCCAAGATCACTACTAAACTCTCAATCTTGGTGCATGGATGAGGCATTACCTCATTCAGCTGGCAGGGGATGTAGTGTTGTTCTGTATGCTGAACATGTAATAGCCAGTAGCAATTACAGAGCTACCCGTGCTGCATGCATTCATGTGTAATGCTCGATTTGTATTTGAAAGGATAGCATGCAAAAATAAATAGGTAGATTAATCTATATAGACAACATCTAACCTTAATGGAAAGCAGAGGCACCTCTATATTTCCTATATGATATTTGTGATAAAAATATTTATGATATTTTGTATACTTGAACCAATTTCAATGATAAAGTAGGTACAGTTCTAAAATGACTTTCTATTGTAGTTCAGGGCAATAAGTGGTATGTTGGATACATACTTATCATATGTATGCATGCACAGTCCCTAAAAAAATGTGAATGCAAAAGACCCACATGAATGAAGATGAAACAGCAGGAAGCTCCAAGCTGCAGCAATAATTTTTCAATGAAGAAACTAAAATGTTAATCTAATTCCCATGCAGCACTTGCATTGAACCTGGCCCACACGTCAGGGTGTAACGGCAGAAATGCTACCTGAGGATTTGAGCCATCTTTCAGTGCCATTCCCCACTATTCATTCCATGGAACTATATCAATTACTTCTTCACCCTATCATTTTTATCGGATATTGCACAGAAAATCACAGTTATCAGTATGCAAAGTACATGTAAGTTGTAACAGAGTAAATTGCACGAAACAATCATAGATCTAGGTTCTACCATAGCTTTTATAATGAGATTAATGTTAATTAAAACCCGGTCCATATCCAAATTCTACATCAGAAGTTTATATCTAGCACCAGATCTACTTGATTCCTAGGTTCGAGCCTACTACTAACTTGGTGAATCCTAGCATAAAAGAAAAATATATATACTGCTCAATTTTATGTAGCCAAATGAGATATAGCAAATACTTGTATCGTTGCACTCTCAGCCCTCTCCGCCAGCCTCTGTCCGGGATTCTCCTCACTGTTCTGAGCCCCCATCCTCAGAGAACCCGCCCCACCCCCTGATGACCTCTCAGTCGCGCCCTCGCTTCTTTGCCGCCTCCGTGTGACAACGTGCCGATATTTATCTAGCTTCTGAATTGACTCATGCAACGACTTAGCTCTCTCCCTGCAACTCATTTCAAAGCTCATTAGTAAGTTATTGAGCAATGCGGAGAATAGATAGAAATGCACAGGAGCAGTACGTACTTCGCTCTGGTCAACGACTCCACGACGCCTCCACGGATCTGGTTGAGCTCCTCGGAGGCTATGGATGGTAGCGGCTTGGTCTACACCAGTCAGAACGACTGCTCCGCCTCCACGGTGATGCCAAGCACCCGCCGCAGCTCCACAGTACGCGACTGCTTGTGGTCGCCGACGGGGAAAGGCTCCAGCGAGAGGTACTGCGCCAGCGACGGTGGCTCCATCAGCGCCCTCGGCGTGCCCGCGGCGGAGAGTTGCGAGACCTCGCGGAAGCTCCCGACGAGGTCCGGTCTCGAGCTTCCCGCCATGGTAGCCGGCTCACGGCGTCGTCTCGTCCCCCCAAGCTACATCAAGGCCTCGGAATTCTGCCGATCGAGACGGCCAATTCAACAGGAGAGCACTCGAAATTGGCCAATAGGTGTCTAGTTGGGATCGAAATATTCGCAGATCTAGTGGATTGGTGGGCTGGGAGGGATGGGAACAAAACCCTAGAACTTGAGGTCACCGGCGGCGAGCGGTGGAGCAGGAGAGGAGGAGGCCAGCAGGGTTCCGGGGAGGCGGAGGGGAGAAGGAGTGGGAAAAAGGACGGAGCGGTTGAGGTAGGGTCCGGAGGAGGTGACGGGGGAAGGAGAGGGAAAAGGAGGGAGCGGTTGCGGCGCGTGTGCGGAGTTCGTAACGGTCGGGGGAGGAGGAGGAGGCGCGCGTGGGATGGAAGTGGATTTTGGACCACCTTAAATCTGAAGTATCGATCGAAAAAAATATATTTTAAAATAATTTAAAATTACTACAATAATTTGAAATTTCGGTTTTTTTGACGGAATTTCACCAAATTTCACCGAAATTTCGTGAAAAATATATTTTAAAATAATTTAAAATTACTTTTTGTCGGTTTTTTTTAATGAATTTCACCAAATTTGAAACGTGTTTTTTAGGGCCGGATTTGGTCCAATAACCCTTAGGAAAGTCATCTACTATGAAAATTTGTTGAAAAAAATGAAATTTTTAAACATTTTAAAATTTTGGCAGAAACACTGTCAGATTTTTATAAAATTGTACAAGCTTGATAATAAGCTGAAAATTTTATGTTACTATACTTAGTAGTTTAGGATCATACATAAAAATTTTCAAAATAATTTAACTTCATTTGTTATCTTTAAAAAATCAAAAACAGAACGAACATAATTGGGACAGTTACATTGTCAGAATTTTATAAATTTTCTTGAATGTGATTATGATCTAAATTTTTTTTGAGAGATTAATAATTGACTCAGTACCATTATATAAATTTTTCAAAAAAATAAAACTTTGTTTGTTTGGTCAATCAAATCTATGTAAGCATTGAACTTCGTTTGTTATATTATATTTCAAAAATCAAAAAGAAAAGAACACAAATGGTACTGTGCCTTGTAAGAATTTTATGAATTCACTGGAGTGTGATCATGAATCACAATTTTTATGAGATATTAAGAACTTCCTTATCACCATTCTGTAAAATTTTCAAAAATTTTAAACTTTTTTTATTGCTAAAGCAAATGTATGTATTGATAATCAGACTTTTATCAGGACGTAGCACTGTCAGAATTTTTAAATATTATTTGAGAATGATCATCATCTAAAATTTTTGAAGAAACATTAATATTACATCAGGAACATCCACAAAAATTTTCAAAAGTTTTTAACGTGGTTTACATAATTTTTCATTTTGTTCAAGTTTGCCGGTAAGCCTTTTAACAGGGAAGTAGTACTGTTCAAATTTTTAAAAATTCATACAGTTTGATCATCATCTGAAAATTTTATGAGAGCATTATAGATACATCATAACCATCAAAAAAAATTTCAACAGTTTCTAACTTGATTTGTACCATTTTCCATTCGGATCAAACTTGTCAGTCAGTGTTCTATTAGGACAGTACCACTCTCAGAATTTTTAAAAATTACTCACATGTGATAATCAGCTAAAATTTTTATGAGAATATTAGTTATGGATAATAACCATGCACAAAAAATTTCAACAGTTTATAACTTGATTTGTACCATTTTCCATTCGGATCAAACTTGTTAGTCAGTATTTTATCAGGGCAGTACCACTCTCCGAATTTTTAAAAATTCCTCAGATGTGATAATCAGTTGAATTTTTTTTGAGAACATCAGCAATATGTCAGGAACCTCCAAAAAACATTTCAAAATTTTTCGTTAACGTTTAGACCACTTTTGAGCCGGTGCAAAAAACCCAAAATTTTGGGTTTTTTCACCGAATTTTGGATTTTTTTCCGAATGGGCCGGATTTGAATTTTCAAATTCGAATTTCATCCTAAATATTTCCGAAATTTTGAAATTTCGTGATCCGGCCAGGGACAAAATTTATTCTGAAACCGAATTTTCAAACTTTGGATGGAACCGGAGAGAACGGACGTACCTACCTACCACCGATAACTCTAGTAGAAATAGCTATCAATAGACTGTATAAGATATAGTCACTTACTTCAAATTCAAATATTTTCTATTTTTAACATAATTGTTACTGTTGCAGGCTTATCAAGTGAAAACTAGTAAGGACTGAAAATATGTAAAAACTAAGGCATAGAGTTTCTATTTTTTTTAAAGACTAGCGGAGTTACTAAGTTTCAAGAGCAACATGAAACACATTTATAAGACATAAAAAATACATTCATTCTGTTATAAAAAGACAAATTCTGCATTAACATGGTTTATGGTTATGAACTAGATATTGGGGAGATATCAGGTAGAAGCCAATGTGTAGGTGGAATCATGGAGATCCTTTAGGTTTGAGCATCAAATTAATATGAAAAGTATGGAAAAAAAATAATTATGTACTTCTCAATCGAAACTACATATGTTTAAAGTTCACATTCAATCTTATGTTGAGAGTAATAGAAGTAGAAAAGTCTGGCATGACAAATCAAAAAGGAAAAAACAAAAGATAAAAGTGACTTTTCACATTATCTTTTTTCTTTGAACAAAATTTAACTTCGAAGTTGAAGTTTTTAAAGGTGCTACATACCCTTAAAAAGGGTGCTACAACATTCCAGACTATGTAATCAGTTTTTCCCCTAAATTTTTCATGTTGATTTGGTGCCTGAAGCGACAGGTGTTCTAGATTTGCACCTAATTTGAAATGAGGGAACTTTTCCCGATTTCTACAGGAGTACAACTGTTTCGTTATAAATTCATGTGAAATTTATGCGTTCCAAATATGCTCCAAGTATTGGAAACATTTGAAAACAAAAATGTGGTACTTTCCCAACATTATAAAACATTAGCATACATAAGGAGCGCATGTTTTGTAGTCTTTAACATTTTAAGATCAAACTTAATTTGTGTTTGCATGGTACGAAGAAGATAAATTATGCAGGAGCAATGATTTTGCATCCACTTTACTTCTAAAATTGCCTATAAATGCATCATCCTAATTGTAGCCATTAGATCAAAATCCACTAAAATATTAGCAACGTTTTGGCACGACAGTACGACACACCGTATATCTAGTCTCCGTGTTCGTTCCACTGTCGGATTCGGCCGCCGACGCGCCGCGGCAGGTCCGATTCCGTTCTGCCGGCGGCAATGCGATGCATCCCCACCGCCCTCAACCCTCCCCGATTTATAGCGCTAGCGCTAGCTCCTCGTTCCGTCCGTACTGTACTACTGGTGGTACTGCGGTCGCGGCCTGGGCCTCCTCTCCCCGAGTCGTCCAAGAAAACGCGCCGATATCGAGGATCCGAGGCGAGGTGAGCAATTTAAAAGAAATCAGAGGGTAGATGGATTGAAGCGCCGTAACCTCCTAAAGCCGGCGTCTGCATGTTCATATACAACAGCAATCACCGCTGCCTTGGTTTACAAGTTTTGGAAAATAAGGCAGACTTGATTCGGTTGTTACATCTTTCTATCTTTATCTAAATCAAATCAAGTCTATCTCTTATCTTTGGAAATAACCTATACAGAGAAGATCACGTGTGATTGGTAAACCAACTATGCCGTTTTGCAGCCCCCCTCAATCACACCTTTCCTAAATTGAGATTGTACTTAAAATTTTCTAACTTTCTTACAGTGAGAGCTTTCGTGAACCCATCGGCGACTTGATCCTCTGTAGGCACGAAATCAACTTGAAGCAATTTTCTGGCCACTCGTTCTCTGACAAAGTGGTAATCAACTTCGATGTGCTTTGTTCTGGCATGGAAGACTGGATTAAATGCTAAGTACTTTGCACCCATGTTATCAATCCATAACTTCGCACATGGAGGACTTGAGACCTGTAATTCATGCAGCAAAGTTTGTATCCACATCATCTCGGCTGTAGCATTCGCTAATGCTTTGTACTCTGCTTCAGTACTGGATCTAGATAATGTTGCTTGTTTCTTTGCATTCCACGAAACAAGATTATTCCCTAGAAAAATAGCAAAACCCCCTGTAGATCTCCTGTCATCTAGACAGCCTGCCCAGTCTGCATCTGAGTAACCAGTCACTAGCATCGAGGAGGATTTGCATATCTTCAGACCGAGATTAGCACATGACTTAATGTATCTTAATATTCTCTTTACTGCCGCACAATGCACTGTAGTAGGAGCATGCAAAAGTTGACATATCTTGTTGACAGGGAATGCAATATCAGGTCTGGTCAAGGTCAAATATTGTAGGGCACCCACTACACTTCTATATTGTGTTGCATCTTTCGGTCCTAGCACAGTTCCTTCATGAAGAGATAATTTTTCACTAGTGCATAATGGAGTGCTTACAGGTTTGCAGTCTGCCATGACAACTCTTTGCAGAAGATCTGTTGCATATTTATCTTGTGTCAACACTATGCCGTCATGCTTCTTGTTTACTTCTATTCCCAGGAAGTAGTGAAGATTCCCTAGATCCTTCAATGAGAAGTCTTGTTTAAGATCCTGCAACAATGCTGTGACAGCTTCTTGTTTTGAACTTGCTACAATTATGTCATCGACATATACTAGAATAAACATAGAGATATCATTCTTATGATAATAGAATAAAGAAGTGTCGGCCTTTGAACCTTTGAAACCAAGAGCACAAAGTTTTTTACTCAACTTGGCATACCATGCACGAGGTGCTTGTTTCAATCCATATAGTGCCTTGTCTAGCCTACAGACATAGTTAGGACATGATTGATCCTCAAATCCAGGAGGTTGTCGCATGTATACTTCTTCTTCTAAATCTCCATGGAGAAAGGCATTCTGCACATCTAGTTGACGAAGGGACCATCCTCTGGATACAGTAATAGAAAGAACAATTCTGATAGTAGCTGCTTTAACAACAGGACTGAAAGTATCCTCATAATCAATACCATATCTCTGTTTAAAACCCTTAGCCACTAGACGAGCTTTGTATCTGTCAAGACTTCCATCTTGTTTTCTTTTGATTTTATAGACCCATTTACATTTACAATCAATAACATTGCGACCTTTCTGAGGTGGAACTAAGTGCCAAGTTTTATTTTTCTGCAGAGCCAAGAATTCAATATCCATAGCGTTTTTCCCATTTTTATCATGCAGTGCTTCTTCTAGATTATGTGGTTCACCAGTGGTTGTTAAAAATCCATACCGAATTGTACCATCTGTGTAGACTTTGGGCTTGCGGATGCCATAATGAAGTCGCGTGGAAGGGGAAGGGCGTGATTGTTCCCCCCCAGCCGCAGAGGACCCTGCAACTCGATCTGGTGCAGGTAGATCATCCCTGATGCGCGTGCTGGCGGTTGACTCACTTTCCTCGCGCGCACTCCGTTCGACGAAACGCGGTCTGCGCCAGCATTAACCTGCTCCTGCATGTGGTCCTGTGCGTCTTCCTCCAAAGACCCAGTGCAGGTCTGCCCGGCAGAATCTTCTGCTCATTCTGGTGAGGGAGCCGCATCATCCTGCTGCCGCAAATGATTGGGCGAAGGAAAATTTCCGCAGGACTCCATGCCAACGTTATTGCCTCCGTTATTTGCTATTGCTTCTTCTTGAAAACTGCCAGCACTCGCACCAAAATTATTAGTAGGATTAGCAGAACAATTAGTCACATCATGCAATTGTTTAACCCCAGGATTTAGGAGGTGTGAAGGAAGAAGGGAGATTTCCTGTTGGAGACGCCGCCCGGCTGTGGGATTGAGTTCGGCAAAAGGAAAGACAGACTCATCAAAGGTAACATCTCGTGAAATGTAGACTCGTCCAGAACTAGGGTCAAGGCACTTGAAGCCTTTGTGAAAAGTACTGAATCCCAAAAAGACACATCGTGTGGAACGAAATTGGAGCTTGCGGGTGTTGTAGGGGCAAAGGTTAGGCCAGCATGCGCATCCAAAGACACGTAAAGACTTGTAATCAGGTTTTTGATGAAATAGGCGTTCCAGCGGTGTTTCATAATTGATGACTTTGCTCGGTGTACGATTGATCAAGTAAACGGCAGCAAGAAAATCATCGTCCCAAAATTTTAAAGGCATAGAGGCTTGAGCAAGGAGAGCAAGACCATCTTCAACTATGTGGCGATGCTTTCTTTCAGCTGACCCGTTCTGTTGGTGAGCATAAGGGTAGGACACATGATGGGTGATGCCGATTTTAGAGAAAAAACTATGAAGCTTTTGATATTCGCCTCCCCAATCTGTCTGGACTGTGATAATTTTGCTGTCAAAAAGACGCTCAACAAGATTTTGAAATTCAACGAATTTATGAAAGACTTCAGACTTGAACTTTAAAGGATAAATCCATGAGAATTTACTGTAATCATCAATAAAACTCACATAGTATTGTTTTCCTCCAACAGATTTGGGAGCATTCCCCCAAACATCAGAATACACAAGTTCTAGAGGATGACTCGAAACACTATCGGATTTTGAATAAGGCAATTGATGACTTTTGCCTTTTTGACCAGCATCACACACAGAATTATTATTGGACTCTCTAGAACAAGGTAAATTGAAGCTACTGATAACTCTTTCAACTATAGGAATCGACGGGTGACCAAGACGATTGTGCCATCTTGCTACAGATGGCTTATGGACAGCAAAGTCTGCAGGTTCATATACAACAGCAATCACCGCTGCCTTGGTTTACAAGTTTTGGAAAATAAGGCAGACTTGATTCGGTTGTTACATCTTTCTATCTTTATCTAAACCAAATCAAGTCTATCTCTTATCTTTGGAAATAACCTATACAGAGAAGATCACGTGTGACTGGTAAACCAACTATGCCGTTTTACACAATTCTTAGCTGTCTTTGTTGCGCTTCACCGATTGATCGGGTCGCCACGCCGCGCTTCTCCTCGCAGCGAAGTGGAAGATTTGGCTGGCTGGTTGGTTGGTTGGTTCTTGTTTCCTGCCATTGCCGACTTGGCGGCGGCCCTTGGGGGATTGGGGTTTCTGCGCGTGTTATGGTGAAATGCAATTCGGTTGATTTGCTAGTTCCTTTGAGGATCTATGCTACTGACTGGTTGTTATAGTTCTTATCGCTATGTTTTTGTAATTGGTTCGTTGTCCGTGGTAGATGATGGTACTGTTACTGCTACTGTTAGTTCCAGAGGATGAGCGTTGCTCACTCCATTTCGTTGCCTTTGACCAGGGCCTTTGACCAGGGTCCTTGGACGGTAAAGTCACCTGCACGGGAGCAAACAAATTGGGGTGTGATCCATCAATACAATAGCTGCTACTTGTAATTCTTTATTTTTGGGTCTTGGCATTGAGCCTGCCTGATTCTTGCGGGGGAGATCATGGCTCGGTTGGATACACAGAGAGCTCAGGACAGCAAGCGAGAGAGGAGCAAGGGCAAGGCAGGATCTGAGGCACTACCTGAAACTCACCCTTGCTGTTTCTGCTTTGTTTTGTTTATTGGTTAGCTAACTACTTCGCTTAGCTCATGTCGATATAAACAAAAGGGCATCTGTTTTGTTATTTGGGATCGATTGGGAAGTTCCTAAACCCAGCACTTGTTTTAGGCGCACATACAACTTTCTTACTTGCCTTTGTGGTTATGCTTTTTAATTGATAGCTAAAACACGGGTTTTTTATTTGTAATGGCCATAGTAGACTGACATTGGAGTTAAGCAAAAATAATGTGTCCCTGATCCTTTTGCTAAGACGCACGGAAAGCGCACCCTTAGGAAACACTATCATGATGGGAGTACCTATTGTTACTGCACTTCTCATTTTACTGATTAGAAACTTTTTTTTTCAAGAAGCTACAAATCCTTCAAGAAAATATCAAGGTATAGAAAAGCTAAACGAATGTGTAAGCATGTTTTGTCATTGTGGTTACTAGGGAAATCATTTATTTGTTGTTAAATTATAGGGAACCTTATTGTATTTCATACTTTAGAGCTCCCATTTACTTTTCTATTTCCAATCACATTTTTTCACCTATATGCCTAGCTTTCTGCATTCTTGGGTTTTCAGAATCTGAACATATGTCCTAACTAGGGAAAAATTCAAGATGCTCCTAAAAAATGGAATAAAAGTGTGACCCACCTTTTCCTAAGTTGAGTTGACTACTTGAGTTCTATAGAATAGTAGTAAATTGCTTTTGTAGACTGTCAACATGTCAAGGCTGTTTGATCAAAAATTTAGAATCGACCCTGTACTACTTACTGCCTGTGAATACTTCTTTTTGCAAGGCGATATTCACTTTTCATCGAAAAGAATCATGACCTAAAACTTTTTGAGTGACTTGTTTTTGAATTTTTTAATCCTCTGATTGAATTTTAGTTTTTTAAGTGGCTAAATGTGTTTAAGCGCAGACAGATTACCAGATATGTTCCTTTTTAAACTGGTTCTCAGATCTGTTTTGTCTTTAGATATTTAACCAATTTACTCACTGCTGTAGTTCATCCAATTTCACCAAGCTAATATCAATCTTTTTGTGCAGTGGGATGATGTTTGTGCAATTTGCGATGATGGTGGTTCTGTAGCCTGGTAGGTGTATTTATAATCAAGTTTTGAGTGGCTTCATCTCCTTTCTACATGTGCAGTTACTGTCACTAATTCACTATGTTGCCTTTGGAATTGTTCGCCATTGAAAATTTGAACAACTCTACTGAACACTTTCTTTTCTTGACATGTTGATAGCTAGTGATTGTTCTAACATTTGTAGTTAATTAGGGTTCTTTTAGCAAACAGAGTTCATGATATGTATATACCAAACTAATGGTACAAGAAGATTATGCTGCATTGATATATTATGATAGCTGATCTTCACATGACAGTTGTTTCCAATTCTGGAGGAGTTCTGAGATTCAGTCCCACCAATTTTTGTTATAGGCATCATCTTTGTATGAAATCAAGAAAATTGCTATATTCTCTGAAGTATTGGGCAATGATCTTAGACAGCCCTTTGTCAGACAAAAATTTCAATCTCAATGCTTTGCTTGTAGCAGCATTCTATAATTTCTGAAAGGGAGGGGGACTCTGAAGATGTCGTTCTGTTCATATGTGTCTCTTCTTGTAGTTCATCAACTAGTGTGTTTTTAAGTCACCAAATAGCTCATGTACTTCTGAGTTGCATAAAGAAAGTGGGAGACAAAGGATGTAGTTCTGCTTGTATGGCTTTTCTTCAAGCTTGTCAATAAAGGTGCTTTTAGCTCCCCCGAGCTTCTGAGTTATGCACCAGTGTTGCAGATCTGGCATGTCTGTACACTTTAATCTGAATCTGTGGTTTCTCCTTCACATGCTTACTTAAGTAAAAAAGTTTGTGATGTGTTGCATGCAGTTTGTTGAATAACGTGTTGCCAAGAAAAAAAACATATTCTATGCTTAATGACAATGTTTCTTCTTACCTTGCTTCTTTAGCTGTGATGGTGGATGTCTGCGGTCTTTCCACCAAAAAACATGGTAAAAAATCTATGTGCAGAACCCTTGGGCTAACTGAAGAACAGTGGAGAATTCTTCGGCCAAAGGTATATCTTGATTGAGTTGCCTAGTAATGTTTAATTTTACGCATGCTTTTTTTTATGTCTAACTACATTTTGCTTCATTTTTTCGATGGTAATTCAGGACAAAAAATTAATATGCGAGAATTGCAAGTATAAGCAGCATCAGTGTTTTGCTTGTGGATTGTTGGGGTCTTCAGACTTGTCATCAGGGGCTGAGGTATGCATAACAGATAGGGCTGTAAACGAGTCGAGCTCGAGCTCGGTAAGGCTCGGCTCGAGCTCGGATTCGAGCCTCGACCCAGGCTCGAGCTCGGCTCGGTCCAAGCTCGAGTAGGCTTGAGCTCGGCTCGAGTAAGCTCGGTAAGCTTGATAAGCTCGGTAATTCTGGTAAGTTCGGTAGGCTCGGTAACAAGCTCGATTAAGCTCGGCTCGAGGAAGCTCGGTAACAAACTCGAGAAAGCTCGATTTAAGGAAGCTCGGTCCAGGCTCGAGTAGGCTCGCGAACTATTCGAGCTCGGCTCGGTTAAGCTCGCGAGCTCGAGTTCGGCTCGTTCGGAGCTCGAGCCGAGCTCGAATCGAGCCTCTCGCGAGCCTCGAGCTTTTTTTACAGCCCTAATAACAGATACTTCGATTATCTTTCGTTAAGACTTCCCACCTTGATTTATTTCAAAAGAGATGAAGAAATAACATGTAATACTGCTAAAAAGTTGATAAAAAGGAAGGAAAACTCTTTTTTTTTGGAGAGAGAATGCACAAGTATATTAAGATGCCTTTTTCGATTGGCATATGCTTCAATTGTTTGAGAAATTTTAATATATGTATGTTCTCATCTGAATAGATTTAATTCTTTGCCAACTTCATGGCTTGTCAGGTGTTCCAATGTAAGGACCGAACTTGTGGGCACTTTTACCATCCTAAGTGTGTTGCTGGACTACTCTACCCGGATAGCAGAATCCATGCCTTTCAATTTGAGCAACTTGTTGCTCGTGGACTGGAATTCCGTTGTGCTATGCATAGATGTAGTGTGTGTAAGGGACGAGAGAGCAAGGATGTTAAGACAATGCAATTTGCAGTGTGCAGGCGCTGTCCAACTGCATACCACCGGAAGTGCTTGCCAAGGTTTTCCTTTACGTTGGAGATGCCTCTCCCATCTTCCACTTTGTCTCTTTCTTGTTATGATCTGTCCTCACATTTTGTAATTGTTTTGTAGTGATGTTTCCTTCAAAGGTACTCTGCAAAGGGCGTGGGATGACATAATTTCTGATCAAATTTTGATCTACTGCATGTATGTTAATTCCCTTACTTCTGTCAAACACATGCTATCTCCTGTTTGCCAGTTGTCTCGATTTTCCTATCCGTGCTAATCGAATTCAGTAAAATCCCTGCAGGAAGCATGAGATTCAGCCAAAGCTGGGAACTCCCAAGAGGAACCATATTGTCTTTCCTGATGCAAAAGATCTTTGTGTTGCAAAAAGGCCTAAAGGTGCCCCCAAGGAACAAGATATACTTGTCGAAGACGAGCTACTGGATCACTGCTCAGCTGAACCATTTCAGTCCCCTCTGCCAGCTGAAACTGACCATGATCTGTTCTTCTGTTCCAACCACAAGGATTCATTTGCGCCGAAGTCCTTGTTCCCGCGTCCACAACCCGGCTCCTGCGGTTGGCTTGATGACTGACCATCCAGCTAGCCTCCCTCTCTTTTGTAGATAAAATCAGTAGTAGTGAGTCATCTGATAAGTACAAATATATTGTACATTTTTAATAGTGCCTGTGAGACCACGTTACATGTAACTCTTATGTTGCACGGTAACATGGTGGTGGGTGGTGGCTACAGAAGCAGTGAATATTGAGACAAAATGTTTTAATGTGAATGACTGCTGCTCATTTACTAGCTACGTGAGATGTCAAAACTAAAAAATAAATTATTTTGTGTAGTAGTAGTAGTAGTACATGGAAAGTGAGCATCTCTTTGCCAATTGTGTGATATCGATCAGGAGAAAAACATATATAAGGGCATCTATTTCCTGCGGTTGCTTCGTTGATCATAAAGAGGCTTAGCCTATCAGAAATGTGTAATATCAGGATGTACATTTTTCCTCCATGCATTCGTGGTCAGTGGCATAAAGTTGTGCAGTCCAATTAGAAATGGATGTTTGATATTTCCTTCGATCATAAATACATGTCATTTAGAATATAGGTGTGCAGTCAAACTTTCGAAACTTTGACTTTCAATATCTTTTAAAACATTTAAATTGATACATGAAAATTATGCGTAGATTTGTCTCGAAAAGTACTTTCACAATATTATAATTTTGTTGGATTTTATAAATATATTGCAATATAAATTAGTGGTCAATGTTGCGTTTTGAAACCGCGTGGATTTCCAAAACGACATGTATCTGTAACCGGACGAAAGTGAACAAGGAGTCGAGGATTACCAAGTGTCTCCATCGTCTAGTGTCCAATTCAATAAATTGGAAACTCGGTAGTAAAAACAACTCAATTAATGAATTGAGGTGAGAAGAGGGGACTCCTAGTTGCGGTGAAAATCACTCGAACTTTCCAAAACATTAATGATTATTTCTCAATTTAGTCCAGAATCAAATAAAATTTTGCAAGCTGATTTTTACTGTTAAAGAGAAGATAATTTCTACTCTATTATATACTTAATGTTTGAAAATTTTTATAGAAAGGAGTTAAAATACGGAGAGTAACTATGCATGTGGTTTATGCATTTTACATATACTTTTCCTTCTGTCCACTAATCCGGTAAATATGTTCAAAGAAGAATTTTCAGTGCTTACTAAATATGTTACTTTTTATTTCATCCAGGAAGAGCTAAATATAAAAAGAACTCATTTCCAAATCTTCCTTAATTCCTTCTCTCCTCTCTCCTCACAAAAACTAAAAACCTATCTTGGAACACGGGATCTTCTAGGAATCATGTGGAAATTGTGGTATTTGCAAATTCCTTAATACTAAATGGACCCTAAAAATGTTAATCTTAAGTCCATGAGGTTCGAGCTAATATTTTTTTTACTCCAAAACCTACCAGTATAGGAAACACTACTATAGAAATGCCTATAAAAGACGTCTCATCACATACGGTTTTCAAATACCGTCTGTGTTAAAGCTAATCACAGACGGTTTTGCTAGCACGATCGTCAAAGTTATAAGATATGCTAAAAACCGTCTGTGATAAGCTAATATCATATACGATTTGTGTTATAAACCGTCTGTAAAATATCACAGACAGTTTGTACTATGAACCGTCAGTGATATGTTGTCATATCACAGATGGTTGGTGGCACAAACCGTCTGTAATATTAGCTTATCACACACGGTTTTTTAATCAAATCGTTTGTAATAAAATGTCCCTATTATTTTTATCGTTCTAAGGTTTGTATCCACCGTACTCCCCACCAAAACAAAATCTTTCACCGACCTCAGCCTTCTTCCTAAGCCCATTGCTATTGTATAGAGTTCTTGTGCAGTTTATAAGGGAACTACAACGTAAGCTGTTCCCTTGTCACTTTGTGCAGCACCAATTTTGTACATATATAAAATATCTCAAGCCTACATCTATTATTTGATTACTTCTCTATTTGTGATTCTGTTGTGTAGTTGTATGATTGATTTGCTTTAACAAGCTAGGTCAATTGCTTTGTCCGCTCAAAAAGAATAATAGAATGGAATGTGGAACATGTTTAGTCTATTAACTTCACTCCTTTTCGATCTGGTCTAGAAATTAAGCACTACCTTCATGTTGCATCCATGTATGATTAGAGGACTAAGTTTGTTACAACATTAAAACCTCAACTTGATGTTGAATGTAGATGTTTAACTTATTGAGAGAGAGAGAGAGAGTGAGTAATTTGGATGTTCATCTGAAATTATTCAATTTACAAATAATAATCAAATTATAGAAAGCATCTCAAAAAATTAGGTGCAAGGATAGAAGAAAATAAAACCATGGCCATTGCTGCATCTGTCATGATTCATCATATATTTATTTAGGGATAATTCATATTGTACCACTCCAAAGGTTGGCACTTTAGGGAATGCCACTCATTATCTCAATGACATGCAGGTCCAAGGGCCACATGTCATAAGACAACGAGTGGTATTTTCTAAAGTGCTAATGAATGGAGTGGTATAGTATGAATTATCCTATTTATTTATGTCCCAGAGACTACAAATTACACACATAAAATTGAGTCTACAAACAAGATATGCGACATGAAAAAATTGTTGGATGCTAAACAAAAACTTGAGGTGAAGATAGAACAACTGAAGGGAAAGTCTAATGTAATGGAGCAGAATAGAAGTGAAGAAGATTCTGAGTTAACAAAAAAATATTTTTGAGATGAAACAAAAACTAAAAAATATAGATGACAAATCACAAGATATTGAATCTCGTAACAAGGTACTTATCATTAAGAAGTGCAGAGCAAATGTAGAGCTGGAAGAAGCCAAAACTGAGTTTATAGAGGTAATATAAAGATTTCTAGTATTTAATTCAATGTGGTTATTGATAATATACCAAGACACCATTTTTACAACAACATGATCACTTTTATAGGGATTAAGAGATATGACTCGATGTTAATCAGTTATTGGTATCAAACAAATAGACACTGTACCGGAGTTGTGAAACTTCAGAGAGAACCGAAAAGCCTCTATTGCGAAAGCTATGTCACATATGATGGCAAACATGAAAAAGCCCTAAAGTCTCCTTGTATTCATCTATCAAATAATGTTGTTTCTCAATGTATGCTTATTGATATTTGTGGTATCATATCTTCTCAATGTATTATCAACTGAAATTATCCTTAATATTTGCTCATCTTGAATCAAATTACTGAATAGTGTCTTGCTTGTTGGAACCAAAATGTTGTGATAGAAATATTCTACTACACAAGAGATAGATGGAAAATTTGTGATGAATTGAAAACTCTGTGATCCACATGTTTTTCTTCCTTTCTTGGATGAAAACTTCTATGTTGTTGGAAATTTTCTTCTCCTTAAACATTTCTGCAACGACATTTACAAGGCACAACCAGTTATAGATTTTGTAATTGAATATCTAAACATACCTAGATGCATCGGGGCAACAGCTTCTCTGATCAGGATCGTCTTAAAATATGAATATTTGTAGCATTCCATCAAAATAATCCTGTTTCTGCTCAATACCAGAGTAAAAATAGGTTGCCTATGATATTCTCATTTGGGGATGAGGGTGAAGTGGAAGATAAATCATAATATGCCAACTTTTAGGATGAACAGTGGATGGAATTGAATTTTGCCTTAAAATCCATCAATATTAGAATAAGAAAGGAGATAAAAGTGCTACAAAGATTCATATTTTAAGATGATTCTGATCAGACAAGCTGTTGCCTCGATGCATCTCGAATGTTTAGATATTCAATTAAAAAAATCTATAAGTGGTTGTGCCTTGTAAATGTCGTCATAGAAATATCTAAAGAGAAGAAAATTTTCAACAACAAATACTAATTATGAAAGTTCTTTAAAGAGTGGAAGGAAAACATATGGATCACAGACAGTTCTTTAAACAAATCGTCTGTAATATTATTATCACATACGGTTCTTGGTACAAATCATCTGTGATAGCCTATTATCACAGACGGTTTTTACTAAAAACCGTTTGTAATAGGTGTTTCACTTACGGTTCAGAAACCGTCTGTGATACATCGTATTATTACTGACACATGCTTATAGATGATTTAGAAAACCGTCTGTGATGACGTTTTTGAACCGTCTGAGATGACTTTTTTCTGTAGTAGTGAAAGTTCTCCCTATGAAATTCCATCAATCCAAACATACCATCAGTAGGAACAATTAGTTTCTTTGTAATAAAACCCTCCAAAAAATGGTTTGTCCAGTACTTTTCCTTTGTTCCGAACACCGTGCTTTTGAAAAGTGTCTCTGGTAAGCATTTGGCTAAAGGTGAATCTTGTTTATCAATCATATGGCCCGCCTATCATCCACAATTCATAAAAATTTGCAAATGTCCATTCAATAAAGCATTTCCACTGTCATGCAAGTTGTTCAATAAACAAAAATAAAAATATTAATTTCTAAGAATTAATGTACTGATAACTGGTAAGCATTCATGATGCTCTTATACTCATGCATGTAAACCCAGGCTCTAGCAAACGTAAGTCATCAGAAGATCAGGAATTCAAGACTGCCTTAAGCTCTTGATGGTTGTGCCCGTGTAATCCGTCCCAAATAATCACGGCCTCAATCTAGAGCTCATGGAAATGAGAACACACGGGTTTTTTAATCTGCTTCTTAATACTCTCTGGAATCTTAACACCGATCCTCTAGAAGTCTACTTGGAATCCCAAGGAGCAAATCTTATTGAGAACTCAAGTCAATTGCTAGGTAGGAATTAACTAATGCATAGGAATGCCAAGCTGTGGCAACGGCAACGATTAAAATTTCTGAAGCTGCAGCATAAACAAGAACATTTATATTCGTGGAGAGAAACTCTGCTTTGGTTTTGGATCTAACAAAACCATCAATATTTTTTGTGCGACATTTCGTGTAATGGAAGCAGACAATAAGCACACTGTTCTAAGTAAAGAAGTGCTCCTGAAGAAACAGTTAGCTGTACGGCAGTTCCGAGAACTTTTAATGGCATGATGTTCACAAGAAAAAAGACTTTTTTTTTCACATTTCGAGCTAACTGTGCAATTCACTTTTACTAAAGATTAACTTTTGGTTTTGTGACTGCAGATCCTGTTCAAAATACTAAAATCCGTTTCTGTATTTTGCAATAGTTTCAAACAAAAGCAAATGTAGGTTTAATCAACAACACATAAAATAATCAGTGCAATATTTCCAAAACTCTAATTAAGTTGGCAAATTAATTACATTCGCTACTCCATAAGTCAAGTTCGTCACATCACAGTTTCACCAATCCTGATATATATATATATGAGGAACTATACCATGCATGCTAGTCCAGTCACCAAATCTGACATACTTCACACGAGTGGTCATAGATCACACGCAGTCATCTACCACATAAACAATCAAACCTAACCCCAAATAAAATGCACAAAACAACATCACTAAACAAAGGGAGGCTGGATCAGACTTGCATGCCAACTACTTTACACCCCAAGTGACACAATACAATTACATAACAACACAATGCACTCCTCCAGCTACATTGCCCAGAGATATATGTTATAATAACTTAACTATTAAAGCGGAAGAGAATGAAGCTCAACCAGCCATGCCATGTGTCACTTTTTATTTGCGAAAAGCCCCTCTGTAATTTTAAAATTATATTTAGGTCCTTCCACCCGTTATTTTGCAAAAAAGGATCCCGTAGTACCACATATTCGCGAATGGGACCTCCACTGGTTAATTTTGCAAAAAAAAATTTACATCTGGGTCCTTCCATCGGTAATTTTGCAAAAAGGGCCCCGTGGTTCCGTATATTTGTGAACGGGTCCTTCAACGGTTGTTTTTGAAAAAAAGGGCCCCCATGGTAACGCAAATTCACCGTCGGCTCCTAGCCAGCATATTTTTTTTACAAAACCCCCAGAAAATAGAAATTACGTTAAGGTCCTCCTACCGTTTTTTTTCAAAACGAACCAACGAACCAAATTTCGCATCGAGTGGCATAGCGCGAGATCCTACCTAGTTATCCTTATAGCGGGAGGGATCCCGCGCTCCCAGGGCGCCCATGTCCTCGGAATTGTGAAAAAGCCCTCCGAGATATCAGAAATCTCTATGCTGGCTGTGTTGGAAAATAATAAGAATTTCCATGGTTGCCTTGCCATTTTATGGAAGGAAAGAATAGATTGTTTTAATGCAAGTACCATATTGTAAAGGAAGGTAGAGATATTTCCTTTTTATGTTATTCCATAGATAGGTCTATATGTGTACTGTAAATACTAGCCTCAAGGTTAAGACGAATAACACAAGAGAAAATTGCTCCAAAACTGTTGTGTTCGCTTGCGTGTGTTTCTTTGATATGTTATGTGCATGTAATTGTTCCTAGGCAGTGGCGAATCTAGGATTTAAACCTAGGGTATGCCAATCAAATAATAATTCGGTAAACAACTTAAATTTATCGAGCAATTTGGTATACAAGTAAAAAAATAATTAAAAACAAGATGATATATTTAAAAGAAGCTTACATACCTATATATTACTTCTTCTTGTTCGGTCTACGCCTTCTAATGGCCATAAAACTCTTGATTATATCATCTTCTTCCACTTTGAAGAAAATATCTCGCTCAATGAACGTGACTAGGCAATCATCCAAAAGACTTATCACCTATTTTATTTCTTAACTTACTTTTGACGAAACACATTGCAGAAAATACCCTTTCAACACTTGTCGTCACCATGGGTAGAAGCAATACTAATTTGAGAAGCGAGTAAACCAAATCATAAACTATATGCCTCTTTGTTTCAACGAGCTTAACTGAGAGGTCAACAAGATTTTGTAGGTCTTTAAATGTATCATCTTGTCTAATGTCATCAATATAGTTATCAAGTTGCAATTCAGGCCTTAGCAAATCACGTTCCAAGATGTCATTAGGGTAAAACTCAGTAAGTCTGCGTACCTTCTTTGCATCAAAAGAAGCAAATGAGTCGGTAGGATTGAAGGCTGACATACAAGATATCAACTCCATATTAACCTCAACAAACTGATTATCAAGCTCTTGACTAATTTGATAAATGACTCCAATATACATTTCTCTTCTAAAGTGATCATCATTTGTTTGGTTTCTGGCAAATCGTGCTGATCTTCCATAAGGTACATATTTACCCTCCATTGCAGGAACTTGGACACTATATTTGTTGCAAAATAAAGTGACCCTTTCAAGGAATTCATTCCAACCATCAGTCCTCAATTGTTGCATTCTACTCTTTGCCACTCTAACGAGTGAGATTGCATTAAGAATATCTTGTTCCCTTCTTTGCAAACATTCAGATAATTCATTTGTGTATCCAAGAATAACAAACATTAAGTGTGCACTGAAAACAAAGTCGAATGACTCAAATACTCCAACCATAGCATGTATTTTTGGCCAGTCACCCCTTTGTGAAGTATCATTACCAAGAGTGATGAGTACGTCGCGAATTGTGAGATACATAGCAATAATGTTGTATGATCTTGTAATGAGAACCCCATCGAGTCTCACCGGGCCTAGGCAACCCCATCTCTTGATTTAATCCACTCCCAGTTTCAATTTCACCATAATCAAGTGCTTTCATGATATTCTCAAGTCTAGCATTTCGAAGCATGCCATGACGTTTACAAGAAGCTCCAACAATATTCAGCAAGAGAGACTTGATCAAAAAACCACACACAATCATTATTTCCCTTGGCAACAGCAACAAGAACTAATTGAAGTTGATGTGCAAAACAATGGATATAATAAGCGGAAGGTGAATCTTACAAGATCAATGTTTTTAGACCTTTAATCTCTCCTTTCATGTTGCTGGCCCCATTATAACCTTGCCCACGGATTTGAGTTATAGTCAAGCCATGACTAATAAGTAAACCTTCAATTGCTTGCTTAAGTGATAAAGAGGTAGTATCATCTACATGAACAACTCCAAGAAAATGCTCACATGGCCTTCCTAATTTATCAACATAACGCAAGCAAAGAGCAAGTTGTTCTCTATGTGAAATGTCATTAGACTCATCAGCTAGAATTGCATAGGGCTTATCACCAAGTTCTTCAATAATTTTGTTTCTAGTTTCTATGGCACAACATTGAATCATTTGTTTTTGTATCTTTGGGCAAGTTAAGGTGCAATTACCTGGAGCATTCTTCAAAACGTATTTGTCCACTTCTTCAGTATTTGCTGCAAGAAATTTCAAAAGTTCAAGAAAGTTCCCTCTGTTGCTAGACTCTTCTCTTTCATCATGTCCTTGGAATGCCAATCCTTGGTGCAAAAGAAACTTCAAACATCTAAGTGAATAAGTCAACTTAATTTTGTAAAGACGAAGATCTTCATCACTCCGCTTATCAATATGATAATCAATTGCTGTTTTGGGATTCACAAAGCCATTATATATCTCTTGAGCTGCATTGTGTGTCTTAGAACCCACATGTTTGATAAATGCTTTCTCTTCTATATTCCAATTTCTCCAACCACCTTTAGTATATGTATCTGACCCATTACCCTTCTTGAACAAGTAGCATACAAAGCAAAACACGGAATCCTTCTTAATACTATATTCAAGCCAATGATATTTAAAAAGCCATAAAGGACTGCAATTACGGTCTCTATCCCCAATTTTTCTTTTTGGGAAATCATGTGCATAAGGTTTGAATGGCCCTTTAAGAATATATGCTCTTCGAATTGCATCATCGTCATTAACAGGGTAACTTTGAATGGGCAACCTTTCACCTGGATCATGTGGAAGACGATTGATATCATAAGTAGATGACGGTGGCGGTGGTGAGACATCTTCAAATTGAACTGATGGCGGAGATGATGGCATAGGATTCATAATTTTTTCAATTACCCTCTCTTGTTCTTGAGGTAACTCATCCACCATGGTTGCAGTTTGTGACGGGGGAGGAGGTGAAGCAGCAGCAGCCTTCTTTGCTGCATGTTTTCGAAAAAGAGATGCAATGTCTCCGTTCCTCTTCATAATTTAAAAACCTTACAAATAAAATACGTCCATTGAGTGATTAAAATACTAAGATAAGAAATAAATAAAGATATAACTATGTCAGCTATAGTAGGAGTCGAATAAAGTATATGAGATTGGAATAAAGTATATGGGATTAGGCTCACTGCTCACCACAACACAGCTCACGAGCACCACAGTCCCAAATAAACAATTAAACTTTTGGTTGTCGCTTGCCCTTTAAGCTTTGACCTGATGACCTCTGCTCTCAGTCCTCTCGTCACGACAATAAAAAAAAGCATCTGCAGGCTGCAGTTGGTCTCAAGCAGCCGGGCGCCGGCGGAGTCGCGCCGTCACAGAGATGATCCCGGGCTCCTAGCGCACGTGCGAGCAACAGCCGGTGGCCGGCGCGGATGGCCAAGACGAGAGCGGAGGCGATCCTGGCGTCAAGATACTCGGAGTATCGGCCGCGTCGCCGCGGGGCTTCAGCAGCAGCAGTTGGCGGCGGCTGGCGTTGGTGGAGGCAACGAGGCGTAGAGCCGTAGGCTGCAACGGCGGTATGATCATGATTTAGAAGATGAATCGCTCGCGGATCGATCTAATCGAGCGGCGCTACGGCTGGAGCGAACAAGGTACGAGCTTTGGGCTAGGTCATGGATTTTTTTTCTTCAGATTTTATATATATCATGTATGGGTTGGGCCAAATCTACAGGGTATGCCGCAGCCCACCCGGCATACCCTGTAGATCTGCCACTGTTCCTAGGAAGGAAAACAACAAGTGGTATCATAGCATGAGGAGCATGCCGAAGCAGATGCCAAGATGCATGCAATCTGAATCGCCAACTCGACTTCTCGGTGTGGGAGCTTCATCGTCAAATCAACTCCTCGGCGGAGGTGCCATCAATGAGATGATGGCGAAAAAGGATAGCAGCATCTCGCTACAATATCCGTTGCTCACACGGAGCAACTGTGTCACATGGTAGTTGAAGATGTGCGTCAACCTGCAGGCACAAGTCGTGTGGGACGCCATGACGAACGACAATGTCGGCGACCAGAAGGATAGGATGGCCCTTGCTACCATCTATCAAAGCGCAATGGAGGATGTGTTCCTAACATTGCTGAGAAGGAATCTGCTAAGGATGCATGGGAGACTCTTAGGATGATGCGCATGGGAGTAGATCATGTCAAGGTGGTAAAGATCCAAACCTTGAGGAGTGACATTGAGGTGATTCGCATGAAGGAAAGCGAGTCGGTGGATGATTTTGCCATGAAGTTGACGATGATTGCCAATAGCATTTGAGCATTGGGCGAGCAGGTGGAGGAGACCACCATCATCTGCAAATTTCTCTGAGCAATTTTGGCAAAAAATTCACTGATCATTATGTCGATCGAGCAATTTAGCAACCTAAAGACCATGTCCGTTAAGGAGTTGGTCAGCCACCTTAAAGCCTTTGAGGAGAGGATTCTAAGCTACAATGACAAGGAGCAGCAACATCTGTTGCTGATGCACTCATAGTGGATGGCACGCATGAAGAAGAACAAGAGAGGAGAATCTTCCTCTGGCTAAAAGGGACACGACGGTAACAGCAGCAATAGCCGTGGCCATGGAAAAGGATGCAGTCGTGGCCGCGGGCATGGCAAGGGTGGCCACGACGACACCTCGCCATCTAGTGATGCTAACCAAAGCTCTAGAGGTGGTAAGGATAAAAGCAAGATCAAGTGCTTTAACTGTAATGTTTATAGTCACTGCATATGAGTGCCATAAACCTCGACGTAATCATGATCAAGATAAGGAAGTTAATCTTACTGGAGCATATAACGATGACCCTGTCCTACTCCTTTCCATGTGTGCGCAAGTGGTGCATGATATGGTGCTCACTGCTACAGAAATGGTCATCTAGGTCAGTTCTTTTTCGTCATCTAGGTCAGTTTTGGTGGTAATACAAAGTCCTTAGACAGTGATGAGGAGTGGCTATCATGGTCGCCTTTTGCCCGATAAAGATATACCATCATCTGGGTCGGTTTGGCGCTTGGAACCGACTGAGAGATAAATTATCTCTATCGGTTCCACAATCAGAACTGATAAAGAAGCCCTATTATCTATATCGGTTCCAAACGTTGAACCAATAGAGATAATACATAGATCTCTATCGGTTCGACTTTCATAATCGATAGAGATAATACATGAATCTCTATCGGTTCGACGCTCAGAACCGATAGGGATGTCCTCCTGTTCTCTATCGGTTCTAAGTGTCGAACCAATAGAGATAAATTCACCCTGGTTCCAGCACCAGATCACAGTACACATATATATATCATAATCACAATACACATTTCACATATCAGTATATCGCATTCACAATATCATACATTATACATATCATAGTATATAGAAAACAAATATGCTTAACATTACATATATCACATTCACAGTATAATATCTAAGTTTACATAGACTAATAGGAGTATACATTCACAGTATATAACATTATTTGCATAGACTAGTAGGAGTTTATCGGGTCTCTAAACCTACCGTCCTTCGCTATAACGTCTAACCAGTACCATATTCATATGTTGTCTACTATTCTATTGAAATCATTTTTTTCAGGCTCTTGAGGGTGATATCGAGCTGCTACAAAATAGAAAGTAGTGCACTAATTAAGTTTTAAAATTTGTATATGTAAAAGGCTAAGTGTATTATGCAAGTATACGCTAGGGAAAAGGTCTGCGCCGCTGACTAGGATCACCATGTGATGCATGACGTAGAAGTTGCATAGTTCATCGCACCCCTGTTGATGACACTGTGAACAAAGAAAATCAAATTAGAAGATGAAAAATAGATGTCAGGAAAAATCCTATGTTAGGCACTTGTACCTTGTAGCGCCTCCACTCCAGCTGGTCGCCTCATTCGTTGTTGTGTCGCCCTCCTTCGGCAATGTAAGACAAAAAAAGCTCTACATGCAATGGCCAAAGATGCCATTTAATCAAAAAATGAATGTAGTTAAATACATAAAGTGTTAGGTTAGAGAAATGTACTTACCTCTACAAAATAGGCTTGATCAAGTAGTCCATCGATCTCTTCTCCAGCGAGTTAAATGCTTACACTTTGTTTTCACTTGGAACGATCACGAGTAGAACCCAATGGTTCTTAATTATTAAATGTATGCAGAGCAAGAAAATAAGTTCATATATGATTTAAATGCATATAAGTAATTGAAGGGTAAAGTAATTAGAGTAGTATTTACCTCTCGTGGTATAGGACGAGAGTGAAGTCCTTTGTCGTCTCAGCGAGCAATGCCTGATTGAGGTAGTTGACAACGAAATCTGAATGATACTTTACCATGGTTGTAGAAACCACCTCAGGGTCGACGAACCTAACGGGGTGACGATGCATCATGGCTCGCTATCTCATCATCCTGCAAAACAAATCAATTGCTAAAAATCATTATCAAAATCCTATAATAGTTATAGGCTTATGTTGTACGGTACGATACTCATAGCGTACAGGTTCGTATAGTAGAGATATCGATAGCTTCCCTATTGTACAAAAAGAACAAATCCTCGAAACTCACTTGGAATGTCCCATCCTTCTGGCGGTAGAATTGGCCCCCTCAATACCTCACATGGAAATCGGTGTGATGCTCGGCGCCATCTTCCTCTTTGGCCTTGTCAATGTACCATCCATGGAGCAAGCGAGCGGTATAGGGTAGAGCATGGAAATTGGTGTGACGCTCAGCACCATCTGCTTCTTTGGCTTTGTCAATGTACCATTCAGAGAGCAAGCGAGCGGTATAGGGTAGAGCATTCAATTGGTTTCTTGGGAGAAGGGGCTGTCTATGTATGTACACCTTTTTTTAGGGGGCCTCTGTGGCCTTCTATTTTACAGGGGACTCTGTGGCCTTCTGTTTTTCAATGGGCTCTGTGATCTTGTGTTTTTCATAGTGCTCTGTGGCCTTCTATTTTTCAGGGGGTTTGGTGTCTTTTGTCAACTTTTCATTCTTGGTAGAAGGAGTCTCCGAGGTATCTTGTGCTTCTTTGGTCGGCAACTTAGTCCTTTTGTTCCAGTCGACTTAGATGGAGGAGTTGTGATGGTGGTGGGAGTAGGTGCAAGTACGATAGGGGTAGGAACCTACAAAGCACATGAATATGTAAGTAGGTGCACGTGTTGCAATACTGGAAAGATCGAGAAGATGCGAGGGATTTTTATCTGAGTAGTGTGACACCCGTTGTGGGCTACTTGATAAATGACATCCATACTTGCCCAAGAGTGGTGATATATTCGTTTGGCGAGAACTCCAACACATGAGACAGGGAGTCATCGTGGACATCGTCCACCTACACCCTCATGTAGCCCTTCCACAAAGGGTCACCATGCACCATGTCAGTCTCATTGCATAAAAATGCAACCCCGCGTCCAGCCTCAACGGGAAATTCGTCTTCGAGCACAATAAGCTGGCACTTGGCAGGCGCTTGCAAGAAGTGCACAACTTGATCAGAAATATTGTTTAGCTTACTCTCATACCTTTAAGTCAGAAATAGTTATTACCTTCAGCTGGGGATCAGACTGATCATTTCTAGAAGTGCAGCTGCTAGGGCAGGGCATCGGCCCTTCTACAACAAGCGAGCCCATCTGACTTTGACTATTGGAGATCATCGCCATCATCTTAGCCTTCAGATACTCCTCATGTGCTACCATCTGGGCCTCACGTGCCATTATATCCTCCCTCATCTCCTCCTTCAGCTTGGCTTTGAGGCACTCCTCACGTTCTTGCCATGATCTTGCTCTGACACTGGCAGCGTTTTTCTCGTCTTAGAAGAAGAACCTCTTTATATGCCCTGCACCTGCGGCAAGCACCCATCCCTTATAGTCAGGCTTCCCGATTACCGAAGATAAGATGTCCTACGACCCTTGGCTCTGAAAAGTCCCCTACAGTTTCCGCTGGCTTACTTCCTCCTACAAGAAGCAAATATAAATTAGTGCTAAAATACAACGGGAAGGGTTAACTGCAATATAGTAAGTTATATAGATATCTTACGTTGGCGGAGATGATCTATGCGGTTATGGGGTTTGGAACTACAAGCCGATCGTCGGGGACTTTCTTTGTCCTGGCTAAAACCCAGTTAGTTCATCACATATCTCAGAGTAAGGCATCGACGTTCCGAAGAGGGCACACTCCTCGGCTAGTTGTGCCCACTCCCTTCATAGTCAGCAGAACTGAGGTGGTGCGCGTGCGTTTTGTGCCTCTGAATAGCGATGTTCTTCTCTTTTAGCTCTTGCACTTGGGGCATACTCTTCATCCTTTTGAACTCCTCCCAAGCATCGGGAATCACGGACAGGTACTTTTCGAAGGGAGTACGACCTTTCAGCACGTACTCAATTGTCATGATAACCCTGAAGTGCCTCAAAGACACACCCATTCTCTTCAAGGCGCACAACCTCGCTTTGCTTTCATGTTCCTCTGGTATAATCCATTCCCCCTGTCATTGCAACATCGAAAAGGGTTAGAGCATTTCACAATTAGGTCACAGGTTGAGAGGAAGAATTACTATGTTACTTTAACTTCGTTCTACAGTCGATCCTTCTGCTCAGCAGTGACATCCTTCCTCTAGTCCGAAACCATGATTGGCACTCTCTCCCTCACCAATTGGCCGAGAAAAGATCGGTACCCTGCCTTACACTTGGGAGGACCCGTGCAAACCCCCGTGGCATCAAACTGGAGAACATGCGATGTTCTCTCTGTGGCCCCTTTATTTGGTCCTCGGGCCTTTCTCACCCTACTAGGCCCCTCGGCATCACCTTATATTTGGTCGGGTGATGAAACAGTGCTCTCTCTTTGCGACATTGTAAAAATTGAAATTGGAGGTCACATACATACTAGAAATTAAGATCCTACAATTTACTCAAGCTAGAAATTTCTATGATTGCAAAAGCTAAAATCTACTCAAGCTACTCAAATATAGAGACTACAATCTACTCAATCATTCACTAGAAATTAAGATCATTTCACTATTCAAATTATCAAAATTCAGATTGTGTACTGTTCGGACAAGCAGATGAATACCAAACTAGGTATTGAAGATAATGATCAAGCTCAAAGATAGTAAAGCACAACCAATACTTTCTAGCATCAACAGGCAACAATGCTTTCTAGCATCAACAGGCAACAATACTTGCTGCGAGGGAGGATGCCGGGGGGAGGTCAGGGGCAGAGGAGGTCGCTGAGGAGGATGGCGCCGTGGGCTGAGGAGGTCATTGCGAAGGAGACGGAGGTCGCCAGGGGGAGGAGGTCGCTGAGGAGGTACGGGATGACATGATTTTAGTTATGAGCGGGTAAGAAGGTGAAGAGGCGGGAAGATGAAATTTTATAGGGGTCCTCTCTATCGATTTCATGCTCAGAACCGATAGAGAAGTATCCTTATCTCTATCGGCTCCGAACGTTGAACTGATAGAGATTCATGTATTATCTCTTTCGGTTCTATGACCAAAATCAATAGAGATAATTAGTACACCTCTATCGGTTCTTAGCAGTGAACCTATAGAGATGAATATATTATCTCTATCGGTTCTATGCTTAGACCCGATAGAGATGCACTAGTTATCACTATCGGTTCCGAGCATGAATCCATAGAGATAAGATGTACATCTCTATCGATTCAAAACTTTGAACCGATATAGATCATACTACTATATTGGTTCTGAGCGTGGAACTGATAGAGATAAATACACACTGTTTTCCTGGAACAGCACCAGATATAGAAAACAAACATACTTAAGCAGTATACATGTATTATCTCTTTATTTACAATACACGCATATAATTTGTTTTATGTGTGTCGTCTTCACCGCTAAGACATGCCCTATTTGTAAATGGAGGTATTTTTATCGAATTGGTTGTACTCTTCTTTATCTATGATATTTTCAACTTCAACGATCTGCCTCTTGCCATGAAAGATGACGTTCAACCTCGGATTGGCCGGATCACACATGTAAAATACTTGAGTTGATGAATGGTTCCTCTTTGTAGGTGAGTCTATTGAGATCCATAAGAGTAAGACCTCTCTTGTCGACCTTAAGTCTCACACACTTATATCAAAACAATGGAACTTGATATATTCCATAATCAAACTCTCATATTTCTTTGATCATCCCGTAGTAGGAGTTCGTTGCTGTTGAGGATCCTCTTTTTGAGTGATCATCGGACAAAGCATCTATGCTCACATCACTATTTTGAACTGTACTCTTTGCATCTTGACTTTCATTATACAAGGAGTAGCCATTAATATCATGCCCGTGCTATGTCTACACATTAAATCTTTGTCCATCAGCCAACCATTTGACATCCTCACTGAAGGAGACCTTCACCTTTTCTTTGAACCATTTGAAGAATTGTTCTTTGTGTTCTTGCGTGATGGAAAGCTAATCCATAGGTGGATGCTCTTCCCGTAATATCAACTTGTGTTGCTAGATGTATAGATGAACTTCTGCGCTGTGTTGCAAGACAATGAAATGTGCTTTATAATACATATCAAACCGTGGACTCGTTAGTTTCTATCCAATGGTTCCTTTGCCACCAAGTCTGCCTCATGACGAGATACAGGAACACCAATTGCTTGTCTTTTACCTAGATAGTCCACGCAGAACTCATATTAACTTTTCAGTCCCATAACCTTCAAGAACACTACCCTCAGGCTTCGACCGATTCCTCACGTATGCCTTTAATATACCTATGTACCTCTCAAACGGATATATGTAATGTAGGAATGCGGGTCCACATATCTTAATCACTCTAACAAGGTGAACAACAAGGTGGACCATGACATCAAAGAATGAAGGGAAAATGCATCTCAAGCTTACATACAGTCTGCACCACCTCACTCTGTAAATTATCTAGTACATTGGGACAATAATCTTGCAAGAAATCGCATTGAAGAAATAACATAGCTCTGTAATTGCCAACTTGACATCCTCTGGCAGAATATTTCTGATGGCAACAGTGAGCATTTGGGTCATCAAGATAAGACAATCGTGGGACTTCATACCAAGCAACTTCTAATCATCCATGACACAAGCTTCTTAATGTTTGCGGAGTAGCCCGATGGAACTTTAATATATACCTTAGAGACACTTGCAGAGGTCTTCTTTGTTTTTCTTGGGCAAGATGTAGTATGCAGCGGGGATGTATGAATATTTTTCATCCTCCTCTATCACTGCAAGCTTGGGCCTAATTCCCATGTACGCCATGTCACGGCGAGTATTCACACCATCATTGATCTTCCTAGGTATATTCAGCAGGATGCTAACCAAATTATCGCAAATATTCTTCTCAACGTGTATGACATCAATACAATGCTGGACATCTAACTCCTCCAGTATGGTAAGTCCTAAAATATTGACCTCTTCTTCCAATGATCCTGGGACGAATAGATTTATGGCTCTTTTCATACTGAACATTGATATTCTCCACTCGTAAATATACTTGCTTTCCACTCATTGGCTATGGGGCCCGAATGAACTTCTCTCTTCCCATCAAATATTTCATCCATCTTACGGTATTGATGGCTTCAAGGTAAAAACCTACAGTTCATGTACATAGTTTTCTTAGAATTTGGCAACCACAAACTCTCAATCTCCTCTTCACAAATATGACATGCTTGGCTCCCACCAAATTACTAAGGACCGGGAAATCATTTATGGTGCAAAATATTATAGCCTATAGGGTGAAGTTCTCTCTTTTGTATGCATCCCACACCACGATCCCGTTGTTCCATAATTTTACCAAATCCCCAATCAATGGTGTTAGGTACACATCAATATCATTCCTGGTTGTTTGGGTTCTAAGATTAGTAACGACATCATGATATACTTCCACTTCATACACAACTAAGGAGGGAGATTGTAGATACAACAACAAAACTAGCAAAGTGCTATGACAACTGATCATATTACCAAACGGATTCATTCCATCGGTACTCAATCCAAATCTTATGTTCCTCATATCGGCACAAACTCCTCATGTTTTCAATCAATGTTTCTCTATTGAGCCAAATCAGTGGGGCGTCTCAGTTTGCTATCTTCCTTTCGAAATTCATAATGCCAATGCAACAATTTTGACTCTTTGGAATTTACAAACAACCACTCCAAAAGAGGAATGATGGACAAATACCACAATACCTTGACCGGTGCCCCTTTGTTTACATCTTCGTCGTCATCACCTCGTCTCTTATGCTTTTAGTCATTACACTTCTCCTTTTGTTTGTATCGGGGTACACCCCAAATTGGACAAACGTGCAATTCCTTGTGTGCGTTACGGTACAAGATGCAATCATTCGGACATGCATGTATCCTTTCTATTTCTATTCTCGTGAGACATAGTAGCTTCTTCGCTTCATAAGTGCTTGTTGGTAACTCATTTCCCTTCGAAAGCACATCCGATAGAAGAACTAAAAGTGCATTGAAACTTGTACCTATCCAACGTTGTTTTGCCTTCAGTTTGAATAATGCAAGAACCGAACCTAACTTGGTGTATCCCGCTTTGCAACTCAAGAACAATGGTTTGGCATCGTCTTCCATTAAGCTTTTAAAATTTTCAAACTCTCTTTCCGTGTAATTTTCCTCCACATCCCGTAACATTTGATCTAAATTGTTCTCCTCAAACATATCACGCTGCAAATCGTGATCGGGTTCCAGCATGACTTCTTTGCATACCGGAGTGTCAGTACTTGTCTCCCCGTAGTGGATACAATGTGTGTAATTCCTCTCGAAGCCACTTCGAATCAAGTGGTCTTCAATTTGAGCTGAGTTGTAAAATCTTCTGAGATTGGTGCAATCAAAGCAAGGACAATATGTGAAGTTTACACCCTCTTGACCATGTCTTCTTCGGCAATTTTTTTGAACTCCTTAACATCTTTCTAAAATTTAGCACTCACACGGCTTTTCTGATACATCTATTCTTCACAGTCCCTGCAACTAAACTAGGCACACTAAATTAAGAAAAAACTGGAGCTACAACTAGTTAATATTGAGATATTATTTAATTACCTTTGCAAACTAGAGGACAGGTTCCAAGATATATAATTTACTCCCTATACCTTCTTTCCTAGTTATGAGTCAATTCCCTAATTAGAAGACATACATTCACAACATCAACATTGATATCGAATTACCTAGTGCAAATTTGAAGGGATTTGAAGGAATTCTCACCTTTTGAAAAAAAACCACAAATGTGAGCAAATTGAAGGGAAATCTCGTCAAGCTAAAGCTTCATCTTTACCTCCTTAACACTCATCGTCGAGAATATCATAAATTATCACCCCAATTATTGCTTCCAACCGTAGAGTATGTTGTGTTTTTGGGGCAGCCGCGGTTATTTTGACCTCTTGACCAACAACAGAGGAGGGTCCAGCCCGAAGGTTATAACCTACTGGACAGGCACATCACGGTCGGTTCCGAGATCAGAACTGATCGTGATATATATACTATCATGATCAGTTCAAACCTCATAAACCGATCTTGATGACCACTATTATCACTATCGGTTCATATGTAAAAACTGATAGTGATACACAGAATATCACTATCGGTTCTGACCTAAGAACCGATAGTGATAACGATGGTCATCACTATCGGTTCTGAGGTTAGACCGATAGTGTTGTTTCACACCATATTTCACAACCACGCCGAATCATCTATCACTATCGGTTTTTTCTTGAAAAGTTGGGAATCGACCCAGATGACGAGATAGTGTTGTATTATTTTGTATGTGTCATAGCCAGTTTGGAGGATCCTACATGCCGATGGCATGCATGGTTAGGGCACGTAAACTTCCATGTCCTGAAGCAGATGATAGATAAGGAGATGGTGCTAGGGTTGCCGAAGATCGACCAACCAACGCAACTGTGTGAAGGTTGCTTGGTGGGCAAGCAAACTAGAAACCCATTCCCTTCACAGACACAACATTGGGCAGAGAAACCACTGAAACTTGTACACATGGATTTATGCGGGCCCATAAATCCACATACACCTGTTGGTAAGAAGTACTTCATACTCTTTGTTGATGATTTTAGGAGACACATGTGGGTGCACATGTTGAAGTCCAAGGATGAGGCTCTCGGTGCACTCAAAAAGTACAAAGTGCTTGTCAAGAACAAGCATGAGCTCAAGCTGAAGGTTCTCATATCAGACCACAACGAAGAGTTTCTGTCACACAAGTTCAGTGCATTTTGCGACACTAAAGGGATAGCACGGCACTTCACAACACCATACTCATCACAATAGAACAGTGTTGTGGAACGTTGTAACCATACCGTGTTGTCTATGGTGAGGAGCTTACTCAATAGCAAGCATGTACTTGTAGTATTGTAGGGGGAGGTAGTACATCATGTAGTGTACCTCCTTAACTGTGTGTCAACCATGGCCCTAGATGGGGTCATGCTGTATGAAGCCTAGACCAAAAAGAAGCCACACATTGAGCACTTGTGAGTGTTCATGTGCTTTGAACACGCCAAGGTGGTAAAGCCACACTCGAAGAAACTTGACGATCGTAGCACTGCTTTTGTGTACCTAGGCGTGGAGCCTGGCAGTAAGGCTCATCGACTTTACGATCCTCGTCAAGTGAAACTTCACATTAGTCGTGATGTGGTGTTCGAGGAAGGAAAGGAATGGTCATGGAATGATGACATCACCGATAATGTAACTAACGTTCCTTGGATGACGTTTACCATCTTTGACAATACAGGTGTTGGTGAGACATGCCTAAATGAGGGGCAGTAGTAGGCTACTCCACACGACCGAACAGTTCCAGGGTCACCGGGCTTGACATCGTTTGGTTCACAAGATGTGACGACGCCAAACACTATCACTGGTATGGAAAAGCCAGAGAGCACGGGTACTGTGACACCCGTGGGTATACCAGCAGCCACAGGAGGTGGAGCATGAACGGGTCTATCTCGCCTGCATCAGTAGATGATGAGAGTGGTCCTCGCAGATATCAGAATCTCGACGATGTCTACGCAGCGACCGAGGAGATAAAGGGCATGGATGACCTATACCTCATAGCTGCAGAAGAGTTGTCATATTATCATGAAGCTGCACGAGAATAGTAGTGGCAGGAGGTGATGAAGAGTGAGTTTGATGCTATTGCGAAGATTGCAGGCTACATCGATAGCAACTTGGCAGGCGATACAGATGACCGAAAAAGCACAAGTAGCATATCATTCTACTTCAATGGGAACATAGTCGCTTGGACGTCTCAAAAATAGAAAAGCATCGCCCTATCGACATGTGAAGTTGAATTCATGGCAACCATGGCAGCAGCATGTCAAGGCATATGGTTGCGAAGCGTGCTAAATAAGGTAATGGGGGAAGTCATTCCAAGTCCAGTCATCTTGTACATTGATAATAAATCAGCAATCGCATTGATGAAGAATCCAGTGTTTCATGGGAGAAGCAAAAACATTGATACCCGGTTACGCTTTATCAAAGAGTGTGTGAAGAAGGGACTGATTGTTGTCAACCATGTATGTACAGGGGAGCAACGTGCAGATAAAGGCACTTGCTCGAGTCAAGTTCACAGAGATGCGTGATCTACTAGGCGTCAAAGATCTCACGCAACCATGTCTAGATTAGGGTGGAAATTGTTGGAAAATAATCACGATTTTCTAGTGTTTCCTTGCCATGTTATAGAAGGAAAGAAGATATTAGAAAGTAATCCACACTTTCTATTGTAGGCTTGCTATGTTGTAAGGCAAGTATAATGTTTTAAAGGTAAGTAGAGATATTTCCGTTTTAAGTTATTCCATAGATAAGTCTACATATGTACTATAAACACTAGCCTCATGGTTGAGATGAATAACAAAAAAGAAAATTGCCAGCCACCTCAACATGACACTTGTTTCTTTCCCAGTCATATGCTCTTTGAACCAATGATTGAACAAACGGTTATGCTCTTTTGTTACCCAAACCTCTGATCGTCCACGATTTTCCTCTCGTAGCTTATCCTTGTGCATGTCCATATACGAGGACACCTCAACTGACTGTTGCAAGACTGTGAAATGAGCTTTTTCGAACAATCCATGATCGTAAGAATTTGTTGATTTCCTTCCAATCGTCCCTTTCCGGCTAGCCTACCCTCATGGCGAGATCTGAGCACTCTACCGGTTCCACCCCCTCCATGTAATCCACGCAAAACTCGATAACCTCCTCAGTTGCATAACCTTCCACAATGCAGCCCTCCGGCCGAGATCAATTGCGTACATACTTCTTCAGGATACCCATGTACCTTTCGAATGGGTACATCTGATGCAGGAATACGGGGCCACATACATTTATCTCGTTCACAAGGTGAACAATGAGATGAACCATTATATCGAAAAATGATGGAGGGAAATACATCTTTAGCTGGCATAGTTTCTTGACCACATCATTCTGCAGTTCAGAAAGTCCGATGGGATCGATGACCTTCTGTGAAATCGTGTTGAAGAAGAAACACAACCTCATGATTGCCTCTCGGACCTTTTCAGGCAAAATACCTCTAATTGCAATAGGAAGCATTTGTGTCATCATCACATGACAATCATGAGACTTCATGCTAGTTAACTTCAAATCTTTCATCGAGACCAGTTTCTTGATGCTTGCGAATGTAACCGGACGGAACTTTCACACCATACAAGCATTTGCAGTGTCATTCTCTCTTTCTTAGAAAGAGTGTAGCAAGTGGGGAAGGTAAAGTCGCCCTTTCGGTGTCCGAGGATGTAGCTCAGCTCGATTTTCATATCTTCTAGGTCCCTTCGTGCCTTGATCAGTCCTTAGTTTTGCTAGGAATGTTGACAAAAGACCAATCAAGCTGTCATATACATTTTTCTCTCGTGCATGAGCGTCTATGCGATGTCGAACTTCTAAGTCCTTCCAATAGGGCAAGTTCCAAAATATCGATCTCTTCTTCCATGTGGTCTTCTCAAGACGAGACCTCGATTTATTATTACCATCTCCCTTTCCAAGTCGACATTAATATCCTTAACCATATCATATACCTCTTCCCACGAGCGAGGCCTTGGGGCTATACCATCCTCTTTTGTCCCGTCGAATTGTTTTTTCATATTGCGGTAGGGGTGATTCCTGTGAAGGAACCTATGGTGATGCATGTACACAGTTTTCCTCGAGTTATTGAGCTACACACTAGCGGTTTCATCCATGCACTGGGGGCATGCTTTGGCCCCTTTTACAGTACGACCGGATAGGTTACCAAGGGCAGAGAAATCATTGATGGTGCAAAACAACAATGCCCGTAGGATGAAGTACTCTCGCTTGTACTCATCCCATACCTATACACCTTCGTTCCACAGTACCACAAGATCTTCCACCAATGGTTGTAGGTATACATCAATATCATTGCCAGGTTGTCTTGGTCCTTGGATAAGCAGCGACATCATAATGTACTTTCGCTGTCATGGCCTTTACGCTTGTATCGCGATGATTTGCACACCGGGCATACATGCATGTCTGTATACTCTTTGCGATAGAGTATACAATCGTTTGGACATGCATGTATTCTTTCTACTTCCAATCCCAATGGACATACAACCTTCTTAGCTAAATAAGTGGTTATCAACAATACATTTCCATCTGGAAGCATGTCCGCTAAGAGATGTAATAGCGCCGTGAAACTCTTATCGGACCAACCATTGCTTGCCTTCAATTTTAGAAGTGAAAGCATGGTGTGCAACTTTGTGTATTCCTCCTTGCAACCCGAGAACAAAGGTGTGTCCGAGTCGTCCAACAAACCCTTGAATTGATTAAACTCTCTCTGACTAGTGTAGTTCCATACGCATCGCGCAACATCCGAGTAAGATTATTATCGTCATCAATGTCCAACCTATCCTCACGGATCCATAACTAATGTCATTTGCCATAATGCCTTCTCCATCATCCAATACGTTATCACCTTCATGTATGTTTTCCTCTTCACCGTGACTTGTCCAACGTGTATAGCCAAGTACAAAACCTCTTCGAATCAAGTGCAAGTGGATGTGCTCTTTGTCTGAAAATATTTTCTCATTCTTGCAATCAATGCATGGACAATGTATGTACTCCGTCTTCTTGTGCAACTTGTTCTCTCAGTGACTCTTAGAAAAGTAGATACCCGTCGATGTAATCTCTACCGTATGCAGTTCGCATTGTACATCCATCTCCGGTCCATCTAAAATTAATTAACATATAAAAATTGATTAAAAAACTAATCTAAATACTTATCTTGTAAAGAAGCTAGATAATAAATTCATCATCTAAAAATAATGAGCACCCACCTACCAAATTAACTAAAATTTCATGTATATTAATATCCACTAATCTTAAATAAATAAATTTAATATATGCAAGATGTATATTATACGTGCACACTAATGGAACCAAATTAATAGTAATTAAAAAACTAATCTAATTACCTATCATGCATCTAAAGGAGCTAGATAATAAATTCATCATCTAAAAATGATGAGCACCCACCTACCAAATTAAGTAAAATTTCATGTATATTAATATCCACTAATCTTAATTGAACAATTTTAATATATGCAAGATGTATATTATACGTGCACACTAATGGAACCAAATTAATAGTAATTAAAAAACTAATCTAATTACTTATCATCTAAAGAAGCTAGAGGAAGTACAACACAAGAATTGGAGAAAACGAAATCTGAAAATTAGAAGTTTTGGTTTGCTCTCGGGAGGAAGAAGACCAGTGCTGCTACTGACCACCTACTTATAGGAAGTATTATCAGTGGCGGTTGTTAACAAGAACCGCCACTGATAATATTATCCGTGGCGGTTCTATCCTCGAACTGCCACTGATAATAAATTATCAGTGGCGGTTGGAGGATAGAACCGCCACTGATAATACAATTGTATCTGTAACAGCCTCACAAATTATACAATAAAGAAAAATGAATTAAAAATCTTTTGTGTATTATTTCTGAAATTTCTGAAATTTCTGGTTTTATTGAATATTCTTTTGGCTTTTCCTTAATGCAAGAAAGTGAACTAAAGAATATGGTAAATAGAAAAAGGTAAAAAGTAAAAATACCAAGTTAACAAAAATTTACCAAAGTCACAATAAAAATCTGAATGCTCTCCACAGCTTGTTTAAGTCGGTGGAAGAGCTGGAATAATTAAAATAATATTTAATTAAAGCAAATCATGTGCAAGGAAATCAGGGTAAAAATGGTAAAATAATTTGGTAAAAATCTTATAAAGTTATCCTGACCCAAGATTTTTACCTTGCCGACATCAACACAGTTTTAACCTCCAGTAAAAATATCAAGAATTTACTAATTAAGTTTATAATTTTAAAAATTCAAAAACAGTGAACAAATAAATTGGAAAACAGTAATGTCAGAATTTTTAAAAATTAAATATTAATAATTAAAATTTGAAATTTTTACAGAAGGTGTATAATACCATTTAAGACTATCATAAAAAGGTTTGTAAAATATTAACTTCATTTCAGTCATAAAGTAAAGGAAAAACCGAAAGGGCAGAACAGCAACAGCTGTGTTGTCAGCATTTCCTAAAACTCTACACGCATCATAAAATGGTGAAAATTTTACAGGAGTCTGATAATTGTGTTTCCGACCTATGGTAAAAATTTTATAAAATTTTGTGTCGGTTTGATCATCGAAAACGCTGTGAACATCCCGTTCTGTCCAGAGACTTCACCCGACTTCTTTTCTTGCTCTCACTGCCGTGTGGGCCCGGTCTGTCAGTGAGACAAAATTGTCGGCACTCGCTGCCAGCTCGCCCCCACGCGTCACCGACCCAGTCGCGCCTTCTTCTTCTCCTCTCCCCGCTCTCTCTCGCGCAGAGACGCAGCGTCTCGGTTCTTCTCGCCCCAGCCGCGCAAAACTGCCTCCGAGCCCCTATAAAACCCCCTCACCTCGTCGCAGCCAACCTAGCTACCGCCTCGTGCCGCCCATTCCGCCGTTTCTTTGGTCGTCTTCTCCAATTCCGGCGAAGACCGAGAAAGGAGCAAAACCCAAATTCTTTCGCCTCAACCCATCTCGCCCCAAGCCACTTCACCCGCAGCTTCTCCACCTCACCAGGAACTCATCCCGAGCCGCAGGCGAAGCCCTTCTTCCCCGGCGAGCCGCCGCACCCCGTTTCTTCCTCCGCCGTCGTCACGCACGATGAGAACCCTCCTCCGCCGTTCATTCTTTGAGCTAAACCCAGAAATGGGATCCTTGAGGTCCACTGATTCTGTTGGTGGTGATCTTCAAGCTCGGGGAGGTCTCGTTTTGCGGAATCACCGGCTAGCCGTGGATGCCGCCGCCCCTCTCCGGTGGAACCACCTCTCCCGGCCAACTCAGCTCGCGCCCGCGCCAAGTGTGCGACGTGCGTGTGATGCTCGGAGTGGAATCGATTCCGTCGCTCGGCACGGATCGCCGCCGGCGAGCCCGGATGTGTCGCGCCTACCTGCAGGTCACCGCAGCGGCCCGGCTAGTCGGCCGTGACATGCGGACCCGCTGTCGACCTCGCGCGGCAATAAATTGCATGTGGGTTCGTAGCGTCGGCCAGCAGCAAGAATGCGCGACGCCATGGCCAATGGGCCCGGCTTGTCAGTGCCTCAACCCGACGCAGCCCGAAAAGGGAAAGCGCATTTTCTCTGCGAAAGCGCACTTTCCATTTTCGGCAGTTTTCTAATTTTCTGTATTTATTCAAAACCTAGATATTCAAATAGCTATAACTTTTGAATCACTTGGCCAAATCTGATGAAATAAATTTCTAAATTCATCTAAAATCAAGTAGATTCAGAATATGTAATAATATTTCAGAATTGAATTTTATTTGAATTTCGAATTTAAATTCAAAGAAAAAGTTAGCAATATGTCATACATGAGAATTTTGCAAATGACCTCCAAATTTAGTAAAATAAATTTTGTTAGAATCCTTGTAACCTCATAAACCAGAATCTGTAAAAATATTTTGGGTTTGTTATAAGAAAAATTTAAGTTATTAAATGGGTAGTAAATAATGCAATAATGGTTTAAATAGATTAAATCTTTAAATTGCAAATGAGAACAAATAATGCTTGCAACCATTTATGAATTTGTGAAGTTATTTTATTTGAATATTTCCATCTGATTTCTTTTTGGTTCTACTGAAATTTGGTATTTGTTATATGTTGCCGTACGACGTGTAGAACCCGACGAATCCGGTGTATTCGACGACCAGGAGTTCGAAGTCGAGGATAGTCAACAAGGCAAGCAAAACCCCTTTGATCATATTGATCCCAGTTTTATAAATGATTTCATTAAATGTTTTATTGCATACTTTATTTTATTAAAGTCTGCTATCTTCGGTAATGGTAGTTGTACTAGTAGAATTATGGAACTTCTTTGATAAGTAGAAAATTGTGAACCTTGAAAACCCTAGAATAGCTTAGACAATATTTAATGTCAATCTGGGTTACTCACATTTAGTAACATGCTTAGCCAAGCTTAAATGAACGTAAAACTGTGATATGATTAAAGACTTTGGTTACGACATTTAAATGAGTATGACCATTTTTGTGGTTGGTATTTTGGTTGGAAAATGAAAATAAAACTATGGTTTAGATGCAGGCAATTATTGGCAATAGCCGGTTGTGCATGTCTTGTACGTAGTGTAGGGTGGAGATTATTGCCCGTGTCGAGTTAAGGACCGAACTATGGGTTGTTTTCAGGCCAAAAATAATCATACAACCACAAGTGCTGGTATGGGACAGCTCTAACTTATTAAGTTGTTTAAAACTAGCTTTGCACTTGGAAGGCTGGAGTAGTACGAGCTATTTCTTAATGAATTGCTCGACGGGACGTCCACACCGAGGTGATCATGGATTAAACGTCTACCAATATAACGATGTACGCCATACTGTGGGTGGTTCCATCATTTCTATGCTCACGAGTTCTTACGCCAGAATGGGTTTATCGTCACCATCTTTGGTACAAAGTTAGGGTTAAATAATGTATGATTATAACATGACTCTGCGGCACACCAAAGGAAGTGTGCAAATATCGATTGCTCAAAGAGTCGGTCATGTCTTGTGGGAAAGTCGTATACCTCTGCAGAGTGTAAAACTAATCGATTAGCGCGTCATGATCATGGACACTTGGTAAAGTCATCACATAGTTAGCAGTTTTGCTTATTTTCATAAAATATGGTTTCTACCATGTGTTAGAATTTCCATTGTGTGTCGATGGAAATTGGTTTTGAATATGGTCGTTATACTCAAGTTTTTGTGAATTATTTATGCTTACATTCTATCACTTTCAGTATTAAATTGCTTTTACTAAATTTCTGTTTTGCAATCTATTATTCTGTATTTACCATTCAAACTGGCTTTATGCAAAATTTAACCTTAATAACTTTCCATTGGAATGACCTGCATGTATTTTAGGATTTGCATAAGTCTTGCGAGTACGTAAGTAATCAACTTGCCCATGTTGATGTTTTTAGGTGAAGAATCAGATTTCCCCGATGATTCGTACGTTGATGCAGGATACGGGGAATTTAACGATGAATTTATCTAAAGATTTTTCCCTTGTTAGTTGCCTGTGGAACAATGGGTTAGAAAGGCATACTACAAGAAGTTGTCTCCACTGCAGTTTTACTTTTGGTATTGTAAAAATAATATGTAATCATACTTCCGCTGTGTAATAAAGTTTGTGTATGACTGTGATATTAATTTGTATTTGTGCGTACTAGCTACTGATCATGGGACTAGTACTGTATGCACATGGTATCCATTTTTGGTATTTATTATCAAAAATGGGGGCCTCACAGTATCAGTGGCGGTTGGAGGATAGAATCGCCACGGATAACCTAGTTATCAGTGGCGGTTCATTATCAGTGGCGGTTTGAGGATAGAACCGCCACTGATATTCTTCCCGCTATTTTTAATATAGAACCGCCACTGATAATTATATTTGTGGCGGTTAGAAAAAAACCGTCACAAATAGACCGTTACCTATTGCAGGTTTTGGCGTAGTGTCTAAAACTTCTGTATTCGCTTGCACGTATTTCTTTGATTTGTTATTTGCATGCAGTTATTCCTATGAGGAAATCAGCAGGCTGGCCTGCAAGTGATCCAGCACGTTAACCATGCAATGTGCGTCCATGGTCAAAGGTCACATAAAATATCAACCAAACCGAAAAAATTAGCCAGTAATTAAGTCGTCTTACCATTTCATAGATACTTTGATTCCCCAGTCCCCTAGCTACTGAACCCCACAGCTATTTACTCACAGATGCGATCCTCTAGCTACTACTAAGTACTAACCAGCTAGCTAGCCTGCCTGCCTGCCTGCCATGGAAGCTCACTACCCCAAGTACCTCCTCTACGGCCTCCTCATAGTCGGCTCATGGCTCCTCTCCTGCCTCCTCCACTTCCAGTTCTTCCACCTCTCGCTCTTCCCCTACCCTACCTCCTCCTCCAGCTCCTATCACGGCGCCGGGGCTGCCATCGTCGTCCTCCCCATTGCGCTTGATGCGAACTTCCTACCTTCCCCCGTCGCCATCGTTGACAATGGTGCGCAGCGCCGGCGGTCGTCGTCGTCGTGCGAGGGGCGGTACGTGTACATGCTGGATGTGCCATCGCGGTTTGATGTTCTGAGGGGATGTGTTGAGGGCTCGCCGGCATACGAGGACGAGTACAGCGTGTGCGTCCTCCTGTCCAATGCCGGCCTCGGCCCGGAGCTTCCTCCCGCCGCCGGCAACGGCAGCGATGGTGACAGCGGTATCATCCCTAGCACCGGATGGTAAGCACATACATAGATATATACACACGTGTACGTACTATACGTAGCCGCCATGGATGCATGGTAGTTTTGAGTTTTTAGAGACGATCGATATGATGTTGGTTACGTACACGAGTGCAGGTACAACACGGACCAGTACTCCCTGGAGGTGATCTTCCACAACCGGATGCGGCGGTACGACTGCCTCACCGACGATCAGGCGGCGGCGACGGCGGTGTACGTGCCCTATTACCCGGGGCTGGAGCTTAACCAACACCTCTGCGGGTTCAACACCACGGTGCGCGACGGGCCGTCGGAGAAATTCCTCCGGTGGCTGTCGTCGAGGCCGGAGTGGGCGGCGCTCGGCGGCCACGACCATTTCATGATCGCCGCCAAGACCACGTGGATGTTCCGGCGGGTGGAGGCCGCCAGCGGCTGCGGCAACAACTTCCTGGACCACCCCGAGTCCGGGAACATGACGGTGCTCACCTATGAGTCCAACATCTGGGCGCGACGGGACTTCGCCGTGCCGTACCCGAGCTACTTCCACCCGTCATCGGCCGGCGAGGTGGTCGCGTGGCAGGCGAGCGCCCGCGCCGCCCCCCGGCCGTGGCTATTCGCGTTCGCCGGCGCGCGGCGCGTCAACGGGGCGCTGGCCATCCGCGACCGCATCATCGACGCCTGCGACGCCTCGCCGCGCCGCTGCGGGATGCTCGACTGCAGCCATGGCCTCGAGGGCAGCATCGCATGCCGGTCGCCACGGAAGATCATCTCCCTCTTCTCCACGGCCCGCTTCTGCCTGCAGCCGCGCGGCGACTCCTTTATGCGCCGCTCGTCCGTCGACGCCGTCATCGCCGGCTGCATCCCCGTCTTCTTCCACGAGGCCTCGTCCTTCAAGAAGCAGTACCGGTGGCACGAGCCGGCGGACGACGACAACGGTAGCGATGACGACCGCCGGTACTCGGTGCACATCGAACCCGACGACGTCCTCGAAGGGAACGTGGATATTGAGGAGGTGCTGAGCAGGTACACGGATGAGGAGGTGGTCGCCATGAGAGAGGAGGTGATCAAGATGATCCCGAGGTTTCTGTACAAGGACCCCAGGGTGGGGTTTGAGGGAGGCATGAGGGATGCGTTTGACATCGCCATTGACGAGGTGATGGCGAGGATGAGGAGGATCAAGAATGGTGAGGATTTGGGATGGAAAGATGATGTGGTTGTAAAAGATTCATGACATTAGGTGAATTTTTTGTGTTGGTATTTGTACTGGTTTTGTTCTTGCCATGTTGTTATTATTCTGTATGTTATATCAGTGCATGTATATTGGCGGTGTGATAACATAGAAACGAACTAAATAAATCAAGGGAGGGTACTAGTAACTTTGATTGTGCAGAATTGCTATGTATCATTCAAATGATAATTTTGTTCAAATCATTCAAATTTTCAACCATGCGATTTGCTTGGAGATTTGTGCTACAGCCTGCAAGGTCATCTTCTCTGGTGAGCACGTCGTCCTCCTCTTCAGTACGATCTATCATCGCCGCCGGTTAGGGTTAGGGCTTAGGTGTACTGGAGCCCCCAAACTTAGTAGGAGGCTAAGATTTGGAGAGGACCAGCGATGGGTGGTGGGTTGGCAGTGACGCCGCCGACCGCGATCATGGAGGAAGGCAGTGGGTAGTGGAGGTCGACACGGATGACAAGAAAAAAAGAATACTAGGAGGTAACGGTGGCGGATTCGAGGGTAGTAGCCATGAGAAAGAAGGGTGGGGCAGTGGTGGAGGATAAGAAGGCCATCGATGGTAGTGGTACGGGAGGAGGAGGTAGGCAACAGTAACTTGAGGGAGGGAAGGGTCACAGGCGGGCCTCGCAGGCACCAGGGGTGATGCCGGCAAGGCAGTGGTGCAGCTGAGGCTGGTGGGAGGCGGTTGGAGGAGGTGGCTATGGTCTGGTTTTTTAAGAGGTGGGGAGGAATCAGCTCTATCGTTGGATGCTCATCCAACGGCCCAAAAATTCAATCGCACGATGGGTAGCTTGATTTTGTATTTAGATGGTACACATGCAATTTCTAAAAAGAGTAGTAGTGTCTAGTGCAAATTGTAAAACTATGTTATCACAACCTACTAGTATGGGAGATTTATAAAATTTAGTTCTACGAAGAGCTAGCATAGATGCACTGCACTATGTCTATACTAGAAGAATCTTTTGTAGTAGTGACCAGTGAGTAGTGACACCAGTGCCTACTACTTAGCATGATTTGGGGACCAAACAATACGCTCTATAAAGTATCGGTGGTTTCCTTCATATGCCGCGCTTGTCCATCGACGCCATCATGCGGGCTGCATCCCTATCTTCTTCCTAGAAGCCTTGTCCTTCAAGAAGCAGTACCGGTGGCACGACGATGATCGCCGGTACTCAGTGCTGATTGACCCCAACGACGTCCTCAAAGGAAAGATGCACATCGAGGAGGCGCTGAACAGGTACACAGATGAGGAGGTGGCCACCATGAGAGAGGAGGTGATCAAGATGACCCTGAGGTTTTTGCACAAGGACCCCAGGGTGGGGTTGAGGAGGACATGAGGTATGCGTTTGACATGATGGCGAGGGCGATGAGAGTAAGGAGTGGGGTGGATTTGGGATCGAAAGACGATGGTGATGATGATGCCTTGGTTGCGAAAGATTCATGACATTAGGTGATTTTTGTGTTGGTGGTGTTTTTATCACTAGTCTTGTTCTTGCTATGTTGTTGTTGGTGTGCATGTTATAATTCCCTCCTGTCATAAAAGGATGTTGTTTTGGGTTAGGTGCAATGAAAATTTATAAACTTTTGTTACCGATATCTTTTTCAACATCTAAACCCTGGTTATTGATATCTTTTTCAATATTTAGATTGAACACAAGGAAATGGTAGGTATAGATTTGTCTCTCAAAGAACTTTCATAAATATATAATTTTATTTTTGTTTTATAAATCTATTACAATAGAAATTAGTGTTCAAAGTTGTGTTTTGGAGACTGTATCAATATCTAATATGTAACATCCCGAAAATTTCAAAAATAAGAAAAATGAAAATTTAAAATTTGAAAATGAAATTGAATAAAAAATTTCAATTGAAATCAAGATTTTGATTTAAATCATTATATTTTCCTCATTTTCTTGAAATCCAGTCTTAATAAGAAGATGAGTTGCAATATAAAACTTTTCCTCCAAGATAAACAAGCTATGAAAATGAGTTTAAAATATAATCTTATTTTAAAATTTCCATCTATTCTATAATTTTCCTGAATTTTGGTTTATAAGAAAAACTATTAACTTAATTGTTTTCTTTTCTCTGCAAAACAAAACTCAAATCCTTTAAGAAATAAATTATGGAAAAATTTATATAAATCCGAAATTTATATAAAGTCATTTCCAAAAGTTTTCAAGATTATTTGAACTCAATTAAAATCAAAAATAAATTAAAGATAGAATTAATTCAATACAATCTTATCAATGTCAGAATTTTTATAAATTAAATATAAAATATATTTATTTGAAATTTTTACATAGAAATATTATAGGAAAAATTAACCTCTAAAAAAGTTTCAAAAATAAATAATCAAATTTATTACATTTATAAAAAAAAACAAAATTGAATTAAAAGCAATATTAGTAAATGTCAGAATTTTATAAAAATAAATATAGCTTATAATCACCAGAAATTTTTATGGTAAGTCCAAATAATAGTTATTATTATACATAATAATTTTAAAATAAATAAAATTTTATTTGGTATCCAAGAGAAATAAAAACCAGAAAACAAGATTTTCATAGCAGTGCTTGTCAGAATTTTAATAATTTCTACAGATAATATATTAAGCCTGATTTTCTACAGTATAATTATGATTATCTCCATATCAGTCAAAACAAATTTCAAAAATATTAAACACTATTTGATAGCTCATTCAATGTTCTTGACCTTATCCTGATCAAACACCAGAAGAATTGATTGCCTCCTTGACATCACTGACCAGTGGGACCTCACCTGTTTTGGGGCCACTTGACAGTGCCTGGCTGTCTCCCCTGCCTTTCCTCCTCTCTCGGCTATGCTCTTTTGCTTTATCTGCCACAGTCACCAGCCAAGCCAAGAAATGAAGCTACAATTAGCAAAATGTTTGCTCTGACAACCAAGGCCTGTCACCATCCACGTCACAGCAATAGCCACCTTATCTTCCCATTTGGGCACTGAAATACCAAGCCAGCTTGCCTTCTCTCCTCTGCACCGAAACCAGTCAAAACAACACACCTCTGCTGGCTTTTTCTCTGCCCAAGCAATGAAAATGGCCCTGAATCACTGCCACGGCAGGAAATTGTCAATCTTCTTGTTCAGCCAAAGCAATGCCTCACCATGCCCATTCCTTGCCGCGCCAGGCCAATCTTCTGCCACGGCGATAAAAAGCTTGTTGATTTGCTGTCATGGCAGAACTTCGGCATCACAGTTCTGACCGCTCTCCTCTCAACTTAACACTGCCCTTCAACTAGCCGCAGCCTCGGCAAGGAAAAGGCCACCACTTCTCTTGCCACGGCAGAGGTTCGGCCGACTCCCTCTCTGCGCACAGCGCCATTGCTCTCTGCCCGAACGCTGCCTAGGCAGGCATTTGTCGCCTATCCTGGTGCCACGGCAAGGATGGCACACAACAAATTGTTGCCTCGACAAGGCTTCACGCACTGGATCACTGCCACGTCCACTGCACAGCGAACAAAACCACCGCCTTGGCAAGCGAAAACTTGCGCCAACTCAACCATGGCAAGTCGCTGTCCGAACTCTGCTTCGGCAACCCCATTTCGCATGCCGACACTCGAAAAATGTTGCCCAGATGGCCTTCTTCTTCCCTGCCCGCCGCACAAAACTTCCTCCCTCTGCTCTCATCTCTGCCGTGACAGAGCCATATCCAACCAAATGCCGCCACGAAGGTGCTTTGAAGAGCAATTTGCGGCGCCAATCACTCCTTACCCACCACGTCTCTGCCACAGTGATCAACTCCCCGCGGTTGGCGCTGCCACGGCCTGTACCGCGCTGTTGTGATCGTCAGCAAAACTGCCGCACAACATCACCCCCTTCCAGCTATAAAAGCCATCCAAGCTCTCTTAAGCGCCCAGGATCACTCCACCTCACTCACCATTATCATCCTTCCACCACACACCCAGTAATTTTGGCCGAGCCGCGCTATCTCGCCAACTCTGACTGCCTTCCATCATTAGCCAGCCTCGCCAAAAGAGAGAAACCGACGATTAACGCTTTTCGGTGAGCCGTCCTGCGAATCACAAGTTTTGTAGCATCCTTATCAACTCTTAAGCTCATCCAATTGCCCGATTGCAGCATTTAGCGGCTCAAACACCACGCCGTCACTGTTCTTCTTCCTTAGATCCTGTTGCTCGGTGGCGGAGCTGCTTGGTAAGTTTCTAACCTCATCAACCGGAAAAATTGAATGCTCTAGTATCCCTAATGCTTACCGTGTTCTTCTCTAAGACCGGCTGCGCTTCTACCGTTGCCCCAGCTAGCCGCCCGCCATGGCCGCCGCACTACTCCGGTGGCAGCCATGTCCGGCCACCGCCGGCCTTGAGCGGGACCACCCATACGTGAGTTCTAGTTTGGTGATGCCCTTCGGGACCCCAGTTCACCGGCACCGGCTGCCTCTCGCCGTCGGCGAAGGCCATGGCCATCCTCTCTGTTTCGTGAGAATGACCGGTGGGACCCACAGTCAGCCAGAGGCAGTAGAGCCAGTTCAAACGAATGAAGACGTTTCCAGTTCAGTCAAAGCGTATTTTCAGTTTTCCATTTAAAAATTTCAACCGAACAACATTTAAATATTGGTAACTTTTGCGTTTTAAATCCAATTTCAGTAAAATAAAATTATAAATTCATATAAAATCATTAATATTCAAAATATGCAAAAATATTTAATTTTTCACCTAAGTTCAAATAATTTTGAATTTAAGTTTACATAAAACATTGATACAGCCTCTATTACAAATCTGAAAAATATAACACATAAAAATATAAAATAAATTTATATAAGTTTCTGAGACCATAATAAACTCATTTGTACAAAAATATTTAATTTTCAAACTAATTTGAATTAGTTGGAATTAAAACTTGAAATAAGCTTTAATATGGCTACTATTATAAAAATATAAAAAATAACTTATAAAATCTTGAGATAAATTTTAAAATAATTCTGAGGAGATTATTAATCCAAATATTCAAAATAATTTATATTTGAAATTAGTTTGTATCAAGTTTGAAAATAGTTAATTTTCAATGCATATAAATGAAAGTAGCTAAAAACCTGGATCATATAAATTCAAATTTTGGTAAAACCAAGTCCTAGGTCTTAGTAATATCATGATACCCCTTTTTATGAAAAAATATTTCATATTTGTTTAAGTTGGAATCACAGTTGTATCTAATCTCGCTTTAAATATATATAATATATGAATAGGTGATTAGTATATAAATAAGGACCATAAATAAGTAAAAAAGTAAAATAAAGGTTATTTAGAACGAGATTATCCACTACAATAAAAATAACTATAATAAGTTGTCATTTGTACTTAGATTCTTAAACCAAGATCTGCTTCCATGTAATATATATCTAAAGAATCAAAATATGAGCAAACAGATATAAATAAAATGCCATAAATTGAATATTGGAATAATGTAGAGTTAATCCCAAAATATCAATAAAGTTAAGGTCATGATAGTCGGCAAAAAGAACTAATTTAAATAAGATCATAAAAGACTTCATTCTTCATGTGCATATAAACTATCGCGGCTAAAAGCAAAATGTTGCAAAACTAGTTTTAAAACACTTATAGGGTTGTACCCTAGTAATGCTGGAAAAAATAGTTGCATAATCTTGCATGGTGCAGTCGCAAACCTAAAACGAAATCTGATTCCTTACAACGTCAACTTTAATACCATTTATGCTATTTCAATAACGAATTAAACATCTCGTCTAAACACTAAAATTTATAAAACCAGATTAGAAATGCTCTCTGATGTAAATACTATCCTAATCTGAAGAAATAATTTCATTACAACATGCTTTGCATATAAATCCTGTCAAAAATATAACCCTAAGTATTATGAACACTAAAACTCGTAATATGAGTAAACGAATTTAATAATAATGAAGAAATCAGTAGTTAAGATATTTTTATCACCAAAACCTTCTTAAAACATTGAATATCTAATCAATAACCTAAACCTAACATATACAAAACTACTTCTCATGTGAAATCATTTAAAGTCAAGTACTATTCATGCATAGTATACCACAAAGTGACTAATGTTTTAATTCTATTAATCCAAATAATTTTAGCATCTTGAATTCGAAATTATAAAATGAAAGTACATAATTTTAGCCTCTTGAATTCATAAAACAAGAATAGATAATCTATAAAAGAAACTATATCATTGCTTAACCTAAATCTATATATATATATATATATATATATATATATATATATATATATATATATATATATATATATATAATCGACTAAAACGCAAGAACCTGAAATCATACAACCCTCAACCATGCCTGTATTCTATAGCAAGTTTCTATTTGATTTTCCATATGATTTCTTTTTGCCCTTATTAAAGTTTGTTATTTGCTATATTTCCATTGAACGACGTGTACAGCCCGACGTCACTAATTTCGTTGACGACAACGCCAACTGTGACCTCAACTTCATTGTAAACAACGATCAGCAAGACAAGCACCCCCTTTGATCATATTGATCTCAGTATTTAATTTTCATTTTTTATCAAATTGATTTATGCATGCGCGTATTTTTTTATAAATTTGCTATATTGTGGTACTGGTAGTTATACCTGCTATCTCATGGAACTTCCTTAATAAGTATGGATATGTAAACCTTGATAATCATAGAATAGGGTTAGACAATATATAATGTCAACTTGGGTATATGCGCTTATATATTATCCATGCTTAGCCATGCTTTAGTAGTAAAAATTGGGACAACCAAATTAAACTGTCTCTTGAGAATTTAAAAAGGTTGGATATGACATTGATGGTTACTGGTATTTTGGTTAAAAACCCAAAATAAAGCTATGGTTTTGATACGGATGATTATTGGCAATAGCCGGTTGTGTAGATGGATTTGCACGTAGTGTAGGGGGAGATTATCGCCCGTGTCAGATTAAGGACCGAACGTAGTGTTGTATGATCCAAGGGAAATTCGTACAACCACAAGTGTTGGTATGGGACGACCTTAACCTATTAAGTTACGTAGATTTAGCTTTGCACATTGGAAGGCTGGAGTAGTACAGGCTCTCCTGTTAAGGTTTGCTCAGAAGGGGCTTCCACACCGAGGTGTGGGTAAATGCATACCGATACAACGGTGTACACCTTGCTATGGGGAGAAATGGTGACCGACTGTTGTGAAAATGATATCATATTTTTGTATGTGTGTTTTTGCCGCCAAAGCGAGGGTTTGTCGTCACCAGAGTTGGTGCAAAGCTAGATCTATGTAATGTAACGGTTATGTCATGACTCTCTGCGGCACACCAAAGGAAGTGTGCTAATATCGATTGCACAAAGAGTCAGTCATGACTTGTGGGTAAAGCTGTACACATCTGCAAAGTGTAAATCTTTTCGAAAAGTCGTGCCCACGGTTATGAGAGACTTGGTGAACTGACACTAGTTAGATATTTTATTATTTCTAAAAAGGTATGTTTTGGGAAGCTTACCCTGCAGATGATTCAATACTATACCATGTGTTGGCAAGTATTGGTATCAGCTGTTGTGCCATGTGTTGGCAAGAACTAGATATATACCATGTGATGGCAATGGACGATTCGAGGTTCACGTCGTGGACTGTGAGTTATTACTTATGCTTGCTTGTTACTTTCATATTAGTCAAACTTGTTTTTACAATTTTCGTTTGTAAATTACAACTTGGTTTACAAGTTCAATCTCGCTTTATGCAAATTAACCGTAGAAGCCTCCTTTGATATGGCCTGCATTACTGCATTTTGCAAATACCACCTTAAATCTTGCTGAGTACGAAAGTACTCACCCTTGCTTATTTGTTGGTTTAGGTGAAGATAGCGATCATCCAGACGACACGTTCCTTGACGTAGGTTGCAAGAGTATTATTAGCGAGTTTTTCTAGGATTTATGCCTTGTCAGTTGCCTGAAGGTTGGATGAGTACACTACAAGACTTTGCTTCTTCTGCTGCAATATACTCTGAATTTTAAAAATACAATGTATAAATAGCTTCCGCTTTAATAATATAATGTATGGTTGTGATTACAATTGCTATAAATGTGCATACTAGCTACTGATCATGGGACTAGTACTATATGCACATAGATTCTCATTTTCACATTCTATGCAAAAATGGGGGTCATTACATAATACGACATTATTTTTTGACTGGAGGGAGTATATCAGTGCATATATTGGTGGTGTGATAAGATAAAACAAACTAAGAACCACCTCTTTATAGGGTGGTGGAGTTGTGGGTGTAAGACTCTTTAATTGTGGTTCATTTAGTTACCTTGTTGAAATTTTATATTAGTGGTTTATGTTTGGGGAATTATTTGATAATAGCCAGTAGCAAACTAGTCTGTGTGTTGAACTAGCGTTACAGTTGGTATCAGAGTGGGCATTTGATCTTTGGAAAAGAAAGTGATAACATAGATTGTTTAATTAATTAATTTGACACACTAATGCACAGTAAGATGGGCATGGGTAAAGCGTTGGAGTGGAGGAGCTCGACTCGGGTCTAAATAGAAAGGAGAAGGCAGGAAAGAGCAGCCACACAGTGCTAGTTTTGGGCGCATGAGAGGGGTGAATTGTGATTCTTTTTCTAATGACTGAAATTAATAAAATGCAAGCAAAAGAGACAGTAAAGGCCCAATCTTTGTAAAGTCATTAGCGGGGTCATTAACCACTATCAAGAGTGTACCCCTCTCCTTCAACATCACCTGCACACAACAATCAAAAACTAAAGCAGACCTGAATATATGTCTCTTGACACCTCTCAGTTGTTCTTATACACATGAATGAATATTCTAGTTGATAGCATCAAGGAGAAAATAGGAATCGTCAATGTACTTTGAGTAACTTCTCATAACTCAATCTAATCCAGATGAAAAATGGTGAATTCTCATATACTTATAAACGGTAAAATTGCAATGTAACTATGCGAAACCTGGCATTCAATAATATTTCCACAGACATGTATGTTTAAACTAGTAAAACAAAATCATATGCAAGAATGCAAATATTTCCCGCAACTTTTATGCAACGGTAACTCCAGAATCATATATTTACACAACCTAAAATCTGAAAGTGCTTTATATCGATACAAAAAACAGACGTGCAATAAGGACGATGATGAGTAAAACAAACTTTGTGTGTATGCTTCGGAATACAGTTTATGCCCACCTTTTCTACCGTTGACTGCAAAAAGGAAGAAATTAAGTGGGCATCAACTACCCGTGAGGAGATGCCCATGAGGGGGAATCCAAAAATGTGAAAATAAATAAAAATAACATTGTAAATAAGTATGACATCTTAGTTTTTCTGCATGCAAATACATAGATGACCTATGCAGTTTATATACGCACGGCTTCATTTGTTCATAGCAATAATATAATAAAACCAAACGACTTCTTATAGTCACCAGGTTATCAGTAGGTTTTGGACAGCCTTGTTCAGCTAGAACCTATGGACCGCTTTCAAATTTTGTTTCGATGGAATGCCGAACATATGACAACAAATTTGCACCCTCAACAGAAGTATCTAATTCTGAGTAATCTGTAGGCCAATTGAAGGAAGTGTTAAGCTTAACTCTAACATTCCATCCAACATAGTACTAACACTAACCACCGTTAATGATTTTAGGAAGGTATTTAAAACCCTTGGTCTCTCTAGGACACCGGACAACTAATAAAACGTTAACAACTACCTATAAGTGTAGACATGCTTGAATCCTTCTGGATAAGTTCCAGGAACACCCCAGCACATCCAATCACCCAAAATGTCACCACCACCATTTTTCTCTCTAAATTTAAACCACACTACCAAGAATATTGTTTACAATTCCCTCACGATAACTTCTCACAATAAAATGCAACAATTAATAGGGAGCAAATAACAACGAATAGGATAAAATTGAACAACAATAAACTTGGGGCCTCGCGCCTGAGAACGCTCTTACCTTTGGCGATGACAATAAAGATTAAACAGTAACCAATATAACTTAATTCAACCTTGTCGTGCCAAAACTTAAGACTAATTATGTTCCACACAACTTTCAAAACTCTCTAAACAATCAATTAACTAAATTTGATATAAATGAAGCAAGTCACTAAGATTAATTAGGAAAAACTAGGTACGACCACTAAATCAATGGTGATGCATGTGATGTGTATGTGCTACTCTCATCATAAGCATGACCATTAATGGTCACCTAAAAAAATATCAACAAAGCAAGAGTGAGTCCAAATCTTAGCAAGTATATAATAAAATGACAAACATTAATATAACCATAAATATAAACACGATCATATCATCGTCCGCTTATCTCATTGTCGTCTCTTTCTGTTCATTAATCATGTAATTATTCATGTATCACATCATCATTTTTTTATTTTCATGAATGCAATGGACATGCTCATGCACATGTCTCAAAGTCTCTTCAACATATATGTCGGGACCCAAATATGCAAATCTGGACCCTCTGTGTATACTGCACTAGTACAGGATCACGCTAGTGCACACAAGCTCAACATCAGTAAATATCACAATCATACACAACGAAAGCATTATGAAAGACATCATATATTAAATAAACTAGTTGAATGACCTTATGGTCAACTTACATGACTATGCCTCTCAAGACTGAATAACATGTTAAACTGCAGTGGAATAAAAATGTAGATAACCCTCCAGTATACCACAGGCAACTAACAAGGCTTCTAAACATTCGTATCCTCCTGGTACACCTCCTCCAGCATTGGTGTAGACTCTCCTCAACTGGTGATTTGTTGATGGCAAGGGTGAGTATTTAAAGCACTCAACAAGTTGTGCACAGAATGCAATTCTATCTTAACTATATGTGAGGCTTATTCAAAGGTAAAAGGCTAACAGGGCTATTTTGCAACAAAGCAGCGTTTATGAACAAGTACAATAAATAGATTGTAAAGACAGTAAAACAAATAACAATAAATAGTAATTTCAGCATTTTCCAAGTAAACAAGGTTTTCCAATCCTAAGTCAAGTTCCAACCTTCCATATGGCAATCCTGCCATCCCAACCAAGTTTCCATTTAATTAAACTAACGCTTAACTGTAATTCCCGGTCATTGCTCAATACCGTGAGCACAGCTATCCGAATAGATTTACACTCTGCAGAGGTTATGCATTTTACCCACATGACATGATCATCTCTTGTTGCCAAGCTATTGACACACTTTGGTGTGTCGACAGAGAGATCATGATAAAGCCTTTACAATGCACTGCTTTAACCCGATACTACCTGCTAAAGTTTATGATGAGGACATCACTACTATGGATATATCCACACCTCATTGGACCAACTCCAACACATCATCCATGGGCCAAGAAGATAGAGATATCACACTACAAGAAACAGAGAAAAATTCGTGGGTTTTTTTAAATTCGTGGGCAAAAAAACCCACGAATTTATTTATTTAAATTCGTCGGTTTCTATAAAACCCACGTTTTTAATTAAATTTGTGGGCCACAATAACACCCACGAATTTATTTATTTAAATTCGTGGGCCACAATAACACCCACGAATTTGTTTATTTAAATTCGTGGGCCACTATACACCCACGAATTTACTCATTTAAATTCGTGGGCCACCAATTACCCACGAATTTACTCATTTAAATTCGTGGGCCACCAAATCCCCACGAATTTAACCCGAATAGAAAAAAGCCAATCGGCCCGCACGCGCGCTGCGATCTTATTTGCTCTCTCCCCTGCGCCGCGCGCGCCTCGCGCGCGCCCATACGGCTCGACGCGCGCGGCCTCACCGTCCCCTCGTCGTCGCCCGCCGCGCCGCGCCGCTCTCGCGCCGCGCCGCGCTGGCCGCCGCCGCGCTGCCGCTCGCCGCGCCGCCGCCCGGCCGCCCTCCGCCCGCGCCGCCGCCGCTTCGGCCTTCGAGACGCCGCCCGCCGCCGCCGCCCGCGCCGCCCCGCCCGCTTCGGCGCCAAGGCTCCCCTCTCGCAACTCCGGACTCCCACCGCATCTCGTTGCGGGTCACGTCGCCCTACGGCAATGCCTACACTACGCGGAGAAGCGTGCGGTCGGAAACTTCGCCTTCACCTCCTCCGAGGCGGCGACTACCTCGCCGCTTACGGCGCCCGACCACCGACCGCCCGCCACCATCGGGTTCGAGTTCGATCGGCGCGTGGCGTCTCCGCCAAGGATTGGAGCACCATCGCCAAGAAGGGCGGTCGATGTGAGTGCTTCTCCTCCTCTATCCAACGCAAACCTTACTTGATTCCTTGGATTAATCACCCCATGCCGCATGATTTTGTTGCTTTGAAGAATTGGATACCTAGCATGTTAGGATTGATTGATCGAATGAGATGGGTAGGAATCGATTTCAAAATAGACACCGAGAAATTCACGGGACTCAAGAGTTAATATCCTCTATTTTTAGAACAAAGGCTAAAAGCCCACTTTGTTAGGAAGCTAGAATACTTAAGATCCTCTATAGAGTTGGGCACTGCGCCTGGGTTTGACTCCTCCTCCACGGTTCTCTCGAGATCCCAGCGTCATGCAAGACCAAGTGAGGACAACAGTTCTTGTTTGTTTAGATGCATCTTAATTGAAGGTGTCTGTCAAGAGTTCATTTAGTTTGATTAGTTGTGGATTTATGCGTATTAGTGTGCAGCGATCGAGGTTGATGCAGTTTGCATAAATTTCATCTATATGTTGTGCCTTTGTTAATTATCTGCTTTTGGAGAAGTAGATTTCAGCTTGTGCCGGATCGAGAGTGAATTCACTGCATAGAGGAGTGCGATTATTCAATCTTGATACATTTGGTTGTGTCGATTAAAAGAAAGGTTAATTATTCGGTAAAGGCATGTTTCTCATTGAGTGAATGACAGTATTTTTAGTTATCTTGACAAAAATGTGCGGAAATTTGGTCTTGTTTTTATGTGCACATATGTTTTATAAGTTTGACTTCCTTATTTGTCGCTCTTGCATGCTTCTAAATTTTATTCTAACGATACAGTTTACATTGATTAATCTGTTATTAGTTTGATAGAACAGGTCCACATGTTTTCTTTGTGTCTCTATGTGGAAAACTAAAGTTTTGATAATTTATATATAATTTTCCGAACAGAGATAAGAGCTGCTCGGTATTAATCTTCATCGTATTGGTTGACCTTGCACGAAGTTAGATTTTTGAACTATGTGACTTCTATTAGCACTCCATGTTGGTAGCTTAATATTTGTCACTCTTTTCTAAATAGAATGAATAGATAATCTGTATATGTGCATTTGCAAAACATTCTATGGGATCATTCTTATGCTTGCAATCTGGGACTCTTTTTTATGTCACATTATTGAGACTAAAGATAGATATTTTATGGCTCGACTTGTTGCCAGAAATTTAGAATGGTAGGTAATCCTTCTGTACATTAATGAATGTTTTCTACATAGTGTATGATTAATAATCAAAGCTATTACACTACTCATGGAATTGTCATGTAACAACTAGTAATACTATGAACTGTTAATGAAGATAGCCATTTTGGTTCAGAGTATATCTAATGCTAATCAGTCTTTACATTCATTACACAACCTAAGTTAACCTTGAACTTGCAGGTTTCTAGGTCACGCCCTCCAGCATGTACTAACGACGACATCATAGAAGACATCTTCAACAGCGCCGACGGTGGTGGTAGCACCCACAACTCCAACAACCCCGAGGCATGAATTCCATTGTGAGCTCGATTGGTGTATAACTGTTGTACTTTATAACTTGTTGTGATGGATACGTTGTGATCGACTTATTGTGATGGACTTATTTTAATGGAATGTGGATTGTATCTATTGCGGTTGTAATGTGTTGTACGTCATTGCGTAGTTTACAAATTGCCGTTGGATGTGTGATTGGATTATCTAAGGATCTGCTAGAATGTCTCCTTCTGGTTTGAGAGATTGATATATATATTATAACTGCAAATGTTTTTTTGTCTGTTGAGTGGATGTCCTATTTACAAGAGAGGTCATGCCGAAATTTTGTACATTTCGGAGACTTAGTTTTAAGCCGGTTTTGAAGAGTTAATAGGTTGGTTTCAGTATTTTTGTACTGGTAATAGGTTTGGTGTCTCGTTTGTTAATTCTTCGTTCGCTTGAACTTCATTGTGGAGTTTGTCTTTTGTGTTAGTGTTTCGATCGATTTGAACAAAATAGATGATCCTTCTTATTTATTCTTCGCTAGCAATTTTTAGTTTCAATTTTCTTTTGCCTTTTCTTTTCTTCTTTAGTTGTTATATGTATTGAGTGCGATACATATATATATATATAAATACATACATTTGGATATATATATGGATATATATATATACATTTTTTTTGTAAAAATGACTGATAAATTCGTGGGTTTATTAAACCCACGAATTTAACAATTAAATAAATGAGTTATTTAGCCCACAATTTATCGATTAAATTGTGGGTTTATTAAACCCACGAATTTAATCTGATAAATCGTGGAGTTATTTAGCCCACAATTTAATCCGTTAAATTCGTGGGTTTAATAAACCTACAATTTAATCTGATAAATTGTGGGTTTAATAAACCCACGAATTTAACTCAGATTCCCAATTAAATTCGTGGGCTTGGCAGAAACCCACGAATTTAACTTAAATTCGTGGGTACTCACGAATTTAATTAATTAATTTCGTCGAGTTAAATTCGTGAACTAAATTCGACAGTTTGCTCACGAATTTAAATTAAATTCGTGGGTTTTAGCTTAAATTCGTGGGTTTTTGGCCCACGAATTTTTCCCTGATTCTTGTAGTGTCAAATCCATCACGTTCTGGAATCCAATTCGGCCTCCAGATACCAGTCTGAAGTAAAATGAGCATAACTTTTGCATACGGAGTCCAATTGGAGAGTTATTGTACTTGATTGAATGCTTACAACAAGACCTTTCAAATGGATCTAGTCCCAGCCCTAGATTCATCGTGGATCAACCGAAATCATTGAAATAATAAGTTATATCACTGTTTTGGGTTATTTTGGGCTTTGTAAGCTGAGTGGGCCTAAGCCCAAGTTGTGTGCGCCCCTGGCTGTACACAACCCTAGGATGACCCTCTCACATCCCTCCCTCTCATAAAATCAGTAGCCGTCGCTATAGAAACTTGGGTTTTGTTTAGTTGTAGTTTTCCTTGGTGAAACTATTTGGTATTCTCTTGTTCGGCGAGATCAACAGCAATACCGTGCTTCGGAACCCCACATCAATACTTCAATTATATTTGCAATTTCAGATTGCTTTTGGTTTGTTCTTGCTTGTTCTTCGATTGCTTGCAGGAATTGATCTTCGTGATCAGGTCAACCGGGTTTTGGCACGATTGATAACAACTCGGAGTTTGGTTCAGCGATTGCTTGGTGTCGGTCGTGTTTCGATCGTAACCTGTATCGTGAGGTCATCTCCACTAATCGATAGCTATCCATCTCACCGAAAGATCGGGCCTCCATTAAGCCTCATTAGGTGGTATCAGAGCTTTCGTTGATCGGTGAGAATTTCAGTACCTTAGATTAGTTTTTGTTCTCTGTCCCAAATTGAAAATTACTCCACAAAAATTCATCCTTCAGATTCAATCTGGTATTTTAGTGAGTTTTGTTAGGTTTTGATCCATTAGAGTCCTTGTTTTAGTTGATGATCGCTTTTCTTTCGCGTAGCTTTTATTTCAATGTCCTGTCTATTGTTTTGTTCATAACTTTCTCAAACGAGCTCGGATTCTTGTGTTCTTGCACTTTCCTGAAACCTGGGGATGAGCTCTCCAAAAACCTAGTTGGGCACGGATTCTAATTCCATACCTAAGTTAGATTAATCTGGACTTCAAATTGGTGAAGCAAGTTGTACTTCCAATCCAGATCGGTTCGGTATTTTGATCATAATTCTCACGCCCGAACTCCGATTGAGATGTTTTTGTACTTTCCTAAATCCTTGAAGAGTCCTCTACAAAAACGTTTTTGGGTGTCCTTTGTGATTCGGACTCTTTCAAACCGAATTTAAGTCGGATTCGGAATCGGTCTCGCATACTGAAATTGGGGTTATTCTGTGGTGTTCGGTTTTTGAGCTATAACTTTTACACCCGAGCTCCAAATTGCATGTTCTTGTACTCTTTTGAAAGCTGAGGACATAAGCTTCAATTCTTTCCATAGTGAACCATCCAAATTCGGTTGTTTTGAAGCTTTAATCTGGGCGACAATTCTGCTACCCTAGAAACATTGAATTTGGGTATCTTGCTTTAATTCGTGTTCTAGCTTCCTTTGAGTTGGTTGAATCCAATAGTATCTACAATCCATAAAACCCCAAAAATATTTGTACACATACCTTTGGGAACCAATTCATCTTTTGCAAATACTTTGATCCCAATTGAGGCTAGCTTTTTCATATTGCTTGGGGCTGCTCTACTTAATACGTTGCATAATCTTGAATTGTGATATCATACTATCTTGTGACATCGAGTTGGGGATTTCAAAACTTTGTTCATACTAGTGTTGGCCGAAAGTCACTCAAAGAAAGAAAAGAGAAAGAAAGACCAAGAAAACAGAATAGTGGCCGACAGCACTACATTGAGCAAAACCCTAATTTGTGTTCATTATTTTTCAGATTGTGCAATTGTATTAATTAGTGAGCAATCTTGTGCCCTTTTACCTTTTCTGAAGCAATTAGCTAGCGTTTCTTCATAACTTATGCAACACGAGCTTTGTTGCTGAAATTATTCTTATTTAGCTCATTCCATTGGTTGCATTAAGTTCAATCATCTTTGCGTGTGTGTTGTCTTGAAATTCGCTTATATCCTTGTGATCGGCAACTAGGGCTTGTGAATTCTAGTTTAGATTATTACTTATCATTACAATCACTAGAATTATCAGATTGCAAAGGAAATAAATATTGCGTGTTCAAGCTCCACCTTCTACTAGCCAAATAGCTATCGTTCTCCTTGCAATCGCTTTGCCAAGCTTGAGTGTGGTTATCACGAACCAGCCGCCGGACACCACCTGTTTGCATGGTAAGAACTTGGTAAAAGTTTGAAAGTGAGAGACTTTGAATCACCAGCACATAGTAGTTGATAGGAACATATACTTGTGGTTTGTTTCTTGTCTTCACTAACAATGGCAGGTTCTCAACGTCGTAGTGGTTGGGCCAACAACATCCTAGGAGAAGAGGTAGTTCACACTCCGAGATACCAAGAACGTATGAGCAAACCTTCACCATCACCGGAGGTACGACGGCATAGCACGCGTACGAAAAGTAATTTCACTGTTCCTAATTTTAGTGGTAAATATGATCATGAAGATTATTTTACTTGGGAATTATCTGTAGTACAATCATTTGATAAATATGGAATTCCTGAGCATGATAAGGTTAGGGTTGTTACTAGTGGATTTACTGATCATACTACTCTTTGGTGGAATGATTATATGCGTAAAAATCAGGACATCCCTAGAACATGGATTAAATTGAAGAAAATTATGAGAGCTAGATTTGTTCCTCCATATGTTGCTCACCAATTACGGAAGGAATTGCAACATCGAAAACAAGGTAGTAAAACTGTGGATGAGTACTACCAAGAATTTCAGCGTAGATATTTACGTTGTGGGTTAGAAGAGATCGAAAAGACTCAGATGAACAGCTTTTATTGTGGGCTAGATTTTGATATTCAGATGATGATATCTTGTAAAGAATTCAATTCTATGTCATGCTTGCTTAATCTTTCACGTAATTCCGAAAGAAAAATAAAGAGAAGACAATCAACCATAGTTCAGGTTCCTACAGAGTTAAATGCTACTCCTGTTGCATGCACTACACCAAACCCTAATAAGAGCATACACCCCAAGCATGCGAAAGAAATACCAGAAAATTCGAGTGAAGTAGAGGATAGTACATGTGAGGATGATTCTACTAACTCAATCCAATCTACTTCTGTTGCTTCTCTTGTTGCTATTCCATTTGATATGCAGGTTACTTCTGAAGATGCGGAGCTAAAAGCTGAAATACCTGTGTTGTCAAGTGAAATTTTTGAGGTACCTACTACTTCTGAGGAGGATTCTAATGACTATGGTACATATCTGATTTTACAGCAAGAAAGGAAGCAAGTTTGTGAGTATGTTCCAACTGTACTTAATTCTATTGAGTTACCATCTTGTGCCACTATTGTAGAACCATGTGATGAATTGCATGCTTTTAATTTTGATCATGTGGTGCTAATTACGCATAAGGAAGTGATAGCTAGAATATCCCCTACCATTGTTTTGTGCTATATCATGTTGAATGAGCCTGTTAGCTTGAATTGTGCTATGGATAAGATTTCTGAAATTTCATCTCTTAAGTCTTTATCTAGCACCTATGCCTACTGTTTTGAATTCAATTTATTTGGAGATTATGGCATAGATGGCAAGTTTCTTGTTTACAGAATATGCATTACTTGTGATAGACTTGCTGAATTGAAGCTTGCTATTTTGGGCAATCCCAGTTGTATGCCATAGCTTGTTTCATGTAAGGCACCATCAAATTTTCCTGATATGTGTGATACCCATAGCTTGCTACCACATTGTTTGAATTTTAGTACATTGACATGTATTACAAATCAGCATGTCATAGTTGATGAGTGGAAGCCCAGTAAAATTGTGTCACCGTTGTTGGAATTGTTTGATATTGCTTGTTTACAATCTGGTCATATGAATGAGCTATGCTTGTTACCAAAACTTGTAGTTTTGCCCATCGATGTTATTGAACAAGGCTTACAAAACATGAGTATTCTTTATCTAAGGTCAGGGATAGATATGTGCTTTACTTATATTCGCAAATTAAGTTGCAAACTGAATCTTGTTAATATTTATGTTATATGCTTCACTTATAACCACAAATGAGTTGCAAAATTATGAGGAAAGGTACTTTGCTTAAATCTGATTTCCTCATTTGCTGTTATGTAAATATCATTCCGCGAATCCAAAAGAACAATGAAATATGCGATATATACATATATACTGCGTACACATTGTTCTTTTTGTTGGTTATTTTTTTCCAGCTTGTCCAAAACCGAGGATTGTTTTCCTTCAAGGAGGGGAGGAAGCATCGAAGAGTGGTAGCTTTCATCAAGCCATTATATGCTGGAAAGAAGTGTTGAGCTATATGGATAATTATCAGGTGAATCCTCTAAATGTTTTTCTTATCTTTAAAATATATAAAGAGGCGGAGCTACTATTTTATTTAAATAAACGCAGGACCTATATGAGGACACTTTGTGCTAAAGACGAGCAAAAAGGAGAGCTTGAGTCGAGGACAACTCAAATTCAAGAAGGGAAGGATGATGAGGACATCACTACTATGGATACGTACACACCTCATTGGACCAACTCCAACACCTCATCCATGGGCCAAGAAGATAGAGATATCAAATCCATCACATTCTGGAATCCAATTCGGCCTCCAGATACCAGTATAAAGTAAAATGAGCATAACTTTTGCATACGGAGTCCAATTGGAGAGTTCTTGTACTTGATTGAAAGCTTACAACAAGACCTTTCAAATGGATCTAGTCTCAGCCCTAGATTCATCGTGGATCAGCCGAAATCATTGAAACAATAAGCTATATCACTGTTTTGGGCCTTGTAAGAGTGAGAGGGCCCAAGCCCAAGTTGTGTGCGCCCCCTGGCTGCACACAACCCTACGACGACCCTCTCACATCCCTCCCTCTAATAAAATCAGTAGCCGCCGCCATAGAAACTTGGGTTTTGTTTAGTTGTAGTTTTCCTTGGTGAAACTCTTTGGTATTCTCTTGTTCGGCGAGATCAACAGCAATACCGTGCTTCGGAACCCCACATCAATACTTCAATTATATTTACAATTTCAGATTGCTTTTGCTTTGTTCTTGCTTGTTCTTCGATTGCTTGCAGGAATTGATCTTCGTGATCAGGTCAACCGGGTTTTGGCATGGTTGATAACAACTCGGAGTTTGGTTCAGCGATTGCTTGGCGTCGGTCGTGTTTCGATCGTAACCTGGATCGTGAGAGTCATCTCCACTAATCGATAGCTATCCATCTCACCGAAAGATCGGGCCTCCATTAAGCCTCATCATTTTAACACTGGTGGAACTGATTACCACATCCAAGTGCACTATGTGAGTTGATCCATAACTCGGGACTCACACCGCCATTGATAGTACCAAGCTAAGATATTGTAAATTAATCAGCTAGGTTGTCCCATACCAGACATGTGGTTGCATGATTGACTCAGGTCAAAGGCTTGCAAGGTTAAGTCCTTAAGATGATCAAGGCAAGACTTCCACATACCCTCTGCCCATCGGGCCCACCTTGGCACACTTGCCCTAATCTAAGTGATTACCACCCCAGTTGATTACCAAACACCACGTGCCATCAACAAATCAACATCGTTGCGTGACATCCCTCGCCACTACAACTCAATCTCATTGTGTGACCACACATGACACACAAGTTCATAATATTGTTCCATATTCCATTAGTCAAGATTAAACATTGATGATTCAAGTACATGTGATGACGTGACATGGCTAAACAACTAACACGGTCTAACCATCTCATGTTGATTTTAATATTAACCAACTATAGTGAACCAATCTAGGGTGACAATAGATCATGGCATACAAATGACAAGGTAGGGTATAGATCAAATTGGTAGATTAACTAAGTCCCAATTTAATTTGAAACAATTGTACACGTGAAATAATATGCAATAGAGTAAAACAATAGTGTGATTTTATAAACATGGGTTCAACATATTCAAAGCACAACTTGCCTTGCCAAAGGTCCTGGTCTTGGTCTGAAACGTGCTCTTGAATTGACGGATCTTCCTCCGATGCGTCGCACAATTCAGCGTCTACACGAAACGAGAGAGAAAGCAAAATAAACACCAAAATAGAGAGCAAACAAACTCAAAATTAAATAAAATTCACTATTAAATAGATCTCAATTTTACAAACTTTTAGAAATTTGAATCACTTCAATCGGAGCTCATATGAAGGAGAACAGGCACGTGGAAGATTCAAAAATCATAAAATTAGAAATCAAATAATAAACCGAATTATTTTTATTCTAAAAAATCGCTTTATTGTGTCACTGTGATATTAGGGCGATGTCAGCATCGACTCGGATACTGACACGTGGCCTTGGTGCATACACCTAGTCCACCGGTCTGCGTCGGTCTACCGTGAACGTGGTTCACGGCGCCTCGTGCTCCGGCCCCTCCACGCGTCACGATGCAACTGGCTGTGACAGCGCCGAGCCGATGTCCGACACATGGCGCACATTAGCGAGACCTTCGAATCGAACAATGGCAACGCAAACTGACATGGCACGATCTAAGCAGTTCACATAGAATCTGAAGGCCATGCTTACCTATGCAGTTTACTGCTGACGCGATAACGTGGCTTGATCTCGGTGGTTCAAAAACGATCTGACGGTCAATAGCTCCCAATCCCAGCGATGGCGGCACAATGGCAGGGTTTCACCAGATGCGACTGAAGGATCTAGTTGGCCTAGAGGGAGGGTGAACAGGCGACTTTTACTAATTTTGACTTCTTCAAAACAATTCACAATTCTTTATTAGAGAAAAGCACGAGCAGTATAAAACAAACAATGATTACAATAAAGCAATAAAGATAAATAGAGCACAAAAGAGACAGAGATTTATCCAGTGGTTGAGCGCACTCTAACCCACGTTGAAGCACTTCTTTCAAGTATTGCTTCTCCAAAGCTAGTCGCATGATAACTCGGTGATCACTCAGATAACTCTTTCACTACTCCAGTGAGGTGAGTTCCAAACCTCTCACAATCACAGTGGCCTTCCACAATCACCTTTGGACAGGTCGCACTGTTCACTTTCTCCAAGCTGTCTAGGATCACTAAGACCCAAGAGTAATAAACTTTGCACAAGTTCTGTCTCTTGGTTCACTTTGCTACTCACACAGCTAGACTTTGGCTAGGAGCTAAAACACTTAAAGATGTTTGAGAATTTTTGGTTTGAAGGTGAAGCACAGACTGCTTTTGAGAATGAGAGATATTTTCAATGCTAAAATGTAAAGGAGTTCAATCTCTATTTTGGTAGATGGCTCAGGAAATGCTTATATAGCCATTTGGAATGAATATAGCCGTTACACCTGCTACAGTAGCCGTTGGACGTGTCAGGTGTCAGAAATATCAGAAAAGTACACGTACAACGGACTAAGTAACAGTGCCTAGCGATACTGGACATGTGTATGACGGACCAAATTTGAATATTTACGACAGACCAAAAAATTTGGTCTGTAGTACATAGGCTTTACATAGAGTTTGGTCCGCCACACAACTGAGAAAGATACATGTACGTCAGACCAAAAATTTTGGTCCGTTGTGCATGGGCTTTTCAAAGAGTTTGGTCTAGCATAGAGACACATGTACGTCGGACCAAATGTTTTGGTCCGTCATACATGGAGATTTAAAGATTAGTATCCAAAGACCCTTTTTCAACAGAGATAAGTTTTATCCAAGCGATTTACTTTAGCAACGGACTAAAATTTTAAGCAAGAATGTTTGGTCCGTTGTCAAAGTAAAATCCTTTTGAATGATAAAGAATATCCATTTAAGGTTTCAATAAATAGGACTTCAAAGTTTGGTCCGACCAAAGGCTTATGAACTGAATGAGTGCCGGACCAAAATATTTGGTCCGCTGTAAATGGAAAACGAAGAACATTTTGGTCTGTCACGGAGAAGAGACTATAACATGTACGCCGGACCAAATAATTTGGTCCGTCATACATAGGCAATCCCTTGGCTATCAGATGATTTTCAAGGAGGTTTTTACCAAGGATGAAGGAATATGAAAACAAGATGTTTTGGTCCTATGAGCAGGTATTCTGATGGGAATTTTGATGCAGAAGAGTTTCAAGATTGGACCAAAGAATCTTTTTGACTTCAAAAGAATATGCTGTGTATGCAGCTAACTAAAGAAAAGGATAGCTGAAATTTGGTCTGTTGTATACTAAAAATATGATTAAAAGGTCAATGTCAAAGTGTCTTTTGCCTCGAGAAATCTAGTTTTGTCTTTGCCTTATGATCCAATTCACTAGCTTGTGCAAAGTCCCTCTTTAGACAACCAAAAGAAAACAATCCTAGCTATTTGACTTGAATCATCTCCCAAGTTACAAACTAGAAACTAAGCACCTTAATCTTGTTCGTCCAACTTGCTCCATCATTGATTCCAGCATAAGTTCTTCAAAGCCTTTTAGTATTATTAACTTAGTCATCAATACCAAAACTATAATAAAACACAATAAAAAGATTGAGGAGGCATAGATGCTATCAATGACGAAGACGACCACCGATGCGGCATTCCGACGAGCTTCCGGTAATGTTTTCACCTTGGCCTGATACGACTCAACTGAGCATCACAGATCCGATCCTCACGAAGGCAGAGAAGGCTCGCTGACGGTGAAAAACGGCCAAAACCGCGGCGACGCACAAGCAACTACGGCGAGCTCCCTGATGCGAACGGCGTCGATGCTGGCGGCACTCTCGGTGTCTACGGATGCAAAACAAAACGGTGAACCTCGGGATGCGGTTGCGCCTTAAATAGCCTCGCGAAACGGATGCAAAACGGAGACCTAGCTCCTCACAACGGTGCAACCGTGTCGGCCATGGACTCCGCCAGCAGCTCGGAGAAGGACTTCTGTCGTCCATCTGATGGACGATCAATGGTCGAGAATCCTCAAAGACGTGGCGCAATCAAAACCGATTACGGAATCTAACGGCCGAAGATACTAGGGTTTCCAAAGTGCTTCTACCGTCGGATTAAAGATCAATGGCCATGATCAGCTTCTAGAACTTGGGCCAACGCACACACAATAAATGGGCGTGGCCCATTACTGATTTTCCTTAGATTTTTTTATTCAAAATAAATTTGATAATTGAACTAACTAGTTTAAGGCAAATAAAATATCAGGAAAAATCCAAAAAAATTCTTAAAAATACTTTGAGACATTTTGAACTTCAGTAAAATATTTTTATCCAAACTTTATATTAATATATATCTATAAATAATTAGTTTTTCACAATAAGCAAATATACTTAATTTGAAATACATTCAAATAAATCCTAGGAAAATTCCCAAATAAAATATTGTTTTTAAAACTTTATTTTGAATTTCTAACAAAATAAATACTTTTATGAAAAGATCAATATACAAAGTATTTAATAAATGCAAATAAAATCCAGAAAAATTCAATAAATTTAGAGAGATCATATAATGCTCAAATAACACAATAAATTAAATAAAAGGCAAAAATTAGGATGTTACAAACCTCCTCCCCTTAACAGAATCTCGACCCCGAGATTCAAGGCTAAATAGATAATAGGTTTGAGAAATCTAACTTCAGATCCTCTTCACGCTCCCAAGTAGCTTCACTATCTGAATGATTGCTCTACTGAACTTTAGAAAAGCGAATTGTCTTGATTCTAATATTGCGCTCCATCACATCCAAAATCTTGTTTGACTGCTCTTTGTATGTCAGATCCTTCTGCAGCTCAGTTGTTTCTAATGGCGTCTGCTCTGTTGGCACTCGAGACAATTCTTAAGTTGAGACACATGGAAAACATCATGCACTCCTGCCAATGACTGCGGCAATGATTTTTTTAAATAATATATTTTATAAAAGTAACTGCGACATTAATACGCTGGGAAAAAATTAACAAAAATAATAATAGTTCGGCCAACCGTTTAGCGAAATTGAAGTAGTAGCCAGATGGTTGGGCGAAGACCATATTTTGCCCAACCATTGGGCGAAAATGCGTTAATTGCGTCATTAGCATCGCCCTGACAGAGCAGCCGGGTCCCTGCTTGACATGTGGCTATTTTCGCCAAACGGTTGGACGACAACCTATTTTCGTCACACGGCGCTTTCAAAGCGGCCGCTCGGCCAGGCTTCGATTTCAAATGGCTGGGCAACAGGTTATAGTCGCCACACGGTGTGGCGATAACTCATTGTCGCCCAACCGTTTGCCGATAATAGCTAGGTTGTCGCCCAACAATGTGATGAAAATAGGCACGTGTCAAGCAGGCATTCGACTGCACTGTCAAGGCGGTGCTGATGGCGCAATTAACGTAATTTCGCTCAACGGTTTGGCGAAAATATGGTCTTCGCCCAACCATCTGGCTACTACTCCGATTTTGCTAAACGGTTGGGCGGACTGGTATTATTCTTGTAAATTTTTTTCTCGGCTTATTAATGTCGCAATTATTTTCATAAAATGTATTATTTTTTAAAAAAAATCCTGCGGCAATTCTACTTGGCCTTGATTTTTATTTTATGAATTAATTAGGTTAATCTCTTGATTAAAAGTACTAATTAAAGTTACTGATTTTGCGTAGATCATATATGTACATGTATATATATTTAGAACAAGTCATTTTGAATCAAATTTTGCTTAAGATTTGAGTATAAAGGTTAATGTAATCATGATAATAAATTGAAGATTTTACCTTCTCTGCGAACCAGACCACTAGTTCTAAGTTGGTCCCACTGGTCATTTGGGGTCGTGGTGTGCTAGCTGAAATCGGTTGCTATTGGGCTAATTAGATTTTTTTTAAATAATACTATTTTTATTCTATTTTACAAAAATAATATGCCAAATTTTTTTTTACAAAACTACCCACCTGTCGCTATTTCAAAAGGCGACAGAGAGTCTGTCGCCATTTCAAATGGCGACAGACAGCCTGTCGCTGTTTCAGATAGGGACAGACTCTCTGTCGCCATTTGAAATGGCGACAAAGAGCAACTGTCACCTCTGTCACCAATTTAAATAGCGACAGCCTGTATGTCGCCATTTGAACTGGCGACATACTCTCTGTCGCCGTTTGAAATGGCGACAGGACAACGCTATAATAACGCAGCGGCCCGCCCCACTCGAGCCAAAGACGCAAGACAAAAAAAAAAAAAAGAAGAAGAGAAGAAGAGAAGAAGAGAAGAAGAGAGGAGGAGGAGGAGGAGGAGGAGGAGAAAGGGAAGGAGATCTGCATTTCGTTAGGTACTAATTTTTTTTAAGTATTTAAATGTTAAATATGTAATATAGTAATCAGATTAAATAGAGTAGATGACTTAGTTAGGAATGAGAACCTGATGCAAGTTGTTTAGCTAGTTGACTTAGTTAGGAATTTATATTTATTTCGGTAAGAATAGATGTTTAGTTAGATGAATTAGTCAGGAATTTATAGTTATGTCGGTATGGACAGATGTTTAGTTATGCGACTTAGTTAGTAATTAATTTTCGATGTAGGGATGACCTAGAGGTAGGGATTAAAATTTAGATTGTAATAATAGTTTTTTTATTAGAGATTCTGGATAAATTTTTGACGAACTGGGAAATGTAGAATCTAAATTCGGTTATTTGTGTACTTAGAATTCGGAGATATCATGTAGAGTAGGGTGGCTAAAATTGTCAGGACCGAAAAATAACTCAATCTGTAGAGGTTCCTGACACATTAGTTTAGTTATGTTCTCATAGAAATTTGAAAATGATCACGAAATCTGAAGAATTTGTAAGAATTGAAATATTGCAACTGTACTGATTAAACGCTGGCCGGAAAGTATGGACCGAAAGCAGAATGAATTAAACTACGTTCTTGGAATTCAAATTTGTGATCATTATTAGTCGTACAATGTAGCGTTAAATTGTGCAAATGTTAAGAATTCGATGAATTTGCATGACAGGTATGGATGATAGAGTGCAATTTAAAATATATTATGGAGAAGGAGTTCCGCACATGGGTGTTGAAGGGGTAGATCTAAGTCATTACGCAAGTGTAGAGGCTAGCCTATCACGCGCAGGGGAGCGTTCATGGGCTACGGTTTTGAGATGGTTGTACCACATGTTCTCTTTGGACCGTGAATTGCATGATCTGAAGTTACATGGAGTAGTTTGCCGAAGAATAGATTGCACGTACTGGGAGTTAATGGAAATGAGAGGGCAGAAATCTTGGAGTTCGTACGTAAGAATTGCAATTAAGAAAGGATGGCCATTAGTGTTATTGGCACAAGCATTTGAGAAAGTCAATACCGGGCATGCGACGCAGCAAGAGGTTGTTGATGAAGAACCAGAGGAAGTTGGGGAGAGCAGTAGAAGTAGAGAAGGCTTAGTAGAGCAGGATATAGGTTGGTCGATCTGAAGTGCAAGGTGAGAGAGCCGATGTTGCAAGGAGAGGTTCAAGAAGCAATGGGCATGGCGGCGAGGGCGAAAACATTGAGTCGATGGTGAAGTGATGGACACGAGAGAATGAGGACTATGAGGCTTTAAGTAATGATGAAGCCGCTGAAGATCTATTCCCCACAAAGTGGGATGAGTATCCGTTCGACAGGCTGGTGGTGAACGATGACGAACAGTTCCCTTCGCAGTATGATCAGAATGAGGTGAGAAAAGATGCAATTTACAAGAATAAGAGTGAGGTTCAAGAAGCAGTAATAGCATGGTCGATTGTCGCTTGCAGAGCCTTCAAGGTTGTAAAGTCCGATCGTGGGTGTATGATGTAAGATGCCGACGGAGGGTTGCCCGTGGCGCTCCATGCGTACCACCTAAATGGGACACCATTTGGAAGTGTTCTATAGTCGTTCCACATACATGTGTACTAACGAGTCTGTGCAATCAAATCGAAACATATCATCGAGGCTTTATTGCCAATGCAATGTCTGAAGAGATTGTAGGCAACCTAGATTTAGAGCCACGGGCCATCGTACTCGCAATACAACAGAGGTTCCAAAGATACAATAAGCTACGCGAAGGCATGGAGAGCAAAGCGAAGGCATTGGAAACACGGTTCGCACGCACGAAGACTCCTACGTAACTTGCGAGTTTGCTTGTGTTTTCTACATTTTTTCCCTTCTGTTAGTACCTACGATCTCGGTGGCTTGCGAATTAATGTTGTGCTTTCTTGTTTTGCAGGTACACACGCAAAGGCTTCGTCGGCACGTAGAGCTGGGCAGCACGCATGGTACCTCATGCGCAGCAGTGGGCACTGGCTCTTGCGGATGTGATCGACGAGACTGCCCCCTACGACCACGGCACGTACGACGCATATATCGAGTGGTACAGCACGCGCACCCGCGTTCGAGTTGTGCGTGTCGTGGAGTCTCCTCCCAGGCACGATCCGACCACTTCCGACACGTACCCCACCCAGCCAGACTCTGCTTTCCACCACGCGGTTCATACTCCTTCCATTTGTCATTCAACGTAACGTCTTGAAAATTATGCCAACTAACTAGCCTCTTTTCGTTTTCGCAGAGCGACCTTGCTAGGGAGGCACATGAGGCAACGTCGGCGTTGATACAGGCGGTCGGTGCCACCCATATGATAGGGGTCACAGCGGACGGCCTTCGAGGGGCGCTGCGCCATATTCAGGACTTGACTTACCGTGTCGTACACCGACGCCGTAGGCGCCCAGGCGGACGACGTGGTACGAATCCCCCTCGCTCGTCTGGCATGACGAGGTCGACACAGTGCGAACCCGACCGCCCGCATCGGACACGCACTGGGGCTCGGTGTCCGGACCCGCGTCATCCCGATGATCGCAGGTACAACAGGTGGTCTCTTTTTTCATATATTTTGTTGCTCACATAACGTGTCGTTCTAACTTGAAAAGTTTGTCAGCCGCCGATCCCGCCGACAGAGTGCGAGCACCTCGGGGACTACGGTACTTTCCGGGACGAGGACTTCGACTTTCTCTGGATCCTTATCGCCATCCGCGGTGTGGTACTTGGTTCGTCGCGGCTCGCGATCGGCCCCGGCCCATCTCGGTACACACAGGACGCCACGCTTCTCCGACCCGGTCCGGCCTCCTAGGAGTACTCGTGGGCGGGACCTGACCAGCTCACATATCCGTCGGACATGTGCAAGATCGTAGGAGGCACAGGACCACACGAGTGTTGCACCGCCAGGGCCCTAGCTAGTTTGTTTCTTTTACACATGATGTACCGTAAACAATATCATCTTTTACTTCCTTAGCTCATGTAATATCACATATGTTAGTTTTATTTATGAAGTTTTGTGCTATATATAATCTTTTACTTCCGTGGCGCTATTTGTAAATATGCTACAAGTACCTTTGTCACGTCGATAGGACAGACACACGTAGCTACTTTGTCGGTCGCGATGCGACCTTGTAGCGACTTTCCACGCCGATTAGACAACTCACGGCGCAATGCTTTCAACCTTTTTAGGCCGATTTGACCACACGCTGACAGACCTCTACTGTTTCGCACACAGGCTTTTGTCACACATGCAGGTACAGTTCAAAGTGACCACTCACTGCCTACTTTTGTTCGTGATGACAGGTCGTGTGGCTTTTCTCAGATGGTGACAAGTCGTGCAGCCTTTCGCAGAAGGTGACAGGTGGTGCTGCTTTGATGATGGGTGACATGTCGTGCAGCTTTTCACAGAGGATGCCAGGACGTCAAACTGGATAAGTGTTGTAGTCGTGCGGAGTAACCACTCACCACCACTATAAAACCGGCCTAGGGTTACACATCCAACACCGCCAAACAAGCAATACACGCCATCTGAATCTACACAAATTAGGGCACGATGTCATTCTACGTCGCCTCTTGACAGCGAAGTCATCCGTCCGAATACCGGATATCGATGAGCGTGCACGCCCGATTCTACCGAGTTGCCTAGACCCAAATGCGACTGCAACCTTCCGGCGAAGATGATGCAATCTACCCACGGAGAGACGGCCGCCGCGCTCACTATCGTTGTGCCCGCCTACCAGGTAAACCTACTTGTATCCATAAAATACAAAGCACAGATACCATTTCATGCATCGTTCTTTCTTTTCTCAAAGATAAGGACCGGTGTTGCTTTTTCCAATGGATCGACGGCCCGAACGACGTGACTACGATTTTGTCTACAAGCGCCACGACGCCGAACCGGCCTTCGCGAGAACTTCAACCGTGGGAGAGGTCGCCAGATACGCCCCGTTCTAGAGCGACAGAGTTCGGGGCGGTGGGCAAGAGGCCAACCAATCGGTGAGTTTCATGCGACGAACTCATGCTTCACTCACAAAGTAGTAATTCTAAACCGTTCATCATGACAGGAGTTCAAAAAGAAAATTGTGAAATTGCTCGAGTCAAAAGAGAAACCTCCTCGGGGCCACCCAAAGCCGACTTTTGCGAACACGGCCTTGTGTAGTGGTTGATACCGCCACGATGAACTAGCGGACGGGAGATTCTCTGGTGCCCTTGGCCGAGGATGAATGGTGCGGCTACTTCAACAGGTGAACCCGAGACGCACCACCTACATCTCAAACTTCCGTATGGGATAGCGGGAGCAACCCTCCCGTGGTGCTACTACCGCCCGTAAAAACCGGACCCGAGCACGCCACGGTGTTATTCAACGGCCAGCGGGCATCTTGCATTGATTGCAGGCACGCTCCGGTTGTACAACGATAAGCCCAACACACACCTCCCGCACCATACGGTGGAGTGCGAGCGAAAGCAGAGCGGCGTCTCGGCAAGTGTCCGCTAACGGCCAACACACCGAGGTGCAAGAGGGTACCTCCTCTCAAGAGGAAGGGATAAGGAACTAGCCGGCCGAGGTCCGCACCACGCAACAAATTCTTGACGCGTTACATGAGACCATCCGGAACCTGTGGTAATAACATAAGGGACGCCGGAATTGGGATGACATGCCCATGTGGGAGGCGTAATCCACATCAAAAGACCAAAAATTTCGGTCTTACACACCCAAGACGCGTCGGCATAGGCCACCCATTCGGCGACACACGAGAGCACCGCGGATCCCCATGGAGTTCTTTCATAGTGGGATTGAGCGGTGTCCGAGGACAAATCTCCAAATTTACACGGTCGGGTAATATGCGAGAAAATGTGGGACATCATTCGGTTTGTACCGGATAAGTGAACGATCATTTGTTCCACCATGACAACCAAAGTGCTTTTAGTTAGTTAGTTGGTAAGAAATTTACATCCTTGTTGTAATGCCCTTGCAATATAATCTATCTATTGCTTATTTTATCATCCGAACTTTCGATGTATGTGCCCTTATATATATGTTCAACAAATAATTTAAGTGCTTCGTGGGAACTATTTATAACATGCGTTGTTGTCGACTATAATACTTAGGGTTGTTGCACTAGTGGAAATTAGATGCAAAGCAAGGTATAAATTAAATATTTTCCCGAATATGGTAGTGCACATATCAAAGAGCAAATCTGGTCTACTCTTCCTAAAAATTACATTTAAACATTAAATTTTACTTGCCAATCAAAAGGCTAAAAATCATTCTCCCCGATATCGATTCGCACTCTTTTGATCTCCTCTCGTAAAACATCACAACAACTAATATCGACTTTTTATTAACTACACTACAGCTCATAATTTACATACATTGCAATTCGAATAAAAAAATGGGCTAAACCTCTTTGTCGCCATTTGAAACGGCGACAGAGTCATTCGCTATTTCAAATGGCGACACAAAGTCTGTCGCTTTTTCAATCGACGACAGGACTATTTGTCGCCATTTGAAATGGCGATGAGAGTCCGTCCGAAATATCCCTATCGAAATGGCGACAGATCGTCTGCGTCGCCATTTCAAAACGCGACAGAGAGTCTGTCGCGTTTTGAAATGGCGACAGGTGGGTAGTTTTGTAAAAAAAAATTCGGCATATTATTTTTGTAAAATAGAATAAAAATAGTATTATTTAAAAAAAATTCGGGCTAATTAGCACTGCACACTATTCACTTGGGGCCACATGCTAGTTGTTGAAGCTTCACTGGACAGAGCAAGCATGCAGGGGCAGCAGCATGCAAGCGCCATGGCAGGAGCTGAGCATCAGGCGTCCTTTGCCGGCAGTAAGACAGGCCCAGGGGAGGCGAAGAAGACCCCAAAAATGGAATCCCCGGACTTTGCTGATGCCATAGAAACCGTCGGCCAGAGCTCCGGTGAGCCGTAGCGGCGGCGCGACGAAGATAATGGCTGGCGGCAGTAGGGGCACGGTGTAGCAGCTCTAGGGTAAAGTATTGGTGAAATTATATTGGGGGTTTTGATCTGTCGACAATGATCAAGCTTCATACCAAGTTAATTTGGAAATGGTTCTTTGATCTTGGAATTTGGCCGAGGTTTGTTGGCGCGGTGGCTGTGGCTGTGGCTGAAGTTGAGTAAGGAGCAGTGGGAGTCCCAAATTAAGCTTTGCTGGTTAGGGAGGAAAGACTAGGGAGTAGGTTGGTGCTCAATTGAACCCCTGAGCCGCTTAAATAGGTAACAATGGCGGTGGTTAACAGTGTGTGAACCGAATTGGGGTTGCGGCTGCATACAGTGCAAATGGCGGCGCCGTACTGGAAAGTGACGTGCAAGCTTGGCAGAGCATTGAATGCCCAATTTGTTTTATACGGCACTTGGTTGCAAAATCGTACTTGATTTGCTTTAATTTTGCCAAGAACAGATGGAGCTTACGGCTGGCTGTGCTTGAGATCGTGGGAAGAAGAAGGCTGGGCTGGTGCTAAGGCTGCCAGGTGGGCCCCATGCGCAAGTGGCACAAAAGGAGAACCCAAGTTTGCTTCTCAGAACAGCACCGAATTGATCCCATTAATTGCACTAGCAAACGTGTTCCAATATTTTTTTAAAAAAAAATTAAATGTCTGCAGGATAATATTTGCTACCCATTAAAAATTTTAGGGTAAAATTCTTTGTATAAAAATTTTAAGAATTCTGACAATGTGTGCTGTTTAGTTTTTCCCTATACAGTTTTTCATTTAATTAAGGATATAAATGAGTTAAATATTTTATACAAATTTTTTTGAAGGTTTAAAATGATCCAGGTTACTTTATGTAAAATATTTGAAAATTTTATTTTGCACATTTAATTTATAAACATTCTGACATTGAGAATTTCAGATTTAATTGCTTTCTGCAATTGAATTTTAAAAAGCTGTAAATTAAGTTTTAATTTTTTGAATTTTTACCAGAGATAAAAATTTCTATTATGAAGGAATGATAAAAATATCACCTCAATATAAGGTTTTCATAGTTTTACATAAATCTGACATTGATCTGATTTGATATAAAATCTCATGATTTCCAATATCTTATCCTTTATTTAATGCATTCAGATTATCTTCAACAGCATGATTAGGGTTATGGAGGTTTATCATATTTTAATATAATTTTTTCATATTTGTTTGATATTTTATTTTTATCTTTTTACCATTTCAATAGAATGACTTTCTTTTAAAAGCAAAAAATCAAGAAAAACCAATAATGCTAGAATATTCAGAAAATGCAATTTCAAATTAATATCATATTTCAAACTCATTTTTATGGTTTGTTCAGTTTTATAAGAAGAGTTTTAATATTGCAACTTATACATTTCTTAAGGCTAAAATCCAAGAAAATAAAGAAAAGATGATATTTTAAATTAAAAAATGTATTCAATTTTATTTTAAAATTTTATTTTTCCTATTTTTGAATTTTTTAGGATGTTACAAAGTCACTCCCACTCCTAGAGTAGATACACAATCTCAACAAGGTGCCACAATAGTATGTAAACATCAAATAAAACAATATTGCTCCTACGTGCAACACTGGACCTAAACATTCCTTCCATTGGACAATTTCCCTCCGTTGTCCCAGTGATCGAATGCCCATAACCTTTAGCTTAGGAATCCAAACGTAATAAACCATATGAGTTTTAGAAACTACACAAAATTTCCTATAATTATTGACCAAAGATCATGATTAACCCATTTAATCACTCATTTTTAACCCTAGAGACTGTTATGTTGTATTACTAGACAGTAGACTTAACAATTTCATATCTATTTTTATACGATACCGAAAGTAGCACACCATACGACTTCTGGCATCTACCAAAAATTATCTATCTTTTTTTAATTATGACAACAATTTAATAAGCAGATTAACATAATTGTGACCAACAGCAAGAAAATAGGGTTGGCAGTTTTACCCATGGGTTTGAGTATCCGCAGGTACCCAACCCGATAAGGGTGAGCACAGGTGGCACTTCAGACCTTTGGGTTTTCGGGTTTGGGTACTAGATAAGATCATAGGATAGGTGTGGGTGTCAATTTGTACCCATGGGTACCCAATGGGTATCCTATGATATGTGGGCCCCACTTTTTATTAGATATGCATTAAAAACTGTCGACAATCGGGACCGTCGACCGCAAAAAAAGGGGGGGAAGGATCGCACGAAGGGGCGAGGCCCAGAGTCGCATTCGTCCGGGAAGAGGGGTTAGGAGACATGCAGCACAGGGAAGAAGAACGAGCAAACAGGGGACACAAAGTTTATACTGGTTCGAGCCCCCTAGGTTGGGTAACAGCTCTACTCCAGTCTTACCCGTAGGCGAAAGATGTCTAGGAGCTCTTCGGGAGAGAACTACAAGGGGAGCCCGGTGAACTGTGGAATGTACTAGTGTTGTCTTGTGCGATCTTGCTACCGTTGTGGTTCTTTCTTATCATCGATCCCCCTTCCGACCGGGGCGGTTGGGCGCTTTATAGGCTCTCGAAGCTGACCCCGAGGCTGACGTCAGGTGGCCGCTCGTGAGTTGACGGGAGCAGCAAACGCTAGTTCCCACGCAGGGGGACTGACAGGAGCTGTTGGGGAGTGGTTGACCCTAGTTCCCACGCAGGGGTCTCTGACAGGGGCAGATAGCCTCTAGTCCCCATGCGGGGGGACTGACAAGAGTGGTTGACCCTAGTTCCCACGCAGGGGATAGAGGTCATCCATACATAAAAGAGGAGATCTATTACATTGAAGTATGGACCGGGGGTGTCGAGGTCGAGGAGGTAGTCGAGGTTTGCAGCAGTTCGGGGAAGCTCTTGCCTGAGCTCGGGAATAGTCTTTCGAGCTCGGGACCACCCTCGCCCGAGCTCGGGAACAGTCCTCCGAGCTCGGGGGATGACGGCCTAAAGCCCCGGGGGGGGGGCGGACACGAGTCAGGATGACCGATCCCCAACAACCAGCCCCCAAGGCTCAAGAAACGGTCTGAAACTCTAGGCGTTCTTAAGTCTGAAGTCTTCGAGGAGGGGTCGCCCTTTGGGCCGAGCTCGGGAGCGTTTGGGTTTTAAGGCCCTGTCTTTGAGTGGGCTTGACGACGCCCAGGATGCTTGGGCTTTCTCCGCCTTGAGGGAACGAAGGAGGCCCGGCAGTGGCCGGTCCTTGCGGACGGGAAAGTCGGAGGGATGGTTGGTGGACGTTTGAAAAGACGCGTCCGTGTGAGGGTTTTGAAGGGTCACAACGCCCAATGCCTCGGTTATTGCTTGCCGGCTGGGGGCGCGCCTTTTGAGGCAATAGTAATGTCGGCAGTCGAGGCGCTTTTAAAACCGAGAGGCCTCGTTCCTTGAAGCCTTTCTTCCCCACTGCTCGTGCTCTCTGGACTCTTCTTTCTTGCATCTTCGCGCCGACGCTTCTGTCTTTTGCTTTCAATCTCGTACCCTCCCCCGACTCCATGTCCAAGTTCGGGAAGAGCGCGCTTACTGCGGAGCGGATGAAGGAGATGGAGACCTTGGGGCTGCTGGACCTGTTCACCTGGCGGCTTCCGGCCGGGGAGAACGTGCCGCAGCCTCGGGACGACGAGGTCGTGAGCACAGAGCATTACATGCTTTTTGGGCTGCGGACCCCGGAGAGCGATTTCTTAGCTGCGGTCCTCGCGCAGTGCGGGATCGAGCTCATCAATTTGGTACGCAACTCCCTTCTCCACCTTTCTATCTTTGCTCATCTTTGCGAGGGGTTCTTGGGCATCCTTCCCACCCCCTCGTTGTTCTTTCGCTTCTATTCCTTATCCCGCACCGCGAAGGACCCCGTCGTCGGGTGTCTTTACTTCCGGCTGCGGGCTGGACTCCCTTGTTCCTTTCTCTAGATCCTGACCCGTGAATCGCTCGGGCCGTGGACGGAGAAGTGGTTCTACCTGAAGAAGGGCGAGAGGAGCGGCCTCGCCTACGACGGCACCGCGGTCGACGGCAAGCGGGAGACCCCGGAGCCCGAGGACTCGATGGCCGACTAGGCGGTGGTCGCGCTCATCCACATCTGCGCTACGCGCGGGCTCACGGGGCAGGCGGTCGTCTATGACTACCTGCGGAACCGGGTGTTTCCTCTCCGGAAGAGGCTGCACCCTTTCTTCGAGATCACCGAGAGGCACGACGCCACCCGAGAAGGCCACGAGGGTGAGCATTGCACGACCACAAGCTCGTTTGGGTTTGGTCAAAGTTCCCTTGCTTCTTGACGTTCTTCTTTTTGGCTTCTTGCAGCACCGAAGCGGCCTGGATTGCCTCGAGGATGCAGGAGATCTTCGGGAAGGCCGCCACCGCCTACGATCTCGGCGGCAAAGTCCCTAAGAACATCTTGGGGTGGAGCAGCGAGGTAATGGCTCTTGCCTTGATCTCGGCCCCGAGAGTCCGGACCCGGGCGCTAACCGTGGTGAGTCCACGTAGGTGACCAAGGAGCACTGGGATATGGCGAAGCAGATGCTGCCGCTCCCTGGGCTGAGCAAGGGCAAGAAGGGGAGCAAGAGGCCAGCCCCTGATGCCCCGAAGCTGGTCGCCAAGAAGCCCCACGTTGAGTGGGGTGATCGGACCGTGGTAGGTTGAATGCCCCGAGCTCGGGGTCACCTAAGCTCGAGCTCGCTTCTCCATGCCTTCCCTTTGGTTCTTCTTTCGCTGATCCTTGCTTTTCTGTCAGTAGCAGGAGGCGGCAGCCGTTGCGCGGGCCCCGGATGCGTAGCCGGAGCAACGAACTCTGGCGCTAGGCACCCGGAGGAGGAGCTCTCCTGCCGCCGCTGCGGAGTCGTCGCACCAGGTACGGCCTCGGGTGGCAGGACAGCCTCGGCCCCGAAGATGAGCTGGAAAGGGCTTGTCCTCGTTGCCTGGCTAGACGAGGTGCGGACGGACCAAAGGACGGTGGGAAGTTCCTCCACCTAGGCCCGACCGCGCTGACCGAGCTCAGCGAAAACCCGCTTCTTGATGCCTTGGACGAGCTGTCCGTTGGCACGCTCGGCCGCTCCGTTGCTCTGATGGTGGCCCACCGAGGCATAGCAGACTTTGGTCCCCATATCTGCGCAAAACTCTTGGAATAACTCGCTGGTGAACTGCGTCCCATTGTCGGTGATGATCCTGCAAGGGACTCCATACCTCGTGACCACGAAGGAACGGAAGAACCTTACCACGGCCTTGACTGTGATAGCGGAGACCGGCTCCGCCTCGATCCACTTCGAAAAGGTGTCAATGGCGACAAACAGGAACTTCTTCCCCCCAATCGACCTCGGGAAGGGACCAAGGATGTCGAGGCCCCACGTCGAGAATGGCTAGGTGAGGGGAATGGTCTGCAGGGTGTAGGCCGGCTGCCGGGCCTTTCGGGCATGAAACTGGCAGGCCTGGCAGGCGCGGACGATGCCCTGAGCATCCCCGAGCGCCATTGGCCAGTAAAAGCCCATCCGAAATGCCTTCCCGACCATGGTCCTGAAAGAAGAGTGAGCGCCGCATAGGCCGGAATGTATGTCATTGAGTAGGTACTTACCCTCCTCAGGAGTGATACACTTTGATAGAACGCCCAGGGCTCCTCGACGGTAAAGCTGCCCGCCGATGAGCCTGTACGAGCTCGCGCGGCATCGAAGCCTGCTCCTCTCGGTCGGAGCGGCAGGGAGCTCCCCTTGGTCGAGGAACTTGACGATTGGGTCCATCCACGAGGGGAAGCTTTCGAGGAGGGCAACCGGGTCTTCCTGATCGATGACGGACGGCGCGGCCAAGGTCTCGAGGATAACATCTGGCGGGACCTCATCGTCGGACGATCCGAGCCTGGACAGGAGGTCGGCGGTGGAATTGTCCTTCCTTGGTACATGCTGGATCTTCAGGTTTTGGAACCATCTCTCCATCTTGCGCACCTCGGTGAGGTACTTGGCCATCAACGGGTCCGAGCACTGGTAGTCTTTGTTGTACTGATTGACGACGAGCTGGAAGTCCCCTTTGACAATTAAACGGCGGATGCCCAGGGACTTGCAAGCTCGTAGGCCGGCCAAGAGGGCCTCGTATTCCACCACGTTGTTGGTAGCGGGGAAGCTGAAGCGGACCACATACCTCAGGTGGTCACCCTGAGGGGTGATGATGAGAACGCTAGCCCCCGAGCGTTCAAACGACCTTGACCCGTCGAAGAACATGGTCCAAGGGTCTTCGACTTCAACCTCGGGCTTGGGGGCAGGTTCCGCCGTCTGCTCGACCACGAAGTCGGCCAGCGCCTGTGATTTGATGGTGGAGCGGGCCATGAAGCGAAGGTCGAACTCGGTCAGCTCCATGGCCCACTTGGCGACACGACCTCCGGCCTCTGGGTTCTTGAGAATCTCTCCGAGTGGGAGCCCGCTCGGGATAACCACCGCGTGTTCTTAGAAGTAGTGCCGGAGTTTCCGCGAGGCCATGAAGAGGGCGTAGAGGAGCTTCTGAACCAAGGGGTAGCGCTCCTTCGGCCCATAGAGCACTTCGCTGACGTAGTATATCGGGTGCCGCCGCCGCTCTCGGCTACGGACCGCTTAACGCCCGGGTCGTGGCCACGAGGTAGAGCAACAAAGACTCACCCCGCCGCGAGTTGTCAACAGAGGAGGACGCGAGAGGTATGCCTTGAGCTCGCCGAAGATCGCGGGGGCCGGGTCCACTCGAAGCCCCCGTGCCTGCGCAGGATCTTGAAGAAGGGTATCCCTCGTTCGCCGAGCCGGGAGATGAAACGGCTGAGGGCGATGATGCGATCGGTGAGGCTCTAGACCTGTTTTACCGAGGTTGGAGCGGCCATCTGCTCGATTGCTTCGATCTTTTCTGGGTTCGGGCCCACGCCCGAGCCCCCGATCATGTAGCCGAGCACCTTTCTGGAGGTTGTGCCGAAGACGCACTTCTCGGGGTTGAGCTTGATGCCGAACTTGTTCAGATTGGTGAATGTCTCGGCCAGATTGTTGACGTGATCGGCTTCAGAGGAACTCTTGACGATGATGTCATCGACGTAGACTTCGAGGTTCCGACCGATCTGCAGGTGGAAGGTCTTGCCCATCAGCCGCTGGAACATTTTGCACGCATTGCGGAGACCGAACGACATGGTCGTGTAGCAGAAAGTCCCGAACGGCGTGATGAAGGCGGTCTTGTCCTCGTCATACACGGCGAGCTTGATCTGGTAGTAGCCGGAGTAGGCGTCGAGAAAACTCAACATTTCAGCGTTGGCGGTGGAATCCACAATCTGATCTATGCGTGGAGGTGGGAAGTTATCTTTGGGGCACGCGGCGTTTAAGCCCGTGTGATCGACGCACATTCGCCATTTCTCGCCTTTCTTTTGTACAATTACAGGGTTGGTCAGCCATTCGGAGTAGTTGACCTCATGAATGAAGCCGGCCTTGAGGAGTTTGTCGAGGTGCTCCCTGATTATCGCCGCTTTCTCGGGGGAGAAGCACTGCAGCTTCTGGCGCACGGGCATGCAGCCAGGCTTTGTTTGTAGTTTATGCTCGATCACCTCCCGTGGACCCCTGGCATGTCCGTCGGTTCCCATGCAAAAATACTTTTATTGATTCGGAGGAAGGTGATGAGCTCGTCTTCCTATTTTGGGTCGAGCTGGGCGGAAACGAAGACGCATTTGCCCGAGCTCCCCTCTTCGAGCAATATGGCCTTGGTTGGGCCACCGGCCGATGGCCCTTTCCGTGGTCGTTCTTGGGCGGTCTCGGGACCCGGCCGCGATGCCGCCGCGGCTGTGGCATTTTCCTCGCAACCGTGCGCCGCCTTGAGGTCGCCGCGGACCGTTATGACGCCGTCGAGCCCCGGGAGCTTCATGCACCGGTGCCCGTAATGACTTGCGGCCATGAACTTGATCAGGGCCGGCCGCCCGAGGATGGCGTTGTAGGGGAGATCGCCGTCCACGACCTCGAAGGTGATCAGCTCGGTGCGGAAGTTCGCCGAGTCGCCAAAGGTGACAGGGAGAACCACTTGCCCGAGCGGGGTGGTCAAGCTCCCTGGTACAATGCCGAAGAAGGGGACCACTATGTTCTTGATTTTCGATCAGGGTATCTGCATCCGGTCCAACGTGCTCGCCAAGAGCAGGTTGAGAGAGCTGCCCCCGTCAATCATGACTCGACCAACGACGGTGTTGCTTATGGTCGGGGCGACGACCAGGGCGGTCTTGAAGTCTCGGGACATCCCTGGGGGAGCATCATCCCGAGAGAAGGTGATGGGAATGCCATCCCACCTGCAGGGTTGGTCGGTGGGCTTCCCGACGGTGGCTTGGTACACAGTGCGCGCGGCGTCCTTTAGCTCACGCTGGGATCGGTATGCTGAAGAGCCACCGAAGATCATATTCACACGGCGGTCGCCCAGTTGGAACTCTAGGTCGAGGCCCGCGTGGGCCTGGTCGGCGTCGACCCCGTCGGGCCGCTCGTCGCCTTTTGGAAGCGTGGGCATTTCTCCATCCCCTCTATAAAACGCGTCCAGTTTGAACAGCCACATCCTGCAACCTCGCAGATCATGGCCGTGGATCTTGTGGAATAGGCAGAATTTGTTGGCGTCAAAGCCACGCTGTTCCTCGTTACCCCAGGGTCGGGTGTCCGCCTGAGGGGGCCCGACCCGACCTTGCCCCTGCTGGGGCCGACGCGACGCTTTCTGAGGCCGAGGGCGGTTCTGCTGAGGCCGAGGCCCTCGGCGGTCGGGCTGGCATGCTTCCGTCCCTTCGCGCCTGTTGTCGATCGCGGCGACCATGCGAAGCTGGCCGCCTCCAGCGCCGCGGTCTTTCCCCCGCTTCTTGTCGCACGGGGCCGGACCTCCTTCCTTAGCGCCGGATGGCCGCGCCTCGCCGAAGGCGAGGCTGAGCTTGCCTCGGTCGTAGTCGTGCTTCCAGCGAACGGCATCGTCCGCGTCTGCATATCGTTCCGCCATGCGGAACAGTTTGTTGACGGTGAGCTTTGTAGCGATCTTGAGGTCCTCCGTGAGGTGTCTGTCACAGACAGGCCTTGATCACGGTCTCATCAGAGACGTTGGGGATCGAGTTTCGTGCGCGGGTAAACCGGCGCATGAAGTCTCGTAGGGGCTCGCCCTTTCCCTGGATAACACGGTCCAGGTCCCTTTCTCATCCAGGCCACTCGTAGCAGCTCTAGAAGTTGGAGTGGAGGGTGCTCCGCAACTGGCGCCATGACCGGACGACGTCGGGCACCTGGTTGAAGAGCCAGGTACGGGCGGCCCCGTCTAGAACGGTGGGGAGATAGTTGGCCATCGCGGCCTCGTCCCCGCCAGCCGCCAAGATGGCGGTGGAGTATATGGAGAGGAATTCCGTGGGGTTCTTGCTCCCGTCGAACCGCTCCATTATTGTCGGTTGAACGGGCCACCAACAGCCGACGGAGGTCGCCCGAGCACGCCGGCACCGAGGTCGAGGCCGCCATCGCATTCTTTGGCGCCGAGTCGCCATCCGCCGGCTGGGAAACTTGAGCCGGCGACGCACCCCGCACCGGCCATGACGGTTGGCAGGGGTGTCGCTAGGGCGGTGGCGCGGGCGGTCGCGGACCTTTTGGCACCTGGGCGGAATGTCCGGGGAGAGTCCTCCGGAAGCATCGCTGCTTGAGCGAGCATCAACGGCATTCGCCGTGGAACGGCCGGCGATCGTCTTGGCGGGCGCTTTGCTGCCAAGGGGCGAGACTCGGAGCCCAGGGGTCACCTTTGCCGCCGAGGTGCGACGTCGTCGGTTGCCCTGTTGAGCTCTTCGGCTAGGGACCATCGGAAGATAGCCGAGCCGGTCCGCGCAGGGTTAGCCATGGCCCGGGCGATGACCCACAAGCGCTCTCGGGCGGGCTCGTCCGGATGGGAAGGACTGAGCTGTCCGGACGGAGAGCGGGCCATACCACGCTCTTCTCGCCGAATGACGGTGATGGCTTGGTTGATGGCGGCTTGGGCGAGTCGATGCGCCTCCGCTGAGTATCCGCCGCCGACCGCCTCGTGAGTCGCCTCGCGGTATCGCCATAAAGACCCGGCGTTCGTGAGGCGGCAACGAGGGCAAGAGCATGGAGGTGGAGCCTTGGTACTCAGGGACAGCGTCCGAGCCCAGGCTTGCTAATCGTGACATGCCGATGGCGAAGCTGAAGGTGCTGACGCCGTTGAAGCAATGAACTATGGACGAACGAAACTTCAGGCCCCACAGTGGGCGCCAGCTGTCGACGATCGGGACCGTCAACCACAAAAAAAAGGGGGGAAGGATCTGACGAAGGGGCGAGGCCCAGAGTCGCGTTCGTCCGGGAAGAGGGCTTAGGAGACGTGCAGCACAGGGAAGAAGAACGAGCAAACAGGGGACACAAAGTTTATACTGGTTCGAGCCCCCTAGTTTGGGTAACAGCTCTACTCCAGTCTTGCCCGTAGGCGAAAGATGTCTAGGAGTTCTTCGGGAGAGAACTACAGGGGGAGCCTGGTGAACGGTGGAATGTACTAGTGTTGTCTTGTGCGATCTTGCTACCATTGTGGTTCTTTCTTATCATCGATCCCCCTTCCGACCGGGGCGGTCAGGCGCTTTATAGGCTCCCGAAGCTGACCCCGAGGCTGACGTCAGGTGGCCGCTCGTGAGTTGACGGGAGCAGTTAACCCTAGTTCCCACGCAGGGGGACTGACAGGAGTTGTTGGGGAGTGGTTGACCCTAGTTCCCACGCAGGGGTCTCTGACAGGGGCAGATAGCCTCTAGTCCCCATCCGGGGGGACTGACAAAAGTGGTTGACCCTAGTTCCCACGCAGGGGATAGAGGTCATCCATACATAAAAGAGGAGATCTATTACATTGAAGTCTGGACCTGGGGTGTCGAGGTCGAGGAGGCCGTCGAGGTTTGCAGCAGTTCGGGGAAGCTCTTGCCCGAGCTTGAGACCACCCTCGCTCGAGCTCGGTAACAGTCCTCCGAGCTCGGGGGAGGACGGCCTAAAGCCCCGGGGGGGCCGGACATGTGTCAGGATGACCGATCCCCGACAAAAACAAAAACCTAACTCGGTACCTCTGCTCACTCCTCCAGTCCTCCTAGGCCCACGCCCACCGCAATCCCCTGATACCCCATTCGCCTCACACCTACCCTCCTGCGCAAACCCTAACTGAGTGTGAGTGCCTCGACTCCTCCTGCGAGGCTGCACTCGCCGCAATCCCACATTCCCCCAGGCTCCCCCTACACCCAGATACCCCATTCCCCCCACACCTCCTCGTCGGAGTCTGCCCCAAAGCGCATACTTCGTTCCCCTCACTCGCAGTAGCCCTCCTCCGAGCCTGAAGGTAATAGCGCATCTCCCCCCTTTGAGGCTGAGTAGAGGGTTGTATCTAGATCCATGAGATCTGGTTGATTTCAGTGCCTGGGTCACGTGCTGTATTGTCTCTAGTTGATTTTAGTGCTTGGGATGTTTAATTCATCAGTGGTTTAGGTACTCGTGCCCTGGTTTGTTGGTTGATTTGTTGGCAAATCTGCATGTTTAAACCGTAGTGACTTTTCTGTTGGTCTGACCCTTGGTTTGTCTAATCTCTTCAAATTGTTGGATATCTACTAAACCTCAACACTTCACTAGTTCTTTTCATATATTCTTCCGAATTCATGTTATATTTTGGACGAATGCATGCCTGTCTCGTAAATTTTAGTTGCTAGCTATGTTGAAAATAATGAGGAACCCAGTAATAGTCGCTTGAGCTAAAGATTTTTTTCACTTTGTGCAGTTAATGATATGGTGTGAAAGATCGAAAAAGGCGACTAGAGGGGGGTGAATAGGAGCCAAATAAAATTTTCGAATAAACTCTCCCCCTAAAATTCAAACCACCAAAAGACCAGAAAGAAACTGCACTGGTCGGGTATTTCTGGACGGATGAACAGTACCCCCGACCTAGAGAGGTCGGATGAACAGTACCCAGAATGAATAGTGTCCGGTGAAGCAGACTTCGACCAACACCGGTCGGATGAACAAGACTCCCGACGAAGTGTTCGGATGAGCAGTATCTCCGACCAAGTGGTCGGATGAGCGAGACTCGGGTGAACAAGACTCGACTAGATGAGCGAAGACTCGACTGCGGAGGTCGAATGAGCGAAGATTTGGGTGAATAGTGTTTGGGTAAACAGTAAACCCAGCACGATCTCAAAAACTGAAATTAATGTAGCTTTTGATCGGCTGATCCAAAAACAGTGAAAATTGGTGTGCACCTCCCAAAGGATGTCAGAACCTATTTCAATCAACAATCAAGGAATTAATACCAAGGTTCCGTCCTTTTTAGTTTAACAAATGCAACACCAAAAACAGAGTCACGAACACAGACTTCACCCCTAACTTGCTGGTGGGAGTTGATGGTCAGAAATCCTTAGATGACTCTCCACAAATCATAGCAAGTAAGTACACGAAGAAACAACCCTTCAAACAAATAGAAACACTATCTAAAAACTAGGCACAGAAATTGGTTTCTTGCAAAACTGAATAGAAGAGGTTGTAGATTGCCTAGATGATTGGGATATGATCTATAGAAGATTCATCCAGCAATCTTTCATCCTTGGCAACAAGAACCAGAAGCCAATCAAGACTAAAGAACTGCAAGTCACACGTTTACGCACTTTAAGAACACACAGATTTACAACTTGCAGCAAGAACGTAAGGATTGCCTAAAAGATTGAAAGCACCGAATCCAGAGAAGAGTTCATCAATCATGAATTTCAACAAAGACTCAATAGCATGTAGAAGGAGATGAGGCAAATCCAAATTACGTAAGGTAAATTGCAAGTAAGTAAATGCGGAATTTAGATAATGTAATTCAAAGTGCGAATGTAAATACGTAAGAGAAATGAAACAAGAATATAAATGAAGAACATTTCATTTCGGAAGGGGAGGTATACAAAGCCTCACAACAAAGTGGGCAAAGCTCAAATGAGCAAAGAAAACCTCGAACCTTCAAAGAGGAGGCTGCCCTACCCTCTATTTATAGTGACAGGATCAATTCCCACCTTTGGATGTCCCGCTTCAATCCTAAGCCACCATCCAAGAGCCAGATTTGATCCTTACACCGCCACTCTCAACAACTCTCAACTACTCACGAGACTTTCCTCACCGCCACCCCCAAGGAGACACCCTCTCCCTGTCTATTCATAGCAGGCTTGGAACACCTACCACCCTTGGATGAGCCTCTAAACCCTAGAGCACTCCATCAAGGGTGAGATTTTACCCACTCACAAAGCTATGCATGGGCTCACCCAAACCCAACAACACAACGGGTTTTGCACGCTCAACTCACACTAACTTGACCCGCTACTCTATCTTCCCGACCGCGATCCAACGGTCCTCCTAGATCGAGCAGCTCCAAGTTAGCATCTCATCCATTCCTTTGTCTTCTCGGCTTGCGGCTACTCCACGGCCTCGCCATCTTTGGCGACACCTTGATCATCCGGACCTCGGCTCTCCCAGCCTAGACCTGATCCCCTTCGCCTCACCATGACCTAGCTCCAAAGTCCTGCAACCATCATAGACAAGGAAACCACATCACATAGCAATGTCCAACAACACATATCCATCTCAACAAACAGATATACACTACGCTGACCAGCATAACCCCGACTACACGTGGTCTAACCACTGGTCTCCATCCCGACCAACCATGGTCTGACCACTGGTCTCCATCCCGACCAACCATGGTCTGACCACTGGTCTCCATCCCGACCACTCGAGGTCTGACCACTAGTCTCAACCACTCGGAGTCGGACGACCCAACCACTCGGGGTCGGACGACCGTCCGCAACACACCAAAGCCCCGACCACTCGGTCGGACGACCGACCCTCTGGGGTCGGACGACTGGTCCGCAACACAGCCAAAGCCCCGACCACTCGGTCGGACGACCCACCACTGGGGTCGGACGATCGGTCCGCAACACGACCAAAGCCCCGACCACTCGGGTGGACGACCCACCACTGGTCGGACGATTGGTCTCCAACCAGCCAAAGCCCCGACCACTCAGTCGGACGACCCGACCACTGAGTCGGACGACCGTCTCCAACTCACCAAAGCCCCGACCACTCAGGTGGACGACCGACCACTGAGGTCGGACGACCGGTCTCCAACCAGTAACTCAAATTGCTCTAGCTTGAAAAACAATCCAAATCAAACTCAAACTTGAGCACACCTTGCTCAAATAAAGTCAAATACTCATCACAAACATGGATGGACCTCCACATGGTCCTTCATGGTGTAAGATCATTCTTGCCCCTGAGCTTATTGTGACATCCTATGGTGCAGGTTGTGTTGTGATTTGAAAAATTGCCGCATACTGAATTGGCAAAATGATAGGTTCAGCCAATTCACAAACCCAAAATTACTTATGATATATTCACAGATTTGTTATCTGATGCTCACATACCCCACATGATCTTCACTCACATACCCCATATGATGCTCAGTATGTATAAGCGGCTTGTGCTTCTAAATTATGCCCATTCTATTTCATTGGTAAATGGGGTTTGGATGTGCAGTTTTAACATTAATTATGAACAAGATATCTGAATCCAGTACCTGTCAATGGTAGTAGAGTAGTTTTTGGGCGGTCTTTTTCTTATGTTGCAGATTCATGTATGTTTCTCATGTTTTTCTGCAGATTCTTGGAATGGCGTCTCTAAGTAACAGTTCCTCACAAGCAGCGCAGAGCTCAGCCATAGGTCAACCTCATGCTCAAGCTCAAGTATCACAATCACAAGGTACTAATTATCATGCAGTGGATGCACCTGCTCAAGCTGGTAGTAAGAGAAAACTTAGATCTGTAGTATGGAATGAGTTTCAGCAAGTACAAATAGATGAGAAATGGAAAGCTATATGCCAGTATTGTCACAATAAGCTTAGTAGAGAAACAAATCATAGCACTTCACACTTAAAGACTTATCTGAATTCATGTGCTGCTAGGAATGCAATAGGCCCAAAACAACAAAAATTGAGGTTGATAAAGGGAGAGTGAATGTAGAGAATTATATTTTTGACCAAGAAGTTGCAAGGAAAGAACTATCATTGATGATCTGTGTTTATGAGTACCCTTTGTCTATGGTTGATCATGAAGGTTTCCGAAATTTCTATTCTTCCTTACTACCAATGTTCAAGATGGCATCTAGAAATACTATTAAGAAGGATTTATTGGATTTGTATGAAGTCCAAAAGAACTTGATGGTGAAGTACTTTGCAAATTTTAAACATCGAGTCGCCGTTACTACGGACTTATGGACCGCAGGCCATCAAAAGAGAGGCTACATGGCAGTTACTGCACATTATATTTATGAGGATTGGAAACTAAAGAGCTTTCTTCTGAGGTAAAAATCATATTTATTTAGTTATTGTCAATCTGAAATGCTTACTTAGTTCTTGACAATCTGAAATGCTTATTTAGTTCATGTTTCCATATGTATTAGGTTCATGCATGTGCCATGCCCACATACGGCTCAGGTTATATGTGAAAGTCCTACATGATTATCTTGTTGAGTGGAACCTTGAGAGGAAGATATCCACAGTGATTTTGGAAAATTGCCTTCAAATGACAAGGCTATTGGAAAAATGGCACATAACTTGGATTCTAACTCTTTTGTGTTTCAAGGCAAATTGATCCATATGCGTTGTTGTGCCCACATATTGAATCTGATTGTGCAACATAGAATGAGTGTTATGGAAAAAGGTATTGAGAGAGTATGTGATAGTGTTACATTTTGGTCAGCAACACCTAAAAGGCATGAAATTTTTTTTAAAAAATGGCATGCACTTTGAACACTCTATATAACAAAAGATTGTCTCTTGATTGTAAAACCAGATGGAATTCAACATATTTAATACTTAGCATTGCATTACAGTACCAAGAGATTTCTCATCGTGTACAGTACCAAGAGATTTTTCATCGTCTAAAGCTACAAGTAAAACTATTTACTTCTTTTCCAACTATAGAAGATTGGAAGTTTGCGAAGGAGGTATGTGATAGGTGAAAATATACTATGATATCACTGAGTTGTTATCGGGCAATAAGTATGTTACAGCTAATCTTTTCTTTCACAAAATATGTGTATTCTTTTTTCAATAAGGAAATGGCACGCAAGTGATAATGAACTTATGCCAAAGATGTCCGAGGAGATGAAAACGAAGTTTGATAAGTATTGGACATATGTACATAATCTTATTTCTATTGCAACAATTCTTGTCCAAGATATAAGACTCATATGTTGCAGGCTTTATTTGGATCTATATATGCAACTAAGGAAGTTGATGACATAAAGAAGCTCATGCTTGATTTGTTGTTAGAATATCAAGATTCTTGTGAGGTTGTTGATACATCATATGGTACTAGCACAGCTACTATCCATGGTGATGGAGTAGATGAATTTTTTGATATATTTGATCAATATATGTCTTCCCAGCCTATTGTTTGTGCTTCTCAGGTGCACATAGAATTGGACTTATACTTGGAAGAGGCTCCTCTCCCTAGAACACAAGAGCTAGACATCATCACTTGGTGGAAGTTTGGAGGTATTAAGTATCCTACCTTGCAAAGGATTACTCATGATATATTGCCTATTCTTGTAATAACTGTGGCATCTGAATCTGCATTTAGTACTAGTGGTAGAGTACTTAGTCTACATCGTAATCAACTTGCACCTAATATAGCTGAAGCTCTTATGTGTATGCAATCTTGGTCTGGTGTGGATATGTTAGGTAATTGTTGGTTAATGTTTCAATCTTGCATTCCATTTCTTTTGCTCCATTTCATAGCTAATTGTTAGTTAATATTTCAATTAGGGGATATTGCTTCCAACCTCTTTGCAATTTAAACTGTTCTTGAAGATGAAGAAGAAATGATGGAAGATGAATCCATTGTCACGAGTCTGTGAACTGAGGACTATTGAGATTTGAAGCTTGGCTCGATACCATTCTTCTGTGTCAAAATGTGTAACTAGCCAACTGGGTACTTGTTCAAAACTGTTCTTGAGGTTTGTTTAAACTTTTTTTTTCTTCCAAGCAACCACTACTATTATTCTATGAACTGAGGGCTGTTGAGATTTGAAGCTTTGCTCGATACCCTTCTTCTGTGTCAAAATGTGTAACTGGCCAACTGGGAACTTTTTCAAGTGCCATTCCATGGTTCTTATTTCTATTTTGAGCGGCCACTTGTTTCTATGCCTTCAATTTTTCTTGTGTGAACTAAGTGCTTTTTGCAATTTCTTATTTTACTATTCATTCAGTTCCTCTTTCATTGTGATGGGATACTCACTTGGTGGTAGTATGTCTGTTTGACATGTACTCTTAGGGCTATCAGTGTAATAGTCCATTCTAATATTTAAGCATTGCATGCAGTTTATTGATGGGGCTGAAAAGGGCTAAAAAAATAGTCTGCAAGTTTTACCCATTGGGTTCAAGTGTGGGCACAGATCTATGCCCGAGAAGCTCTGTGGGTTCGGGTGGGCGGCACGAGTTCGGGCTCGGGTGGTTGGTTTGAGGCAGTTGTACCCGATTGCCATCCCTACAAGCAAATTATAGACAATCACCTTCCCAAAGCCATAACTTTTAAACCACTCAACCAAATTCACTCTTCTTGCACTCTATAGAAACCTTAAACAATTATCTACATTATTCATAATAATAAAAAAACCCTAATTCAGCTTTGAGAGAAAGGAGAATATTTCAAGAATATTCCTCTCAGAGAGACTGACAAATGGGCCTAGGGAATATTCCGAATTTCTTTTTAATTTTTAGAATCTAGGAAAATAACTAGAGACTGACATGTGGGCCATCGATCTATATACTGGGTCCATGGATAAGGTGCGTGGTCTACGTGAAATCGGTGCACAGCACAATACTTTGACATGTATGGACCCCATGTGTCATAGACATGGCTCATAGTAGACTAGATCTTCGTAGATATGATCTAGATTCTTGCTTGTGTGGCTACTAACTTGGCATCCACGTTAGCTATTGTTTCGGCAACGGATGAGTGGCGGCGCTTGGGAACCAAGGGTTTTGACAAACGGCGGCACGACTGAAGTGGCAAAAAGGCTCTATCTGAAGCAGAAATCATGGCGAACTTGGCGTGCACTAGCACGGGGACCAATGATCACAGCTGGTGAAGATACAGTGATGCAAAGCGACTGTTAACTCCGGCGAACTTCATCGACATGGCCTTTGGACCACCGAGTGACACCAACATAACAAGCTCGACGAGGTGATCATGATGACACAGATGTTGTAGCGAATGGCAACTAGCAGCGAATAGCGGTGCAACAAAAGCGGCAGCGGCCTTCACGGTGATAGCTCACTCCAGTGACGCTTCAGCAATGATAGAGCGTGCATCAGGTAGAACACATGACAACGAACCTAAGGGTATAGAGGGTAGAGACTTATTGACAACGGTAGAATCTAGCAGATAGCTCGGCGGTGGCACTTTGAAAAACCTTCGAAATCCGGCTCAACGGTGGCCAATCTTGGTGACCAGGGTTAGGGTTTTGGACGATGAACTCCTGGCGATGCAAATGCGTGGCTTATAGTTGTCTCGATGTGGACCTAGTGGCGTCCGTGACACGAACTTGGAGTCCTTTGCGGAGGCAGTAAACAATGTGTCTAATAGGTGTGTCCCATCTATTAGCAACACGGTGCGACATGCACAGGCTGCTGGGCTACGGTGCGGAGATGGGCTGTGGTGGCGGGTTGCACGACATGGGATTCGGTGCACCGGGCCGAGGGAAAAGATTGGCCTAGCAAATTGGGTTTTGGCTCATGAACCATTTTCCAGTATTTTAATTAATTTTTCTTTTTAGAAAATACAGGAAATGCCAAAGAGCTCAAATAAAACAGCAAATGCACTCGAAAAAATCCTATAAAAATCTGAAAAATACTTCCAAGCACAAAGAACTTAAATAAAATAATTTTGAAAAATGTTTACTTAAGCATTAATCATATTAGATTATTTTTGAATTTAAAATGTCCTATATTAAGCTTTAATTAGCAAATAAAGTGGTAAAAAAATTGGAGAGCTAAACTACACAGAAATATTTTGAAAGAGTAAAAAATTAGGGTGTTACATGTACCTGCCTCGACCAGTCAGTAAAGATCAGGTGCAGATCAGTCGGGGTCATGTGACGCGATGACCATATGCACAATATATAGTAGCATACAATATATACAAGAGGTTATTCTATAAACTCAAGCAAGGTTAATGCGTGATGACCCAATAACCCCAGTAACTTATTTTTCTAGATCCGGCCCCGGTAAAGACGTAACTAGCGGTTTCATATTCTCCTGAACATATACAACCGACCAAAAATTAAAGCTCCCCCTCAAATCCCCCACGACTGCACGAAAAATCGGAATCCCTGGAGTGCAGCATTCTTTTGCCGCTTATAGGAGCCTATCGTTGTGGTCGCACACCACTGTGCCCGGGATGATGGAGAGCTCGTCGATACTACCAGCGATCCGTCATTACAGCTTCTTCTTCCACTCCAGTCGGTAGTCGGTGGTGAAATCCATGACCTTGTTAAGGCTTCCATGTCGTTCAAACCGGAGCTTTTTATATTAGTATATAAAAAAAGCCTTCTCCTCAAACATACACAGCCCACCGGTCACACAAACGCAGGTCCTAGCCCACGCTCAGGCTGCCCTCTTCCGTGTCATTCGCTGTCCCGTCGTTTTCTTCCGTCCACTCGCGCGACGCTACACGCGGTCTAGGTCTGGGTTCTTGCCGTCCTGTCTGGGTCAGTGTTTTGGATTTCGGCTTCGGATAAAATACCGTTCATGCCCGGAAAACGAAATTTCGGCTAAATTCGGTAATTTCGGACAAATCTCGTCCGGAAATTCAAATCCAAATTTTGAATCCGGTTTTTTCTACCGAAATGCCGAATTTCGCGAGAATTGGCGAGATCTCGCCGAGAATGGCGAAATTTCGCCAGATTGACAAGCCCGAAAATTGGTCCAAAAGATGGAGAAAAATTTTGAATTTTTTTTTGGAGAGTTCTGACGTATTATTAATGTTGTCATAAAAATTTCAGATTTTTTTGAATCATGTAAATTTTTTAAAATTGAAACATTGGTACTGTCGTAATGAAACGCCACGCAATTTTGAACTGAATGAAAATGGGACAAAGCATGTTATAAATATTTGAAATTTTAATAACATGATTCTGACATGTGAATAATGTTGCCATAAAATTTTCAGTAGTTACTGAAGCTCGAGGAATTTTTAAAAATTGGGGAATTCGGGTATACGTGCGTGAAGTATGAAATTTCGCAAGATTTTGACCAAAATCAAGATTGAGAGTCACAACCAAACAATTAATGTATATTGGCATGACAATTATTAAGAATGTAATAAAATCGATAAACACAACAAGTCTTCACATATTTGCATATGACAACTAAATGAATGTATGTTTGCATCACATACCTATGAGTAGTAAAGCGCCCTGGTGCAAACTCCACCTCGCGTTGTCGACAATGATCTCGTGATACCTCCTCTCGTGTTGTTGCTTGTATTCCTCCCAGGTTATTTCTCGTGGTAGCCAGGCAGACTTCCAATGTTGGTAATGAGACTTCCAGGTATTAGGTTTCTCGGACCGGTGAAGGTACATGACATTAGCGGATGAGTGCCGTGCGTATGGATCGACATATGGATCATTGTAGTCAAATGGCAAAGAGATGCTCGATCCGTCATAACTCGCTCAGAATCGCATTCCACCCCGATCCCATTCGCACGGCATTTGACTATACCCGGTATGTTCAATCGAATACCCAAATGGCCGGAGGACTCATTGCTACACCATGATTGAGCACCATCCCGTGGTTGTGCCGCCTGGCGCCCACCCCACCACGCGACGTGCCCTTCCCGCTAATGCGGTCCGCTACCGAGTCACCTCTCGGGCGCATTCTCCGATGCGATCCTCCCGCCGTGATTGTGATTGTGGACAGGCCGGGGAGTACCGATCGCTTCCGTCCCGCCATCGCCAGAGAGTCTGCGCAGCCGCCGAGCTACCACCGAGGCAATCGCACATTATCGGAAGGTGTTCGCGTGTCGTCCTCCTCACCGCCGACAATAGGCTCATCATCAATTCGCCATTTCCTTTTTCCTTACCACTGCTGCCCGATAACTTTTGTAATCCGCCTAAAGCTCCTGCTAGAGTGTCGCCATCCTCGGCGTCGGTATCACGCTTTCTCTTCCCCGTGTGCGTGTCTCGATGTTCCACTCCGCCTAACTGGGAGGCTCTTCCCTCCGTGGCCAATTAGAAGTAAGGTTAACATTGTTCTCGTGTTTGGACATACATGGTTAAAAAGTGGAATGGAAAACAATTGCATAGTTTACTCGTTGCCTTATCCATCTCTTCATTTGGGATGGAGTCAACCACGAATCTCATTTGGGAGGGGTGGGTCGTGGCGACCGCCCTCGTCGAGTAGAGGCTCCCAAAGAGACTGGATGAGTCGAACCACTCGCAATTGGGTCATGGCGGGATGCATCGCATCCTCGATCAAAGCGATCCACGTGGTCTTCATCTTGGGTCCGCAAGTGGATTCATAGTCTCAAGGCGAAGTCGCAGTTGTAGTGCACGAACACGAGTGTTGGAGCTTCAGATAACTTAAACGGTTTCAGAGCTGCGTGTGCACCAAAGCAAATGTGCTCCAATTGCGCTCACACCCACTCGACGATGCGACTTTGGGACACCAACCTCAAGGCGAACTTTTGCAGCGTTGGCGTCTCATTCCCGAAGGCCATCCACCATTGAGCTGTGAACAACACGAAGAAAGAAAAGTCAGTGAGTGCTACAGAACAACATACCAACCAACCTCAATTTATGTACTTACCTGCCGTCATTTGGTTATCGACGGCGCTGGTCTGTGCGAGCTGGGTGGCAAAACGTCCCCGTCTAAGACGGTATGTGTACGCTTCTCAGAGCCTTCACCGCGTTGCGCTGCCATCGACCATAATGCTTAGTGCAGTCGAGCGCTCCCATGTACTGCGGAGTGCTGCATATGTTGTATGAGAACTGGGACTTCGGGTCCAGGACGGATGCTGCAATTGATGAAAAGATTGCATAGTTAGTATAATAGACGCGAACATTGCATACTTAGCATAATAGAACCGAACATGTTAATTTCACTTACCAGCTTGCACAAATGTGGTTTCCCTTATTTCGGCAAATCTCTTTTCCATGACTTTTAGGAATATCCTATACTGTTCTCCATGCTCCCGTAAGTTATTGTTGTACTCATTTCGTGCAATTGCGTACTGCATCATTACACCGCTGATTGTTGGTAACTTGCTTGATCCGCGAACCTCAACAATTTGTACAAGGGTTCTACGGCCACCACGGTCCACTCCACCCATGGCCTGCTTCTCCTTCTTTCAGTCACGGCCACCACGGAGGTCCGCGATCATGGCCTGCCTAATCACTTTAGGCACGTTGGGGCAGGCCTTCACATCACCGGCGCGGCCAGCCAAATGTTCCTTAAGACGGTCGCCCTCCACCCTTCATAACATGCGTGCGATGAGTTGCACCTCGACTCGAACCGACATCGCTCCCGTGGTCCCATACGGTACCTCGAGGCTCCGCCATCACAACGACTCCACACCTGCATCATTACGAACAAATGCATGATATATAAGCTTGTATGGCCATGTGCTTGTTTGCATGTAGTCAACAATCTTAACTCATCGATGTTTGCTAAAATGCATGATATATGCCTTTCGTTGAGGCTTACTAGCTGTACCATACTACCATAAGTGACCAAGTGAGTAAGTGACATGGAATTTTGAGTTTTGAATACATACTGACATATGAATCTCAATTCCCACATAAGTACATGCATTGTTAGTTCTTACTAGACTATATCCCACATGAATACATGTCTAAATAAGCAAAAAAATTACAGCTGCACTTAAAATCCAACAAATCAATTTGTTCATACTAATTTTTTTGGAAGCCCGAAATTTCGCCTTCAACTACCGAGATTTCTCCTTCAAGAACCGAAATCTCGCCCTGGGAGGCCGAGATTTGCCTCCTGAGCCTTGGAGCTGGCCGGATTTGGCCGGAGCTTGGCCGGACCAGAGAGGGAGGAGGCTGGAGAAGGGAGCTGCGCAGGGGAAAGTAAAATAGCAGACTCTCGGTGGGATGAAGTGTGAAGGAACTTCAATGATTGACGATGTATTAAAACCAGTGAAGTGTGAAGGAACTTCAATGATTGACGATGTATTAAAGCATCCGACAGCCGGTCCTTCAACGCATCCCACAGCTCCCTCATCTGCGCCCACATCTGTAAGCCCCGAAAGAAACCAAGATAATCTTACATTTAAGGAAATGTGACAATGTTGTAAGATTTGGCAGCTCGTTAGGCCATCTCCAAAGCGTTCCCTAAACCGATCCCTACATCCACATATACAGAATTTCCTTATGGCAAAGTTATGGAGGGGTGTAATTCAGCAGTGTTTTAATTATGTACTAACTTATATGTTATATATGTTGTAATAGGAATCTTTAAATGAAGAAGTTTATGACTCCATGACCTACTAATCTTATTGTATATGGAAATCTTATTGTATATTGAAATCTTATTCATATGACCTACATTGATCCTACTTGTGTTTTGAAAAGGTTTTATCAAAATATCACATTTAAGGGGAGTCAAGTTTGCTACATGTGCAAATTTCGTCCCTGTTTCTTCTATATGTTTTCTTGAAAAGGTTCATCGAAAATGTCTTATAACCAGTTAGAATTAAATTTCTCATAATTCTCACGGACCACTTGAATTCTTTGTCCGTAAATTTTTACTTCTACGCGGACTAGTTAGCGATACTAGTCGGTTCACGCCGGACTAGTTAGCGATACTAGTCGACTACTTACAAGTGGTCCGCGTGACTATTTCACGCGGACCACTTGTAAGTGGTCCGGCGTGAACGAAGTATACGACCACTTTCAAGTGGTCCGCGGAACGATGTTTATCCTATTTCGATTTTTATTTTGAAACATAACAAATGATGTTAAAATATTTTCATAAATTTTATGTATTATCCTACATATCTTATGATACTCCCATAAATTTTTTAGCATGAAAATGCATTCTCAATTTTTAAAATTCAGAGTGTTTCAAAAATGCCAAAAGTCTAAAAATAAATTCAAAATTATCATTGAAGATCACTTCCGAGAACTTATTGATATAATTTCCGATCCGCCAAAAAATTCAAATTCGGTTTAAAATTCAAATCTCGGCGTTTTTGCGAAATCTACTTAAAAATAAAAATCCAAATATACTGTAGCAATTTCAAATTTTTTTCGGATTTTTACATCCGGCCGGTCTATGTAAACTCGCTGGGGTCCGAAATCCGAGATTTCGCCGAATTTCGGCGGTTTTTGTAACCTTGGTCTGGGTTCCATGGCCCCCTACGCCTGCCCCGCGCCAGCTTCATGTTAGGATCTGGCTCCTTTGTTCAGCCGAGACAGTGCCTTTCTCCCCTATATTGGTGGTGTGTTCGACGGAGCACGCTATGTCAATCTGGAGGGGAACCGAATCCTGCATCTTGTGTTTATCAGCAGAGATGACACACTTGACCTTGGTGGTGACCATCAGCAGCGCGTGCTCCGCCTCCACAAGCTTGACGGGCCACGCATCGTCGTGCTTGACAGTTATGGTGGCCGTCGACTACTTGCAGTCCCCCTTCACCATGTTTGGCACATCCGTGACAGAAGTGATCAGCGTGACGATGGGCGTGATCTGCCACTCGGCAACTCACAGCACCAGGAGAGCAGGCTGCCTGCAGGGGACGGACGTGGTCGGGCAGGGCAGCGCGAGGAGAGGCCAGGTCTGCTCCTCGGTAACAGACAGCAGGATGAGGAGAGGGTTGGCCGTGAGGAGAGGCGGCGTCTGCCCTTTGACAAATGGACAGGGTGAGGAGAGGGATGTGCTACCTGCAGCAAACAGACGTGCACAGCCATTGCAGGGTGGTGGTAGGCATGGTCAAGGGTAGAGGTGGGTGTCGTACCATGCCGGGCCGGTCCGGCACGGATCCATCATGCTTCGTGCCCTCTTTTCTGCCGTGCCGGTCCGGCTCGTCTCTGGCGAGCCAAGCACGATCTATTTGCGTTTTGTGTCTGTTTCGTGTCGTGTCGGTCCAGATCCGAAATCGCCGAAGGGTCATTCCACCGTTTTTTTTTTTTGCAAAAAGGACCCCGTGAATTTCAAATCGCAAACATGTCCTTCCACCGGTTATTTTGCAAAAAGAACCCCGTATTTCCGCAAATTCGACCTGTACATCGGTTCTTTCGACCCGAAAGATTTCAAAATCACGAACAGGTCCTTCTATCGGTTATTTTTCAAAAAGAACCCCGTAGTTCCGCAAATTCGACATGTGCGCCGGTTCTTTCGATCCGAAAGATTTAGAAGTGCGTTTAGATCCGGTTATTTTATAAAAAAATTACTTTTCCACAAATTCAACACGGACACCGGTTCGGAACAGATTTTTCCGCGCGGAGCAGCATCGCGCACAACTCTACCTAGTGCTCCATATGGAACATAAAATTCAGCAAATTGCTTACTGAAAATCCATAACATGTTTGAAATTGCTCAAAAAATGTCAATATGAAGAAAAACTGTCGTGCTGTCAATGGAGTAAAAATTGCAGTAGACCCCTCATATCGAGCAAAGACAACAAAATAACGTTGTAGTATCCACACAAAAGAAAACTCCTTCTTGCACTTCAAACCTTCATCTCAAACTGATATTGGAGCAAAACCTTCAATAGAAAAACTCTGAAGAGTATAATGCTATCATCAGGGTGTCATCGAATTCTAAATGAATGTTGCCAAAACCTCCATAATAGACAATGTATCCAAACGGTGAATGAACACCAAAATAATGGTGATGAAACACCAAATTCCAATAAACGGTGATAAAACACCAAATTTAGTTGTCTCCTCAACGGATTTTTTTTTCAATCTCCAAAGAAGATGATGAAACGTTAAAGAAATTGCAATGATAAATACCATTTGAAATGCAATAAAAATCCTTAAAAATATGCATAAAAGCATTAATTGCAATGAATGAAATTCACCAATAATATGAGCACAAAATAATAGACATAATGGTCTGAACTGTCCAAGAATATCCACCAATAATAATTAGAATTGCAATAAAATCCCACTTTTATTGACACTGAAACAGTCGCCGGAGTAAAAAGCAATTCTTCTCTTACGCCCACTTAAATGCGCCGGGTAGATCAAGAACAGTAGCACTTCTCTAAATTGAAACCGAAGCTGTTCTAAAGCTCGAGCCAGATAGAACCAAAGAAGTTGGAAGCTAGACGTGCTTCGTGAACCCAGAACCGAGACTTTTGACTGGAGCCGGCGGACTCAAACAATATTCAATCCTGTTATCAGTCCAACTGGATGAGGTCGCAAACAAAGGTTCTGGAGCTTCTTCAGGAGCAACAGAGATGGCCAAACGGGCCGCCCGACACGGCACGACCCGATTAAAAATCGACACGGCCCGTTTAGGCACGGCCCGTTTAGGTCCGGCTTGAAAACGGGCTGTGCCGTGCCGGCCTACGTGCCGGGGTGGCGGCCCAGGCACGGCTTGTTGGCCTCTCGGGCCGTGCCGTGCCGGCCCGATCCTTCGTGGGACAAACGGGCCGGGTCGGCCCGGTAGCCCGTTTAGCGCCAGAAAATTTGAAAAAAAATCATAAACAAATTAGAAAAATAGACAAAGTATGGAAAAAATGCAAAAAAATATGAAAAAATTCAGAAAATGGGAGAAATTTAGAATAATTAGAAAAACTCGAAGGATGTACAAATTTTTTTTAAATATATATAAATTAAGAAAAAACTAAGATACGAGATAAATTCTAAAATGAGACAAAATAATTTGAATTAAATAATGAGCTTTATTGGTGTTTGGCTGCCTCGTTAAAAACTTTGCCAAGTAGAAACTCAACACGAGAAAACCATGGCAAAGAAAAAAGAGTACGGCCTATAGCTCAGTGATACAAGAAAAAAGTGAATATTACAATTATTCTTCCTGATTATCTAGATAAAGATTTTCGAACGCTCTCGCAAATTTCAAGATTTTCTACAGTATGTTGAGCTCGTTGATCAGCTTGTTCCCAATCTTTCACACTGAGAAGTATTTCCACCATCTCACTTGTCAGATTTGTTCTTCTCTCCTCGATTATTCTTCCGGATAGACTGAAAGCAGACTCCGAAAAAACCGTAGAGACAGAAACTGTTAACACATCACGTGCTAGTATAGAAAGCACCGGATATGTTATCTTATGCTCGTGCCACCACTGCAAAATGTTGAAGTCCTCCTCTTGCTTCTCTAGGTAGCTGACAGTGTCGCTGTTGAGATAGGCAGCTAGCTCCCCACCACTTGATGTGTCTGCACTTGTCGTTGATGTAGTCGAACTCCTTGAGGAAGAGCCACATGTACCCCATATCTTTCCCCACGCAGTTTTCTTCCTACGTGTTGTGGGTGCTGGTAGAGGTCTCTGCATGCGAACTCCAGCAAACTTCCGATCTTACTTATCATAAACTTGAGATAAGTTAGCACGGACAGTTGAAAAATAACTAGAATAATCAGTACCTACCGCATCACTTAGAAGTGAGAGAACATTAGAGAATCCCCGAATTTTAGCTCTAGGATCTAAAATAAATGCAAATGCATCAAGTAAGTAGAGTTCCATCTAACAGGCATGTCTGGACCAAACTTACGCGGACGCACATTCATTGCAATACAATAAGTCTTAAATGCTGCTACTCGTTGATTAGAATAATTTAAGTAAGATATTGCAGTGCGAAAAGGTTCAAGATACTGATCTAACCTCTTAAAACCAGATTTAACTATAAGATTAATAATATGGCAAGCACAATGCTGATGTAATAAGAAAGATTCAGCATAAGAATTGAAAAGCGGAGTAAGAATGTTCATGGCAGAAGTATATACAAAAGCATTATCTAATGTTATTGCAAAAATCTTATCACTAAGACCAAAATCTTCCACAACTTTTACAATACAATCAGCAATATTTTCATCAGTATGTGCTACATCAATTAATTTGAATCCTATAATTCTCTTTTCTAGTTGCCAATCATCGTTGACATAATGAGCAACTACACTAAGGTAATCTCTTTAGCTCTACCACTCCATATATCAGATGTCAAAGACACAGAAAAAGTACAGGTACTAAATTTTTCTTTTCGGTTATTGCAACAATTATTATAATATTTAATCAAATCTCTAGTTGTTGTCTGTCTAGAAACTGCAGAAAACTTAGGATTATGAGCGGTCCTAATATAGCTTTCAAACGCAGCTGACTCACCAAAATTTAAAGGAAGATCTTGAGAAGCGATTAAACGACAAATAGATTCACGAGCTAACTCAGGATTGTAGTCCCAGTTACATACCGTACCGTCGGGGTTGTACTGCAGATACATCTATCTCAAAGCCATCCCCGCTTTTTTCTACAGCTGTCAGCATGCCTCTTCAAGTGCCCCGTTCCATCTGAAGATTTCGCAGTTAATTTTTATGCTTGCAATATTTACAAACAACTTACCTGATCTGAACGTCGTTTAATGTCTCAAAAATCTGGTCGAAATCTTCCCAGACTCTCGATGTACTGTGTCTTGTTTTTTTCGCCCCGTGCTTGCCGACGCAGTAGCACTTGTAGAGCCTGAGGATGGCACAACTCCTGCAGCTTCTTGGGCATATGATGTAAGAAGCTCCTCGGGTGAAATACCAAAATCAGAAGCTGGGAATGACGAAAAATCCCCAGACTCCATAAAGCAAACTACAAGAAATAATGACGCTATTAATACTAAAATATGATTTAAAATACTAACAAAATGAAAAAATAAATCACAATTATCACTTTTATTTCTTGACAGAAGCCAAAAGACGAATTTTGGATTTTTGGATTTTTGACAAAACTATTTTTAATTTTGCCAAATTACCACTAAGAGCAAAAAGAATTTCCACAAGAGAATGAGTAGAAGAGAATGCAAGATTGCTAGTGTGAAAATGGGGAGGGGGCAGCCACCTATTTATAGGAAAACATTCGGGATTTTTTTGAATATTTTCAGATTTGTTTTGAATTTTTTAAGTCTGCAATGGCTATAAACGACTATTTTTTTAAACGGGCTAAACGGACTGTGCCGCTCTGCGCTGCCGCGCCGTTGTGTGCGTGCCGCATCGTGCCAAGCACGCACGGGCTGTTGGCGCGTGCGCTGCCGGGCGAGCTGATGCGTCGCCGTGCTCGTGGCCGGGCTTACTGATGTCGTGCCCGTCGTCGACTCGTTTGGCCCAGCCCATTTGGCCATCACTAAGGAGCAAGCAACCTTACAAGTCCAATCCAGATCAAAAAGCTTCAACGGGATTTTTTTTCCTGGGCTTACTGTGAATGTTCTTCATGTGCGCACGCGGGCAAGGCCTCTCGGGCAGGCGCAAGTTGATCGGGTGACGGGCGCAGGGGCTGGCTCGGGCGAGCGGCCTCGCAAGGGGGCCGGCAGCTCGCGTGGTCGGTGCGTGGGCCGACGAAGGCCGAAGGAGCGCTGCAACGTGGAAGCCGGGCGGCCGAGCGAGGCGGCTCGGGTCGCATGTGAAGTGACACGGGTGGCAGCAAGCGGCCGTGGCGTTCGGGAAGCCGGCGGCTGGAGGAGCTCGAGCACGGTCGCGCGAAGGGTGGCCGATGGATGGAGGCACGCGTGGCCCGGAACGGCGACCGAGGCGGACGCTGAGCAGATGGACCAGCACACGGAAGCCGAGGAAGATAGACGCCGAGGGGAGAGCCCAGCCGGAGGATGCGATCGGCCCGAGCGGATGGTGTCCCACGCGACTTGAGAGCTGAACGGGCCCGGATGGAGGACGGCTCGCGGAAACCAAAGGTAGCCGAGGTGGATGAGCAGTTGTGCCGGTCGTGTCGAGCTGAACGTGGATGGTCGGCGGAGCGCACGCTGGTCGGAGCGGATGCTAGTCAGAGGTGGTGGGACACCTCACGGGGCGTTAGAGGCAAGCGCGATGGCCGCGGGTGGAGACGGCCTCGTCGGGCGAGCACGCTGCCGAGGCGGCCTAGGCGGAGGGCGTTGGGGCCGAGGCGAAGCCGTCTTCCTCGGTGGCCGACGCGGGCCTGCTGGAGATGGCATCGCGCGACAGATGGCTGCGTGAGACTGGTGGTGGTCGGAGCCAAAGGTGAGGTCACCGGGAGCCGGCAGGCCTGCGCAGAGATGAGTAGCCACGGAGGAAGCCGTGGCGGTTGATGACGGCGGCGGACAGCAATAGATTGGAACTGCCGTGCTGGCTTAGATTGAAAACCGTAGGCTCTGATACTGTTAAGGAACCTCGCTATCGAATAGTTCGGGGTTCCCGAACAGATCTAAATTGGAGAACAGAAAGAGAGAGAGACACGTGTTTAGGGAGAGCAACAGCGGAAATTCTTTATTGCTAATGATTTCTGGTACATAGGGGGGAACCCCCTCCTCCTTTTATAGCGCTCACCTAGGGTTTAGGCTTAAGGGACCAGTATGGGCCTTCATGGGCCATCAGGGTTTCCCAACACTCCCCCTTGGGCCCTTTGCCGCGAGATGCATATGCCTCATTAAAACTCCAGAAAAACCCAGTGGGAAAAATACTTGGAGAAAGAGTACATAGCATATGCTTACTATGTTGCACGAATTGCCTCGTTAAAACCTTATGCAAGAAAACTTCATGAAAAACTTGCTAAGGAAAAAGAGTACAATTCTCCCAACTTCAATTGCTAATCTTCGAGATTCATGTTTGGTATTCATAATTCATGCTCGAGATTCATGTGGGAGTATGTGAAATATCTCCCCCTGAAATCTACACTTCTCTAAGTCTCATCATCCCAATTCCTTTCACGCACCTTTCAAAGGTAGATGATGGGAGTGATTTTGTGAACAAATCTGCAAGATTTTCACATGACTTAGTATGCAATATCTTGATTTCGTTCATCTTATGCAATTCGTGAGCATAGAAGAACTTGGGGTTGATATGCTTCGTGAAATTGCTCTTCACATAACCCATCTGTGCTTAGGCAACACAAGCTGCATTATCTTCATAAATTATCGTGAGAGTTTGCTCAATGTTCAAGCCACATGACTTCTGGATGTGGTGAACCATTCTTCTGAGCCATGCACATTCACGAGATGCTTCATACAAAGTGATGATTTCCGAGTGGTTTGTCGACGTCGAGACGAGTCCGCTAGACGACTTCCAAGAAATTGCTGTTCCTCCACATAGGAAAACATAGCCGATTTGGGACTTGCAAGTATATGGTCCGATAAATACCCAAAGATCGGCATAGCCAACCAAATTCAATTCATTGTTTCTTCAAAAATGCAGACCAAGATCTTTGCTTCCTTGGAGGTAACGGAAGATGTCCTTAATCCCTTTCCAATGCCTTTTGGTGGGTTACGACTGCATCGAAGCTAGCAAATTCACGTAACGAAATGTCCGGCCTGGTGCTATTCTCAAGGTACATGAGCGCTCCAAGCGCACTCGATATGGGAATTCTCGCTCCCGTGACTTCCTCCCCTCTTCTCTAGGTGCAGTATGGGTCTAGGTGCGCTTGGAGTGACCTTCCGACCATTGGAGTCTTTGCGGGATATGCTTTTTCAAATCCAAACCTTTCCAACACTTTTCGTGTGTAGGTTGATTGATGTACCAAGATTCCTCCTTGGACATGTTCAAGCCGCAAGCCTAAACAAAATTTGGTTTTACCCAAATCCTTCATTTCAAACTCGACTTCAAGTATGAGCATGCATCTTCAATTTCTTCATCCGTCCCAATGATGTTCAAGTCATCTACATAGACGGAGATTATCTGAGAATCCATTCGGGATCACAGATAAACACACATGGACAATCTTCACTGCTTGTGTAGCCTTTCTTGCAGAGAAAGTCACTCAGCGATTGTACCACATTCTTCCGATCGCTTCAACCCATACGGTGATTTCTCCAATTTCACACTGCATGTGTTTCTATTTACTCCGCCTTGGTTGGGATAGGAATTCCTTAGGTACTTTCATGTATATCTCGAATCCAAGTTTCCATACAAATATGCTTGTGGCAACATCCATTAGCTTCATTCTCAACTTCAAGTTGATCGCCATTGAGATCAAATATCTAAACGTAATTCCTCCCATGACCAAGAATAGGTTTCTTCATAATCAACTCGGGGACGTTGAGTGAAACCTTGAGCTACAAGCCTTGCTTTGTACCTTACAACCGTTGTTTTCATTTCTCTTCCGAACAAAGACCCATTTGTAACCTCACGGGTTTATATGGGGAGGTGTGCGATACGGGCCCAAACACCTTTCTCTTGTTCGGAGAGACTAACTCTGCAGTTGATTGCCTTTTCCATTCTTCCCAATCTAGCCTTTTCTTGCACTCTGCGAGATGCAGCTCGGGATCATGATCAATGATCGAGGCAATCTTCTTTGCAAAGTATGCATCAACATTGGTCGTTGCTCTATTGAGGATTCTCCTGTTATTACAAAGTTTATGGCCATTTCTTCATGGGGTGCTTCATGCACTTCCACTTGCTCTTCATCGCTTTTCCTATCGCAGAGCAAGTTCCTTTAGCTTTTCATCGCCTATGTGTGCACACACATTATTTCCGTGGCTTCCTTGATGGAAGATTCAAGTGCGGAATTGCCTTTCTGTTGGCTTCTTTCCGGTGCAGTCTCAACTGGCTCCCTTCTTTCCTTGGGGCATTTTCGTGATTGGTTGTGGTAAGTCCTCTCGCTTGATTTTCTCGCACGTCTCCGGGTACTTTGGGTTTGAGGAGCCAGATTTCCTGCTCTTTTTCTTTGAGGCCTCTGAACAGGTTGAGGGATACCTTCTATTTTATTTGGTATTTCCACCCTCTCTGGTACATTCCTTGCGGGTACATGTGACTTAACCACGCCCTTCGGATCACAAAATGATCAGGCAGTTCATTTGCTAAATTCTGCAAATCAATTATCTTCTGGACTTCTTGGTTTGCTTCATTAGTGCGGGGGTCATGTGCGGGGATCCCAGTGGAATGCAATATGATTTCCCGGTATTTTTCATCCAAAGGTTGATTTCCTCCCCCTAATGACGGGAAACGATCCTCGTCAAAGATGCAATCGTGAATCGGTCAGTATGCAAGTCTCGATCATGGGTTCCAAATACGATTATGGATGCACTCTCATAACCAACGTATATCCCAGACTTGCGGAGAGGGCCCATTGCAGTCCGCTGAGGGGGTGGTATAGGTACATATACCATACACCCAAATTTTCTAAGATGGGAGATCTTCGAGATGATCCATGGGAGAATGGATGTTGTAGGCCGACGGTCTAAAATTGATAAGAGCTGCTGCGTGCAGGACTGCATGTCCCCAACAGGTGTTGGGCAAGTTACAATTCTGCGAAAGCGGTCTGGCAATGAACTTAATCCTCTTTATTAGTGCTTCTGCTAGTCCATTCTGCGTATGGACGTGCGGTACGGAGTGCTCAACTGCTATCCCTGTTGCCGTGCAATAATCATCAAATGCCTTTGAAGTAAATTCTTCGGCATTGTCCATTCTAATGGACTTCACGCGATGATCAGGGAAAACATTCTTAATTCTTATGATCTGCGAGATCAGCTTTGCAAAAGCATGGGTTCTTGTTGACAACAAGCATACATGCGACCATTTCGAGGAAGCATCGATGAGCACCATAAAGTATCGAAACGGCCCTGACAGGGGCTGAATTGGACCGCAAATATCCCCCTGGATGCGTTCCAGGAATGCAGGGATTTCACTTTGCACTTTCATAACAGAGGGTCTAGTTATTAACATTAATGCTTCGGGAACATGCGGGGCACACAAAATATTCATGATTCGGGAAATTTTTAACATTAATGCCATGACCTTGTGAGTTGTTCACTATATTTCTCATCATTTTAAGACCAGGATGGCCTAATCTACCATGCCATAAAGAAAATAACTCAGAGCTTCTGAAAAACAGACCAAGATCTTTGCTTCCTTGGAGGTAACGGAAGATGTCCTTGATCCCTTTCCAATGCCTTTTGGTGGGTTCTGCACTGTACCGAGCTAGCAAATTCACAATAACGCAATGTCCTACTGGTGCTATTCGCAAGGTACATGAGCGCTCCAACTGCACTCGAGATATGGGAATTCCGCTCCCGTGACTTCCTCCCCCTCTTCTCTAGGTCTGTATGGGTCTAGGTCTGCTTGGAGTGACCTTCCGACCATTGGAGTCTTCACAGGATATGCTTTTTCAAATCCAAACCTTTCCAACACTTGTTAGGGTTAGCAGTACGACAAAATAACTGGAGACAAGATTTCAGTTCAAACTTGAGTTTCCCTTTTTGATGATAGTTTGGTTGTAGGTATGTGCTGATTTTATATATAAAGCAGCAAAGCATGTGATCCAAACTTGTTCAAAATCTTTGAATTCGAGTTTATTTTTTCAAAGGTATGTGTTTCATTTGAATTGTTATAGATGGGTATATACCCTAAAACTGAATTTTTTGAAAAATATACTCAAATATGGCTTGAATTCGCACATTTGAAATCATGGTGTCTAGGCTCCACGGTGCCCCATTTCGGCTTCCTATATATATATACACTTCTTTTTAAAGCGGGTGAGATTGCCGGCTCATGAGGCATGCCATGTCGCCACCTCACGAAAAGCTCCTCCGCAAAATTTGAAATAACATTCGGGTCCTTCTGTCTTCTGTCGGTTTTTTAATAAAATAGATCCGAAAAAAATAAAATTATGTTCAGGTCCCTTCACGGTTTGCGTTCAGGTCCTCATGCCGATTTTTAGCGAAAGAGTTCCGAGAAAAGACGAAATTACGTTTAGATCCCGAAAAATGTTTTTTTTTGCTTAATCGACCCGAAAAATGAAATTGTGTTTTATCCCTCCGCGGTTTTTTTGCCGGATTCAATGGCGGAAAAAACGAAATTACGTTTTTTTCGTTGGATTGGCCCAACAAAATGAAATCACGTTTATATGGATCTGCGTTTTTTCAAAAAAAATTATATCCCTTCGCGGTTTTTTCAAAACAATCTACGTATTTGCCGATGGCTCAGAGCAGTCTGTGGATTCGACGGAGAAAAAAACAAAATTACGTTTAGGTCCCAAAAGGCATTTTTAGTTGGATTGACCCAAAAAATGAAATTACGTTTATATGCAGATTCACTAATAGCTCATAGTTTTTTTTTTCACAAAAATTATATCCCTCCACGGTTTTTTCAGAAAAATCTACGTATTCGCCGACGGCTCATAGCAGTTTGTGGATTCGATGGAGGAAAAAATGAAATTACGTTTAGATCCCAAAAGACGTTTTTTAGTTTGATTGACCCAAAAAATAAAATTACGTTTATATATAGATTCATCGACGACTCATAGTAGTCCACGAGTTCGACAACGGCTCCTATCAATCAACCCGAATTTGCGCAAAACAAAAGATACACGTTTTCGCATCCATTTTTTTTAGAGAAAAGGGAACCCGCGGTTCCACGGATTCACTAACGGCTCTTAGCGATCCCCGGGTTCACCGATGGCTCCTAGCAGCCAATTTTTTAAGAAAAAAAAGAGAAAAATGAAATTACGCAAAAAAAATGTTTTCGCAAATTCGATGACGACTCCTATCGATTCCGTACTGCATAAAGATGACCCGTGGTGCCACAAATTCGCCAATGACTCCAAGCTATCACATTTTTTTAGAAAACCTGTAAGGACGAGGATGTCGACTAGAGGGGGGTGAATAGGCGGCTTTTAAAATTCTCTCGCCAATTTCTACAAAGCAATTCACCCCTAATTATCCTAATACCAAAACCTTAACAAATATTAATGCGGAAGCGATAAACTAAGGTTTTGACAATTAAAGCCTAAATCAACTAGGCTTACTATGTGCACTAACTAATTATGTCTCTAACAATAATTACAATTCTAAAGACAAGCAATCAATCAATTTAATTCTATGAATATAAATTGCTTGAATATAATTAATGAAAACAATGCAAGCATAAGAGACACAATACTTTTTACCATGGTGTTTGGAGACTTGCCGGTCTCCCCTAATCCACGTTGAGGTTAGCCCAAACACATTGGATCGGCTCCACGAATTAAGGACCCACCTCGAATCCACTAGAGGTAGCTCCTTTTCCCTCCCGGGTAGGCGAGCTCCAACCTTCACAAACTTTACCGGGACTTCTCACAACCTCCGTTGAGAAACTCACCGCGCACGACGCTCTACGCTGTCTAGGAGACGGCAACCTCTAAGAGTATCAAGTCAAGCCTTCCGCTTGAACCTCACCAAGTGCAACACATGCCAATGGTGATCTCCTAAGTGCAACACATGCACTGGGATCCTCCTCATGTGCAACACATGCACAAGAGGCCCTCAATCCACTTCTAATTGCAACACATGCAATTAGAGCTCACTCTTAGCTCAAAAACCAAATGTGAGTGTGCAACACATGCAACACCTCACCCAAAACCTCAATAGAACAAGCCCCACCCATATGCCAGCCCTTGGCATCCTTTTATAGCCCTCTACACGAAATCTAGCCGTTGGGGGGCAAAATGGGCAAAACTCAGCATTTCCGGTACTACCGCCCATCTAGGGCCGGTAGTACCGGCCTCCAGCCAACGGCTAGGAAAACTAGCCGTTGCGCAGAAAACCCGGTAATACCGCAAGCAAAAGCCCGGTAGTACCGCTCTAGCGGTAGTACCGACCACACAAGCGGTACTACCGACTTCAGCGCAAACTCCAGAAACGTGTTTCTCTGGAAAAGAGCTACCGGTGTCTTGGGCCCGGTACTACCGCACCTCCGGTAGTACCGCCCATCTACCGCGGTAGCTTCGGCCTTCAACCGAACACAAAAACCGCTCTTCTGGAAAATGACTACCGGTCATCACTCGGTAGTACTGGGACCTCCAGGTATTACAACAAGACAATGGCGGTAGTACCGATCGAGCAAAGAAGATCGCTCCCATAAGCGGTATCGCTTACCCGATGGTACTACCGGCCTTAACATATCGGTAGTGCCGGATTTCCAGACAGGACTAGATTTTTCACAGAAATCTTTTCTCTTCAAATCAAACATCAATAATGATTGATTCTTTGAGCCACGTGATGATCAACACATGATCAAGTCAATTTGCAAAACACATTTGCAAACCGTATTCACATGCTCCGAAGAATCGCATTAAACTCAACTTATTTGCAAAACACATTCGCAAATAAACCAAAAACTTATGAGATCAATCATATTAGCCATGTGATGATCAACACATGATCAAGTCAATTTGCAAAACACATTTGCAAACCCTATTCACATGCTCTAGGATCGAAACTCATAACCTTAAGTTCATTTGCAAAACACATTTGCAAATAACAACTCCAACTTATTTGCAAAACATATTCGCAAATAAACCACGAACCTATAAGATCAATCCTCCTAACCATGTAAGGATCAACACATGATCCCGTCACTTTGCAAAACACATTTGCAAATGCCAACACATGCTCTAGGATCGAAACTCATAACTTCGAGCTTATTTGCAAAACACATTTGCAAATAACAAATCAATTCAATCATTTTGCAAAAACACATTTTGCAAACTCAAAACACAAACCAAGCTTAGCCTTGTGATGATCAACACATGATCCCATCACAAGCTAAACACCAAAGCATGAGCTCTCTATTTGCAACACATGCAAGTCTCTAGCTCCATGCAAACTACAATTCAAACTCAAGTGCATGAGCTCTCTATTTGCAACACAGGCAAGTCTCTAGCTCCATGCAAACTACAATTCAAACTCAAGTGCATGAGCTCTCTATTTACAACACATGCAAATCTCTAGCTCCATGCAACTACTTTAAACCAAATTGCTTGAGCTCTCTCCTTTTACAACACATGCAAAACTTAGCTCCAAGCAATAACCACATAAATAATATTGCATAAGCTATCTCCCATTTTGCAACACATGCAAATCCATAGCTTCATGCAAAAACCAAATCAAATAAGATTCAATTAAGAAGCAAACATGAGCTCCCTTATTTGCAACACATGCAAATTCTTAGCTCATGCAAAATCCAACGCACGAGCTTCACCCATTTGCAACACATGCCAAATGGTTAGCTCCATGCAAAAACCAAACCAAGAGAGTGAGCTAGAGTGAACCGGATTGAGTTCATCAACACATGATGAAGCTCAAGCTAAAATACTCAACCCATCTTAATAGTACGGCGATCTAAACTAGACACTCTAGCCTATCTAGTTATACCTTTGCCGCATATGATCCACTTGGAGTTTCTATGATTTCCAATCATCTTCTCTCCAGGATCATCTCTTCTTCTTCTTGGTCATCAACACATGATGAACCTTCCAGCTCTTCTCTTTACTTTGAGATCACCTCTTGAAGCTCATCGATACACGATGACTTCTTCTTCTTCCCGATTCTTCATTATCTTGGACTCAACCTACTTCACAACTCATAGAAGATTGTTAGTCCAACAAATACGGTTATCTCAATCATCACCGCACTCCATTAACACATAATGGATGCCTCTACGATCGATTGAGCACAACCCAAATCAATTTGAATGATTAACTGTTGTCTTGAGAACTTTGATGCAACTAATGCTTCATTATACTCAAGAACTTTTCGCTTATCTTTAATCAACAAGGAACACCATCAACACATGATGAAATGTCCTTTGATTGATTGAAAGACAGTCGAACTCAATTTAAACTCATTTAAATTGACATGAGTATATATAACTACCCAAGTTTCATATACTCAATGTGATGGTTAGTAATGATCCATATATGTTTGAGTGATGGAAATGGGATCAATATATTTAGACCATCAACTATAGAATAAACTTCATTAAGTATGTGCATATAGCAAATTGATCATAGAATCAATATACACATAATCAATCTTAGATTGCATATGAGTTTATTCTATATTTGCATGAGTATACTACAACTACACAAGTTATATATACTCAAATGATTGTTTCAAAGTCTTGATCCTTTATATATTATTTAGCAATAAGACATGGATCAATACTATTGAAACAACAAGTTAAATTATAAACTCCCCCTAGATGTGTGCATTCATGTAATATATGAATTAGAAACATAATGCACATATTTGGACTAAAGCAATAGAAGAGTTCATATTTTAACTTGAATGCTAAGTATGCATTAAGATAATAAAGTGAATACAAGTGCATACCTTAGGTTTTCCATTTTCCATCCAAATATGAGACTAATAAGAATATAGCTTAATAAAATATGTTAGTCTCATAATGATTAGGTTTGTCATTAAACAATGATTAAACATTAATGTTAAACCAATCACCAAAACTAATGGAGCTTGAACTTACAAAACCCCGGCGAAAAAAACAAGTTCACGTTTATGTCCTCAGACCCATTTTTCGCTAAAATAATCACCGGACCAAATTTCGCAAGGCCGCGTCTCAAGAACCAATTTCGCGACGGCGCAGTCAGAGCGCAGACCCTATCTAGTTTATTCGATGTCATTGTCAGAAACGAACCGCTTTCTAGGTATCACCTCACCCTTGTCCGCAGGTATCATGATGTGGAAGATGACGTGTCAACCATATGTGATTTTTGTACTGTACTAGCCTCTGAAATTAAAAAAATAATTATGGTGTTGTAAAACGTAGTCGTTCACCCGTGATCAATCAACAGCATGCCAACGAAATCATAAGAACAAGAACTGGAGCACACAGAATATAGAGGTAGAGCTTTCTTGCTTTATTAGATAGATCTCTTGTACAAGGGGGTGTCCAATATATAGAGAAACTGGTAAGATATAAGTTCGGATTCGGCCACACATAAGAGATAGAGTCTAACCGAATACGGTTACGAATATCTTATCTCATAACACTCCCCCTTGGGCGAATACCGCATAATGCACATGTCTCGTTAAAAACTCCTCCCAAAAACCCAGTGGGAAAAAAGGGATGGAGAAAAGAGTACATTGCACACGCACTCCGTGTTACACTAGTTGCCTCATTAAAATCCTTCATGTTAGAAAACTCCAGGAAAACTCACTAAGGAAAAAAGAGTACAACTTATAATCTTCAGGATTAAAATATGACCTTCTGGATCATGCAAAAGGTCATGGTTCAGGGATTTACTCCCCCTGAACTTTGCATATCTTTAAGTTGTCTCATTCCAAAACCATCAACACATCTTTAGAATGTATATTTTGGTAAGGACTTAGTAAATAAATCTGCAAGTTTTTCCTCTAACTTAGATTGCAAAATCTTTACCTCACCGTTCTTCTAGAGTTCGTGAGGATAAGAAAACTTAGGAGCAATATGCTTCGTGATATTGCTTTTCACATAACCCATTTGCATTTGTGTAACACAAGCAGCATTATCTTCATGATAATTGTGGGGGTATCGACGGTGTTAAGACCACATGACTTCTGGATATGGTTAATCACACGTCTCAGCCAAGCACATTCATGTGAGGCTTCATATAAAGCTATAATCTCTGAGTGATTGGTAGAAGTAGCTACCAAGGTTTGCTTAAAAGACTGCCAATAAACGGTTGTACCACCGTAGAGAAATACAAAACCAGTCTTAGATTTGGCACTGTGGGGATCAAACAGATAGCCAACATCCATATATCCCACCATGGTTAAGTCCTGGTTCTTCTGGAAAAATAATCCAAGATCTTGAGTACCTTGGAGGTGTCTGAGTAAAGTCTTGACACCAGCCCAATGTCTTCTGATTGGAGCTGCACTGTATCTTGCTAGCAAATTTACTGCGAATGCAATATCAGGCCTTATGCAATTCGCAAGATACATCAGTATGGGACTTCAGGTCCTAAGACTTTCTCATTTTTCATCCTTGGTCTGAAAAGGGTCTTTATCCACTTCAAGAGATCTTACGACCATGAGGGTTTTTAATGGATACGATTTATACATATTAAACCTTTCCAATACCTTCTGGGTATAGGAAGACTGGTGTACAAGTATTCCTTCTGGGAAATGCTCTAGCTGCAGGCCTAAGCAAAATTTGGTTTTACCCAAATCTTTTCATCTCAAAACTCCGTTGTGAGGTAAGCACTTGCTTCCTCTATCTCCTCTGTGGTTCCGATGATATTCAGATCATCGACATATAACTGAGATGATACAGAATCCATTCTGGGATTTCATGAACACATAGGGACAACATTCCTTCTTCAGGAGGAACTCATAAAGTCGGTTATACCACATTCTCCTCGACTGTTTTAATCCGTATAGCGATCGCTTCAGTTTGACGCTATACATGTTGCGATTATTAGGATTTGGAATTGTAACTCATTCAGGGATTCTTATGTAAACATCCGTATCCAGTGACCCATATATATGAGGTCACTTCATTCATCAAATGCATTGATAAGCTTAAGCTTGCTGCCATTAATATTTAAATTTCGGAACATTATTCCACTCTTTACAAGAGAATATATTTTATCGTAATCGATGTTGGGTCTCTGTGTGAACCCTTGTGCTACCAGCCTCGCTTTATATCTCACCACCTGGGTATTTCATTTCTCTTCCAGATGAAAAACCCATTTGGTCCTACAGGGATTACTTTAGGAGATGTTTGGTCAACGGGACCAAAGATTTCCTTTTAATAAGCGAGCGCTGCCTCAATTGCTTCTTTTCATTTGATCCTATCTGAGCGCTTCTGGCACTCTGCCATGGACTTTGGTTCTGGATCCATCTTTAGCAAATTTATAGGCAATTATATGTCGATAATTGTAGTCTTTCTTTTATACAATTCTCCTGCATCACTTCAGGGATATCTCTTTATAAATTTCTTCCAGCTCGTTGTGATTTCACACAATGATAGAGTTTGGGTGTTCCGATTTCCCAACGTGGGATTGTGCGCACAAATATACGCTGGGGTTATCATCTTCAAGATGGATCACTTCATGTATGTTACCATCTCCAGGATGGCTCACTTTAGGGATTTTCTCAACATCAAGTTCAACTTATTCCACTGTCATGGGTAGTGTTCTCATTTGTTCGGTTCTCTACTTCTGCAGACGTCTCCGCGGAATTGAGTCCCATGCACCTGGAGGCCTCCCCCTCTTTTTATCATGAGGGTCAAGAGTGGGTTCAATATCCTTCTAGGGTATTTTCACTCTTTCAGGTGTATATATTGCAGGTATATGAGATCTTTTCACTCCCTTATGAACAGTGAAGGCATTTGGTAGATTATAAGCTTATTTATTGCAGATTTATTATCCTCTGAACTTCAAGTTCGGTCTCTGTAGTGCGTGGATCTAAGGACTCAGCATTCTCTAATGTGGTACTTATCTCCCCCTAATGCCGAAAAATATCCTTAGTACAATCAGCGTACCGAGCCGTGTACAGATCCCCTGTCATAGGCTCTAGGTATTTTAATACATGACGGAGATTCATAACCTACATAGATCCTCTACTTCCGATAAGGTCCTATGGTGGTACGCTGTGGTGGAGAAATTGGCATGTATACAGTACAACCAAATTTTCGCAGATGGGAAATACTTAATTCTTTTCCACGCACTATCTGCAACGGGGAAATTTCATGATGTGCAGTTGGTCTGAGTTGAATTAACACTGCAGTATGCAGCACTGCGTGGCCCCAACAACTGATGGAAAGCCTACTATTCTGCAAGAGCGGCCAAGCAATAAGTTTTTATTCTTTTAATATAATGACTCTGCAAGACCATTTTAAGTATGGACATTAGGTACGAGATGCTCTACATTAACTCCTAGAGCCATACAACAATCATTAAATGCTTTTGAGGTAAACTCGCTAGCATTGTCTATTTGAATAGACTTGATCCTTTCTACTGGAAAGTAGGATTTTAACTTAATAATATGGGCAGAAGCATGGTTCCTAGTAGATAAGAGATATACATGGGACCATCTAGTAGAAGCATCTATCAGTACCATAAAATTTCTTAAAAAGAGCCCGACAGGGGCTGAACAGGTCCATAGATATCACCTTGAGTTTTCTCCACGAAATTCAGGGATTCTTCCCTAGCTTTTTAGGTAAGAAGATCTAAGAATAAGCTTTCTTTTAGCACAACCAGGGCATAAGAAAACTTCAGGTCTAGGAAAGACTTTATGCTATGACCAGCAGAAATATTAATTATTCTTCTTATACTATTCAACTCAGGGTAAACCAGTCGATCTACTAGATCTTAAGTATATCTAGGTTTTTCATCGTAACACAAACTTCAGGTTTTATATGTGCATAGTATAATCCGGAGGAGAATGAATGAAGCTTTTTAACCACACGTTTATTACACCCGTTAAACTTAGTCATGAGTAGGTATTCTGTACCATCCTCATTCACTATCTCCATACAAAACCATTAAAGGAGTACGACTGGACTCAGGGTATAATATGGCATTCTTCTAGTGCCAACTATGAGAGTATCGATTCTGGCGATAGTCATAATATTTTCAATTCACTTAGTGTGGTACAACTGTCTTCTAGACAGATTTTCTCCTCCGCCATAAGGTTATACTATGTTCTATATTGGAAGTATGATTTAAAAATCAAACAATTGTTGCATCATGAACAAATTATAGAATATAGAACAAACATAGCACAATTAATCAAAAATCTGGGAAACATCAATTTATTCAATTTTTGAATGATAATCGCTCAACAGGAGCGTAGACCAAATGTTCGTTCAGGAACTAGGGCTAAACTGATAAGGAGACTTATGAGGAATATGTGACATCGACTTAGCAAAGTGAAGGGATATTTAGGAGACTAATCCATATCTCCATATGAGATGTAGGTGCCCTCTTGGGACAACTCGAGCTCAATAATTTCAAGAATCATATCATCAACTTCTCAACATTCGTATCAACAACAGGTTGAACGGTGAAGTATGACTTAATATTATTTCCCCGAGTCTTATTTAGTTTTTCAGTGGATTGCATGTAAAGATCTACCACATGCTTCGGGATGCGATAGTTGCATTACCAATGGCCAGTGCATCCATACATAAAACAGGGTTATTCAGGGTTTGCAGCATTACTTCTGGAAGCCCCTAACCCTTTACCTTTACTTTTCCACTATGAATTGCCTCTTCCCCTATTTGATTTGTCATTCTTCCACTTATCCCTTTTATTCCATTGGCCCTTTCTGCGGCCTTGGCTATTGCTAGCCCATTGAGCATTTGCATGTACTTCGGGCATTGCAAAACTCCCATTAGGAAGTACATGATGATTCTTCATCAGGAGTTCATCATACTTTTCTACTTCTAGTAAAATGCATATAAGTTTGAAGTACTTTCTGGTACTTGGCGACGATACTGTTACGGCAGCATCCTCATATTAGGGTGGAATGCGCACAATATTTTGTCGATCTTTTTAGCATTAGTAACTTTCTGGTTACATAATGTTAGATCAATGACAAGCTTGTGTATGACAAACATTATATGCTACCACATCCTTTAGAATCCTTAAAACGCAGGAGGATCTATTCGCGCTATGCTTCTAGCAACAAGACGGATCTTTGCTGGTTATATATTTTCCCTTCATGGAATTCAAAATTACCAGCTAGTCATCTTCCATCAACTATTCAGCCTCCAGGTCCGTTTGAAGATGGTGCCTTAGGAGGTGTAGAGCCGTACATCTAGTGGCTTCGAGAAGAGCAGGGGTACCAGCTTCAGGCTGGGAAAACAGTAGCTCCAAAGGATCGAGCTATCAGATTAATCTTAGTATTCATTGTCCAGGCAAGGTAATTGTTGCCATTCAGGGCAAGCTTGATAAATTCCTTCTTTGCGATGTCCAACATATCCTATTTATATTTTATGCAAAATGACTTTTACTACTGGTAAAATCATTATATTGCATGCTCACTATTGAATCAATAAAGCTTGGTCTATATCTATTCTGTAGATAATTATCTAAAATTTCCCAGAATTTTTCTAGCAATTTCCATAGTTTTCTGCTAATTATTCAGCAATTTTCAGAATTACTGAATAGTAGGAAATAGTATGAACAGCATATATAATTATGAAATCATGCTAAGAAAATTAATACAGCATCATGACACACTTCAATGGGTCATACATAATTTTTCATAATTTTCTAGCATCTTTGTGTTAATAGTTAAGCAATTTTCAGAATTACTTAAATAACAGAGGACAAAGTTTAGCACATACAAAACATGGCATAAAGTTAGAAAATAAACTCAGGGTATGGAACTACCAATGTGGGCTAAAACAAAACTTTCTAAAAAATTTCGGAAGCCCATAAACCTAGAAAATCTATTTTTTAGGATTTAATACCAATTTTCAGATTTTAATAATTATTTTCGAGAGAAAAAAGGAACAGGCCGTACGGCTACTGGGCCATTGGGCCCACCGGGCATTTGCCTCTCATTTTTTTCTGCCACCGAAATAAATAATGGGCCACTGGGCCGGCTGGGCCCATTTGGCTGCATGGCCCAAAAGCCGATTAGAAGAGCGGTGGCTAGGGTTTCTCCTCTTCACAGTGGCATCTTCAGGGCGCCGGCGTGCGAGTGGCATGGCGCGGGGCCAAGCTCGCGGAGGCGTCGGCGGAGCGGCCAGCGGCTCGGCGCCGTCCATCCTGCGGGTGGCGCGACCGAGCGGCGCAATTGGCGGCGGCACTATGGCGGCACGGCCGAGCGGCTCAATCGGCGGGCGTCGCGAGCCGAGATGGCCGACGACGAGCGAAGCGAGCCTCGGGCGCAACAGCGAGCATGGAGCCGAACGGCCGCACACGCTGCCTGCGGAAAACGGGGCGACGCGCCGCCGCCGCGATGTACGGATTCCAAGGCGAAGCCAATCGCTGGTGCATTCTTCGGGACGCACGCGCAGGAGAATGAGCGGCCCGTCGCTGCCGTGCGAAAGCCGAGGCAACGTCGGGTGGCGCTTCGAACGCGGTCAATGAGGCCACTCATTACCTTCCTCGATCACGCCGCCCGACAAAAAATATCTTTAGCGCCGATTAGCGCAACAGCGCGAGCCGCCGCCGCTTCTGCGGGTGTCGCTGCCGCTCGACGACATGTTGGTGCCGCCGCTGGTTTGAGTCACGCGCGGCGCCGCCACGGTTCGGCCACGTCGCGGCGTCGTCGCCGCCGCCACGGCGGCGGCGCGCGCGCTGCCGTCGCCTCTTCGCGGGTGTCGCCGTCGCTTCAGGCGACATGTGGGTGCCGCTTTGGGCGTGTGGTCGCCGCCACTGTCGTAACTTCAGGCACGGATGTGATGCCGCTGCGGGAGTACAAAACGACAAGATCGGGCCTTTGCCGACGCGACTTCGAGTGCGCAAGTAAGGTACCCACAGATAGAGGTGGGCACTCGGGCCGGGCTCTTTTGGGCCGGCCCGAGGCACGACATCACGGCCAAGACGAAGTGGGCGTGCGCGGGCCTGCGACGACATCAGAGCACGAGCCGTGCGCGGGCTCGAGAATCGTGCACGATGGGCGTTCAAAGCCGCGCGCGACAACGTAGAATGGGCTATCTTGGGCACGATGATCCAGGGCATGAGGAAGAAGCCTAGCATGAAGGTCACTGACTCACAGAGCATGACCGTCATGGATGCACCCAGTAGCATGAACGTCACCCCTATCGCCAACACCTGAGAGAGACGGACAAAACAGAGAGAGAGAGAGCTAAGAGAGATTGAGAGACGGTGCAAGAAGCTGCTCTCTCTCGCTCGTCCCTCTCAATCTCTCTCAGCTCTCTCTCTCTCTCACCGCTCTCTCAATCTCTCTCTCTGCTGTCTCGCCACTCTCTTTCTCGCCCATTCTCCCCTCTCTCGTCCGTATTGAGCACATCCTTCTCGCTCTATGTAACTGTTCGATAATAAATAAATTTTAGTTCTTTTTCTCATAATATTTGCATTCACTGCCTTAATTATATGTATCTCCGGCTCTTTTCCTCTCGTTGAAATAGTGCAAATGGGTCGGGCTGGGCCGCAGACGCAGACGAGCGCAAATGGGCGTGCCTAGGCTCTCGCCGGCGAAGCTGGGCGACGACGGCACGGCACAGCGAGCACGACGGTGTCGCGTCCGGCGACGGTTCGGACATCGGCACGACACGGCGGCCGCGACGCGCGACGCCCACCTCTACCCACAGACTCCGCCACCGATTTCAGGCAAGACGAGCGCAACCGATCGACTACGCAATCGCATACGGGCATACGAAAGCAGGGTCAGCAAACACATGCGATGCATTCCCAGATGCATAAGTGTTTTCTTTTAGATTGATTGATAAACAGCAGATCGACTAGACTTGGTAATTAAATAATCCATCTGTAAACGAGCCATGATGATCAGCAGGATCAAAAACTTGCGTAGTAGAACTTACGTAGGGCTTGACGGTGGATGATCGTGTGATGCAGGATGAAAATCGATGCAGTGTCGATTGACGCAGGTAGACGATCACGATCGGTCTCGGTAGAGCTTCGTGCTGATAACGTGTTGTAAAACATAGTCATTCACCCGTGATCAATCAACAGCATGCCAACGAAATCATAAAAACAAGAACTAGAGCACACAGAATATAGGGGTAAAGCTTTCTTGCTTTATTAGATAGATCTCTTGTACAAGGGGGTGCCCAATATATAGAGAAACTGGCAAGAGATAAGTTCGGATTCACCCACACATAAAAGATAGAGTCTAACTGAATAAGGTTACGAATATCTTATCTCGTAACATATAGAACACTTCTTAGGAACGAGAACCAACATGCAGAGGATGTCTGTATTTTCTCTAAAGATTTTTTATGAACTTGCTGACCAGAGGAGAGGGCAGAGATCAGCTGTGCTCTGCAACGTTTAAATGAACAAACAAAGGTGGCGATTTGTCAAATCGTCATTATGATGCTGTGCTCGAGCTTGCGGATGACCTTCCCGCTGATATTGTGGCCAGGTTCAAAAAAAACCGTCGAAAATTACTCGTATCGAGCCTGTTCGGTAATTAAAACTGTTCGGAAAACCGGTCAGATAAACAGTAAATTTAAAAAAATTAAAGAAATTTAGCAAAAAATGTCAAAAAAATTGACATTTTTTTGTGCATTCCTGAGGTAATCCTAATGATTCTATAAAATTTTCAGATTATTATTAGATATATACATTTTTTAAAAATTCTTACAGTGATACTGTCACAATATATGCTCTTCAGTTTTTTATTTTCTAGGGGCACAAAATGAAGTCTAATATTTATTAAATTTTTTTTGTGATGTTATAACGTCATTAAAATGATTATGTAAAATTTTTAGATGATGATCAGATATGTGTATTTTTAAAAAATTCTGAAAGTGCTATTTTCATTGTATATGCTCTTCTGTTTTTGATTTTATATGGGAATAAATGAAGTCTAATATTTCTTAAAATTTTAGTACATGATCCTTTTGAACTATTTATATTTTAATTAAAATTTTAGAATATAATAAATCATTTTACTATTTATAAAAATTTGACAGTGTATTTGTTCCTTTTCATTAATTTATGTTTTAGATTTTTAGAAGAAATAAATGATTTAAAAAATTGTAAAAATTTCTCTTTTGTGTTTTATAGATTAATTGGGATTTTTTGTACATTTTTTAAAAAAAATTGCAATTTTTTCAATTTGTTCTTATATTTTCACCGTTTTTCCTTCTGTCATCGGTTTTCGATATTCCGTTCATATAGGTCGAATATGTCATTTTTGCGACAATGGAAGAGTGATGAAGTTATGCTTATGCCTACTCCACAACTTCAATTTAAATGTTTTATAATGTAAATGGTGTTGATAAGTAAATGGTAGTGAAATTGCGAATGATTTTGCTTTGTAGTTATGTAAATGCCGATTTTTGCACTTGTGTGATTGTAGTATTGCAATGAAAGATTATTTATTGACATATTATTGCTAAATACATAACTTACAACTTCTAATTCTCTAAAATATAGCAAAGGTCATGTCGATTTTTTTCCAAATTTAAGAGATATCATTCTGGAATTTTTTCACATTTTCACATACCTTATTTATATATTTATTACATTTTTACTCAATTTTAGCCTCCCCTGTATTTCTACAAATTTTACAATATTTTTTTTGCATTTTTCCCAAAAAAAAATCGATTTTCCCCAATTTTCCAACCTCGGGTCAGTTTTTTTTTGAGAAAAGCGAGCGGTTTTTCGTCAAAAACCGCGGTTTTCGCGATCTCGTTTGACCAAATTTCAAAATTTTTAAATTTGCAAACCGTTCGGTTTTTGCGGTTTTCGAGCGGTTTTTCGTGAAAACCGCTACCGCGGGCTAGCGGTTTTCACGAGCGAAACGAAATTGTGAACCTGATTGTGGCTCTTGATGCTGAGCCCATTGGTAGGGACCGCCTCGCTGCTTTGGTATCTTTCACATTTTATTTTGGCTGGTTGTCACTTATCCTTGCCTCTGTGATATCATTTTGGGACATGTATTTTTTTTTCTTTTCTGCATCACATTGTGTTATCACTTATCGCTGGAGTCATGATTTCCTGAATTTTTCTAGCTTACTGAAATTATAGTTATAGATTCCGGAGTATCTGAAGCAGAAATGCTGGTCGGTGACACTGGATGCTGCCTTGACATTTTGTAAATTTGCATAAACGAGTTGTAGTTCTAGCTCTCTATCGACTTCATTGATTGCTGAGACGTGGCGTATAAAAAAGACAGGCCCTATCCTCTTTTATACAGCAAGGGGATGTGTGTAGTGAATATAGAATAAGCAATATTGACTACACTAGTCTACCGTAGTATGGATTACTCCATAACACCCCCTTTGGAGGCAAACGATATGCCCATGTCTCATTCAAAACCCCTTCCAAAAAAACCCAATAGGAAATTTCCTCAAGACAAATAAAAGAGAGTACATAGCTGTGTAATTTGTCATTGCACATGTTTACTCGGTAAAAACAATTGAGAATAGCACCACGTATAATCAGGAACGTAGCCAGTCTAGGCCCATGCCTCGGACCAGACCATACTTTTTTAGGCTAAGCTACAATTTTATTGATTTTTTTAACACATTCTTGCTTGGACTTGTCATGGGAGGCCTGAGTGGCTCGAGGCTTGCCTCCGCCCCTACGTATAATCCAAATGATGGATGTTTATAAAAACATATATCTTCCCTTGAATATAATAACTCTTCGTGACTTTTGGTGTCAATGCCGTAAACATGTTTTGCAAAGGTACAAACTGGCAAGGCCTTTATAAACAAATCTGCATGGTTCTCACTTGTTTGGATTTTCTATATCTATACGTTCTTATTCTCTCGTTGTTTCATAGGGATAGAAATGATTAGGTGGTATATACGTTATCATATATGTTTTGACGTAGCTATTCTTCGTTTATGCAAAATAAGTAATGTCATCCTCATAAAGAACTGTGGAAACTTTATATCTGTACACTACACGGCTCTTAGATATGGTAAGTCAATCTTCTAAGCGATATAAACTCATGAGTAGTCTCATACAGTGCGATTAATTTAGTCAGAGCACCCGATCATGCACCGTTTGCGTACGGGGTTTCAAACGATTATAGCCTATGATCTATCGGTTTATCGACTACAGTGCATTGTTTCCAGAGTTTGCAGCGCTCGGCGTTCTGCTCGAAGGCTTCGATAGGCTGAATCAGGCGCGAGAAGCTAGGAGCCCAACTGGACCAAGAAAAGGTCTCGCACATGGAGATGGTCAATGTCGCAAGCCGTCGGTTGCCGCCACGTTTGCCCATTGCGATGTCGCAATTTGACCCTCTAATTATTAGTGCCTTGATTTGTTTGTGTTAATCGGAAAGGGTACTAGTTTGCTACAATTAGTAAATATTGAAATCAAGCGTGATTGAATCTGCATTTTGCTTCGGGGGCGCTGCGTTTTTGTTCAAAACAATTTTTCGATGATCCTCGTCAAGGTTGACAAAACCACGAAAAACTTTTGAGCGTTGCGGCTCGAGATCCAAAACCGCTCTAATTAAAAAATTTAAAAAATTGAAAAAAATATGCGTTAAAAATCGCTCGAAAACTGTTCAAAAACCGCTCAAAAACCGTTTGTAGGAACATCTAATTGGTCGGTTGGTTTTTCGCGAAAAATCGTGGTTTTCGCACATAGGTTTGACCAGAATTCAAATTTTTTAAATTTGTAAACCGTTTGGTTTTTCATGATTTTCGAACGATTTCTTGCGAAAACCGCTACCGTCAGGCTAGCGGTTTTCGACTCCGAAACGAAATTGTGAACCCGATCCTGATAACAATGTACTATTTAAGTACACTTTTCCGGCGATCCTTCCTTTGCAGATATGACAGATATGACTCATTCTCGACGGTCGGTTTAAATTTTGAGAGTGGAATTAATGGCCTCCGCCCCAAGATCTAAGCGTTTGCCCTTCAAACCTAAGCTGACCTTTTTTCTTTTCTTTTCTTTTTTTTGACAAGGAGTCTGACCTTAATGCAGAGGATGTATAACATGAAAATAGTTATATAGCTGAAAATCTAGAAATTTTTTATATGGGCCATTGGATTGTGCACGGATGGATACCATACAAGCCCACTTAAGGCATTACACAAATGATGGCCAACGTTGCTGAGATCTAAACCAGCGCTACGAAATGAGCTCAATGAACAAATGGCGTCATTCTTTTTAGATGGAATATCAGGTATTCGATTAAACCGAGGCCAAAACTGAATCGGTAGACACCAGAGAGTTTACATGTATAGGCCGGGACAGACTCGAGCCAGAGCATTACACCACGGTGATCAGGTTTGGAATACCTAATATTCCATCTAAAAAAACAAATGGTGTTATGGTTAGCACCGCGCGCGCATGTTTTTCATTTCTAGCTAGGTTAGGTCTTCTCCGCAGGACACATTTGATTTTTCCACAAAATCATTTCTGTGGAGGAAAAACTTTCCATCCTTTTGCAATTGTAAGTAGGTGGGATTGCGGGACCAGGAGACGGCATTGGAACGGAGGTGTTTAGGCTTGTGCTCAGTGGCGGAGCTAGAATTTCGTTAAGTCTCGGGCGAAAAACTAAGCAGCTATTACTAATATCAAAGACTACGGATATTGAGGTATAAGAAAAGTACAGCAGAAATGCATAAATAAAAATAGATTTGAACTCCATGCTCAACATATCAACAAAATAGATAAAATAACAAATGTCATTGATTTTATCAGGAAAATAAGATGAATATTAAAAAGCACCTTCTCAGTAGCAGAAAGGGCTGAACAGCAAAAAAAACCACTTCTGTGGTGATCCAGATGGCCATTTCCAGTTATTTCCACAATCTCATTTTCAGTTATTTTTCACAATCTTACTTGAGATGACCTGAAAAACCAGTTATCCTACAGTTAGTACTCATACATTTTGCAATATTAGACCGTTGTACTAACATGTTTCAAACAGCAGGTTCTCAAGATACCCTTTTGGTGTTATTCTCCTTTTAGATTGCTTTTGTCACTCAGAAGTTTCATTAGGCAACTTTGAAGACTGATGCAAAGGGCATAGCATGACAAAGTTTTCCTAAAAATGAAAATATGAATTAAAGCAATAAGATGCCAATTCAGGACTTTTTCAAATGTCAAGAAGCTATTTTGCTATAATTAAAACCACTAGTTTCAGAACACATTATGAACTTACGTCATCCCATCTACACTCTGGGATCAATTTAGCGCAGGTTAAGTCGAAGCTTTTTCTACAACTCATCTCAAAGCATCTAAGAGCAGCACCTTTAATTACACAGCAAGCACATTTGATCCTTTTGCTTCTAGCCAACTCAGTCGTAAGATTAAGCACAGACTCATCTTCAAAGTAGACATCAGGAGCCCTTTGGTGAAATTAAAAATTATAATACAAATTAGCCAATATATAGAATACAAATCTTCTTCCAATATCATCTTGCACTAGAAAGGATAACAAACCACTCCAGGATGCAGCTCCGACCGGATGGCCCTCACCGGTTCACCACCTTCCTTGCGTGCGGGCTGCGGCGGCCTCAACCCCTCCTTGCGGTGGCAGCGCAGCGCCTCAGCCTCCCGGAGCCGGGCGGGGTAGAGCCGCACGTACAGGGACAGCAACTGTTAGAAATTGGCCCATTGGGTGGCCCATTTCCTTTAATTTCAAAGCATGCATGGTTTAGTACCATATTGCCTAGCCAAGTGGAGGAAAGGCAATTTAAAAGGTGGAGTCCTTGCCACCTCTTGATTAATTACACTTGGCATGAGAATGGTATAGGGTGGACAGTGGCTAAACACACACGCGCGCACGCGCAAGATTCGCGTATTTTCGCGTGAAAATTCGCGTGACTTGTGACTTGTGACTTTGCGATTTAGCGCATCGCTACCGTGTCGTAATGTGTATCCCGACACTTTGAATTCACCTTTTTGTTTTATCAATCTGCATTTATCTCTCCATTCAACTGTTTAAATGCGATTTAAACATATATTTGAATTTCGTGTCATTATGCGATCGACATTAGTGAGTTAATTGACATTATTTGTCGATTACTAGTAATTGCCGCATTTAATCGACATCATGAGGTCGATTTCTTGTGCGAGTGTATATAAACTCGAGACGCCCGGGACAGAGATACTGAAATTTCTCCTCCATTCTTCCTCCCCATCTCGGATTCTTTGTACTATTGTGTTGAGTCAGTCGAACCTCGCCGCCTTCCTCCTCGGCGTGCACCGTGAAGGAGGGTGAGCGGTATCTCGAACCGCTGCCGCAGAGTTCACCTACACGGGCGGCAATAAGGTTTCGGCAGCAGATCGGTGCGACCGCTCGCTTCTTCCTCGACGCCGACTACTTCCACGTCCTCGCTCATACTGCTTCCTTTTCTTCAACAAGCCCAACAAGAAGTAATTCGTGTGATACATCAACTACGTTAATATTCAATTCTTGAGCTTTTACGAGTACAATGTGTTACTGTTGTTTTATGCATCTCTAGTCTTGTGTTACTTTTGCCTCAATATAAAATCTGGAATAAAACATTGCACAAACTTCCAACATTCCGAAACCTTATTGCGAATATTTTTGTGAATCAAGAATGGTGGTGCCGGATGCAATGAAACACGAGAGGTTTTCTCGTGTCAATTTCGTAGATGGCGGACAAGAGCCAAGTTTTGGCTCATGTCATTAGCTGTGGTGGGTGATCCACCCACGGTATCCATTTACGATTGACCGTAACCTGCAGCTTGATGGTGCGAACAACACCGCACTAGGTGCCTTCCGACTATTTTGGCAGATCACTCTATGATGTGTATATGAACTACACATCCGCCATCGAGTTGTGGGATGCACTTGACCGAAATATGCCGAAGTGAAGCCGTCATTTGGTTGTATGTGTGTGAGCAATTTTTGATTTTAGCATGGATGATGCTAAGTCGATTGTTGCACAAGCACACGAACTCCGGCTACTAGTTAGCGAGATTGCGATTTGGGTTGTGCATTGCCTCCTAAGTTTGTGGCTGCGGGCATTGTTGCCAAACTTCCCTCAACTTGGAGGGATTTTGCCACTAGCTTAAAGCACAAAAGGGAAGAGATTTCTGTTGAGGATCTCATTGCAGCCCTTGATGTGGAAGAAAAGGCGAGAGCAAAAGATGCACCAAGCACCTCTAATCAGAACAATGCCAATGTCGTTGAGAAGAAATCATATGGCAAGAACTTCAAAGGCCATAAACCGAACAAGACAACTAGCTTTAAAAAGAAGAAAATTGAGAAAAGGGACATCAAGAACATCACCTGTTTTGTGTGCGGAAAGGATGGTCATATGGCAAAAGACTGTCGCTATCGCAAAAATAGGACAAATGAACCGGGCAAGAAAAATGCCAACGTGACCATAGCGAGGCCTCGACTTCGTGGAGGGTATGGTAATTCTCCGTTGTCTTTTCAAGATGTCAATCCACCGATTGGTGGGTTGATATCGTGCTAATGTTCACGTGTGTTCTGATGTTTCCTTATTTTCTTCTTACCAGGCAGCCGGGGCTTCCTCCGTCCTAATGGGGAACGGGTCGCATGCTTCTGTTCTTGGTGTTGGCACGGTGGATCTGAGGCTTACTTCAGGGAAGATTGTCCACTTGAAGAACGTGCAGCATGCGCCAACAATAAAAAAGAACCTCATTAGCGGTTCTCTCCTATGCAGAGATGGTTATAAGCTAGTATTTGAATCAAATAAAGTTGTAATATCAAAGTATGGGAACTTTGTTGGTAAAGGCTATGAGAGTGGAGGCTTGTTCCGCCAAGATTTTTAGAGTCTTGTTATAATATGAATATTACAACTAGTTTGAATAAATGTGAGGCCAATATTTGGCATTCTCGTTTCTGTCATATTGGTTTTGATAGCATTGCTCGAATGTCCAGATTACAATTAATTCCAAGATGTGATATTGTCAAAGGATCAAAGTGCCATTCTTGTGTGCAAGCAAAGCAACCTAGAAAACCCTTTAAAGGATTAGAGGAAGAAAAGAACTTGGCACCACTAGATCTTGTCCATTCTGACCTGTGTGAGATGAATGGATTGTTGACAAAAGGAGGCAAAAGATATTTTCTAACTTTTATAGATGATGCAACACGTTATTGTTATGTGTATTTGTTGAAAACAAAGGATGAAGCTTTAAACTACTTCAAAATTTATAAGGTCGAGGTTGAGAACCAACTAGAAAAGAAAATTAAACGACTAAGGTCTGATCGTGGAGGAGAGTATATCTCTCATGAATTCTCCCGCCTGCATTCGAGCATGGTATAATCCATGAAGTTACACCACCATATTCTCCCCAATCAAATGGGGTAGTTGAGAGGAAAACCGAACACTAACAGACTTGGTGAATGCCATGTTGGAGAGTGCCGGTATGCCTAAAATGTGGTGGGGGGAAGCTATATTAATAGCAAATTTTGTCCTAAACAGAGTAATCACTAAAAGCGTGAGATTACTCCGTATGAGGGATGGAAGGGGAGAAAACCCAATGTTAATTTTCTGCGAACTTGGGGGTGTTTGGCAAAGGTCAATATACCATTGCAGAAAAAGAGAAAGCTTGGACCTAAAACAGTCGATTGTATTTTTCTAGGATATGCACATAACAGCACGGCCTATAGATTTTTAGTAGTAAAATCAGAAACTCCTGAGATTATTGCTAACACAATAATGGAGTCCAGAGATGCTTCATTTTTTGAGGATATTTATCCTATGAGAGCAGGTAGTACTTCACAAACTGAGAATAATCAAACTGATAATAATAATAATAATGTTGAACCTACCACTATTTCTGAATCAATAAGTGATACACTACCAGTAGAAGATATTTCTGAGGAGGATAACAATTTAGTCACAGAGGCTCCTCGTAGGAGCAAGAGACAAAGGGTTGAGAAAACCTTTGGTGACGACTTTATTGTATACCTCGTGGATGATGTGCCAAAATCTCTTTCAGAGGCTTATGCATTACACGATCTTGAGTATTGGAAAGAGGCGGTCCGTAGCGAGATGGATTCCATCATGGCTAACGGGACTTAGAAGATCACTGATCTTCCTAGTGGGTGCAAACCTGTTGGATGCAAGTGGATCTTCAAAAAGAAGATGAGGCCTGATGGTACTGTTGATAAGTACAAGGCAAGACTTGTGGCCAAGGGTTATACCCAGAAAAAGGAGAGGATTATTTTGATACTTATTCTCCTGTTGCCAGATTAACCACCATTAGAGTGCTCATAGCATTAGCTGCTTCCCATGGTCTACACGTCCATCAAATGGATGTAAAGACAGCTTTCCTTAATGGAGAGTTGGAGGAAGAAATCTATATGGAGCAACAGACGGTTATGTGATTCTTGGACAGAAAATAAAGTGTGCAAATTATTAAAATCCTTGTATGGCCTAAAGCAGCTCCTAAGCAATGGCACGAAAAGTTTGATAAAACTTTGACAACTGCTTAGTTTCTTTGTTAATGAGGCGATAAGTGTGTATACTATCGTTATGGTGGGGGTCAATGTGTTATTTTGTGTTTGTATGTTGATGACATACTGATATTTGGGACAAACACTGCTGTAATTAACGAGGTCAAAACTTTCTTATCTCGATGCTTTGATATGAAAGACTTGGGAGAGGCAGATGTTATTCGAATATCAAATTGATCAAGAATGAGGATGGGATCATTTTGCACCAATCCCATTATCGAGAAAATTTTGAGTCAATTCGGTTTGAGAATTGCAAAATCTCCCAACACCTTATGATCCAAGTGTTAAGCTTCGGAAAAATCAAGGGTTAGGAAAAGATCAATTGAGATATTCACAAATTATTGGGTCCCTTATGTATCTAGCTGGTGCCACAAGACCTGATATCTCATTTGTTGTGAGCAAATTAAGCCGGTTTACATCTAACCTGTGAGATGATCATTGAGAGGCACTTGAAAGGGTGTTGCGCTACTTGAGAGGCACAACATCTTATGGAATACACTATACTTTGGGTATCCATCCTGCTTTAGAAGGATATAGTGATTCCAATTGGATCTACGATGCGGATGAGATCAAAGCTACAAGTGGTTATGTTTTTACTTTAGCTGGTGTCATAGTTTCATAGAGGTCTTGCAAGCAGACCATATTGACGAGGTCAACCATGGAAGCTGAACTCGTAGCACTAGACACGCCCACCGTTGAGGCCGAATGGCTTAGAGAGCTCTTGTTGGACTCGCCATTGGTTGAGAAACCAATACGCGATCTTAATGTACCGCGATAACCAAACAGTGTTGACTAAGGTTATGAGTACTAAGGATAACATGAAGTCCTCCGGACATGTGAAGCGAGGCTTAAAAGCGTCGTAAAATTGAGAAACTCGGAGTTATTGCTGTGAATTATATTCGCATCGAGAAAAATCGCGATCCTTTTACAAAAGGACTTACAAGGAAAGCGATTTCCATTGCGTCTATGGACATGGGCATGAGGCTGTTTGAGTTACACCACAGCGGTAACCCATATCTTCCCGATCGGAGATCCCGTGAATTAGGTAATGGAAAAAACAAGTTGATGTTGTAACAAGAGAGTACATATTATTGAATTGTACCGTGTCCTAATAGACAAAGTACTCTTGATCATCTGGAAGGTTGGCTTAAAGCCTTAATGTATTCTAGTGTTTAAAAATAAAGGTATTGGCCTACAGGATACCTATAATGAATACACCTACTTGAGCCCAACTGTGAGGTCGCAGTTCACGAGAATTGGGCATTCTCTAGAAAGCTCATGAGCGAGATAAGGAGCATGACCATATAACGCTCCGCTTAGGCGTGGTTTATTGGCGACCTAGTATCGGTTGTGATTTTTAAGTGAAGTCCGATCACGAAAAGTCGTGAATTCAAGGCATAGTCCATTCATCACCGTGAGAGGATGAACCTTGCTAATCTAGGTGCAAGTTCAACCCGTACGGGATTTACACCAAAAGACTGGTATATTAACAATACATCAGTATAGCAATCTTTGTTATCTTTTCTACTGTTTGCTTTGGAATTGGTGGGGGATTGTTAGAAATTGGCCCATTGGGTGGCCCATTTCCTTTAATTCCAAAGCATGCATGGTTTAGTACCATATTGCCTAGACAAGTGGAGAAAAGGCAATTTAAAAGGTGGAGTCCTTGCCACCTCTTGATTAATTACACTTGGCATGAGAATGGCATAGGGTGGACAGTGGCTAAACACACACGCACGCACGCGCGCATTCGCGTATTTTCGCGTGAAAATTCGCGTGACTTGTGACTTGCGACGAGCGACCGCGCCGTGTCGTAATGTGTATCCTGACACTTTGAATTCACCTTTTTTGTTTTACTGAATCCTGCATTTATCTCTCCATTCAATCTGTTTAAATGCGATTTAAACATATATTTGAATTCTGTGTCATTATGCAGTCAGTTACTGTCGGCGTTTTCGGGAGCGCCGGCAAGTAAAATTTGTAAGTCTAGGGGGTCGCGCGTTCCACTCCCTGAATGGTTAGACTCGTGAGTCCAAGATGTATCTTGTTTGGCCAAGGTCCCTACTCCGATTCGTGTGTGGTGGTGTTGTATTACTCTTGGTACAGATGACTGCACAAAGTTTTACAAGCGAGGATGCCAATGGCTTAGCGAGAGGAGTTTGATAGCGCTCTCTCCCTTTCTTGTTCTTGCTCGTTTAGCCCTGCCTCCTTTTATACAAAAGGAAGGGGCAGGTTACATCGAGTTAGGAGGAAAAGCGAGGCGACCTACGCTAGGAGCTCCGGTCCTTCGTCTTGTGGACTGGTCGCCACCCGTCTTGCCCATGCTGGGTTGGTAGCCTTGGTGGTCAGGGAGGTTAGGTATTTCCCGGGAAGTAGCGTACTTGCCCTCTGTGATCCTTGCGAATCGCCGACGCCGAGGTGCGTGACGGTGGTGCCTCGGGAGGAGCGTGCGCTCGTCCAGACGTGGACCGGTTGATGGGCGGAAGCTTTGTCTTCTCTGATCACCGGATCTTCTTGGGAAGGAGCCACCGCCCTCGTATAGTCGCCCGATTGACTTTATCCGAGGGTGCGTGGCGGTAGGCGGTGAGGACTTGACACGCGGCACTCGGCGTTCACCACCTTGGTTTGGTCGGTCGGAGATCCCGCCCGCCAAGAGGGGTCGGGATCATTTGTCTGTCGGATTCGCTTCCCGGCGGTCGGAGCGGATGCCTTCGCGATCTCGCAGTGAATCGGTCGTGGCGGCCGTGCGGCTGTTAATGGAGATACGCTTGAGGCCGCCGCTCGTTGCTTGGCCTGTTGGGGTATCCTTTTATTAGTATTCGTCAAGAGCCCCGAACTCCCAAGCGATTTGTGCAGATTCGGTTGGGGTTGAACTTGACGAAAGTGGTGGCGGGCACGGTAGGTCGGTCCATCCGATCCGATTAGCGATTTCCGTCGGTGTGCTTCGTTGGACTTGACAATTGTCCCGAGTTTGGCGGGGCATTTGAACCGCCGGGGCTTTACTTGCCTCGTTGCGCATGCCGAGCGTAGTTTACGCCGCGCGCCGCTCGTCTTCTTGATCGCCTCGGGTTTACGGTGAAGGATGCTTCGCTTTTCGGCACCGCATTTACTCGAGACGCTTAGCCTCCCTTAGCCGGTATATATATCGTGCGCTGTAGCTTGCTTGAAGGGGACGAGCTTTTTCTTTTGTTCTTTCAAATGGCTTCAGACATCCTCTAGTCTTTAGCTTTGGCGATGGCGTCACAGTAGAAGAAGAAGATCCTCCGGCGAGCTATGGGCTGAGTTCGACCAGCGATGGCCGAGCCTGGAGGAAGAAGCCGCAGCCCGCGACGCCGCTTCATTGACGTGCCGCCGAGGCCGCTCCGAGGCTCGAGGTGGTAAGGGGGCCCTTCGAGGCGATGGCGCAAGGGCGCCGATCAGGTTAGTGCTTGGCCGCGTCGATGTCGCCGAGCGGCAGCAGAGCATCGGCGTTGTTGCCAGCGACGCGGCGGTATCCGTCGACCGGCAAGGGCCTACCAAGATGCCGCCGGTGCCACCGATGCCGCACGGATGTTTGATAGGTTCTAGGCGTGGGTAGAGTCTGCCGTGGTGCGGCGTGGCCACTCTTGTATCCGTCGGCATCGTGTAAAGTTGTGTAAAGTTTGAGCTGTTGGCCTATAATGAAATTTTCTTTTCTTTATGAAAATGTCTGCGGTGAGTTTGCTTTAGTTTTAATCGTTGTGGATGGTGCCTCGGTCGTCGGGGCGACCGGATGCCTCTGTGAGGTTCGGGTGTCCGAGTGCTCGCTTAACGTCGTAGCTAAACGGTGCCTTGGTGGCAGGATGACCGGATGCCTCGTGAGGTTCGGTGTCCGAGTGCCTTGGTCGGCGGGGACGGCCGGATGCCTCTGTGAGGTTCGGTGTCCGAAAGTGCCTTGGTCGGCGGGACGACCGGATGCCTCTGTGAGGTTGGTGTCCGAGTGCTCGCTTAACGTCATAGCTAAACGGTGCCTTGGTCGGCGGGGACGGCCGGATGCCTCCGTGAGGTTCTAGTGTCCGATCGCCTTGGTGGCGGGACGACCGGATGCCTCGTGAGGTTCGGTGTCCGAGTGCTCGCTTAACGTCGAGCTGAGGTTGGTGTCGAGTGCCTTGGTCGTAGCTAGGACGACCGGATGCCTCCGTGAGGTTCTAGTGTCCGATCGCCTTGGTCGGCGGGACGACCGGATGCCTCTCGTGAGGTTACGGCGTCCGAGTGCCTCGGCCGGCGGACGACCGGATGCCTCTGTGAGGTTCTGGCGTCCGAGTGCCTCGGTCGGCAGGACGACCGGATGCCTCTGTGAGGTTCGGGTGTCCGAGTGCTCGTTTAACGTCGTAGCTAGACAAAGTGCCTTGGTGGCGAGGACGACCGGATGCCTCCGTGAGGTTCGTGTCCGAGTGCTCGCTTAACGTCGTAGCTAGACGGTGCCTTGGTCGGCGAGGACGGCCGGATGCCTCCGTGAGGTTCGGGCGTCCGAGTGCCTCGGTCGGCGGGACGACCGGATGCCTCTGTGAGGTTCGGTGTCCAAAGTGCTCGCTTAACGTCGTAGCTAGACGGTGCCTTGGTCGGCGGGGACGGCCGGATGCCTCCGTGAGGTTCGGTGTCCGAGTGCTCGCTTAACGTCGTAGCTAGAGGCGGTGCCTTGGTCGGCAGGACGGCCGGATGCCTCCGTGAGGTTCTAGTGTCCGATCGCCTTGGTCTGGCGGGACGACCGGATGCCTCGTGAGGTTACGGCGTCCGAGTGCCTCGGCCGGCGAGACGACCGGATGCCTCTGTGAGGTTCGGCGTCCGAGTGCCTCGGCCGGCAGGACGACCGGATGCCTCTGTGAGGTTCGGTGTCCGAGTGCCTTGGTCGGCAGACGACCGGATGCCTCGTGAGGTTGGTGTCCGAGTGCCTTGGTCGGCGGGGACGGCCGGATGCCTCTGTGAGGTTCGGGTGTCCGAGTGCCTTGGTCGGCGGGACGACCGGATGCCTCTGTGAGGTTCGGTGTCCGAGTGCTCGCTTTACGTCGTAGCCGGACGTGAGTGCTCGTTTACCGTCAGAGCCGGACGTGAGTGCTCGTTCACCGTCGTAGGCGGACGTGAGTGCTCGTTTACCGTCGTAGCCGGACGTGAGTGCTCGTTACCGTCGTAGCCGGACGTGGGGCATCCTTCTCGAGTCCTCGTCGGGCGAGGGTAGGCGCGAGGAATGGCCGCCGTCTATCCACATGCATACCCCATCCGCAGTGTGGGACCTGGAGGGATGAGCGGCGTTTACTGCGTTGGTTTGAACGCCGTGCTCGTGGAGCTAATAGCAGGTAGTCCGAGTGGGTCCTGGGAGGTCCCGCCCAAGGGGGACCCTTCCGAGCGAACGGTCCCAGAGTAGGGTGTCCTGGCCCTGCCGTGGGGCGACCCATAAGAAACCTTTCTTTACTCAATCCCTGTATGGACCCTAGGTCGTCCGCCGACCTGAGCACAGTGGTCTGTCGCCATTGATGAGCTCCCGGAGAGTGTGAAGTATGGTCTCGGACGCGAGTAGAGGTGATTAGGCCGTCACCGACCTAACCGAGGGCCCACCGTGGGGCTCACCTCATACCGCCTTGCTCAAGTTTTTGTGGGCGGCTTTATACCCATCCGCGGGTAGGCCTTTTGAACCCACTCCTCACTGGCCCCTGGCGCAAGCCACAAAGCTTTTGCTGCCTTGGGGCCGCAGCGGCCCAGATGGGCTTCTCGCGCGCCCGAGCAACTGCTCCGGCCTAAAGGCGAGACCGAGAGGTTACGGACACGTTGTTCGGGGCGCGTCTTTATGGCCCTTACGCCGACAAGACAGGATTAAAAGCGGAGTGGTATTGGAAACCGGAGTTACCAGTCGGGCGCGACAGACGAGGGTGGTCGCGACGCTCGCTTGACGGGCCGCCGCTTGGCGGCGCTCGCTCGCCCTCTATAAATACGCCCGTTGGGTGCTTTGAGTGGTCACGCTTGCCCTTTTCGTCTCGCTCGAAACAAGAAGAGCACCAGAGAGCTAAGGAAAGAAAACCCGACCTTTCTTTCTCACCTTCGATCGTCTCCCCGTGAAGATGTCGTGGCCGAGTGCTCACTGCAAGACAGCCGCGGCGATCGGCTTGGTGAAGAAGGGCTTCCTCATGCCGCAGACCTTCCGGTGGAGGGTGCCGATCGGGCTATCACCCCGCGCATGGGCGACGAGATCGTGGTGCCCGCTCGTTCTTTGAGCGCGGCTTTGGCTCGCCGCCGCACCCGCTCGTCCGGGCCGTTGTTTCATTACAAGGTGGAGGTGCACCATCTCAACCCTAATGGGGTCCTCCACATCGCCATCTTCATCACGCATTGTGCGGCCTTCTTGGGGATCGAGCCCGGCTGGGCGTTGTGGAGGCACTTCTTCCGTGCAAGGCTCGAAGGGCAGCCGTCGGGCACGTGGCGCCTGGTGGCTCGCCTCGGCCTTCGCCCGGCCGGAGCACGGAGTACTGGAGGTGAAGCCGCCTCGCCTAACAAGGGCCGGGCGTTCAATGGCACTACGCTCAACGTCGGCGGCGGCGCCCTCGTTTCACCGGAGAGCTTCCGTGGCGGAGGAGGTGGAACTGGGCGCCAAAAGAGGGAGAAGAACAAGCCGGCCACGATCGTGGAGCGGATCGGGGCTCAAAGGAGGCGGGCTCACCGGGACGTGGTTGTCGCGCGCCTTCATGGGGATGCGCGTGCAACCACTTGTGTACTGTGCCGCACTTCGCTCCGGTATGCGGGCCGTCCGACCGAGGCGAGGATGGTCAACTGAGCCTGGCCGCGTCGAGGTGGAGGCTCGGGTGGCGGCCGTACGGGCGGCAGCGCCATCAGGTGGCGCGGATGGCCACCCGAGCCATTCTCGCGGCTTTTCCGCGAATCTGTAAGCCGAGAAATTCCTTTCGCCTCTCTTTTCTCGTCCTTCGTGACTTGACCGACATTCCCGCATCCTCTCGGGGCTCATGGGGATGTCTTCCCAGCGCCGCCCCGGGATAAGGAAGCGAGCGGCCGCCCGGCGAGGGCAGAGGTGACTCCTCCGCAAGAAGGAAGGAGGAAAGGAGGAGGAAGAAAAAGGAACGCGCGGCAGCGCGGCTGGCGAGGATGTGTCGAGACCACCGCCGTGGGGCGACTTCCAGCGACAACGCGGAGTGCCTCCGCCACCCCTATGGTGGGTTTTTTCCGACTCGCCGATCGGCGGCGCCCGGCGTGGACTCGCCGAGGGCGGCGCCACGGGCCCCGTGGCCACGGATCCTCGGGGGGGTGATCTTGCGCTTGCGGTCGCCGCAGCGTCTCTACCGAGGTGGCTTCAGGAAGCGACCGGCCGACTTGACTTTGGCGGGGTCGGCAAAGAGGCGCGCGTGCCACGCACCCGCCGGCCTTGTAAGTGTATTATTATTTTATTTTTGGAGCATTTTCTTTTTGGCAAAGCCGCCGAGCGACTCTTGCATCTTTGCAACGTCTGGCGCCTATACCGGGTGATCGTGGGCGTGCCACATCGGCCCCGCAAGTAAATGGCGCCGGTGATTTCGTGACCCTGTTGGTTGGGCTGGTCGCGCGTCGGCGTCCGAGGGCGCGATCGCTTCGAGGACAGAGCCCCACCCGAGGTCGTGCCCGAAGAAGAACTTCCGCCGCCTCGGCGGGAGACCTCCGACGACGTGATCGCTGCGTTCGAGGATGAGACAACGGCGCTGCGGTGATCGCGCCAGCCGTGGCGAGCCGGGCGACGGAGGTGCCCGACCGCCCGTCGGGAGGTGCCGACCGATGCCCTCAGCGCAAGTCGCCGAGGGGATTTTCGAAGGTTGACCTTGTCACCCTTGCCCATGGTGCTGGGACGGTGGCGCCCCGCCCGAACGGGCGAGCGGAGGCGCGCCGCCGGGTGTAATTCCCGGGTCGGGCGTCATGGGCGAGGCGGAGGAGAGCGAGTGGGCCACCCTTCGGCAAGGCGCGCTTGGCGCTGAAGCCGAGATAGGGCAGATCCGTGAAGGTCTAGCCCTTGCTCTAAAGTCTTCCACTGTATACCGGATATGATGGTTGGGAGTCCAACCATCGCCTGTAGGTCACCAAAAGTTACGATTCGTTGCACATTTTTGATAGTTCTTCCGCGCGACTAACGGAGTGTCCACATTTTTGCAAAGACTTGCGGGATCGCCGCGCGTCGGTCGAAGCTCTTGCGGCGCTCGACAATCGTGGTAGTGCAATGAGGAGTGCGGTCGCGCTTGCGCCTTGCGCCGCCCAGAGGCCTGCGCATTAAGCGGTCAAGGCGGTGGTAATCCGCCAAGGATTTGAAGAGGCCACAAAGGCCCTTCATGATGGCGCCTAGGAGCCAAGGCTTTGAGGGCTAAAATGGCGGAATCGAGTCCTCCGACGAGGTCACCGAGGCCAAGGATGCCGCCGTTGCCGCGAGGGGATCGCGCAGACGCAGTAACACGTCTGCGGACCGAGCGGAACAAGGCTCGAGGACGCCGCCCGAGTTCGCCCGAAGCGCGATCGCCGGCGAGCCGCCGAGCCAAGACTTCATCGAGGCGCCGAAGTCGAAGCCGCAATCGACCAACTCAGCGCCGGTAAGTGTCTCAATTCTTCAATTAAGTTTGGGGTGCGACCCACAGGCGAACTTATCCAAAATCTCCGCACCGCAGAGGCGCAGAAGAAGAATCGGCGTCGCCGTGGCGCAGAGAACGGCCGGCCGCCGTGACGTGGCGATCGTGGCCCGGGACGAGGCCCGGGCGGCGTTGAAGGTTGCTGAGGACGGTCGGGCCGAGATGAGCGCCGAGCTGGAGGCCCTCCGCAAGGCCGGTCGGGAGGTCTGCGACCGCATCCTTGGAGCCGGGCAGGCCGAGTGCCTTGCTCCCGCTGGCCCGAAAGGACCGTAGAAGAGGCGGTGGTCACCGGCGCTGCGCTTGGAGCTTCATCGGCGCTGGTCAACACCATCTCGTACTACGACGGCATCGACCTCGCGGTGGTGGGGAGCGGCGTAGCTGGGAACCGGATCGACGAGGAGATCGATCGGTTCGAGCTCTTGGCTGAGCCGCACGCCCGGGAGATCGCCAGCCGCATCCCGCCGCAGGCCGCCTTCCAGGAAGCCAGAGGCAGCCAACTCTCCGCCTCGCCACCGGTCGCCCGTCAAGAAGAGTAGAAAAAGTTAGCTTTATCCTTCTTAGATTGTAAAGACCGTTATTTAAACAATCTTGAAATTATCAAGTCCTGAATCGTCCTCGTCCTTTTTCGTATTTAGGATGAGCGTTTGGCCGACCATAGCCCTAAGGACCGCAGGGGCCACTTGTGCGTAGGTCGGGTTGTTTTGGGAGGAGCGAGGTGGATTGGAGACTTGGCTATGCAGCGGTTAGGCGACTTGTGAGGATAGGAGTGTTCTAGACCGGCCAGGATCTTTCCACTCGGGCACTTCCTTCTTCCGCAAAGTGCTACTTAGCAACCGTAGCCGGGCGAGGCCGTAACACTTGGGTTGAGAGGTTACTGCCGGGATGGACCTCATGACGGTCGGGTCACGCCCTCATAAGCGCGTGGGATAGCCGAGTTCGTGCGGGAGGAGTGTTCCTCGCCGACCCAAAGGTCACTCCACTCGGGCACTTCCTTCTTCCGCGAAGTGTTAGCAACCATAGTCACCGGGCGAGGTCAGAGCACTTGGGTCAAAGGGTTACCGCCGGGAAGGACCTTGTGGTCGGTTGGGTCATCAACCCGCAAGTGCCGACCGGAGAGGCAACTGAGCAGAAGGCAGCTTTAGTCGTCGCGACGGCGACCAGTGCCGGAAGGAAGAAGGTAAAGAGCATGCTAGGAAGAGGAAAAGAGTTTAGGATAGAATCGCCTTAACTTTTCAATGTTCTAAGCATTAGGGAGGATGCGACCATCGGCGTCCTTGAGTCGGAAGGTGCCAGGTCGGAGAACTTCCACGATGGTGAAAGGACCCTTCCCAGGGGGGCGTCAGCTTGTGCTTATCTTTGGTTGTCCGACCCGACGCAGAACCAAGTCGCCGGCACCGAAGGATCGATCCTCGAACTTGGCGGCCGTGGTAGCGGCGCAGGCTTGTTGATATCCGCCGACCGCAGACGGCCACGCCGCGCCTCGTCGGTGGTCGATGGCGTCTTGTTGCGAGGCGAGCCCCGAGCCTCATCGAAGGCTTGCAATCTCGGGAGCCGATTCGTGTCGGTGGGCAAAACGGCTTCAGCCGAACACCATAAAGAAGGTGTGAACCCGCCGCCCGCTCGGCGTGGTCCGCAGACTCAGAGCACGGAGGGCGCTCGGCTACCCAATACCGCGAAATGCTCGAGCCGATGAAGATCCGCGGCTTGAGTCCTTGAAGGATCATGCCGTTAGTGCGCTCGACCGGCCGTTAGTCCGCGGATGGGCTATCGCGCCAATCGACACGGATGTTGAAGTCGCCACGAGAACTCGAAATTCCTTCCCGTGAAGCGTGGTTCGTTGTCGGTGATGATGGAGTTTGGGACTCCAAACCTAAAAACGATGTCGCGGAAGAAGATGGCGCTTATGCCGACGTGGCGCTCACGGCCGCTTGGCCTCTATCCACTTGGTGAACTTGTCACCGCGACGAGTAGGTGGGTGAAGCCCCGGCGCTTTCTGAAAGGCCGACCAAATCGAGTCCCCAAACGGCAAAAGGCCACGGATGGGGATCGTCTGTAAAGCTTGGCCGGGCAGATGCGTCACGAGCAAAGAACCGCATCCTTCACAGTCGCGTCTGATATGCTCGGCGTCGACGTTGATTGGCGGTGAAACCTTGTCGAAAGGCCTTTCCACAAGAGATCGGGTGCTGCGTGGTGACCGCAGACTCCGTGTGTATGTCGTCCAAGCATTTGTTTTCCTTGGTCGGTCAAGATACATTTTGGAGGACCGGAGGAACTCCTTTGTAGAGGTGCAGCCGTCGGGACGAAGATTTCGCCGCACGGGCGAGGCGCCGGCCTCGGTCGGTCGGGGAAGTGACCCGTCCGTCAAGCGGTCGATGTAGGGCCTCCTCGATCGGACTCGAGTGCTAGCACACCGCTGGCGATCCGCCAAGTCTTCGCCTCGACCGTAGCGTCGGTCGGGCGACCGTGGCCGATTGGTCGGGTGGCGCCACCGCCGAGTCCGGCCGGACGATGGGCGCAGGAGGTCGAGACGAAGATCCGGGCGGGACGGACTCTGCTGGAGGCAAGATTGGCGGTGATCGGCCTCGCCATTGTAACGTCGGTAGCTATGGTGAAGCTCGAAACCCTTGAAGCGCTCCTCGAGCCGGCTTCTCGACAATCTGCGGCCATGCGGGCGTCTCGGGCTCCGCGACCTTCATGACTTGGTCGACGACAAGCTTGGAGTCCCGTGGGCGTAGCCGGCGAGCACCGAGGTCGGCGGCGATCCGGAGACCGTTGGCGAGCCTCGTGCTCGGCAATGTTGTTGGTCGCGTCGAAGAGCAACCTAATGGCGATTGAAGCTTTGTTCTGAGTGGGGAGATGATGGCGACTCCGCGCCGCGCCATTCTTGGTGTAAGACCCGTCAAGTACATTGTCGATGCCGGGTCTTCGACCACAGTGGTGCACAGGCTTGGTCCACTCGGCGACGAAGTCGGCGAGCTCGCGACTTGATCGCCGTCAGGGGCGTATATTATGCCATGGCCGCTAAGCTCGGCGCCCATTTGGCTATCCTTCACGAGGCATCGCGATTGTGGATGATCTCGCCTAGTGGGGCGTGGTCACCACGGTGATGGCGTGTTGATCGAAGTAGTGAGCGAGTTTCCTCTTTGCGATGAGCACCGCGTGAGAGTAACTTCGCACTGTGGGTACCGAGTCTTGGACTCGGAAAGTACCTCAACGATGAAGTAGACCGCCGTTGTACCTTGAGCTCACGGCCTTCTTCCGCTCGCTCCACCACGAGGGCCGCGCTGACGACTTGGGTAGTGGCAGCGATGTAGAGGAGCAGCGGTTCACACAGTGCCGGGCGACCGGGGTGGCGGCGAGGACAGAAGGCCTTGGCGGGTGAGGGCCTCTTGAGCCTCGGTGTCCAATCAAGCGGTCGGATTTCTTGAGCAGCCTGTAGAGCGGCATTCCGCGTTCGCCGAGGCGAGACACGAAACGGCTCAAAGCCGCCAGGCATCCGGTCAGCCTCTGGACCCCTTTGAGGTTGCTGACCGGGCCCATCCTCGCGATCGCCGAGATCTTCTCCTGATTGGCCTCGATGCCTCGCTCAGAGACGATGAAGCCTAAGAGCTTTCCTTTGGGGACCCGAAGACGCACTTCTCTGGGTTGAGCTTTATGCGAAACCGTCGAAGGTTCGCGAAAGTCTCTTCTAGGTCGGCGATAAGGTCGTCAGCCTTTCTGGTCTTTACGACAATATCGTCGACATATGCCTCAACGTTGCGGCCGATCTGGTCATTGAAGCACGTTTGCATACATCGCTGGTATGTAGCGCCCGCGTTCTTCAGGCCGAAGGGCATTGTGACATAGCGAGCAGGCGAGCGGAGTGATGAAGGAAGTCGCGGTGGTGGACTCCTTTAAGCGCAATCGGTGGTAGCCCGAGTAGGCATCGAGAAGGAAAGAGACTCGCACCAGCCGTGGAGTCGATGACTTGGTCGATCGAGAGTAAGGGAATGGGTCCTTGGGGCATGCTTTGTTGAGACTCGTATAGTCACACACATTCTCCATTGCCCGTTCTTCTTTTTACAAGTCTGAGGTTGGCTAGCCACTCGGGGTGGCGCACCTCTTTCTGAACCCCGCGCAAGAGTTTGGCGATCTCCTCCCATATAACCTGCGCCTTTCCTCGTCGAGCGGCGCGGCGTTAAGCGACCGGCTTTGAGCACAGTCGGACGCTCAAGGAGTGCTCGGCGACCTCCTTTGGAATGCCGGCATGTCGGAGGACCTCCATGCGAAGACATCTTTGTTAGTGCGGAGGAAGTCGGCGCGCGCTTTCCTACTTGGCGGGGCGTGGCTCCGACCAAGACGGTCTTAGTCGGATCACGAGGATCGACCGTGACCTCCTTCGTGTCCTCGGCGGATTTGAAGGATCCGCCCCGATTCTTTGGATTGAGGGACGGACTCGGGGCTTCCTTCCCGAGCTTGTTGAGTTCCGCAGAGGCAACGACCGCTGAGGCGAGCTCGCACCGCCAGCTCGCGATTGAAGGCAAGCTGGAAGGACGATCGCGGTGATGACTCCATGCGGTCGGGCATCTTGACTTGAGGTAGGCGTGGCGGGGATCGCCATGAACTTGGCGTAGCATGGCCTCCCAGGATGGCGTGGTAGGCGCGGGAAATCCACGACCTCGAAGGTGAGGTCTCGGTGCGGAAGTTTCCGGCTCCCGAAGGTGACGGGCGGTCGACTGCCCGGCGGATGGGCTTGCGGCGGGATGGCGCCATGGAAAGGTGCCTTGCTTGGCGGGAGGCTTGAGCGCGGGACCCCATGGCGTCGAACGTCTCAACGTAGAGGATGTTGAGGCCGCCGCTTCGCCCCATCCATCGGCACCTTCGTGAGGCGCCGTTCGACAGCGGGTGACCACCACCGGTACCTTCCGGTGTGGGACGCGATCGGGGTGATCGGTCCGATCAAAGGTGATCGGGAACTCCGACCACCGAAGATATTGGGGGACGCCCGGCGTGACGGTGTGGACCTCGCGGTAAGCGAGCTTGAGTCGGCGCTTGTCGGCGTAGCAAGCCGGTCCTCCGAAGATCATGAGGCAGCCGTCGGGCTCGGGGAACTCGTCGTCTGCCTTCTTCTCCGCTGTTAGCGGGCGCGGCGAGCTTCTTTCCTTTGCTCGCGGCGTGGTGGGGACGCTAGAGAGATAGCGCCTCAGACTTGCGATCCGGTACTTGTGCTTGACGGAGAACCCATGGTTTGGGCATGGGCCGTCCATCAATTTCTCGAAGTGGTCGAGGCGGCGGCCGGCGCGCCGCCGCTTGGCGGCGATCGGCCGTGGCGACCACTTGGGTCTCACGGATCGCTTCCGCGCCGCTCGCTTGTCGGCGGTCGGGAGGAGACCCGATTTGACGCCGGGCTCTGCTGGGCCTTTCCTCCTCCGAAAATAGCCCCTCGGCCTCCTCGCCGGGCGTGGTTGGTGGCGATGTCGAGGAGTTCCTTGGTAGTCTGGGCTTGAGGCCCGGCTTGTGCACCAAGGCCTTGCGGAGGTGCCGTAGATGAAGGCTCCCACGACATCGGCGTCGGAGATGTCGGGAGCTCGTTACTGGCGGAAAACCGCGGATGTAGTCGGAGGTTTCCACAGGCTTTGTTGCAGCCCGCCGAGTCAGGAGTTTCGAGGCGCTTGTAAGTGCCACGGAAGTTACCGACGAAGAGATTCTTCAAGTCACCCGATTCGGCAGCTTTTGGCGGCGGTACTCGAGCGAGCTCGAGCCGAGTCGCGAGGTAGATGGGGAGTCTTGGATGATGAAGAGATCATCTGTCGCTCCCGGCCCGCATGCGGCGGTAATCTTGAGCGGACACCGGGTTGGTGGCCCGGTGTACTTAGCAATGTTGGTGGCGCCGGAATCGGGCGGGAAATCCGCTGGCGGATCCTTGGCAAAAAGCGTGGTCGGGACCATCGGGGCTCGGGCTCTGAGAGTGGCGCTCACCATCCGCAACACGTGAGTGGCGGCGTCCTCGCCATCTTTCTTCGCGCCTCGAGGTGGCGCGGATGTCGTAAACATTACCGAGGCGGCGCGGCGCACCGCAGCACGTGAGGCTGGGGTAGTGCGGTCTTGGCGCGCACGGCGGCCAGCGGCATGGCGACGGGCCGGTGGCGGAAATAGCGCCGGTGTGGTAGGGCCGGAGGCTGCATGTCTTTGCCGCGCCGCGCGCTCCACCAGCCCGAAGGTTACAGTAGGTAGCTCGGCCTCCGGGTTTGCGAGCTCGGAAGGCCTCGGGCGGATTTGCGGCGCCCACGTTTTGGCTCGCGTGAGGAAAAGCTGGGCGCGGATTTCGCCCCACCTTGTGGTGCTCTTGGCGCGCAGCGCCCGTCGCGTCGCCCGGCAAGACTGCGGGCTCGGGCTCGTCTGCTCCGGTTGTGTTGGGCTCGGTCGGCTTCGACCGCCGCTCCTCTTCCTCTCAGCGTTGCGTTGGAGCTCGGTAGCGGCGAGCTCGAAGGCGCGTTCAAGGCGCTTCCGGTATTCCCCCTCGTGCCTCGGTCTGCGCCGGACGGGGACCGTCGTAGCGCGGTGGCTACGACCAAATCGGTGTGCCGCCACGTTGCACTCGCGAGTCCGTCTGGCGGGTACTCGCGTCGGGCTGGGCCGTGGTGGAAGAGTCTTCCGAACTCGTGGACGGAGGTTGGCATGTAGCCGACCATCGCCACGATCGCGAGCCTACGGGGTGACATGGTCACCCGCCTGCCTATGGGAGTTTCGCCGACCGCGGCGGAGCACTCCTCGGGTTAAACCGGGGCCGCGGCGCCAAGCCGGAGCTTAGCGCGGCCGCCGGAGAGGACGCCCAAGCTCTCGTGGCGCTGTCTTCGGAGCAATGGGACGACGGCGTGAGCCCTCCGTCGGGGTGGCCGAAGTCGAGGGAGCCGGCGGATCCGGTTCCCAGCGCGATCATGCCGTCGCGATGGGTGGATGCCATCGGGAGATAAGCGGAATCCGGAGATGGTGATGAAGACGCGCGAAGCCCCTACAGCGCGCGCGTCGGCGTTTTGGGGGCGTCGACAAGTAAAATTTGTAAGTCTAGGGTCGCGCGTTCCACTCCACTGAATGGTTAGACTCGTGAGTCAAGATGTATCTTGGTTCGGTGAAGGTCCCTACTCCGATTCGTGTGTGGTGGTGTTGTATTACTCTTAGTACGGATGGTGCACAAAGTTTTACAAGCGAGGATGCCAATGGCTTAGCGAGAGGAGTTTGATAGCGCTCTCTCCTTTCTTGTTCTTGCTCGTTTAGCCACGCCTCCTTTTATACAAAGGAAGGCGAGTTACATCGAGTTAGGAGGAAGCGAGGCGACCTCGCTAGGAGCTCCGGTCCTTCGTCTTGTGGGTCGTCGCCACCCGTCTTGCCCATCTTTGGGTTGGTAGCCTTGGTGGTCGGGGAGGTTAGGTATTTCGGGAAGTAGCGTGCTTGCCCTCTGTGATCCTTGCGAATCTTGGCGTCGAGTGCGTGTGGCGCTGTGCGCCTCGGGAGGGCGTGCGCTCGTCTTTGTGCGTGACCAGGTTGATGGGGTGGAAGCTTTGTCTTCTCTGATCACGGATCTTCTTGGGAAGGAGCCACGCCCTCGTATAGTCGCTCGATTGACTTTATCCGAGTGCGTGGCGGTAGGCGGTGAGGACTTGACACGCGGCACTCGGCGTTCACCACCTTGGTTTGGTCGGGTCGGAGATCCGCCCGCCAAGAAGTCGGGATCATTGTCTGGTCGGATTCGCTTCCTGGCCGGTCGGAGCGGATGCCTTCAGCGTCTCGCGGTGAATCGGTCGGCGGGCGATGCGGCTGTTAGGTGGAGATACGCTTGAGGCTCGCGGCTCGTTGCTTGGCTGTTGGGGTATCCTTTTATTAGTATTAAATCGATTACTAGTGAGTTAATTGACATTATTTATCGATTACTAGTATGCTGCCGCATTCTTGACATCATGAGTCGATTTCTTGTCGCGAGTGTATATAAACTCGGAGACGCCGGAGACAGAGATCTGAAATTTCTCCTCCATTCTTCCTCCACATCTCTGGATTCTTTGTACTATTGTGTTGGTGTCGAACCTCGTGGCCTTCCTCCTCGGCGTGCACCGTGAAGGAGGGTGGCGGTATCTCGAACCGTTGCCGCAGAGTTCACTGACGGGCGGCAATAAGGTTTCTAGGCGGCGCATCGGCGCGACCGCTCGCTTCTTCCTCGACGTCGACTACTTCCACGTCTGCTCTGCCGCTTCCTTTTCTTCAACAAGCCAGCGATGAAGTAATTCGTGTGATACATCAACTACGTTAATATTCAATTCTTGAGCTTTTTCTGGAGTACAATGTGTTACCTGTTGTTTTATGCATCTCTAGTCTTGTGTTACTTTTGCCTCAATATAAAATCTGGAATAAAAACATTGCACAAACTTCCAACAGCAACTAGGGCTCCAGCGGGTGGGGGTGGGACCAGGGCGCTGGCCAGCAGGAGGGGACGACGGGCTGGGGCGTTTCCACGGTCGGCAGGTGGGGGCGGTGACGACGTGAGTCGGGAGGAAGAGAAGTTGGGCGTGCGAGTGCCTCCTGGTGGGGTGACCTAGTCATGCTTCTGCTACTAGGCCGCCTGTGGGGACTATCGGACTGAGGCTTAACTTGGTCTAGGCTTCGGCCCAGGACTCCAGTGGCCTTAGGCCCAGCTCCGCCCTGCTTGTGCGTCTACTATTTGGTATGAGGTATATAAGGATAGCAACCACAGCATTAGGTGAAACGAATCGTAAAAAATGCTTGTTAGAGGCCGAGTACTTGCTCGGCTGGTTGGGACGCGAGGAGCGCGCAAGATCTGCCTGTATTCGAGCACCATCCAACGCGGACGCTTGCCGAGTCTAAGCATGAGTGTGTGGGTGCATATATTTGTTGTCTGTTGTTCTAAGTTCAACGTTCTAGTCAATTTTTTTTTAAAAAAAATGCTAGTTATCGTGTCAACTAACACAGTGTGGTGCTGCATGATTTGTTACGTACGGCTAGTCCAGAGAGGACGTCAAACAATCGCCGCCATCTTCCACTGTCGCCTATCTCACCCACGTGGCAGGCTCCCGCGATACAGCCACACGGAGGCCATATATTCAGAAGGCACCGCAGTCCGCAGGAGCAGCTCGTCCACGCCACGTGTCCCACAGCACATGCTTCCAGCTCCCGAGTACTGGCTCCCACGTATTTTATATTTCAATACAATAGGTACATAAATATACGACGTAATTTATATTTTAATATAAAATTAGTGTGATGTAATGTATATACCCTTAATAAATATTTAACTTTACTTTATATTATGTACACGTATGTATTAAATATAGTGCTCAGAGATAATAACGAGAGATAGTTCAGTAATTATTAACATCTTCTTGGTCTATATGTCAAGAAAAAATATAGCATGTAAACTTAGATGAAGAGAATACTACATGCGTCGCAGAGTTTTGATTGTGTGAAGTGCAGTCGATGCCCAGTTGCGACTTGAGTAATTTGAAGTACAATATTGTACTTCGACACACACGTGCGCGTCCCTACCAGGGTTCCAAATCTCGCCGAATTTCGGCAAAATTTCGCCAAAATTTCGGATTTCGAGCCTCTACGAAATCTAGACTAATGGCCGGATAAAAAAATAAAAAAAAATTAAAGTTGCTAAAGTAATTTCATTTTTTGGCAAAATTTCGTGTTTTTTGACCGGTTTTTGAACTTTCAGGGCCGGATTTGACCGGATTTGGTCCAATGACCCTTAGGAAAGTCATCTCCTATGAAAATTTGTTGAAAAACTGAATTTTTGAGATATTTTAAAATTTTGGAAGAAAAACTGTCATATTTTTATAAAATTGTACAAGCTTTATAATGATCTGAAAATCTTATGGTACTATATTTAGTAGCTTAGGATTATACATAAAAAATTTAAAAATAATTTAACTTTATTTGTTATCCTCAAAAAATCAAAAAAAGAATAAACATAATTAGGACAATTATATCGTCAAAATTTTATAAATTTTCTTGATTGTGATTATGATCTAAAATTTTTGTGAGAGATTAATAATTGCCTAAGTACTATTATATAAATTTTAAAAAAAATCAACTTTTTTTGTTTGGTTAATCAAATCTATATAAGCATTGAACTTCGTTTGTTATATTATATTTCAAAAATAAAAAAGATAAGAACATAAATGGTACTGTGCCTTGTAAGCATTTTATAAATTCATTGGAGTATGATCATGATTCAAATTTTTTATGAGATATTAAACACTTTGTTATCACTCTTCTGTAAAATTTTCAAAAAATTTAATCTTTTGTTTTTTGGTAAAGAAAATCTATGTATTGATCATCAGGCTTTTATCAAGACGTAGCACTGTCTGAATTTTTAAACATTATTTGATAATGATCTAAAAATTTTAAAGAAACATTAATGTTACATCAAGACCATTCAAAAAAACTTTCAAAAGTTTTTAACTTGGTTTAGATAATTTTTCATTTTATTCAAGTTTGCTGGTAAGCCTTTTAGCCAGTAATACTATTCGAATTTTTAAATATTTATGAAGTTTGATTATCATATAAAAATTTTATGAGAATATTATAGATACATCATAACCATGTAAAATTTTTTCAAAAGTTTATAACGTGGTTTGAATCATTTTGCATTCGGTTCAAAATTGGCGATCAGCGTTTTATTAGGATAGTAGCAATTGTTCAATTTTTACAAATTCCACAAGCTTCAAAATTATCTGAAATTTTTATGAAAATATCATCTATGTGTCAGGACTCTTCAAAAAAAAATTCAAAATTGTTCAACATCGTTTGACCTACTTTTCTGCCGTTACAAAAACGTCAAAATTTCGGGTATTTTGCCTGAAATTTCGGGATTTTTCGACAAAATTTCGTTTTTCTCGGTAGAAAACAAATCGGATTTGAGTTTTTGTTTTTGAATTTCGAAAGAGATTTGTTCGAAATATCTGAATTTCGGCGAAATTTCGGATTCCGATCCGGGACGATATTTTATCCAAAACGAAATTTGAATCCTTGTTCCCTACATCAATTCAATCTGTCATTGTCTACGGAAGCATTTGACTGTCGGTGTTCATCCCGGCAGTCTTTCTTGCCAGATCATATATCACGTACGCCGTACAATTTATGTTCTTTATTTATGGATTTTGCAGCAGCTTCTTCTGCGGTCACTTGGGAGAAAATATTCTCATGTTGATCGAGCGGTTCCTGGCCAAGGTTCAAAATTTCGGATTTCGGACCCCCGAAATCTAAACTACCGGTCGGAAAAAAAATTTAAAAAAATTTTAAAATTGCTACAGTAAAATCCGAAATTTCATTTTTTCGAGCGAAATTTCGTGTTTTTTTTGACCGGTTTTGACCGTTTTAGGGCCGGATTTGACCCAATAACCATTAGGAAAGTCATCTCCTATGAAAATTTGTTGAAAAACCGAATTTTTTAAATATTTTAAAATTTTGGGAGAAATACTGTTAGATTTTTATAAAATTGTAAAAGCTTGATAATAATCTCAAACTTTTATGGTACTATCCTTAGTAGTTTAGGATCATACATAAAAAATTTCAAAATAATTTAACTTCATTTGTTATCTTTAAAAAATCAAAAACAAAATGAACATAATTGGGACAGTTATATTGTCAGAATTTTATAAATTTTCTTGGGTGTGATTATGATCTAAAAATTTTATGAGAGATTAATAATTCACTCAGAACCATGATGTAAATTTTTCAAAAAATTTAAACTTGGTTTGTTTGGTCAATTAAATCTATGTAAGCATTGAACTTCGTTTGTTATATTATATTTCTAAAAACAAAAAGAAAAAAACATAAATGGTAGTGTGCCTTGTAAGAATTTTATAAATTCACTGGTGTGTGATCATGCATCAAAATTTTTATGGGATATTAAGAACTTCCTTATCACCATTCTGTAAAATTTTTAAAAAAATTAAACTTCTTTTCTTGCTAAATCAAATCTATGTATTGATCATCGGACTTTTATCGGACGTAGCACTGTCTGAATTTTTAAACATTATTTGACAATGATCATCATATAAAAATTTTAAGAAAACATTAATGTTATATCAGGACCATCCACAAAAATTTTCAAAAGTTTTTAACATGGTTTACATAATTTTTCATGTTTTTCAATTTTCTTGAGTAAACATTTTAACAGGCGATAGACCAATAGTACTGTTAGAATTTTTAAAAATTCATAAAATTTTATCATCATCTGAAAATTTTATGAGAGCATTATAGATACCTCATAACCATGAAAAAAAAATAAAATTTTTATAACGTGGTTTGAACCATTTTGCATTCGGTTCAAAATTGCCGGTCAGCGTTTTATCAGGACAGTTCCAATATTTGAATTTTGAAAAATTACACAAAATTTAGAATAATCTGAAATTTTTATTTAAATATCATGAATGTGTCATGAATCTCCAAAAAAAAATTAACAGTTTATAACTTGATTTGTACCATTTTTCATTCGGATCAAACTTATCGGTCAGTGTTTTATCAGGACAGTACCACTCTCTGAATTTTTAAAAATTCCTCAGATGTGATAATCAGCTGAAATTTTTGTGAGAACATAATAAATGTGTCAGGAACCTACAAAAAACATTTCAAAATTTTTCGTTAACGTTTGACCTCTTTTCAGCCGGTGCAAAAACCCGAAATTTCGGAATTTCGCTTAATTTGGTTTTTATTTCGGAATGGACGGTTGAATTTTTAAATTCAAATTTTGTCCGAAATATTTCCAAAATCTAAAAATTTTGCCGAAATTTCGTCGTCCGGTCTGGGCCGAAATTTATTCCAAAACCGAAATTTTGAACCTTGTTCCTGGCTGCCTACCTAGGCTCCAACACAACGAAGATCTGGTTAGCTAGTGCTGTTTGCCCAGCCCCAATAATTAGTAAAATTAGATATATGTCACTCTAAAACATGTCACTTTAATATATTAACCAATTCATAAAATTTGATATACAGATACGTTACTCCAGTTTCTTTCTCCTTTGAGAAATACAATTTTCCTTTCAGACCGAGGCTAGGAATTGATTCGATCAGGATGGACAGACGAAGCTGCTATGGTTTAGGGTGTGTTTGGTAGGGCTCCAGCTCCATCAGATTCGTGAATCTGGTGGAGCTGGGTATTCCTAACTCCACCAGATCTGTAGAGCTGGATCTATGAGTATATTAAGAGTGTTTAGATGGATCATCTTTTCAAATTTTAGACCAAAAATATAAACTTAATTCACTTTATTTTAACCTACAAGTTTCAGATCTCAGGTGAAGTTGGGATCCGAAGCTCTACTAAACAGGCCCTTAATCTCAAGGATTCTTTACTCTTTCCCACAATTACCAATACCAGTACATACAGGCCGGTTTTGGCACCTAAAACCGGTAGGAATTAGTTCTATATACCTACCGGTCTTGATATCGGCTCGATACCAGTTAGTAGCGGTTCCTCGGTAGTCTGACTGTTTCGATGCGGCATCTCTATCTTTCGGTACATCCCGGGCGCATCGGTGTCGTGTCATTCTTTGAAAGCCTCAATTCCGATTCCGGTCCCTCAAGCCCAAGCCATAGCGGCTTGATACCAATTAATACTAGTCATACCAATAGAATTGAATATAGTCTATTGAACTATATGATATATTTGATAGTATTATTATGTATTTTGAGTAATATTATAAGTAAATTTAGTGCATATATAATTAAACATGTATATACTTATAAATATATATTATTATATTAAATCCGAAATGGTATGCTGGTACGGATCGATACCGAAATGTACCGTTCCAATAACCAAACTGATATAGCCTTCATATAGTACTAACAAGTGTGCTCTTTCATGCTACACGAATTTCAACCTTTTTTCTATCATTATATTAATTTTTCCGCTATTGTAGATATGTGGATGGTGGAACCGGGCCGAGGACGAGATGGATGAAAGGCCAAATGTGCTTCTTATTTGTGAGAGCCACTGACGCATCCAGAACACAAGCCTGCGGATGACATGGTTTAGGAGATGGTTTTTCGAAGTGTTGGATGCATTTCAATTTTTCCAGTGATATCGTCGCGTTTTTTTCCAACGAAATTTGCAAACACTTTTCTACGCCCTATTGCAATTATTGTATTTATCTATGTAGCCAAACACCATCAGGTGAAAACAAGTTTGTCAGCCAATAAAAAACTGTTAACACCGGTGATATATAGTGGCTGTGCTGCTGCATAATTTTGGCACGTACAGAGTCCTGGCCTGCGTTGCAGCCACTCAGGGAAGTCAAAGACTACAAGTGCGCACCACACTTATCAATACCATATCGAGGAATATATCGTTTTACTATTTGAATGTTACATTTCGGTACTGATCCATACTAGTATACCGTTTCTGATTTAGTATGATAATATATATTTATAAGTATACACATGTTTAATTATACGTAAATCAAATTTCACTTATAATATTGCTCTAAATACATACTAGTACTATTAAATATAACATATAATTCAATAGATCATATTATCAATTCCACTTATATGACTGGTATTGATCGATACCGAAGCTGGTATGGCTGGTATTAACCAATATCGAGCCTGTATGATCGGTATCGAGAGCGGTATGGTACATAGAGCTACTTTATACCATTTTACGTGCCAAAAGGTACATACTGGTTGGTACCAGTACGGTATTGATAACTATGATGTGCACCAATCTCTTGTGACTTCCAGCAAGACCAATGGCTTCGTGCCATGTGTCATGTCCAAGCAGCTTAACTACTCCCATACTGGGAGTCAATTCTTTTTCTAGCTCTCTAACAATGTTTTTTGCAAATCTAGCCCTGTGCAAACACAAATGCAAAAATAATCCCCTTCCCAACTATGGAAGTACCAGTAGACGACATGTGTCACCTGCCTCACTTTTGTATCACGAAAACACTTGTCACGCAACAAGAACTCGGCTGTAGAGCTACCACATAGCAGGAGCTCGATAATAGAACCTGCTAAGATCTAGAGGTGGGAATTGGGTTGTGCCATGTCGACATGGCACAGGCCCAACGGGCTTTGGGCCCAGCACGTGCCTGCATTGTATGGCCACCTTGTTGTGCCGTGTTGTGCTGGCTCGGCTCGCCTCCAATGAGGCTCAGGGCTGTGGCGCTGTCGTGTCGTGCTAGCTCAGAGCTTGTCCTATTGGATATGTGGGGTTGTGGACACCACCATTATAAATCTATCACCGGAGCGAACATCGACTGCCGGCGAGGATCCTTATATATTATTATTTGGGGAAAAGAACTAAATATTATTTATTCATTGCAGAAAAAGACCCTTGGATCCAGTGCCAAGGTAGTGAGGACCGTTGAGATCCGGCGCTATCTTCTTCCTCTCCAGTCGTTGCCGTCTTCTTCCTCGGGATAGTCGGCGAAGCTAGTGGTACGGTGCCTCAAGGTTGTATTTGACTATGGCGCGACCGAAGGCCACCAGATTTGGCATCGAGGCGGTGGGGGATGGTGAGGAGTGGATAGCAAGTGACGGAGAGGAGGGGGAGATAGCAGTGCAGGGAGGAAGCAGGGGTGGAGGAGGGCAAGAGGAGAAAGAGAGGAAACAACAGAGGTACGAGGAGATGGTGACCGTGTCGAATGGGACATGGGAGGAAGCAAAGGGGAGATGTAGTATTTGATGATGGGTTGGGCTGCTGGGGCAAGGTAGTTGATGACGGGCTATACTATAGGTAGGATATTTTTACGAAAGACCCGCTTTCAAGCCGACCTAACCTAGGCACGGCCTATTCGATTTTGTCGTGGCATGGTACCCATTGTGCTGAGTTTTCAGGCTAGGCACGACCATCATTCTTGCCGTGCCAGCCCGGCCTGAAGTCATCCATGCCATGCTGTGCTTTGGGCCATACTCGACAGCCTTGTTGCAACATCTCAAATTTTACATAATGGTGTTTAAATATTTAATTCTAATTTTTTTGAGATTTTTCTAGATTTAAAAAGGGTTTTTCTATTTTTAGATTTATAAAATATTTTTTCCAAAAATAAAAAATAAAAATCAGATATTTCTGGAAATAATTTTTGTAAGTTCTAAATGTCTCAGGGTGTTTTTTTAGATTTTTTTCATAATTTTTAGGCCTTATTTGCTATTGTCTAAAAGGCTTTTATGTTTAGCAATTAATTAATTTGAAAATCCCTCTCAGGATAGTCTTCAACCTACAGGAAGGAGTAAAGAGAGCAACCGTTCTCTCTCTTTCCTCTATGGTTGGATTTTGATGCTCAAAAAATCAAAACCATTTCTTCTCTGAATTCGTGGGCAATCTTATCCTCATCTGACCAACCGATTTTCCCAATCTAATTCCCTCTTTTTCGTGTGGAAATCGCGTTCTTTCCATTCGAGACATTCCATTCCCGAGATGGTTTCTATCTCTTTGAGGACTCCTAAGCCTATTTAAGGTGAGCACTGGGACCGTCTCTCCTTGCTCAACCCGTCCCTCTGCTCGTTCCTTGCTTTGATGCCCTCATTTGCTAGGAACACCGTGAGTCCCGAAGCCATCCCGGATGTTGCCCTACGTGCACTAGCGATCTTCCTGACACCTCGGAGCTTCTCTTTCTGAACTGTTCTCGTCACGTCTTCTTCCACCTTGTTGCGAAGGTAACTTCTTAATCAATTTGTAGATCGCCATATCGTGTGTGCCGAATTTTGCTTTATCCCAAGTTTTTTCATTGCGTTTGTCGCCGCCGTTGAGCTGCCGACCGGCAAGCCACCTACCACCTGCCACCACCGGTGGGGAGCCCTATGGCTGGAGTCAGCTGTTGCCTTGCCTTGGCCTTGTTCTTGCCGTGCGCCACGCCCTCTATCTCTGTTGTCTGTGCGCCAAGTCTCTTTTGCTTCGATTCAAGTTCTGTCTAGAGAATAGAACATTAGGAATGAAGAGAGAGGAAAAAAGAAAAAAAATTAAAATTTAGATTGTTGAGGTCAGCATGATGTAGTAACTTGGATCATTCTTTAAAAATATAATTTCGAAGAATTTTAGAAAACTCTTTTTCTCTTTTTCTTTTAATTTAATATTTCGAAAGTCTGTTCTCCTTCATTCGATCTTCGATTGAGGCGATTTGAATTTCTAAATTTAAGCTCTCTATTTTGGTTAATTTTATTTGATTTTTGTATTTTATTTTGTCTCTATTTTGAATTTATTTTAATTTTTAGTATTCGTTTTGTTAGACATTGAAGTGCCGGGAGTGTTCAAGAGTAAGGAGTTGACTTAAGTTCAAGATCTAGATCAAGACCAGAGCTATTTCAAGACAAGTTGTTCTTGATCATATTGAACCTTGTTTTACGAAATTATGTTGTTTCAAAGTATTGCATGCTATTTTAATTATTAAATGTTTTTATTATTTTTGGGAATAGTTATGCAACCCTTTGTTATCATTCCACCTTATTGATCATATACCCTAATTCATTGTCACTATAGATGGTTAATTATTAGTTAGTAATTATTATAGCACTAACGTGGATTGGTTAGTGTAGTAGGATGCTTAGCTATAATGGAATCTTGATATTACTTGAGTTATACTACTACACTTGATTAATGACTATAGAATAACTGTGTAGAAATCTAGATGCTTTATGGTAATCAACAAGGGTGGTTAATGATTTAGACCAGAGTGAGTGGTATGACTTTGTGGAAGGTTCTATGTGATGGACTATGCGAGAAACTATGTGGTACTTGTTAGTGTTATGCCCTTGAGGCAATCATTTAGATGATTGTAACATGACTATGTTTATGAATAATAATATGATTATTGGTCTAATGAATGTATATCATTGTATTGATCAACAAGTATGTGACTTGCTTATGAAGCTCTTTACTTAATGATGTAATTCGATAAATATCTCTGATCGGATATCATCGTATAGGACAACGATGAATAGATCAGCACATGTAGTGATGGATGATCATGCTTCATAGATCATGGGATATGGAGATATCATCTATACATTGTGGACGCATGTTGAAGAACATGGGTTAGATAGACCCGCAATGGGACAACTGCGAGAATGTTTCATTCTTATGTGTCATCGGTGTATCTCATACCTAGTAGATGTATGATCCTTAGACTGAGATTGTCTTATTCCCTACATGAGTAATAGTTTTCCTTGGGGCTATCAAACACTACTTCCTAACCGGATAGTTATAAAGGTAGCTTTCATGTTTACTATGAAAGCGTGCAGAGGAAATGGTGATCAAGATGGAATTTACCACTCCAATGAAGCGGAGATATATGACAAGGCCACTCGTGTGATATGATTAAGGAAGTGCATGGCCATGCCGTGATTGAGAGTCAATCACAACTTATTAATATATCACGGATATGAGAGATGGATTGAATCATCAAAGGATGACATGCTTCTCGCCTTGAGATCAATCTTCATATACTTGGCAAAGGGATTATTACATGAGTACTTTTGATAGGTTACATCGATTTGATCATAGTATGTTTAGGAGTTGGCATACTTTGCAAGAAGCCACTACCAACTATTGGATTGAAAAGGAGTTTTGAATCCATGTCCAAGCGTATGTGAACCTGCGAGGTCACACATTTAATGAAATGGGACGCATTAATTTGGATTGGATCCGTAATTAATGAACCTCGTGGGCTTAGCACGCTGATGGGCCCTAGTTTAGGGTTTCATCTCGTGGCTATATAAGGAGGAGGAGGGAGGGTGCGGTGTGCTTTCCCACGGTTTAGGAGTGATTCACTCGAAACCCTAGCCTACTCCTCTCGCTGCCCTGCCGAAGCGACGGTGCTTGCACACCGACGCACGGCATTCCATCTCGGGCGTGTGGACTCTGCGGTGTGGCTGCTGCGGCTGCGGCGTGGGAGGACGATCACGGTAAGGCGAGGGCGATCCACTACATCGACGCAACGATCGCGCGGCGGGGCGATCCACTACATCGACGCGAAGGATTCCGCAACTGCGCGTCTAGTGGTAATCTTATCTATGATCCCCTTCTTGCGAGTAGCTTTCTGGTTTCGCGGTAGATTTTTTTTGTGCTAGCGTAGCATACCGCGTTCCTCTTCAGTACTGTGTGTAGACTTGAAGTATTAGGATGTCTCACCCTCACACTGGACAATTAAGGACTTAACCTTGTAAGTCATTGAACTGAGCCTCAATCGTATAGCCACATGTTCTAATGGGAAGAACCCAACATAGCAAGTTGCCGAATTTCAACATTGACATTTTCACGTTGTGGGTTAGATTGTGTGTACAGGGTAGAGGGTATGGTGTACTGTGTGTCAGCCATATCATGGATGGTTCCCATTCTAAAATCTAACGGTGCATACCTACGCCCATTCGATATATGTGAATATTTACTGTGTGGAATAAGTGTGTAGGGAGGTTACCGAGAGGGGCAATTGTTGGCATGGAGTTTCTAAAAAGTCTTATTATAATCCTCCGGTTCACACATACAAGGAAATATGTTTAGAATATGACGTTGATCATATCTTGTGGGAAAAATTGTACAACCTATGTAGAGTGTTAATTAAATCCACCGTGTCCCCAATTATAGACAATGCTCGAAAATTTCACACAAGAGTTAGCTTTCATAAAATAGAACAGGGAAGGATTGATTGTGTGGATAATTGGTTTACACTATGTGAAACTCGGTGAAACTTCTTGTTAATTTATTGTCAGTGTATTATTTTACGTATGCTTTCAATCTATTTATCTTATTTTTACAAATGCTATTTTGTGCAAAATAAACCTTAAAGCCATACTCTTTGTTTAAGCTTTCCATATAGTATATTAGACTTTGCATTATGTGTACACAACTTGTTGAGTGCTTTATGTACGCACCCTTGCCACAACAACATCATCAGTTGCAGATGAGTTTACACCTACTTTGAAGGATTAGTACCAAGAGGAGCCGAGTTAATAGGGATCGAATCTTATCAATTGCTTGTAGCATATCGATGGGTTTTCTATGAAGTTTTCATTTCGCTGCTGCTTTATTTCTTAGAGTTTAAGTCCTACGTGGCCTAATAATGTAGAGTCGGCTATAATGTCAATCAACTATCTTTTATTCAATAAATAGAGCCTTTCATTATATTTTCGCTGTGTATCATTGTGATATTTCAGTTATGTTGTTACTGTATGTATTAGTGTGATTTTAGAGTAGTACAATATACACATTAGGTTTGAATTTACGTATTCGGATCTTGACACTTGCCTAGGATCAACCCAGAAAGACACGGTTCATTGTCATGTCTATTTCAGTGATCCACGCAGAACAAAAATAACGGGTCTTTTTCGATTAAAAAATGAACTTATCTTGGAAGTGATCACAACTCTTGGGATCAAACTGTTCGCACGGAATCCGCAAGGGCTTGCAAATTGGCGATTTCTTATCCTTTAATCTTTTATACAGAAGCGTTCCCTGATTTGTAAGTGGCCAAGATGATTTCGATATCAACTAAGATAATTTTTTTGAAGACATCAAATCTACTAATCCTATTTGATCGAGCACAATATTAAAAACAGACAGTCAGAATCTATACTCCATTGGATCCAGATCCACGTCAAGCTCCCCGTATATACTATCCCAAATAGAAGAACCACAATGAGCTGTACGGAGAGGCCCAGCCCTTGAAATTATCTCTTTTTTTTAAGTCTCTTCTACCTCGGTTTTATTTTTTGTTTCTTTATATATTTTGTCGCTCGAAAACGACAGAAAGTGACACGTGTTACCTTTCTTGTTCCCTCGCCATGAAAGGTAGCCAGAGCTCCCGGGATCGCGGCAGGGCGCCTCCAATGCTCTCCGACCATGGTCTGTACCCTCCTCTCACTCTTCCCGGGCGTTGAAGCGGTTGGTCCCGTATTGGCCCACCTGCTGCCGGGGCTAGTCAGCTCCTACACACCTTGGGCATGGTAACATCGTCTCCCACGCTCTCCGGGCGTGGAAACACCTTCCGTAGTGAGAAAGGGTCAATTTGCAAATGCGTTTATAAAAGGGTTAGATTTGAAGAAAAAAAACGAGAGGCTAGAAAAATTCAAGCTTCGTAGAACTTCCATGTTCACCCAATAGAATAATTAAAACGGGTACATATATGTGCAGTTTAAATGGGACAGGACGTTGTAAAGATTGTGAAGCCTTCGATCAATTTCTTAACGTGTGTAAAAAATATTCTACATGTGCATATGGTAGGTGAGTGTGGTGTGTGGTCTACGTGCCTACTTACCCATAAAAAACAATGATCTGTACGGATGGGCATCCAGGTGGCGGAATCTCGTCTGCCAACTCCTTTGCCGACAGATCCCTCCGGCTCCGGTCCCCATGCCTCAGCCGTCGCCCAACTAATCAGCTGTAGGACAAAGAAAGACATCGAAAAGTATATATCTCGCACATGCGGGAGGAATTTTTTTTTCTTTAATATATATTTTTTTTTCAAAACTATGCGTCCGAAAAAAAATTACGAAAATGTCTCCCGTCGCCCGTGTATGGGGCGATCGCCCCATACACGGGCGATTTGACCCTCGCCATCTGCTGCTCCAAGCCTGCCCGTTAGCGCCGTCTGGTGGGCCCCCCTATCGCCCTACATGGGCGTCGCCCATGTAAAGGCGACGGGCTTGTTTAAAGCACATGCCTCCCCTTCGCCCAGCGAAGTGCAGTGAGAGGCGAGGCAGAAGAAAGAAGAAAAGAAAGGAAGAAAGGAAGAAAGAAAGAGAGAAGAGAAAAAAGAAAAAAAGTAAATTTACGATTTTTTTATAGTTATTTGTAAGAATTTTTTAGAGATAATTGTAGGAATTGTTTTATAGGTTGCGTAATTAAAGTATTATTTAATATTTAGGACTTTGTTGTAGTATTTAGAAATTTTAGGATTGCGTAGTGTTTAGAATTTTAGAATTGTATAGCTCTCGTGAAATTTAATGTGTGATTACTTAATGTAGTATGTAGTATTTAGAAACTTAATGTAGTATTTGGTATATGCAAATTTAATGTAGTATTTTGTATGTAGAAATTTAGTTCATTATAGTTTAGGCAATATTTAGAAATTTAATTTTTAGGGTTGTGTATTACTAATTTTATTACGTAAATAATGTATTAGGCAATGTAAATAATTTTGTAGTACGATCAATGTACGTTTTGTAGATTGTATTTTAGAGTAATATTTTTCCGTCGGACATTGCGGCATGTCGGAGAAATTGTATTTCCAAATATTTTATGGAGATGGGGAGATAGCACGAGGCGGATGGGGTGGATCTATCATCATTTTCAAGAGTCGTCTGAGGCATATGCGAGCGCGGCGATAGGACATCTGAGGGTTTGTTGGAGTGGATGTCTCGGATGTTGATTTGGATGCCCAGGCTCGTTGATTCGAGTCGAGTCGAGCGTAGCCGAGCGCAAGACCGTTTTACGGAGAGTTGATTCCTATTAACTCGGCGTCAACATGGAGGAGTTATGTTGGTTTCTTGGTAGAACGGGTTGGCGGCTCATGTTGTTGATGCAGTGCTACCGGTAGCTCCATCGGTGTCGCAAGTTCGTGATGTCGGGGTGGACATTACGGCGGAGGGACATCAAATGTAGAAGGATGCGAAGAGGAAGGCGGTGAGAACCGGAGACGAGGAGCACGAGGCTAGCGGTGGCGAAGGGGCAGAGGAGACAGCGGTGGAGGCGCGGGGTGGCCGGACGAGGGGAGGAGGTGGAGGACATTGTTGACTGATGGAAGAGGAGGATATGCGGATGAGAAGTCACGATGGTGAGCACTCAGACGAGGAGGACAACGCCCACGAGGTGCCTATCACAGTGCGTGGACCAATTACAATTTCGAAGACCTAACGATGAATGAAGGAACATTGATGCATGGGAGTATCATGAGAACGAGGTGACGCGAGGGCCATATATAAAGACAAGGAGGCTGTGATGGATGCGGTGAAATCTTGGGCAATGTCTCTCCGGCAATTGGGGTTGTGAAGTCCAAGCAAGAAGGACTACGGCGTGAAGTGCGTGGTTGATTCGTGCCCATGGCGGTGCATGCATACCGGGAAGTGGGCGGACTCATGGAAATGCTCCATAGTGATGGAGCATAAGCTGCGAGTGGAAGAAGCGGGCGAGGACACCGCATAATGTCGTCCACTTGGGTGGCAAATGTGTTTATGGTGGATCGTGGACAATCCCCATCTGCGACCTCGATCTATTATCACGGCCGTGGAGGAGAGGTTTGATGCAAGATTAGCTACGCAAAGGCATGGAGAGCAAAAAGGCGGCTCGGAAATACGGTTCGGGACGCACGAGGCTTCGACGAGAATATTCCCCACTTGCTCGGGGCAATCGCACAAAAGAACCCGGTACATCCATCGACCTTGCGGAGTTCCTGCGGGTGGTGCGTGCACGGAAGTGGGTATTGCGGCGTGCATTCTTCGCCACAGGCGCATGCATAAATGCGTTAAAGATCGTCGCCGGTCCTTTGCATGGGCGGCACATTCCTCACGGGAAGTACAAGGGCGATTCTAAGCTGCGATCGCGGTGGATGCCAACAACCGAGTTCTACGGTTGCGTTGGCATTCGTGGAGAAAACACGAGAGAATCGGTTCCTTGAAAGAGTGAAGGCGGCGATTGTTCTCGACAGGCGATATTTGTGTCATCCATGGCCGACATGCGAAGTCGCTAAGGGCGATCGTGGATATGCAACAAGGGTCCGCCGTCGTGGGAGCGACAAAGTGGCGGATCGAGGAGCGGTGATGCATGAGGCACATGGGTGCCAATTTTTCCGTCGATTCCAGAACAAGGAGCTTATGAACATGTTCAAGCGCTGTGCAAGCAGAACCAACGGAGGAAGTTCGGCGCTTTGGAAGGCGTTGGGCGAACTAACGAAGAAGCAATCAATGGATCCCAGAGGTACCGTTAGTTCATCAAGGAACCCGATGGTGTACCATGAGCAAGGAGAGGACCCCACGACCTTGTAATGCGCTGTAAGCGGACCCCCAAACATCGGCGTGGGCCGGTACCAACATAAAGAGTTTCACCGATTGGATACGACATGAGCCTTTGGATAAATGGTCCATACGCACGGCGAGGCGGCTCGCGTTATGGGATCATGACAACGAACTGGCGGAGATTTACAAGCGGTAATGAAAGGCACGGATGCCTTCCACTGGTGGGTATAGTTGAGGTGTCTTATTAGGGACACGAGATATTTCATTGAGCGATACAAGACCTCCACGGCATGTATGTCGGACAATCGATTGTCGTACTCAAGCGTTGTGTCTACCTACATGTCCAAGAAAACAAGAAAGCGCGGACACATCGGGTTACAGGAGAGTGGCGTGGAGCGGAGATACCACGTGCATCTGCGGTGACCGAGGTCGCGAGGGTGCCACCGGAGAGGACTTCCATCCGTGCATACTCCGGCGGTGATTGCGAGTGCTCTGCCGAAACCACGCGCTACACTTGCGGTGCTGCTGCGTCATTGCCGCGCCGCCGAGACGCATCAATCACGTCGTCAGTTCATCTCCCGCACTACTACAAGCGAGCGTTCTCAACGCGTGGCATCATGAGGTGTACGGTGCAGTGGATGGATCGTTCACAATGACCCCTCTCCGGACCATCGATGGGTACGGACATCCGAATGTTGAAGATGAAGGTCGGGCGTCGAAGGACAAGGCGATTCGAACGATATGGGCGAGTCGGCGCGTCGCAACCGCGGATAATGTAACTTTCCATGTTGTTCCCATCTTGTATTTTTCAATGGACCGGTAAGTTGTAATGTACGTTGTAATGTTCGATGTAATTTTCAATGTACTAGTAAGTTGTTGTTCACATCATGTAATTCTCAGATGTTCAGTTAGTAGCTATGAGGATAATGTAATTTCGGCGTTGTGTGCCTCGTCGAACATGTCGTTGTCTTTCGTATGTTTGTAATATGAGTTTGTTTTGGCTCTCGCACTTGGTTGTATTGTTTGATGAGTATGGTACAATTAGTTATTTCGCATTTCATTTTGTGTGCACATGTAATTCTTGACAAATTTGTTGTATTTGCTTTCTAACGAGCCACGATGGCGCGACCTTGCCCCGAGTGCTGGGCGTGACCGTCGATCGACCACGGTCTAGGTACTCCGCGAGAGGAGAGCGAGAGCTAGGGACACTCCGACCTCGGGTGCCCAACGAGCCGCCGCATCGACCATTTGGGTTCCACGGTAAGGCGCCAGCGCTTGCACTCTTTTACGTACATGTACTTACGTGAATGCAATTCTAACGACGCATTGCACTACATGCGGGTTGCGGCGGTGGCTTACTTCCTCTTTGTAGGATGGTGGAGCGGTGATCGCCCGTTAGCGGGCAAGGAGGTCCCACGGTTCGGCACGACCGGTCCTGCTGGCGCGCTCGTGGACCGGTGGAGACGGAGGCGCACACGTTCCACCTTCCGTGCGGAGAGATGGCTCCGCAGCTGCGGGGCGATCGTACCTCTTAGGCCTCCCCATGCGGGTCCGGCAGATGCGTCCGCACGGCGCCTCAAATCACGTGGCACGCCGAGTTATCCGCGCGTTCGCCGAGGTGCGCGGCACCCCGGGCAGCCCCTACCGGCCCCTTAGGGAGGCCGGCGCCACGGACCGACGAAGGCGTGGCGCCTGATTCCACGTGAGTACCTCTTTCTTTGAGAATTAAAATAGAAGCGCCAAGTTCTTGATAATGTTTGTTGCGACAGCTGCGAGCTCAGCTTCTCCACCACCGACGTGACGAGGCGGGCGTGGGCCCGCCACTTGGAGGCATACCTCCTGTTGTTGTTGGTTGGGTGATGTTCCGTCCTCCCACGGGAACACGGTGGACCGTCACCGATCGAGTACGCCAAAGACATCGCCGACACCGGTGGATGAGGTAACACACTCGGTTCCAATCTCGTCTCGGTGAGCACGCCTAACTCCCCTTGTAAGCGGGTGATGCGGTGGTCGTGGGCCTCGGTGTGCTTGCGCGACGTCTGAGAGGTTTGTGCGGCGCCGTCTCTCGGGCGAGCACGACGCGACGATGTCGGTTGCGTCCTACTCCTCCGATTGTGGTCTTGGGGCGCTTCTCCGTCGGCAGGCTGTTGTTGACACGACACCGCACTCGAGGAGCTTTACGGAGATGACCGGTGGGTGGCCCACCATGGGCCACTCTGGGTCGGCAGCGGTATGCTCCTCGTATCTTTTCCCCACTAACGCACTTGAATAACCTTCGCCATTTCTTATTTCCTCGCGGCGGAGGTTCGCGACCGACGGTGAGGAGGTCCTATCAGAGTTCGTTCGGGAGTTCGACCGCTTCCACGGCGAGGGCGTGCGGTGGGCGCCATACACGCGTCTGACGTCCACGCCCGAGCACCTCACGGGGTCTCCGTGCTTTGCATGCGAGATGAGGCCTTTTGGCTCACCGTAAGGTGCTCGTCTTTGACCTTTGTGTCAAGGAGTACTCCCGCGACCGAGTCTTTGCGGCGGCTCGGCTGTTCGATCCTTTCCTTTGCGCCTCGTCACGTTGTCGCGCGTGGCGCTCACGACTTACCACGATCCTACTACTCGCATCTTTGCGAAATTAATGTGGTGTGTACTTACTTGTTTTTGCATTGCGGGATGGCCGGATGGGTGCTGCGGTGGGCTCTCGATTCGCGCCGTATGCAGCCATGGGCCTGCGATGGGGCCGCACTTTCGGCGAGAGGTCACGAGACCCGGCCGTCGACCATGACATGTACGATCGGTACATGGAGTGGATTCGCCCCAGCGACTCGCCTCGGGTGGGGTACACAAAGACCGTGACGTCGCAGACGGCATGCATCGGTAGCGGACACGTACCCTCCACGAGATGTCTCGGAGGGACAACGCCTCGGTAAGTGTCATGTCGAACCTACATGGGCACATCTTTTCATCTAACTTACGTAATACCAATCGGCGTTACATGCGGACTCGGCTCTTGGCGGAGATTGAGGTGGAGGGTGTGTCCATGTTGGCAGCGCCTAGAGGGGGCATCTGGTGACCACCGCCGAGTCCGAGGCGGCTTGGGTCGGGTCCTCGCTACGGTGAGGCGGTTGGCTCGCAGCCACTGCCGAGGCGCGGAGCGTCGGCGGACGCAGACACCACACCGTCGCCGCTGACACCTCGCCCTACCCCGATGCCCGTCACGCCCCACGCGGTGCGGGGGCGGTGGTGACGAGGCTCCTTCGCGTCTCGCCCTACCCGTCGGTTCCTCGCTACGCTCCCCCAGCGGCGGTGGGGGCGATGGGCTGGGAGGCTCCTTCTGCGTCTCGCCTACCACCGCCGGTTCTCGCTACGCTCCCACGCGCGGCAAAGGGGCGATGGGCTGCGGAGGCTCCCTCGTCGTCCGCGCCCAGCGGGACCCGGGGTGGTTTCGGCGAGCCTTCGGCGACGAGTTCGACTGGAGGAGTACCTTTCGACCGACTACCTCGACCCTCTCGGCTCTCAGTGCGCATACAGGACTTGGCCTCGCCGCGCGCGACTACTCTCTACGCTGCGCGCAGGCGGCCTAGGAGGGGCGTCCGTCGCCGTCGCCACTCACCTACCCCACGGGCCGATTAGGAAGCGTGGCGTGATTGACTTGTTGTGCGGATGTATTTTTGTAATGGCTTTACGTTCGACACATTGTATAACTCCCGAGTTAGTAACATGACAGCGTTATCACTATAAATTGTTCAAATCATTTATGCATTGCTTGCCTATGCACACGACGTGACAACACACCAACGTTTGGTACACCTATCGCCTATAGTAGGGCGATCGCCTAATGTGGTGATCGCGCCTTACATGGGGCGATCGCCCAAATATGAGGCGATCGCTCCATACCCGGCGATATCGCCCTTTATAACATTCGTTCTCACAAGCGGTCTCGCAAAGAATAGCGGGAGAAAGAATAGAGGTGAGCATCAATCGAAAATGCCGAGGCGTGCAAGTGCAAAGGATAAGGGAAGGCAAAGGAAGAAGCAAGTGCATGCCGTGAATTTAGCGTACCAAGATCTCTTCCTACCTCGTGGAGTCAGTAGCCCATGTGTATGTGCGGAGATCTTTGCGAGCTTGTCCGCTCTTGGAAATTTCAACTTGGAAGAGGAGGTATTGGAAGTGCCGCAACTCGCCGATCCGTGGGAGAAGAGCACGAAGGATCGCGCATGGTAACAATCGTGCGGGGTTACATAATATTTGTGAATGAAACTTTGCTAATTTACGTTTCATGCAGTCACCTCGCCATGTGTGAATTTGGCGATGGTTTGATACGGAGATCAACCCGAGGACCAACGGCTTCTTGACCAAGCCAGCCGGCAGGATGAGTTCTGGCGGTTTCAAGAACAACGCGATGCACGCGAGGAGGCATGTAGGAAGGAAGCGGAGGAGAAGGAGGCCGAGAGAGAGAGGAAGCGAGAGAGGCGCGGCGTGCGGAGAAGCCCCGCCGGAGGCATGGGCGAATGGGAAGTGGCCTCGAAGCACTCAATAGACGTCTGGTGATAACTTTGGTTTTCATTGTTCGTGGTACTCCTTTTAGTTTTAAGTCGTAATAAGCAGTGCGGCCCAACCTTCAAGAGTATGCTCACTGTCAGGAGGGCTCGTATATGTCCTCTTGCTCGGTTGTCCCAAATGATGTTATTTTCTCCATCGAGATAGGTTATAGCATTTTGGTTAAATCGGATGTGATTTCATCGAGTTTTACCATCGTTTGCGAAAGATACGGCAATTTTCATGTTTTACAGGTGCATGTTAGGACAACAATAAAATAGTGCAGCCTAAAGTGACATCTAAATATTTTTACATAATTGTAACCTATGCAAGCCCAAGAATGCAACAAAACTGGTTCTGTCAAGTTTTGAGGTCGTTCAGACATTACTCTAACTGCTCGAACAATGAATGTTATAAAGGGTTTAAAATAGCCATCTTTTATTCAAAATGCAACCATATTTAGATGTTTTTTCAAAAATGAAGTGCATAAGGTTGTAGTAACTTATTCTATTTATTTCATGAATTATGGATCAACACACATTATAATTCCTTCACAATCCACGATTAGAGCCTAGCATTGAACTCAAATAAAAAAATTTCTGCAAACAACACATGGATTTTTATTTTACACTCTAATTCTTCATTCCAAAATTTAAATTTAGAAACAAGTTTCATTTAATTTGGACACTCCTAGCAAAAGTTACAGAGTTTATATTAAAAAGCATATAATAATTACAAAACTAAACTAAAAAAAACAGGCTGCGCCGTGCCCTTGTCTCGGGTGACAGGGGCCCTCAAACCAGCGCCGTTATTGTGTGAAGGACCGATCGCGTGTATGGGCGATCGCCCCATACACAGGCGACGGGGGGCATTTTTGTCATTTTTTTTTCGGATGCATAGTTTTGAAAAAAAGAATAAAAATAAATATTAAAGAAAAAAAAATTCCATGCGGGAGGGCTGCACTTGCTGCCGAGGGGTGGCACGGGCCCACTGGACAATTGGACTGGTTCGGGGTTGAGCCAACCTAACCAACTAGTACTACGTACCGGTGTGCTCCCTGGACAATGACTAGCTGGATGGTATCTGCGAGACACTTGGATGGTTAACAGCTATATCAGCGTGCTATGATGAGGTTGCTTGTATTGATATTTTTGAACCCATGATGGCAACTAACCATGCAAATGGATCGTAACAGGTAGTATGACGCTGTGCGCACAACCAGAGGGCGGAGTCAGACCTTGGGTCTGGACTAAGGCTTGTCTAAAAAATTCAATGTAAATCTTCGTTAAAAATGTATGAAAATTCATGCATTAGCCCGATAACTTTTGAGTCAATCCAGACTGACCCTAAACTTGAGCTTGAGCTGGCTCCACCCCTGCGCACAACAGCTAGGCACAATGTATGATAAAGGTGTCGTTCGTGTCATATATTTGGCATGATGTATGATAACGAAGATTGTACCGTAAATTCTAGTATCAGCCTATCTAGCTGCTTGGCAAATATTGTGGATGATTAATTATTTCTCATTTTCAGAGAAAATGTTTTGCCTACTCAATCGATTCAATCATGCAGAGCTGATGGACATGCATTTTGAAGGTAAACCTCCTCAAATTCCAATGCGATGTTTCGAAGAGTGAAGAAAACTATAATATAACGATTTATTAAGCCCATCTCCAAATCGTCTGCCTTTCTTGACGAGCACCATTTATCTGCTTGGTCAGAAGATCACAGCTAGGCACGGCGTTCTCTAGCTAGTTAACACACCCTTTGGAGAATCTTTACTTATAAACAACCTAATCAAGCCAGGTCAATGATAAATTAAAACTTCCTTTAAAAGGACACTTTCATTGAGTTGTTATTAAGCCTTGTGGTACACGTACACCGGCACCGATCCTAATTTCACAAATCAGCTTACGACGACGCAAAGATAAATATAATTAAGTTGGAAAATAACATTTAGCGTGAGGCCATCAGTCTTAAAAAAAACCGTGAGGCTAACAACTGTGCACACTGACGTTATTTTCCACAGTGTCGGCGATCAAATTGCATCTCCCAAACTTTGTCTGCATTACACACTTTTTTTTATTTAATCAAAATGCCACTTTTTTGTTGTAAAAAGAAATCGTTAGCAGTAAAAGAAATTAATTGAAAAGGTGTCGTGCAAAAAAGGAGATAATAAAGTTGATTTGCATGGTCGATGACGATGTTAACTCTTGCTTGGGCGCTAGGGACTCTGCTTAGTTGAGCCAGTCATGGGGAAATAGAATCCGGGTCGTAGGGACGAAGAAATAGAATGCACGGCAGCGTACGCTTTCCACCTCGAAAGTTCGCTTTCTTCACGCGCAAGCTGGATCAGCGACCGAGCATGGGTTGGCGCCCTCTCACCCTGCATGAAAATTTGGTCGGAAAGAAAGAGAAAATGATATTAGTGTTTTCATTTTCTTTTTGAAGATAGAGAAACTAGTAAAAAGATTACCGTTCAAAGGAAAATGCAGCTAGTAAAAGATCCCCAAAGAGCCTCCAGCTGTTTTCTGTAATTAATTTCCGAAGGTAGATTCTTTTTTTTTTACCCGTGGCACTCTTTTTGCTATGTGACCTAACAAATTGCTAATGCGAGTTGACCTCAACTGACTGCATAGAAACGGTAATTGTAGTTGTGAATTAAGCCCTGTTTGGATGGAAGGATTCTGGCCACATTTTAATCTACTCTATGGATTGCATAAATACCTCGTACGAGTTTTTCATGGCTGTCGTCTCAAAAAAATTAGAAAAAAGTATAAAATTCTTCCTTCTAGGAAAAATGACACTGGTTTACCCTATAAGGATTTCACAAACTGTATCCATCATTTTTTTTGCGAGTGATCGTATGCATCGAATTAAAGCAAGAACCAAACCCAACAGGGAGCTAGGTAAAATTAAATTGTCGATTAAGATTTCTTTACACCACAACCACGCACAATTAACAAACATCACACACCTGCAGCTACTCATCACCTCAAACCAGAAATGCAAATCTATGGAAGGCGACGCACGCGTAGGTCCCATCGAAACACACACGCTGGGCACGCAGCAACCGAAGCAGCCCAAAGCATAGTTATGATTTATGAACACTACTAGTCCAATCTGATTCTGACCACGTACAGATCGCAGGGCTAGCTGCCAACTAGTTTGGTAAATCGATATGACAAGTCAAAAAAAAAAAGGAGAGAAAGAGACAAGAGGGAAAATTAAAAACAAAAAGAAATTCGAAGCAAAAATACGACAGGAAAAGAAAAACTGGCCGTGCTTGGCGGTCGCAAGTGGCAGCTCCACGGCGAAGACTCGGACGCCTGCCGGTCTGGAGAAATTCAACCGATTCAATGGTGTAGTACATTAGTACTAAATTATGGCCAGTGAATTCAATTAAGGCGAGTAATACTTCTGCGCATCACCTCTAAGTACAAGTTGTATAATTTTTGAAGTAAACGAGCTTTCTAATTTTTTTTTCATAATGTAGTATCTGTAAAGTTTTTAAATAGTGATGCATAAAAGTATCTTCTATAAATAACATAGGAGACACGTAACTTTTTTTTCTTTCAAATCCATATATAGGTTTGATTGAGCACTTTGTTGAGAACTTGAATATCAGAAATTAATTCTATGGATATGTATCTGGGGAAACAGAGGGAAGAGTAGTTTTTAAAGTTCGCAGGAATCGACAGTCACCTACCGAGCCTCGTTGGTTTGGAAGTACGGAGGTTAACAAGTAAATTTGATTAACTGATAATTTAATAAAATGATTATGATTAAATTAGTGATTAATTAGTAGATTTGAGTATATTTGAAAAAAATGTTCGCGAAGTTATTCGCAGGACGCGCTTATTCCCTTTAAACGCACGCCACGCGGACCCGGAGCCGTCATCCTCTTCTTGTCTGATTCTCTCCCCTCGCCCAGCACCAGCGCGAGCGACACGGCGACGAAACTTAAGCCAGGCGGCGGCGCAGCGAGCCGAACAAAGCCAAGCGGAGCGAGCTAGGGTTTGCTTCATCATCGGAACCCACCCCACCCCGAGGTGCGTGCTCCCGCTCTCGGTCGCGATCCTTACGTAACCTGAGCCTGCGCGTGCGCGGTGGGAGTTGGCTTGAATTTTGGGGGCCGGGAATGCGGGATCTGGGGGGCGCGGGTTCGGGTCCAGTTCGTGCTGCGCCCCTGTCCCTTTTGCGCTAGATCGCGTCTTGTTTCGTTTAGATTCGGTTGCCTTCTACCTCGGGATTGGATCGGATCCTTTCCCTCCGCCAAATCGGAGGAATTGGTGATCCTTGGAGGTAAGGCAATCCAAGAGAGGAGGAGACTGGGTGGTAAAATTTGCTTCTAACTTCTAATGCGCAAAACATGGTGTGATTGCCCTCCCCTTTGACCAAAGGGAAGCCTTTTCGTTCAAAATACCTTGTATCGCCAAAATAAAAATCTTCAAGGTCATTATTGCGTAGGATACAGTATTGTGTTGGGAGGAGATTTGTGGATGATTCTTGCTGTTTCTGTTGCAGGTTCTGCTATTTGAGACCGGCAAGCCTGGCGAATTGGGATGGACCTGGTCGGATCGCTGCTGGTGACCATGACCAGCTTGGTTGACCACTCCGGGCTCCAGTTCTTCGGCTGGCTCATCACCGCCGGCTCCTTCAGCCTGGCCGCGCTCATCTATGCGCTTCTCAGGCTGCAGAGGGAGGCGTCGCTCTACTGGATCAAGGCGGCCGCCAGGGAGAAGAAAGCCGCGTGGAAGGTGCTGCGTTGCCCCAGCTCGAGCCACACCTGGACCGAGGACTACTTCCGCGGCGGCCAGCCTTCGACGTGCTGCGTGTGTCTGTCGTCGCTATGCTCCGCTCAGGGCGTGGGCTCGAGGGGCGCCGACGCCGACGTGGTCCACCGGTGCTCTGTGTGCGGGGTGGCAGCGCATCGGTACTGCTCGCGGGCCGCTGACAAGGACTGCAAGTGCGTCGCGCAGGCTGGAGCTTCCACTTTGCTGCATCACTGGTCGGAGAGGTGGGTTGAGCTGGACGACAACCCGGAGATATCCTCCTTTTGTTACTACTGCGATGAGCCGTGTGGCGTACCGTTCCTTGGTGTCTCTCCTATATGGCGCTGCCTGTGGTGCCAGAGGCAGATCCATGTTGATTGTCATGCAGAGCTATTGAAGGAGACGGGGAACACTTGTGATCTCGGCCTACTCAGGAGTCTTATTGTTCCTCCTCTATCGGTGAAAGAAGTTAGTCAAGGTCCGGGAATCAGTGGAGTGCTCAACTCAATCAAGGAAGGCTTTGTCGCTTCATCAGTTAGGGATCAGATTAAGAGGCCACGCAGAAAACGCATGAACAACCATCCTGGTGGTAAAACATATCCGACTTCCACGAACAGCTCAATCCCTGACTCGTTGCTTGAAGGATTTGCTAGACTGCAGAACCTGAACGGAAAGTATGCACTGGCAAATCCTAAGTTGTCTGAAAACTCGCTCAAACAAACACATGGATCTGATACTCCTAATGGAGGGAAAAGGAAGTATGAACTTGTAGATTTGCCACAAGATTCAAGGCCACTGCTTGTTTTCATCAACGGCAAGAGTGGAGGCCGAAATGGGCCTTCTCTTAGAAGAAGACTGAACATGTTGCTGAATCCCATACAGGTAATTTGTCTTGTTCTCTAGTGGAATCAGCTCATTCTTATCAGCTGCTGAGTGCCGAGTCAAATAAACTTTTTTTGCAAGTCCTAGCTTTTGATGAATACATGCGCGAAAAACATTGTAACCAGAAATTTACCTTAGTTCATTCTAGACTTCTAGTGAAGTAGTCCAATTATCCTGCCTAATATGGGTTCTGGATTGATCTATTTCCATTTAATGCAGCTCAAATAGTAAACTTGTTTTTTATTTTTCTCTTCTTTTAGGGGTTTTGCAGTGTATTATTCCTACCAATAGGCACTAAAATCGGACAACATATGTTTATATTTTAGTTAATGTATAATTACCATTGTTTTCTTCACTGGTACTATTGATTGTAACAGATTGGTACTCAAATCTTGATCTGACGATTTCAATTCGTATTTCAGATATTTGAGCTAAGTGCTTCTCAGGGACCTGAAGTTGGATTGCAACTATTCTGCAATGTAAAACACTTCAGAATCCTTGTTTGTGGTGGGGATGGAACTGTAGCATGGGTTCTCGATGCCATTGAAAAGCAGAACTATGAATCTCCTCCCCCTGTCGCCATTCTTCCACTAGGAACAGGAAATGACCTATCACGTGTTATGCGCTGGGGTGGAGGATTGTCTTCTGTTGAAGGACAAGGGGGAATATGTTCACTCCTAAATGACGTTGACCACGCAGCAGTTACAGTGCTTGATCGCTGGAATGTAGCCATCAAAGAGAAGAATGGAGCAGAAGGTCAATGCATCAAGCAAGTAAAATTTATGACTAATTATCTAGGTACACCACATTCTTCAACTTCCACTATCTTACTCAACATTTCTATACTACATTTCTCACTTCAGCCAGAAATTGCTGAATATGTTCTCTTTTCTGTTGACCTGTAGGTGTTGGGTGTGATGCCAAGGTTGCATATGACTTCCACACTACTAGGGAGGAAAGACCACATAAATTTTACAGTCAGGTAGGGATAACTTTGTTCCTACCACAGTTTACATCTTTCTGCAAAATGATATTCCCCATTTGGAATGCAAGAATTTTCTCATATTCCTGTAGGAAATGAACTGTTTCTTGTGAAATTCCTGCATTCCAGACATAAGAATTTGATCTTATGTTACTATCTTGTCTTATCATTTATGTCAGCAAAAAGTTAATGCAATAATTTTCTACTGTGCAGTTTGTCAATAAGCTAATATATGCTAGAGAAGGCGCTAAGGATATGATGGATAGGTCATGTGCTGACCTACCATGGCATGTTAGCCTTGAAGTCGATGGAAAGAACATTGAAATTCCTGAGGTAGCCTGCTTTATATCTTTCATTTATCTCCACTTTCTGATTTATCTTTGGAGGAGCTTCTTATCTGCTGTTCTCATAACAGGATGCAGAAGGTGTGATTGTTCTGAATATTGCTAGCTACATGGGTGGTGTTGATCTTTGGCAAAACGACAATGAACATGATGATAATTTTAGTTTGCAATCAATGCATGACAAAACACTTGAGGTGGTCTGTATATCTGGGACATGGCATCTAGGCAAACTACAGGTAAACATAATCTTTATGCTTAACATGTTATTAACGTATTCTCTCTTTCCATTTTCCGAAGCATCTGTTGTTACTGCTGCTTCGTAGTAGTATTGGCCTTCTATTAATAACGTTGAGCTTACTTATGTACCATCCTTTTTTTATGGTTGATAGGTAGGACTTTCAAGAGCACACCGGCTAGCCCAAGGGAAAGTTATAAGATTGCACCTCCACAGTTCATTCCCTGTTCAGGTTGATGGTGAGCCATGGATCCAGCCACCTGGGTGCCTTGAGATATCTCACCGTGGACAGGTACTTTATGTCTTTAGGTACACTGGATACGCGTGGTAGAATTTACATATATAATCTTTTTGCACATGAAGATGCTTGTCCATATAATGAAATAAATAAAGTTAATTGCGTTTTGGAAAATGATGTGGACTTTGCTAGAGATCTCTAGAAGCTGTAACTTAAATTAATGTTTCTGAATTCCAATTGTGTGTTGTGGGATCATAAATCATCATAACTTGTCAGTTAGTCAAATATGATAGTAAAATAGAAGTCACACAAATGGCTGGCAAGCTTCATATAAACTTGGGCGCACTGCATCTGGTGTTTAAATAGACAATTATTAGTTAAGAAGTGCAATACGTAATGAAATGGTTTAATGGACGCTGTCTTGCTGTCATGCAGATGTTCATGTTGAGGAGGACATCCGAAGAGCCCACTGGGCATGCCGCCGCAATCTTAAGTGAGGTCCTCGTGAATGCAGAGTGCAGTGGTGTGATTGATGCTGCACAGAAAAGGTTGCTTCTCCACGAGATGGCACTTCGTTTATCCTCCTGACACTCCATACCTCATCTCGCAAACCTAACACCATACTGTAATGTTGATACCAAGCCCATTCCCTTTTGTGTTGAGAAGTCTGTTCCTTTGTACAGACGCCAAAGGCATACGGTAGATGTTGATGTATACAATGAGGAAATAGAAGATTCCCCACGTTCATGATTGACTACCTTTTGAGATAGGTTCTTTGCTTCTTTGTTGGCTGGGCTCATCTGAGGTGCCACTTGAAGTGGCTATGAAGGTGAGAGAATGTCAGTTCATACAAGTTTTGTAGCGCATAGAGCATTGTAATCGCGAATAGGGCTCGACGAGAATTGTAACTAGTGTGTGTGTGTGTGTCAGTGGCTTTTACAAAGGTATAGATGTAAGTTTTATCTCACATTCTGAGAAGCATTGTGTGGATTTCGCTGCTTCTGATCAGTGACTAAGATTTTGTGGTGCTGTCGCGAATAAAACCATGGTGATAATTCTGCTGATTTTGTTGTTCCTGGATGTTTGTAAATCTGCCTTCATCCCGAAAAATTACTCGGTAAAATTCTAGCAAATTTTTTGGTCTTTGCAGCTCAAACAACTAAGTAGCTACCAATTTGTTCATTCATATGCATTGTATGCCATTGATTGGAAATCGTATGATTTGTTTTCACGTGGGCTCGCGTCATGCACGTGCCTTTCTTTCTCTGTTTTGTGTTGTTTCAGTGTTATAAGATAACTCAATATCTCAACCTATATCTTCTGATTTTATCTGAATAGATTATTAATTTAAATCTACTGTAACTCAGACTCTTTTGTTATATAAACCATATCTCTACACATAGAATACTGAATTATTATAGTAGATTATTTTTTATGATTTTTTCTGTAAAGTTTTTTCCACGTTTGAATCTTGTGTCTCCTGTTTTTTTTTTCCATACTAACCGTATCAAGTGTACCCGAGCCGCGGTTCAAGATGAAGCCGCTGTCCCGGAAGGAGATTGTTGGGGCGGCACACGCACGGCAAATTCTGATCGATCTTCGTCGCCCTCGGCTTCCACGCAGGCGGACATCGTGCTGACCTCCGCCAATTCGGTCGGCCCTGCCTCCACGCGACGCCCCGTGCCTCGACCACCTCAGCGCCCGTCTTTCCGGCTGTTCCGCCGTGGGCCGCCTGTGAGGACCCCAGAATATCCGAATAGAAATCTGAGTGCGACTCCACTGGAACTCCAATCCAAAATGCAAACAAAGCAAGATTTATCTAGATAAATGCAAGAGAAAAGGAAACTAGGGTTCTACGCTACCAAATACCAATATAGGTAATGAGGAATGCCTTTTTCCTTCTCAATTCTCTGGGATATACTCTAAAGTTTTACAGCATGCTTTAAGCAGTAACAACAAAATTAACTGACATGGTTCTGTGAAAGTAAAAGAGCGACATTCAAAATGACCAGCTACAGAGTTGTCGCTAGCGATTTCTTTCTCCTGCCGTTGGATTGAACAGGAAACCTCATTAGTAAAGTCCCACCGTTGATCAGCACTTAAACAAATCCAGCGAACCGGTACAACTAGTTGCAGACTTCCCTGTTCATCTTCCACCTCTCAGCGATCCTGACACCGCCCCGACGCCTTCCGCTTCGGACCAGCCGCTTCCGCTCCGTCGCGTCTCAATCGACCCTTCGCGGTGCAACTTCAGACCCGTAGCCTTACCGGTCACCCGATCACCCCGGCGCCTCGCCGCTCCGGCCCTTCGCGCTCCTTCCGCGCCCGACGCCGGCCATCCTGGCGCCACCTCCGCTCTCGGCCACCCCGCCTCCAAACCACCCATGCCGTGTCGCCAATCCGACCCGCCAGCTTTGCCTTCGCGTCACTCCAGGCGCCTTCTCCGCCGATCCGTGGCGCACGGACGCACCGTCTCTCTCGCCCACTCCGCTCGCCTCTGGCTCGGCCACCCTCCAGCCGCCCGCCGTCTCCGAATCGGCAACCTCCGGCCCCCTGTCCCGGCACACCGCCTCCCGCCGGACCTGCTCCGGAACCTCCGGCACTCATCGACATTTTTTTTTTGCAATTAGCCGCCGATCTGAAGGAATATCAAAAATAGCCTTTGTACAGTATAATCAAGCGGTCTCTGTCCGCGGAAATAATTTTTTTTTTATTTTCCCGCAAACCGGAACCGCAGGAAAAATTTTTACTCCGGATTCTAGCGGAGTCGGTCCGCGGTTTTCTTTAAATTGTAGGCAGTACGACGATGGAATCCAGTGGATTGGAACCGCTTGATTCCGCGAGTTCCGACGGTTTAGTACGTTGGAACTCGGGGGGTTTTTCTCGCTTACAAATTTGAAAAAAAAAATTGCGTTACACTGCGAATTTGAGTGTATTAGCCCTCTTGTGTATATTTTTTTTCGAAAATAGCTATGGTCGCGATAAAATTCCGATAATTCAGTGGACTTAGGTTGGGGTCGGCGAGATTGTTGTTTTGCTCAGTCGCGACACACTAGCTATTTTCTGCGCGGTGAGAAAATTGCCCTGGTTATCTGTTTGTCCCGAAAATAGTTGTTGTCGCGGCGCACTGCAAATTTGTATTATCTTACAACGTGTAGTGAATTTTTGCTTCTAGTAATGGAAAATTGCACCTCGCAAATTAAATCCAGCGATTCGCGAGCGCGCAAAGCAAGTATCCCGCCGGTCCCAACCGCTGACAATAATATTGTGTGCCACTTCAAAATAATTGGAAAGAATTCTCGACCGAACAAAACAACATTGCCTTATTATTTTGCTATTCATACAATTTTATCGCGAGATTGGCTATTTTGCAGGAAAAATTACGGCGGCAAAACTAAAAAAGGGCAAAAATAAAAGCCGATTTCCAAACTCCTTGCATAATTTCCAAAGCAAAAATGAACGCGAAAATTATCAAGCGTTGGAAATGGCATAAAAAAATTCCGCCGATGCAGCGTGGGCTAGTTAAAAATAATTTCTCGGGCGACGACAAGATTAAATTATGGGTTGCAGGGTTAAGTCACAAACTGAGATACAATATAGGTGCATACCTTAAGAATTCATAAAACTAGGATACAACATAGGTACATACATGTCTTAGAGAATTCATAAAACTGGGATACAACATAAGTCACAAAACCATACATTCTATGGCCATGGTTGTCAGGATAGTCGGGATAGGGAAGGGTAAAAAAAAAGTAAAGTTATATATTGGTGGCTGACAGGGTATTACGCTTGGATCGTTGATAGGGCTTAATGTAATATCATCGTCAGAATTAAGAGGACTCCGAGGACTCAAGTTTCCTAGCCTAGGTGGCATGAAATCATCATCACCATCGTCATTTGTATGGTTAGGAGCTAGTCCGCCTCTAATGCTGGTTGAACATCCTCTTGAATTGTTTCTTGAACGGCCTGCTATGGTAGTGCTTGAATGTCGAGGTCTAGGTGATACAAAATCGTCATCGTCATTTGCATAGTTAGGAGCAAGCCCTCCTCCGATGGTGGTTAAACGTCCTCTTGAACTTGCTGCTCTAACAGTACTTTGTCAACCTCTACCCCTCCAATTAGATCCTCTTCTATGTCTTCTGCGCGAACCAGGCATCACACCTCGCCGAAGAGCATATACATCGCTAAGAATTCTAGGATATCTTTGTTCAGCAACTCTTCATCCTCTGGGAATGACTAACACACAAGACGAGCATACGAAGTAGTGAACTTATGTATATATAATGCTAAAAAGATTAGTAGGGTAAACAAATATGAAATAACTAACCTTAATATGCTCTGCATACTCATCGGGCAGTATCAGTACCCTGTAGGATCTTATAGAGAAACATATAGCAGAAGGGTGGTCGGCTAGTTCGCACAACCTGAAATACTTTTGACGCCACCATTGCAAGTGCGCCTTGAGGTCGTCGAAGGTCACAAGGTTTAGGCCAGAGGTTGTCACGTTATGCCTCCGTAATGTCAGATACCACTCTTAAAATTTGGACACCACTTTACTTAGGTTCTCCTCCTTGAATGGATCATCCTTCCCACTGCGTGTAACCTTCAACGTGTAATGAAGGGCTACGATGCTTATATCTGGTATCCAGGAGAATGCTCTGCTAGAGGATGCAGCCATGGTGAAGTGTGAGTAGGAGCTGTGGATGTGTGCCTGCGGTTTGGCCTTTTATAGACTCGAATGGGTGGTGTATGGACTAAGTGTTGTAAGGTAAGATTGAAATATACAGATGAATAGCAAAACGCCGGGGTGTGTAGTCAAGTCGGGCTAAAAAGGCAGGCATGCATGCAAGATGTCAGTACTGACAAAATGTAGTGTATAATAAGTGGTCAATTCGGAGTTTAAAGTAGACAGTGAGTGGTCACTTGGCTTGTGCAGTGTGTAGTTAGTGTGTACTGAGTATGCGGTGTGAGTGAAATGTTAATGTTGACCATTAAAAGAAGATAATATCTATTAATGACAGCGTGATCGTCAACTGGTGATATCTTTGAAGTGCTTGTTGGTTTGATGTTCAAGGATGGTTTCCTGTATAAAAGGATTTCTTCTCAATTTCTCTTCTAGTCCAAGCAATAGAAGTTCTGCCGATGACTTGGACTTGGATCGGCCTGACAAAGTTGATGGTAGAGTGTTGTCAAATCGGCCTGATGGTAGAGTATTTCCAAACTAGGGTTCAATAAATTCAGAAAAAGTGATGGATGATTTCTTTTTTGACAACCCGGACGGACAAAGCTGCTACCTGTGACTAGTCTAATCGGCCTGACAAAGCTACACGCGAGAAGCGTACAGTCCCAGAGCCTTTTTTAGGCCGATGTGAGAACTTGCCGGCAACAGAGCTACTCCTCGTGAGTTGTCTAATCGATCTTACAAAGCTTCTCCTCGTGAGTTGTGTAATCGTGATGGACCATCGCCTTTATTAGGCTAGTATGAGTAAACAAAAGATCATATGTCATGAAAGCAACATACCATATCGACATAGTAATAAGGATTATCATTCTTAAACCAGTACAAATGGGCTGAAGGCATACATCAATTATACATACGCACTGAAGTACATCACTATAACCGGACGCTGCCTTGTAGCGTCAACTCTAATCTTCTCGCCGCTTCCGCTGACGACAGAGTTGGTCTTCTGGGAATGTGAACCGGTCAGGCTCATGTGTCGTGCTCCGCAGTTCTTAACGTGTGTCTTCTGTCTCGCGAGGGGCGTCGTACAGCTGGCTGGCACCCAGGTTTTGCTTAGTCAACATGTCTGTCACCCATGCGGGAGCCTGCATTGGTATGCATTGTTAGTGTCGTGCTTAAAAGTGAGTGTTCTTGAATTATACGAGGCACTTACCGATGAGTCTTGCAGGGTCGTAGGCTGCGCTGCCCACTGGGAGAACTCATCTCGCAAAACCTGCGCACATGTATTGTTACCACAGCGTCGTGTTGGGAATAACTTAAGCTGCACAAACATACCTGCCTTGGCTCCAACCAAGTCCGCTGAGGTGGGGTGTTGTGGTAAGCGTGGGGTCACAAACGTACCCCAACCAGAGTATGCTGGTGGCAAGTACTGATCGGGGGTGTCCACGTCAGTGGGTGTATGTACATCAGCAGCTCTTGACGGTGGAAGGAGAGTTTGATCCTTGCGCACGTCCTGAAAAAATGTGATAGGAACGAAAATGTTAGGTACCTTCAACAAATTTATGTTCAATAGCAGGTAATAACTTCAATGAAAGGTATTGTACCTCATGTGGCATCTGTGTAGATGACGTGCCTGCATCGAAACTGTGGAAGACGTGCGCGGTATAGGCCTGGCCGAAGTCGAAATCTTGTGGTAAATGTACCAGTGAGGACTCAGGCAAGTCTTGATCGGGCCTAGACGATGAAGGCAGGAAAGATTGATCTCTTCGCTCGGGCTATAAAAGGATATGGCATTAGCAAATAGGTTAGTTTGGGTGAGTAGTTCAAGGTATGACAGCTAAATGTACGTGTCGTACCTGCGATTCCTGATGGCCATGCTGAGAGAAAGACAATCGTGTAAAGCTCGATCGTCTTCTACCCATGCTTGGGCGTGACGGCCTGGGAGATGAAGGACGAGCGCCTCACTCACCACCCTGTACGACAACATCACTGTGACGGCCGCATGTCAACGCCTTCATGATGCCCTTAGACTTGTCCATCATAGAACGTAGAACCCCAACTAGGTTGTACTTAGAGCTGTGGGCCGCATGCCATGCTGCAGTGGAACTTTTTTCATAGATACGGCTCGCACGGTTTTACTGCAAAAAAACATGATTAGTAAAAGAAATATGAATTAAAATATAATGTATGTTCGTACCGCGTCATCTTAGCATGCTGAGCGGTGTACAGGGTTGCCGAGGGTCAGCCGTTCGACGTCGGTGACCTCCTCAGGCCTTGAGGGAGGTGTCGCAGTAAGTCATGCTCTGGTACGAGGCATGTACCACTCCAAGTACACGACGTACGACTCGAGGTCGTATAATTGACCCTCCGCTACTACCTGCTCTGTGGCGGACTCCTCCCAGGCCGTCGTCTATGGTAACTGCATGTTGCGCCATTCGTCGCTCCTTTGGGCCCTCCGAGTTTGCCCGTGGGAATAAAAGTTGTAAGTTACAAATTATAATTACAAATTACAATTCATATTTATGAATTAAACGTACATATGCACTTTCCGTGGCAAAGTCCAGCCAACTGGAGGGGATTTGCTGATACAGTCCAAATTGGCGCATCATTCGAGCTGGGCAGTATGCCTCCACCATATGATAGAACACGAGGTAGCACGTCGTCAACTAGTAAGCACCATCCTACCCACACTGCTGCGACAATCCATTCGGCGCCGTAATGACCAACAAATCAGGAGTCCAGGGTTGTCATATTATTTCATCCTCTTGGAGGGCCTCAAATTGGTTATAAAACTCGGAGTAGACTCTCCGAGGTCTACCCCTTGCCCATCCCAAGTAGAAAGCCGTCCATCGAAACCCCATTGTGGGAGCATCATTCGGGTGTCCACCGTAGAAGTCAGCGTCCAACGGAAACGGGTGAACGGGCTCCCGGAAGTATGGGCGCCCAACAGGAAAGTGCTCCCAAGACCAGATCTGCAGCAATAAGTAGCACACTACAAGAATGGGTTCCTCCCCCGCTGTCTTCGCACACGCCGCACACAATCCCCTGTACGTGGAGCAAAGCTCCGTCGATCCAAAACTGAACTGAGGGACTTCGTCGTTGTGGGTGTCAACCAAAGCCTCCGCGATGTGGATGTAGTTCGGGTAGACAACATCTCCCTATGTTATAGGGAACAACACCCAGCCAAACAAGAAGAGTAGGTAGGCAATAAGGTGAGTCCTCATCATGTCCTGAGGCGCATCATCAGGGCATTAGATGTAGCGACGAAGCCATGACAGTGGAACCCCTGGACTCTGCTCAGGGACTGCATGGTAAAATCTATCTTGTAACCTTATCTTCCAGTCTAGCCTCATCGGTGATGGAACTATCGGTCTGCCCCTGATAGGCAAGCCGGTAATGTATGCAACGTCCTGGAGGGTGACGGTCATCTCCCCCCAGCGGAAGTGAAAAGTGTGGGTCTCTGGCCTCCAACAATCCACTAGCGCGGAGAAGAGAGCCCTGTCGAAAGTGAAGGATTTCCCGATATCCATCATCCGGGCTAGCGGCAGTAGCCCTGACTCCCGTAGAGTGGGCACGTACCGCTCGTCCAAGGGCTAGTGCTCCTTAGGGCCCATGAGAACGAAAGACGGTGGTCCAACACCTGTAAGCTAGATGGGTCAAGCAAAGTCTTCGGGTGTCCAGCCATGTCCTGCGAGAAGAAAAAAGAAACAAAATTTAATATGGGTAAGATAACATGATGTGACATAACAAAAAATATAATGTGACGACATAACAATACGTAACATGATATAGATAGCACAGTACATGATATTGCATAGCAAAATAATAAAATTACAGGAAGGTACTAACCACACACAAAAATAAAATTATAGGTAGCACGGTATATGATACTACATAACAAAAAAGAAAATCACACAAAGGTACTACTCGCACAGGAAATAATTATACAATGGTACATTGACATGGTTGCTACGGATGGGTCGACGAGCCAGCCCTATTGGGGCAGTTCTTCATTGTATGCCCCATTGTCCTGCATATATGACACTTCTGTATGGCTCGTCCGTCTCCACACTGACTTGCATCCATATCGTTACGAATTCACCATGACTGCCACCGTTCACTGTCGCTCCGCTTCAAAGCGTCATTCTGAGACCAAGTCACTTGCCCCGGTCACAGCTCCCTGTAATGCATCTCCAAGCCATAGGAGTTGAACTCCAAACTCCATTCCCGAACAGATGGTCGGCGCTAAAGTACTCAGAGATGTACGCCACGAAAGACTGACGAAGAACCGTGCACGCTGCATATACATGCGAGCATGGCTTGTGCAATAGTTGCGGCTTGTTGCATGTGTATGTCGCCACATCACGCACTGTTCACACTTGCTTACGGTAGCCTCTGCAATGGCCATCGACGAACTTTTCCCGTAAGCACACTTCAAACTTCCGCCTGACTCCATCAATGGTGCGGACGTCGTGGGAGCGAGCCTTCTCTATTTTTTTTCTCTACGAATGCGTGAATACGTTCGGAGAACTGCTTTCCCTCGTCCAGATGCCTCCTTGCATTCATCCCCCTGTTCACGAAGTATCCAACGGTCCTGTTCTATGTCTTCTCCACGATGGCACTGATTGGGAGGGACCGAACACCCTTCAAAACACCGTTATAAACCTCGAACATGTTAGTTGTGATTATGCCTACCTTGCGCTGTCGGTGTCATGCAACAGGGACCACTTCTCTAGTTCTGGAGCGTGCAACTACACCCACTGAGAGAAGTTGCTCACCTAGCCCTCTGCGGATTGCGACGTATGTTTTGCGGTCTCCTCATCGAGCACTCTCCATATGGCCTCGAACTTTCGCCTCTGGTTTTGCATGCAGAGCCTCTTGAATGTCTTCATCACTTTCTTGTTGCGGAACCTTCTGTGCAGGTTCGCGGCAAGATGCCTCATGCACCAGCGATTGATGATGTCATTCCATTAGTACGGTGGCTGCGTCCCTCCTTGCATGGTGCTGATGGCAGACATTAACCCAGCATGCCTGTGGTGATGAGGCATACATTCGGACTGTCTTGGATAACAGCTTGCTTCACATTTTCTAGGAATCACGACTAGCTCTCCGTGTTCTCGCTTTTCATGAGTGCATAGGCCACCAGGAGTAGCTGGTCGTTGACGTTCGCTGCGACCGTTATCAGTATGGTGCCCATATACTTGCCGGATAGGAAAGTGCCATCCATGCTAAGCACAGGCCGGCAGTACTTGAAACCCTGAATGGCTGGTCCGAATGCCCAAAACACACGATCGAGGATGAAACAGTTGGGACCCTTCGTGCGGTGCGGTCTATCCATCTTGTAGACGTAGGTCTCAGGATTGGCTTTAGCAATCTGATGAAGCATGCGAGGAACAAGGTTGTACCCCTCTTTCGTACGTGCCGTACATCATGTCTATAACTTTCTTCTTCGCTCGCCACACCTTGCCGTAGCTAACAGGATATCCCACCATGTTAACTACGTTGGCCATCAGTATCTTCAGTGAAACGGTCACGTTCGCTATGACCAAATGAGAAATCAGGCTAGCCACATATGAGGACATGACATTTCTGTGCTTCCGTAGTGGCTCAGCAAGCACACACGTGTGGTCCGTTAGGACTGTTATCCTAAAGCCCGAACTCCCGCCTTTGAATTTATGGGCACGAATCTTGCCGGGACACTCAACATCCATGCACTTCACAATGTAGGTCTACTGGTTCGACCTGTACACCCGGTATATGCGGTTGATGTTTACCGCATATCTAGCAATTACTTGCTGGGCGACACTCTTCGTAGGAAAGCGTTGCCCTACCAGCAAAGTGTCCTGATCGAAGGATCACTCAGTGCTGGCTTCGTCTAGCAGCACGAGAGACGTCATTGCCAGATCGTCCAACCGTGAAGATACGTACTCCACATCAGTGGACACAATGACACCGACTGGAGCTGCATCGTCGTTTCCGCTGCTATCCGTGTCGACATCATCGTCTTCACCGGATGTTGCTTCGTCCGACATACCTTCCAGGTGCTCGTGGCAGTCAATGCGAGCGGACCACCACAGCCCGATGTCTTCATTCGCCTGAAAGTCATCCGCATCAACGTCTTCACCGAGGCCCAAAGGATGCTCCAACGCTGCCGCCACCGCCACCGAGGGGACTAGAGGTTTGGCATCTGTCCAGGAAGCGGACATACACCGCTTTTGCATGTATTCCCCCACATTGTGCTTCCCACGATCTTGCATAGGTCCCACATGTAGTTGGTGGAACCTTCCACGACTCTGGCATGCACCGCCTCAATAACGAGTTTCTTTCGGGCAGTCTCCCGATCAAATGCGCTTCTCACGCACATACGGAGGTCGGCCAGACTCATCTCCGTAAGACCCGAAGCCCGAATCACCTTCCTTTCGCAGTTCGAAAGGTCCGCCCTATATGGACCCTCTCGAACAACGCTATCACCATAAAACACGAATAAATCTATAATATTTGCCATTTAGTACCTACTATAGCGAAAAACACAAGCACGCGCATTAAGTACCAACGTACGGTTCACCACATCCGTAATCAGTAATAATATAGCAAATACGTAAACATCATTTCTATGTGATACTGCCAAGGTAATCATGCACTGTTATTTATTTCATTAATGGTACTAACTTTTTTACTATTAACAATACTGTTATTGTGCTATTTGTTCGGATACTACAGAAATTTCATTCCAACGAACTAATATTCCATTATTATCATACAAATGCTACACTAAATATTAAATGTTCATACCGCAATTTTATTAATTGACCAACAAATTTTACTGTTAACACCATAATTTTACGTAGCACTGATGTTACTCGTACAAACATATTTTGTACTGGTATGGTACAAACTTTTTACTATTAACAGTGGTGTCATTGTTACTACCAAGTAATATTCCATTAATATCAAACAAATACTACACTAAATATACTTGTACTGCTCTAATACCGTACTAGTTACATTCATATTGCAGTTTTCAACATTATACTGAAAGAGTTCTAACATTACGTTGCCATTTACATACTGTTATTTATGTCTTGTATTATCGATTTATGTACTACTCATCTAACCAAAATCAATTATTAGTACTTTTCAGCAGCCATTAATGTTATTTTATCGGATCAACGGCTAATTGCAAAAAAAATAAAACAAACTGGGCTATATCAGTACTACCCAACTGCTGGTGTCATTTCATGTATAGCTCGTTGCACTGAATTTATCATTTCTTCTCCTACTCTAACTAGTAATACCGTTATTTCGTGTACTACTAGTTATTCTAATATTATACTAATCCCACAAATTTTATCATAATATTATACTCACATTGCCCAAGTTATACACACATCGCAATAATATTACAGCAATATTGAAATAATTGTATTAATCCTACAAATATTGTCGTAATAATACACTAACATTAATAAAGTTATCCATAAATCGCAATAATATTAAACCAATTTTAAAATAATAAAAGAACCACATTACTGTCATTCTAATTAATTCATAATTGTATGACGTCAATATGGCTATAGCGTTATTTTACGGGCAAATGTATTGTTACCGTTATACTACCAATACGTTATTATACTACCAATTCCTTCGATTAAACCCGTCTATTTGATTATACTAATAACATCATTTCGTACACTGCAAATGACATTAATGTTGACTAATTATGCTACTACTATAATAACAAAATACTAATCTTTATGAAGATTTCGAACCAACCTTCCTGAAGCTCTCCTGAAGATTAAATATCCTGACGGATGTACGAACCAACCGTTCCGGACAATACCTGCAAAATACAGATCTCTCATCAAATGATCGAAAATATAAACTCTAACCAAACTTCTACAAAATATGAATATCATAAAAAATCATCCGAAAATACACTTCCAAATTTCCTTCTCCACTTCGTTTTCCTCTCTGTTTTTCCATCCTCTCGTCTCTTCTACCTCTCAGTTACCAGCGCTCGAACTGCCTTGCTCTTGCTCTGCTTTCTTCCTCACGTCAAATGCTTAACGCAGATCATCGCAACTGAGCTGCAATTTATAGCACTTCCCTGCGCGAATGCACCGAAGAAGCGGCCGTTTGTCATTACTTTCGGTGCACAGAAAAGACAGAACGATTAAAGTTTTCACCGCGCGTCGATCGCACACGGATCCAATCCCCTTCAGATTCCAATACTGCACCCTTTTGCGCGAAGCTCGGCAAATTTTTCGATGACCTGCACTCTGCCCTGCCTTTTTTTCTCCGCGTGTCGCCCCGTCGCCCATTTCTCCAGCTAGCCCGCCGCGCTCCCGCTCCCGCTCCCGCCGGCCGCCACGTTGCCTCGGAATCCAGCGCTCACACCACCTGGATTCCGCCGCTTCAACCCCGGTCCCCGCGGCCCCTCGCCGGTCGAGTTCAGCGCCCCCTCCCGGCGAGTTCCAGCGGTTTGGAACTCGGTGCCGTACCGCTCGGCTTTTAAAAAAAATTTCCCGTGGACTCCGTCCATTGGATTCCGGAGTAAAAAAAATAATTTTTTTTCCCGCGGATCCGGTCCGCTGAAAAATAAATAAAAAAAATCTCGCGAATAGGGACCATTTTTGTTAATTCTTCCGATCGGTGGCTAATCGCGAAAAATATTAATCGCCGCGGGATACAACAGTAAAAATTTCTGAGACCGAGACGGTCAGACAGCCATTAATGCATCCGGACTCCAAACGAATCTCAAAACCAGATTTAACTCCGTTTTTGAGCCCCATCGATTCCGGCTACAGAGTAGTTTCTCGGTTTTCAACTCGGCTTCACGGCTCCGCTTCTGAGCAGCTCCAGCTTCCGTTCTTATTCAGCTTCTCGGCTCCTCTCACGTGAAGCTTGCAAACTGTGAATTTCAGTCTCACAGAGTCAAAGAAGAAAAAAAAAAGAAATTTCTTCTTTGACAGAATATCATGAAGTTCATTTCTTCATTTTCAAATTAAATCTACCATATTTTGATCTGTATTTTTTCTCCACCATGTCATTACTAAATTTGACATTGAGAAGTGATGGCAGGTTTAGATGAGAGCTGTTTTTACATATGTGGACATGAGGAAAGAATTATTTTTTAATCTCAGTGACTGTTTCAGTGCGAACAAAAGTAGAATTTTATTACAATTCTGATTATTTGGCGGTATTCATGCGTAGTTCAGGCTATTATGTCTATTATTTTGTGATCATTATTGGCAGGATATCACGTGCACATTCAGATTTTCATGTCTATTATTGGTGGTATTCATGTGGGATTAACCTTCGGAGATTTATTCGACGTTTTATCGTCGGTTTATTTGACATTTCATCGTCTACATTGAAAAAAAATAATGTCAGTTGAAGAGACAACTGAATTTGGTGTTTCATCACCGTTAATTGGAATTTGGTGTTCCATCACCGTTATTTTGGTGTTTTATTCACCGTTTGTATACGTTGCAATTTGGATCGCTTGCGCGATCATTATGAAGATTTTGGCAATATTAATTTGGAATTTGATAACACCCTGATGGTAGCATTATACTCTTCGGAGTTTTTCTAATGAAGGTTTTGCTCCGATGTCAGTTTAAGATGAATGTTTGAAGTGTAAGGAGTTTGTTTCTGTGTAGATACTATAACATTGTTTTGTTGTCTTTGGTCGATACGAGAGGTCTACTACAATTTATACTTTGTTGGTTGTACGAGAATTTTTTCCTTCATAATTGACATTTTTGGAGGAGCAGTTTCAACTACGTTATGAATTTTTAGTAGGCAGTTTGCAGAATTTTATGTTCCAGGTTGAGTATGTTAAAAATTCATATTATGTGTTCTTCACTATCTACCTAGCACCACAGGTGATGTCTTAGTTTATGTCATTTGATGATTGAGCGTTTGTCTCATGTGATCAGTTGCACAGACTTAAACTTTACTGTGGTTAAGAGTTGTTGAAGACTCAGATTTCTTCGTCTGCTTTGTTAATAGCTGTGTGTTTGGATTGACTATTCTAGTCTTTCTCTTAACCTACTGGTGGTTTGCTCGATCTTGTTTCATGAGAAGCGTTTATATAAGACTGTTTCAGTCTTTCATAGTCTTTATGGTTTTTCGCACTATAAGTGTTTGGATTGACTGTTCCAATCTTTCTTGTTCAGTAGTCCTTTGGACTTTCAACGTGTTTTTCGGAGACAGTTTTATTATGGATTTTGAGTTAATGGGAGATTTGTTAGAGATAACTCAATATCTCAACTTGTCATATCTTTTGGTTTTATCCAAATAAGTTGTTAGTTCAAGTCTGCCACAACTCAGACTCTTTTGGCTATATAAGCCACATATCTACATGTAATCCTGAACTATTATAGTAAATTGTTTCTTGTGATTTTTTTTCGCAAGAGTTTTTCCACGTTTAATCTTGTCTCCTGTTTTTGCCGTGCTAACCCTAATATATGGTATTGGTGTAAGTTCGTTTCTGTACATCGTTGTTGTGCAATTGCATATGGAAAGTCCCCGGCCGTTTACCACAATTAGGGTCATTGTAGATCACGCACCAAGTCAGCATCATGTAAAACGAATTCGTAAAAGTGAATAGAAATTCACCATCTAAGCCTCACCCGGCCCTTTACATCTACAGCATTTATTGCACCAAGCAGGCTGCTTGTACTTCGATGGAGTCCCTCAACGATGCTATTTTTCTCGAAAGTAAATATAATTCAAAACTAGTTAAAATGCTGAATGATAAATGGTTTCGGCTTCAAGAGTTGTAGTGCAAACAAGCAATGATATCTTGATCATCTAGCACGAAGAATGATGTCCGGACACTTGCAGCAAAGGCGATCTAGCTAGCACACGTCCATCTGCGGGGGAGGAGGAAGCAGGAGCTGCCCCGCCGCCGCCGCCTCTGCGGCGTCCCGGCTCGTCGTCGTGGACGTCTGCTTGAGTTGGCATTCGAGCACGAGGATGGAGACGATGACAGCGTCCGCCAGGAAGCACAGCAGCGCCCCCAGCGAGGAGGCGAGCTTCCACGCGAGAGCACCGTCGCCCGCGCGCGCGCGTCGGGGCCCCGTGATCACGCCCGCGGCGCACAGGGCGTAGAACGCGAGGAGGCCTGTGAAGAGCGCCAGGAACACGGCGGCCGGCGTTAGCGTCGCGCGGCGCCTCCGCTCCCTGGTCGTCGCCGTCATTTATCTTTCTCTCCGGCCGATGGTGAGAAATCTTAAGCTGATGCTGCGAGGGTAGGCGAAGTGCATCGCTGCTGCTATTTATCTAGTATCGATCGGTTCATGGCTGCAGTCCGATTCGGGGTCGGCCACCGAGCCCGAATTGGAGAAGACCAACATCTGCTACACTATAATTGTACAGATTTCTGAACAAGCATTAATTCAATACATACACTACAGCCATCTATTGCCTTTCATCTCTGCAACATGCTTCGACATCTGCTTTGTGCAACAGCACACAGCCTTTATACATAGGAAGCCTTTTTTTCTACTCCAGAAGTAATTACTCCCTACATTGTATCTCACAACGTAGAGAGTATCTCACGCAACGGAAGGTATGTACGTGTAGTATATGAGTATATATGACTAGTTAGGTAGTATTTACATTTTTCAGAGGTGATATGTATATTTTTTTTGGACATACTTCTTTTTATGTCCATATATAAAGGTATTTGTAAAATACGATAAAAACTATGTACTCTTTTGTAATTTTTTTATATGGTTCACATTGGAATATCTTATAATTAGTGTATGAGTATACTCAAAGTGATAAAGGAATATTTCAAATTCATTTAGATAGTATTTCATAGGTGGGAGTAACTACAACCGGGAGTAAAAGATATTTATATATATATATATATATATATATATATATACTCTCTCTCTCTCTCATTTTAGCCTCTAGCATTTATATTGTAATTCTACCACCGATGCACCGTGCGTCTGTAACGTACAAGTTGATGGTATTTTCGCCCAGGAGTCTGATGCCCAGCGGAGAAACTCTGAACTTCAGAGTAAACCGTTTTGCAATCTTCAACCTGATGCAGTGTTCAGAACAATAGCAAGGACGCAAAACAGAACAGATAACACAGCTTATTCGTTTTGCGAGGTGAGAACCGCACACCTATTTTCTGGTTTTTCTTCACTTATATAGTCAGATTTACAAGAGTTCGGATGCTCTTTAACAAATCAAAACAGAAACTGAACTGACTGACTGACTTGACTGAACTTCTCAGACTCGGACTCTGTAAAGCTGAATCGACAAAACTGACAACGAATCCTAAACAGATATGTAAGATGAACCAAGACAACTAGATTAACACAACAATCTCCTCCTTAATCTAGTTGTCTTTCATTTCTTCAAATGGTATGACATGCCACGTTGCTTGCTGGCCACGTCGCAATGGTATGACATGCATAGGCTGATTCTTGGTTTTTGGAGGAGATTTGAAAGAGTGAAGATGGGGGCAGTTTTGAGGAGTTTGCTTGCTGTTCTTGCTGGTTGGAGTGGAAAGAAAAATGGCAGGAGGGGGTGTGCTAAGTGAGGAAGAAGGCTGGCTTTAAGAGGAGGCATGGGCAGGATTTTATCAACTTTGATAGACTGGACAGGATAGGGTTAAGGCAATAAATAAGCTATCATTCATGACTTATAATTTTTGAAACATTTTTTGAGTAATCTAAAGACAGTTTTTACCATAATTAAAAATTTTCAGAGTAAAATATTTTACATAAAAACTATGGTAATTCTGACAATACTGACTGCCCAATTTCCATCTTTCTGTATTTATTTTATTTGAGGATAAAAATTGATTCAATAATTTTTGAAACTTTTTTAGAGAGTTTAATATGGGATAATAATTATTTTTTAAAAATTTTATATTAATTTAATACATATTTATTTTCTATTAATTCTGACATTGCAGATTTCAGATTTTCCTATTTTCTATTTTTGAATTATAAAAGGAAATAAATTTAACTATTAATTTTTAATATTTTTACCATAGGTTAATAAAGTTATGGATAATACATGGTAAAATGTTAAGCTAGATATTAGTTTTTAAGGTTTTTATTTAATTCTGACAACTCACTATTTTGAAGTCAAAATGGGTCATTTCACATGTCACTTTATTGCCTAATGCACTTAAAACCTTTTGACAGCTGAAAAAGGTTGCTAGAGACTTCAAATATTAAATATAAATTTTGTATATTTTTACTATCATTTAATTTTATCTTTTCATCTTTTCACTCTTATCTTTTTACTAATTCCATTAAGTGATTTTTCTTTAAAGCCAAAAATCCAAGAAAAGTCAATAAAGCCAGAAAAATTCAGAAAATATGGGAATTCAAAATAATATTATATTTCAACTCATTTTTTATAGCTTGTTCATTTTAGAAGAAAAAATTTTATTATAGCAACTTGTTCTTTTCCTAGGACTGGAATTCAAGATAAAGAGGCAAAAGGATGATATTTAATTTAAAATCTTGATTCCAATTAATTTTTTTAATTGATTGTATTTTCAAATTTCAAATTCTTATTTTTCCATTTTTGAAATTTCCAGGACTTTACATTAACAAATCAAAACCGAAACTGCACTGACTAACTGAACTTCTCAGACTCGGACTCTGTAAAGCTGAATCGACAAAACTGACAACGAATCCTAAACAGATATGTAAGATGAACCAAAACAACTAGATTAACACAACACAAGTTGCAGTGATTATCAGTCCTGCGAGCACTGGATTTATTTTCATGGATGCATCACTTTTTTTATCAAGAATTGACAAACTGTTGACCGCTGTTAATTAGCCCCTTCACGCCATCCTTATTTTCCAGGGCAATTGGTTAAAAAGGATGGTACGGGTATTGATTTCAGTTCCATATACCTTGCAAACATTCAGAAACCTCATTGGTAGTTGGTGTTTGTATTCAATGTGTAATGGAAAATTAGTGCTGCTGGGTGCAAGTTTACCTCAATTTATCTCTTGGAACACTTACACCCTAATGAAACGATTGCTAGTTCACCAGATTTTAACAACATACGCAAATAAACAATACAGAAAGGTATTCGATTCAACATGGGAACTGGCAGGAGGAAAATACCAAATGGCAAAAATAGCTGCAAATATTGCAATCAGATCAGTCAATAATGTTTTATTACTACACAGGAAGAATACAATACCTTAATGATCCCGAAACAAACTAATTAAGCACTGCAGAGCCATATGAATCTTATGTTTGCTAACATCACATGCCATGTGAACAAAATTACCGCTCTTTGCCACCTGATTAGAGCACTGTACAAACATTTCCATGAAAAACCACGAGTTGATCTTGATCATTTCCCACCAAGATAGCTTCTGCCGGAGCCCCTGTCCATGGCCGGCGCAGCCTTGTGCTTGCGCGGCGAGGACGTTTGCCGTGGCAGCGCCTCCATGACGGCGAGGCGCTGCGCGTTGCCGCTCTTGGCCCTCTCCCTGAGCGGTGTCATGGTCGTGGCTGTGGGAGCAGCAGGCTCGCCGTCACCTTCATGCCACCTTGGAGCCCTGGGGTGCTGAGGCGTCATGAAGAGGTCCTGCCTTGCAAGCTCGGCGACGCCGCTGTGCGCCGGGCCGGAGGAGAGGGACCGGTAGTATTTCATGGCCTTCTTCTTCTTGAGGAACTTGAAGATCAAGGGGATGAGGCCATCCATTTTCCTCTCATGCAAGCTAGAGGCAGATAGAGAAAGTGGTTATTGAAAGGTATAAGGTATGCATGATGTATCAAAGGTTTGACTAATGCCCAGTCAAAAGAATGTCTCTTATAATTTTGAGTATTTTCATTTAGAAAATTAGGTCAGCACTTTCATTCTAACAAATTATTCAATAGAATAGTTTCTATTAAAAAATTATTGTTCATACAAGTTTCAGTATTACAGACAATTCTATAATGTTAAGCACAGTTCATATAAAGCGGATAAAGTACTGTAAATAACTGTCATTGCAACGAAACATTGCCAAATGTTTTATATGATTGCATTCTTTTGTAGATTCGATTTCTCTTTTTCTAATATCATTATATCAAACTGGAGGACATTAGGACAATATTAATGTGGAGTTGACCTGAAAGAGGAAGTTTTTGGCTATCCACAACTTTGTACCGGGTCATCTTTTCCATGGACTGTAAATGATGTGTCATGATAGGGGCTTGGAGGGAAGGACAATAGTTTACTTAAGCTATTAGGAAATTCATGGTTTAAAAATATCCTTTCTTGGCGCGATCCAGCTATTAAGGAAAAAGAATTGCATGTAAATAGCCAATGGTGGCTTTAGTGCCAAATTTGAGCTAATTCTCACCATTTGTCAAGTAGTTGCAGCCAGGGTTCACAAAACCGAATTTCGAAATTTGCTGTACGAAAACCGCAAAAACCGCTCGGAAAACCGTCAAAAACCGAAGAGTTAGGAAATCAATTTTTTTTGAAAAAATCCAAAAAAAATAGAGAAACCGCGGTTTTTGCGAAAAACCGCTGCCAATTGAATGTTCATCGCAAAACGGTTTTTGACAAAAAAACCGAGCGCATAAATTTTTTCAAATTTTTTAAATTTTAAATTTTTTTGAATGGACCGATTTACCGAACGGTTTTTGATTTCGAACCGCAGCGGTACGCACGAAAATCGCGGTTTTCGCCGGTTTTGTGAACCCTGGTTGCAGCAACAAAGCTTGTAATCTTACATGACTCTGTCAAGGTCAACTGGTGGAATAATCTATCATTGCAATGCAATTTTATTCAAGTGACATGATTGGTTTGTTAGTTTTGAGCTGTAATGTTACTGAGGCCCCGTGCAGGGCCGGGGGTAGTTTGCCCGATCTTCACGACGTAGGATCAAGATAACTTACACGAAACACGATGAATAGTAGATGATCCCCACTACCAATGTAATGGGCTTGCCACTCTTTAATTCGCATTATTACACACATGAAGTTCTCCATCGACAACCGAGTGAATATTATCGATCTCTCAATTCCAAATGGAAAGACATAACGATCTTTGAAAGAAGAACGCCCCCCCCCCTCTCTCAATTGAGGCCAGCCATGCAATGGGGAAGAACAAGTGTGTAACGCTAGTAGATGCAAATAGCAATATGAAATATATTAATCATGGTCTTAATTTTACAAAGGGGTGTGGTACAATATACAGGAGACACACCATCCCCACGGTGTGGCCAAAGAGGCCGAAATTGACTCTAAAATTGATCAAATGGTCGACTCTAACTCCTGAACGCAAACTACTCGAACTTTAACTAAGAAATGAGACCCTGAATTTTCGGCCGCTGGTTGTTTTAACTGTAGTAGCACAAAAGTGGAATATTGTAACACCCCAATTTTCTAGAGCACATTCGGTAATTTACTTAGCATTGGGGAATCATTGGAAATACATTTTGTCGCAATTGGATTCGTTCTTTTTTTGCATGTTAGTCCTAACATGTATCGTATTGGATTTTAAATACAAAATTTCACGTCGGAAGCCTTGGAAACAAAACAAACCACAACTTCACCCAAATGTCTCTCTCCTCTCATTTCTCTAATTGCCTTGCACAAAACGAAAACAAAGGAAGGAGGCTGGAGATAAAAGTCCCCTCACTGCTTTCTTTCCCTCTTCTCCTCCTTATTGCTGCCATTTCTTCCCAGCAAGAGCCAAGTTGCATGCCTCTTTCTCTCATCTAAATCCCACACAAGATCAAAGAACCAAGCCTTGCATGTTGCACCAATGCATTCACAATCACACAAGCATTCCATTCATACAAGTTCGTGAATGCATGGTCGTTTGAGCGATTTGAGAAAGGGGAGAGAGGTGGCGGTGGCGCTGGACGTCGGCTAGCAAGTGTCAGTAGAGGTGTGCATGTAGGGGCGACATCCCAGAAGACGATGTTGGCATGGTGTTCCTAGCAGCCCAGCGCATGGCCACGTGGTGCGGTGGCCCTAGGCGAGGAGGAGCTAGCGGAGCAAGCTCACACGGGAGAACATGTGTCGCGATGTCGGCACGGTGTCGAACCGTAGCGCCGTGTCGATAGCATGGAGGCGAGCAACAACGATGGCAGCCTGAGGCAGCGGAATTTAGGCATGGATGGTGGCTTGAGTAGCTTGGCGATAGAGATGCGACGGCTTGGGGAGGAGCAGTGACGGTGATAGCTGGATTGGACCGACGAGCTCGATGACATGGGCAGCGTCGGCATGGTGCAACTCGGCCTGGTGACACTGACAGCATCCATTTGAGGTGACGATGCCCCGATGGAGTGGGTGAGGACATTGGGGCCCATGTGGAGCAGTGGCGGTAGGTGGTGTGGGAGTAGGATAGTGACGGCTTGATAGGACGGGTGTGCAGTAGCCCAACTGGACTGGTGATGCTACCATGGCCAACAGTAGCGGCCTGGCTTGGACGACAACTACTTGGCCTAGTGGCAAGTGCGGCATAGCTAGCGACATATACGGCGGAATCCGACGGCCAGTGTCCTGGCCAATGATGGGATCCGACAGCCCATGGCCAGTTCTGGCAGGCGTGGCCTAAGGAAAGGGCAGAAAGGGAGAGAAGAGACGAACGGCATAGTGGAGAAGAGAGAGAGGGAGGAGCCAAGGTGGTTGAAGAAGTAGTGGAAGGAGGAGGAGGTGCAAGCGTGAGGAAGAAGAGAAAAGAGCAAGAGAAGAAAGAAAGAAAGAAAGGGAGGAGGACAAAGAGGTGTGTAGCCAGGAGAAAGAGAGGAAAGAAGGGAGGAAGGAAAGGAAAGAAAAGAAAAGAAAAGGAGGAAGAAAAGAAAGAAAAGGAAAGAAAAGAGAAAAAGGAAAAATAAAAGAAAAAAAAGGGAAGAAGGAAAGAAGAGAAAAGAAAATAGAAAGGGGGGGGGGGAGCTGGACCTTCGATGATGAACCTGATTTTCGTGCGCGTGCTGTCGAAGATTGTCTTTGGTGGATTTTCCCTCTCATTCTCTACGCTCATGGTAATATGTTGTTGTCATCTGCATTTTTACAGGCATAGCTTTTAGTTGTGCATGTTGCATCAAATTCTTAACCATCGCATATTCATCCTTGTAAACAATGAACTTTGTTTTTGGGCTTATGACCGGTATAACTACCCATTAGGTTTCAATTGTTCAATGGTATGAACATGCAGCACTTTTTCTTTACTTCACATGAATAATTCGATCGGTGGAGTGAAATATTATTTGTCAATTGGTTGATGTTAGATTATTTAATTTAGTGGGTTATTTGGGTTACATGCTATTATTATTGGAATCACATGGACATTTGGTTATTAAGTCTTATACATTAAATTCGTGGAAGTCTTCCCGTCAAGATGGTTTAGTTATTGTCGGATTGTCGAATCATGTGAATTGAGGGATTTCCTAGTCATATAAATTGATAGCTGGCTTATACAATTATGATGCGTTGGTGGAATTTTCCTCTCAATTTGGATTGTACTTATTTGATGATAAACTGATCCTAGTAGAGTGCATATGACTAGGTTAGTGCCTAGCATACAAGCTTAATTTTGTGGAGATGGTACACAGATAATCTGTCAATGATTGTGACCTATTCAAGGAATGTGTATGCAATTGGAGATCTCAAATGATAGTTGAACGGCCATATATGCTAAGTATGCGGGGATTTAGTAATTGTTTACTTGGCCACATATAATAAAATTGGAATATCATATAATTGGTGGATGAATCCTATATGCCTAATCAAATTTGATTTTTGAGTTTCGGGCGGATTTCGGTTGAAATTCCGAAATCTCGCCGAAATTTCAGATTTCGGCTGTCCCCGAGATGTGATCCGAAAATGAAATTTCAAACCTTGGCTGTGGCCACCTCTTCAAACGCTTCCGTGGCATCCCCAGAGGCTTCAAAAATTGATTAAAGCCAGAGGAAACCAAGCTTAGAAACTTGCCAATAGTCTGTTAAATTTATTTCCAAATGTATCTCTTTTAAAACCATGTCATATGTGTAAACATTACATTTTTATCCTTAGCACATGTAATTTAAAGGGAACAAGTACCATGAATCAGTGCACTGGCAACATTTGGAATAACAAGGTTAGCGTGATTGGCTTGGAAATTTGACCTAGAAGAAAGCAACATTTGGAAAAAGAAAAATGTGTCAACTTCCATGAATTGATCTCTCTTGGGCACAACATATTTCTTAATCATGCACCTTTTTATCCATACACTGTTAGGTCGGCATTGATTTTTTCCAAAGAAAACCCCGTCAAAAAAACAAATCCAAAGAAAACACTAGCAACATGGCATTGGTGTACTAACAACGACTAAATGAGATATTTTGCAGCATACGTTACGAGTATCACCTATTATATAATTGAGGACAACGCAAGATTTCTGTTATCAAAAAGAGGTAGACACCTGACCTTGATCTGTTAATAACTTTTAGACCAACAGGAGTAGGCGTACGTTGACGAGGCTTCTGCACACTAGAAGGTTAACAAGCTTGAGAAGTGGAGAACTGGAGATACAAAACATGAACTACCATCTGAGTGTAAGTGTGTAACTTGTGCATTTTGAAGCTCCCCAACTGCTAAGTTGTAAAAGCAAATTCTGCATCTATACAAAAATTGATTTCTCACATAGTAATTATAGAATTTGCTCATCAATTCGATTCAAGTGGAATGTTTCTCTGGTGAAAACTACTATATATCATAAGCCGACATGATGCTATGGCTACAGATTTGAACTAATCGCCAGAAATGAGAATATTGTGCAAATAAAGATGCCGATAAAATGAAGAAAAAAAACCCATTGTAACTTAGTGGCAATAGGATCATTTTCATAGGAGCCAGTCAGTACTGAGTAGTACCTAAAGCAGTTTTCCCCTGTATGAAGCAGAAAAGAAAAGAAGGGAGGAATCTTACCTGATACATGGAGAAGAACATCCTCTCCACTGGGGTGGTCCTCCAAGAACTTGGTCGCATCATACACCTGAAAGCAACATAATCACATAAAGGAGAGTCAGACCAACCAAGAACCACAAATTACACCCATCAAGAAACCAAACCAGATCTCTGACTGAACCAAGAAAAACAATAAAAGAAGATATCTTTCTTTCTTCCTTTCTTTATTTCTTTGCCCTTGGTTTCTGACCTTGCCATGGAATGACGACCCAGCAGTCCTTCCTGGAGGAATGGAGCGATGCATCGGACGGGGAGAAGAGCTTCTTGGCCTCCTCTGCCATGGATGGACAGCGCTTTCTTGGACTACTCTTCCTTACTGGGAAGTGCAGACTGGAGAGAATTTTTTTCTTTAATATTTATTTTTTTTTCTTTTTTTCAAAATAGGCGTTAGGGTTTCGAAATTGCAGAAATAGGCGCCGATCGCCCGTCGCCCCATGTACGGGCGATCGGTGGCCACTGTAACGGCAGGTTAACGGCTAAGAAGAAATCGCTTCAGTTTGGGGCGACAGGTATTTTTTTGTAATTTTAATTCCTAATTTCTTTTTCGAGAATAATCAATAGGAGAAAAATAACAAAAATGGTCGTAGTACTGACATACTTTAATATTTTATATCTTTAAACACTTGATACCTCTTAGTATTGATTAGAAATAAATCTTAACGAAAATGGCCATAAGTTACAAACACTGATCTTTAAGTACGTGATATCTCTTAGTTTTGATTTACTGTAATATTTTTTATGTATTGGCCAAAATATACCATAAGTTAAAAGCACTAATCTTTAAATTATTGATACCTCTTAGTATTGATTTACTGACATATTTCATATGTAAGTGACTCAAAGTCGTATCTTTCGCAAGAAGTCGAAAGCGAGCATTTATCTCGTCAGTCACGCACACGCTACCGCCGCGCCCGACTACATCCGACGTGCGTCGCGCACTGATCCCACATGCATGGTATATTAAGGCTATTAAAATATCGGGAACTACCGTTAAATGTCGTCAGTACCGACCAACAGGCGATTAGGGGCAGTCGCATTACTAGGAAGGTCCAAGTAGAACAAGATAAATTTTAAAATATTAATTAATATATAAGGATTTGCATTATGTTGTGAAAAGTACTATGTGCCGTGCAAATTTAAATTGCATAAATCAATTTTACTTAAAGACCATTTAGTGTATTATGAACAAACTATACAAACCATGGTTCAAAAAATCCTGAAATAAATATGTCTTATTCGTAGGGTGTTAGGTATCCCATTTTAGCAAAAAAATTTAGGAATGAATTCAGTTGAATAAACCAAATGACTGTAAGTAGCCTCACTTGCATGACACACTTAAGCCTTTGCAGCTAGGGGTGAAAACGGGTCGGATACGGGCGGATATTGCTCTTTCCGTATCCTAACCCATATTTTTTTCCCGGATTCGGAACCGGATACGGGCTAGCCGGATCCGGATACGAATCCGGATAATTCGGGATACGGATACGAGTCGGATATATGACGGATTCGGATCGGGAACGGATAGAGATATACGGATAACACACTTATACATTGAGTAATGTATGGTGAATCAAATCACATAAATAAATACATATCAACAAAAGCAGTCGACACTTCATAAGTTCATATTAGTAGCCCAAACTAAATCTTGATGAAGTAATAAAAGCCACAATATACCACTTTTCAAGCACCATTTCATGAAACAAAATGCAATCATTACCTAAGGATCAAAGTTCACTTGAAGTGGACAGTGAACAAAATTCTAGGTCAGATTGCTTGCAGTGCTGCGCACTCATCCATTTGTACCATACATGTCATACGACGATATGGATGTTATTCCGTCGAGATTACGTGAAGAGCTAGCTTTGAAGCCAACCTAATGCCTCTTCTGCTGGACATGATAGATGTTTAGTTCACAGGACAGTTTCTCAGACATACGCTCATCCAATCCTTATTAAACATTGACATGTATTGTCCCTTCGAAATGAAGCTTTCCATTGGTTTTTAATCCTTACGTATGCCTAGAGAAATAAAATCGGAAATTGTATCAGTAAGGGAAACTGTACCAATGAAAGGCACTCCTTACTTCTGAATCAAAAACAAAATGTCATAGACTATTGTTTGTGCTTATAAAACTTCTCAAATAGATTGAGCAACTTAAAGGTACTGAGTGAACATAAAATTTGAAGTTCAAGAAAGGGACTATAATGTGCATTCAGTACTAAGGGTTGTAGAGCACACATAGAAATTTTTTTACTCAAAGGCACAGGGCACTGATGGCATTCATACACTACTCTCTACCCCCTAAACCAGCAAGTATCTTGGTTTGGTTGATGGTATCCAACTATCCAAGCATCTCAACAAGGCCATGGCCATATTCAAAATTCTAGCGATTCACAATGACAAGGAGCACGAGAGCTACAGATCTGGGAGGAGCATGTGGAGCTGCCTCAGATCCACTGAAAACATCTCCAATAGCAAAAATTCCACCACCATTTATGGTATCCAAGCAATGAGCAAATATGAAATATCTCCCAACTAGTTTCTTGGTTTGCTTTAACATTATTTCCTTGTGTTACATTATCTCAAACATGGGTTCTCGCTGCTCGAGCAAGCAAAGTACACTTAGCCACTAAGGTGAAGCTTTCAACTTATGATTCTCACAGATTCTAAACCCTAGCCCTAGTTCTTACCATGGCCGTGGGCTTGGACACCGGGAGGATGACTTGACTGGGGAGCGCCGGCCGAGCGAGGGGAGGCCGGTCGGGAGGAGTTGTCGTTGAGGGAGCACCGCCAAGGGAGGCGTCACGAGGGGTGCGCCGGCCGAGGGAGCGAGGCGCCGCCGGGAGGAGATGCTGTCGGGACCTCGGGAGGGGAGCACCGCCGAGGGAGTCGCCGGCTCGCCGCTGAGGGGACAGAGCGCTGACCATAAGGGAGGGAGGCGCTGGTCGCTGGTCGGGCCCGGGAGGGGAGCACCGCCGGGAGGAGGAGGGGAGCCGCCGTGGTGGCTGGGGACGGCTAGCCGGCAGGAGATCCAGATCTGGGCGTGGATGTCGAGCCATCGAAGGCGCTGCAGGCGGGTGGGAGTCCGGGAGAGGATCGAGGACTCTCACTCCTCGAGGAGAGTGTCGGCCGGTTTGGGGAATGAGGCGAGGACCGAGGAGCCGATGAGGCGATGAGCGAGTTGGTGCCCTATTGGGCCTTCAGCCTTGCCTTGCGCCGTTCGGCCGCTTGGCCCGCTGGCTGCTTGCTGTTGGGATTGGGAGTTGGGCCTTCCGTGACTCAATCCGGATATCCGAATTAGATAATATCCGATATCCGGTTCCCGACCCACATTTTTCGGATAGTGCACACTCCGAATCCGATCCGATATCCGTTTTCGACTATCCAGATCCGAATCCGAATCCGACCCGATATCCGATTTACTTCCCGAATCCGGTTCTGATCGGATCCGGCTCCGGATCGGGCGGGAACTATCCGTCCCATTTTCACCCCTATTTGCAGCAGCCCGTGAAATATCATTTTTAAATGTAATTTGTTGGGAGAACGGGCCAGATTTGCTCTTTGATATATGCAGTACCCTATGATGGAAAAATATTTTATTCACATCTTGCTTTGCATATTAATTCTGCGAGTGCAATAACCCAAAGTATTATGGTTGAGGCAACAATGAAACGCTTAAACCTTTTCGACAGCCTGTGAAATATCATAACGAAGGTCGAATCATAGCTTACTGCGGAAAATAAGGTAGGCCACACTCTTTATTACGGCTTAAAACTGAAAGGAGTACCACGGACAAGGAAAATAAAAGTTAAAACTAGACGTCTACCGAGTGCTTCGAGGCCACTTCTCATTAGCCTATGCCTCCGGTGGGGCTTCTCTGGCACGCCGTGCCCTCTCTCGTTTCCTCTCTCTCTCGGCCTCCTTCTCCTCCGCTTCCTTCCTACGTGCCTCCTCGCGTGCGGCATCGCGCTGCTCTTGAAGCTGCCGCGTGAACTCCTCCTACCGGTTGGCTTGATCAAGAAGCCTTTGGTCTTTGGGGTTGATCTTCGTATCAAGCAACTGCTCAAATTCACATAGTGGCGGAGGTGACTGCATGAAACGTAAATTAGCAAAGTTTCATTCACAAATATTACGTAACCCGTACGATTGTTACCATGTGGCGATCCTTCAGGCTCTTCTCCGGCGGATCGAAGGCGTAGTTGTGGCACTTCCAATACCTCCTCTTCCAAGTTGGAATTTCCCAAGAGCGGACAAGCCTGCAAGGATCTCCGCACATACACATCGGTGTTACAGCTCCACGAGGTAGGAAGAGATCTTGGTATGCTAAATTGCGCGGGCATGCACTTCCTTCTTCCTTTGCTTTCCCCTTTCCCCTTCCACTTGCACGCCTCGGTATTTTCGATTGGTCCTGTACTTATTTTTTTTTCTCACTCCTTCCCTCCTCTCTTCTATTCTTTCTTCCGAGACCGCGAGCGAAAACAAATGTTATAAAAGGCAGATATCGCTAGCATATGGAGCGATCGCCACATATTAGGCAATCGCCCCAATTAGAGGTGACCGCCCCTATGTAGGGCGATAGGTGCACCGGCGTTGGTGTGTTGTCACATCGTGTGACAAAGTCAAAGCGACGACAGCACAATTAATAAAACATACATGGATTTCCACAATTTAAAGTGATAAGGCACTCATGTTACTAACTCAGACAGTTATACAATATGCTGTTGAACGTAAAGGCATTACAAAAATACGCCTATACAACTAGTCAATCACGGCCACGCTTCCTGATCTGGCTCATGGGGTATGTGAGTGGCGACGGCGAACGGACGTCCCTCCTAGACCGGCCCTGCAGCGCAGGGGTAGAGTGGTGTGGCGGCGACCCGGGCGTGTCCTGGGGCGGCGCTCCCGAGAGCTGAGAGGGGGCGAGGTAGTCGGTCGACAGGTACTCTTCCAGGTCGAACTCGACGTCCGCAGGGTCGTCGAAACCACCCTGGGGTCCTACTGGGGCGTGAGACGACGAGTGAGCCTCCTCAGCCCACTGTCCCCACTGCTGCTGTGTGGGAGCGTAACGAGGAACCGCCGGGGTTGGGCGAGATGACGAAGGAGCCTCCTCAGCCCACTGTCCCCACTGCTACTGTGTGGGAGCGGAACGAGGCACCGGTGGGGTAGGGTGAGGTGCTGGGTCGCAGGGACGTGGTGTGCTGCGTCCGCCGACGTCTTTGCGCCCCCGGCAGGTGATCAGGCGAGCCAACCGCCTCGCCCTATCGACGATCCGCTCGTAAGATGCCTCGATCTCAACAGTGCTCAGCTGTATGCCCGCCCGAATGCGCGCCAGCATGGACGTAGCCTCCACGTCCACCTCCCCTACGAGATGTGCCTGCATGTAATGCCGGATTGGTATTAAGTAATTTACATGAAAAAGACGTGCCCATGTAGCTTCGACAGACACTTATCATGAGCTGTCCCTCCGGGACATCTGTGAAGGGTACGTGTCCGTCACCGATGCCTGCCGTGCGATATACGGTGCTGGTGTGTACCCCACCCTGAGACGAGTCCGCGGCGCGAACCACTCCATGTACTCATCGTACATGTCATGGTCGTACGGTCGGGTCTCGGTGACTCTCTCGTCGAGTGCGGCATCCCACTGCACCGCCCATGGCTGCATACGGTGCGCGAACTGAGTGCCCGCTGTAGCACCCATCCGGCTCATCCTGCAATGCAAAAATAGGAAGTATATACCACATTTATCCTGCAGAGATGCGGAGTACTAGGATTAGGAGACGTACCTGTGAGCACCACGTGCGACAACATGACGAGGCGACAAGAGAAAGGACTGGAACAGGCCGAACTGCCACAGCACTTGGTGCGGCGAGTACTCCTCGACACACAGGTCGAAGACGAGAACCTTACGGGTGAGCCAGAATGGCTCATCTCGCTTGCAAAGCACGGAGACCTCGTAAGGTGCTCGGGCGTAGACGTCGTACGCGCTGTATGGCGTCCATCGCACGTTCTCGTCGTGGAGGCGGTCGAACTCCCGAACGAACTCAAGGTAGGACCTCCTCACCTGTCGGTACGCTGTACGTCCGCTGCGAGGAAATAAGAAATGGTGGAGGTTATGAAAGTGCGTAAGTAGGGAAAAAGATACGAGGAAGCATACCTGTCGTCGGACCCAACCGTGGGACCTGCCTGCCCTCTAACGGGGCAGTGACCTGCTCCACCATCCTACAGAGAGGAAGTAAGCCAGCCGCTCGCAACCTGCATGTAGTGCATTGCGTCGTTAGAATTGCATTCACAGGTAAGTACATGTACGTAAAAGAGTGCAAGCGTTGGCAGCTTACCGTGGAACCCAGCGTGGGTCAATGTGAAGCAGCTCGTTGGGCACCCGAGGCCGAAGTGTCCCTAGCTCTCAGTTCTGCTCTACGGAGTACCTAGACCGGTGGGTCGCATCCATGGTCGCGTCGAGCAGCTCAGGGCAAGGTCGTGCCATCGTCGCCTGTTACAAAGCAAATACAACAAATTTGTCAGTAATTAAACGTGCACACAAAATGAAATGCAAAAAAATGAAATGTACCATATTCAACAAACAATACAACGGAAGTCCAGAAAGCTAAAAGAAAACATACTAAAGATGAAGACATGTTCGCTGAAGCACACAACGTCGAAAATTACATTATCATCATAGCAATTAACTGGTACATCGAAAATTACATTATCCGCATAACAATTAACTAGTACATCGAAAATTACATGATGAGAACAACAACTAATTGGTACATCGAAAACTACATGATGCGAACAACAGTTCACTGGTATATCGTAAATTAAATGATGGGAACAACATCGAAAATTACATTATCCACGGTTGCGACGCGCTTCGGACTCGTCCATATCGTTCTGAATACACCGTGTCCTTCGACGCCCGACCTTCTGCCTCAACATTCGGATGTCGGTACCCATCGATGCTCCGGAGGGGGGCGGTTGTGAACGATCCATCCACTCGGTATCCGTACACCTCGTGATGCCACATGTCGAGAACACTTTTCTTGTAGTAGTAGGGGGAGATGTACGGACGAGATGATTGATGCGTCTCGGCAGTTGCGGCAATGACCTTCTGCCTCAACATGCGTACGCCTCGTGGTTTTTGGTAGGAGCACTCGCAGTCGGCTGTTCAGAGTATGCACAGATGGGAAGTCCTCTTCCGGTGGGCACCTCTGCGACCTCGATCACCACAGTGAACGTGGTATCCCTGTTCCACACCACTCTCCGGTGTCACCCGATGTGTCTGCACCTTTCTTGTTTTCTTGGACATGTACGTAGATACAACCGTTGAGTACGACAGTCGATTATCCGACATACATGCTGCGGAGTTCTTGTATCGCTCAATGAAATATCTTTGTGTTCCTAGTAAGACACCTTCAACTATACCCACAAATAGAAGGCATCTAGTGCCTTTCATTACCCAGTTGTAAATCTCCGCCAGGTTCGTTGTCATGATTCCATAACGCGAGCCGCCCTCGTCATGCAGAAGGGACCATTTCTCCAAAGGCTTGTGTCGTATCCAGTCGGTGAAACTCTTTATACTGGTCCCCGGCCTACGCCAAATGTTTGGGACGTCTGTCGGGAGCGCACGCAAGGCTGTGGGGTCCTCTCCTTGCTCGTGGTACGCCATCGGGTTCCTTGATGAACTAACGGTATCTCTTGGATTCATTGATTGCTTCTTCGTTAGTTCATCCAACGTCCTCCAAAACGCGTCGAACTTCCTCCGTTGGTTCTGTTTGCACAGCCACTTGAACATGTTCATAAGCTCCTTGTTCCTGAACTAACGGAAAAATTAGCACCCATGTGCCTCATGCACCACCTGCTCTTCAGGTATGGCCACTTTGCTGCTCCCACGACGGCGGACCCTTGTTGCATATCCACGATCTTCCTTAGCAGCCCTGCATGTCGGTCATGGATGACATAAACATCAGGTCTGTCCAGAACAACTGCCAGCTTCACTCTTTCAAGGAACCAGTACCAGCTCTCCGTGTTTTTCCCCTCCACGAAGGCCAATGCAACCGGTAGAACCTAATTGTTGGCGTCCACCACGATCGCAGTTAGAATCTGGCCCTTATATTTCCCCGTGAGGAATGTGTCGTCCATGCAAATGACCGGGCGACAGTGCCGGAACGCATTTATGCATGCGCCGAGGGCGAAGAAGGCACGCTGCAAGACCCACTTACCCGCACACACACCACCCGCAGGAAACTTCGCAAGGTCAATGGATATACCGGGATTCCTACGTGCTATTGCCTTGAGCAAGTAGGGAATATTCTCGTACAAAGCCTCGTACGTCCCGAACCGCATATGCAGAGCTATCCTTTTCGCCCTCCATGCCTTTCCGTAGCTAATCTTGTACTAAAATCTCTCCTCCACGGCTGTGATAATAGATCGAGGCTGCAGGTGCGGATTGTCCACGATCTGACCATAAAACACATTTGCCACCCAAGTGGATGACAGATTGCGGTGTCCCTGCTCCGCTTCTTCCAGTTCGCAGTTATGCTCCATCACTATTGAACATTTCCAATAGTCCTTCCACTTCCCCTTGTATGCATACACCCGCCATAGGCACGAATCAACTACGCACTTCACGTCGTACTCCTTTTTGCTGGACTTCACTACCCTGAATTGCCGCCGGAGAGACATTGCCCAGTACTTCACCGCATCCATCACAGCCTCCTTGTCTTTATATATGGCCCCCTGCGTCACCTCATTCTCACGATACTCCCATGCATCAATGTTCCCTTCATTCATTGTTAGGTCTTCGAAATTATAATTAGTCCACGTACCAGGGATAGGCACCTCAGGAGCATTGTCCTCCTCGTCGAAGTGTTCACCATCAGGGACTTCCTCATCTGCACGGTCCTCCTTTTCCATCAGGTGAATTATGTCCTCCACCTCCTCCCCCTCGTCGGCTACCCCTCGCGCCTCCACCAATGTCTACTCTGCCCTCCCGATCCCTTCGCCACCGCCAGTCTCGTGCTCCTAGTCTCCGGGCTCTTCGCCACCTTCATCTTCGCATCCTTCTACATTTGACGTCCCCTCCCCCGTAATGTCCACCCCGACATCACGAACTTGCGACACCGATGGAGCTACCGGGTAGCACTGTACCAACAACATGAGCAGCCAACCCCGCTCTACGGCAAAACCAACATGACTCCTCCATGTTGATGTAGAGTTAATAGGAATCAACTCTCCGTAAAAACAGTCTTGTGCACGGCTTACTACTGCTCTGACCCGCAACCGAACAGTTTGGGCATCCAAACTGAACATCCGAGACATCCACTCCAACAAACCACTGTATGTCCTATCGCTCGGTCTACATATGCCCTATACAACTCTTGAAAATGATGATAAATCTACCCCATCCGCCCCCTATGCTATCTCCCCATCTCCATAAAATATTTGGAAATACAATTTCTCCGACATGCTGCAACGTCCGACGGAAAAATATTACTCTAAAATACAATATACAAAACGTACATTGATCATACTACAACATTCGACTATAAATAAGTCATTCGACTATAAATAAGTAATTCGACTTGCTTACCATACGGCCTAATATTATATTTGTGCTACATTACATTAACCCTACCAAATTAAATTTGTAAATATTGCCTACTATTTCCACTGTATTTAATTTCTATATACTGAATACTACATTAAATTTATAACGTACTAAATACTACACAATCCTAAAATTTCTAAAAACTAAATATTACATTAAAATTCTAAATATTAACTGCGACATTAAATTTCTAAACAACACTCTCCAAAAAATTCTAAACGCTACACGATCCTAAAATTTCTAAACACTACAATAAATTTATAAATATTAAATGCTACATTAAAATTCTAAATACCACACAGTCCTAAATTTTTTTTAAACACTAGACAATCCTAAAATTTCTAAACACTACAAAATCCTAAAATTTCTAAATAATAAATGCTACATTTAATTTCTACATAACTAAACAATCATAAAAATATCATAAATTTACCTTCGCAGAAACGACGAATCCATTTTTTTCTTCCCCTCTTCTTCTTCTTTCTATTCTTTTCTTCTTCTTCTTTCTCTTCTCTCGGCTGCCTCTGCTCCCTCTTCTCTCGGTTAACCGTTGCAAATACATGCACTGATCGCCAGTATATGGGGCGACCGGCGCCTATTTCTGCAATTTCGGAACCCTAATGCCTACTTTTGAAAAAAAAAGAATAAAAATAAATATTAAAGAAAAAAAATTCGACTGGAGAGGGATATGGACGGGAGGAGAGTTCGCTGATTGTCTTGTGCTCTGGCTGGTGGCTCGGAGAAGACCAGGCATCCGTCAATGGGCCGAATTTTGTGGATCAGTTTAGGCCGTGCTGCGAGAAAGCCCAATAATGTTTGGGTTATATGAGTACCGATGCTACTCTCTCTCCCCTCTCTCTCATCGATTGCCGCCGTTTGGCCCCTACATTTCCCCACAGGATTTCCGCCGCCGCCGCCGCCGCCGCCGCGTGCAACCCGGCCTCCGTTCTTCCGGAGCTCCGGTGGGGAGAGCTGGTAAGTACAACGTCGTGACCGCCTCTTGTATTCATTGGTTTAATTTGCGGGATTGGTCGCTGCGTTCTTCCCTGTAGCAATCTGCAAACCGTATTTGTGTGTACCAAGGAAGCAGATGTGTCCACCTTTTCGTTCATCGCACAAAGGGGATGGGAATCGGAGCTTTACTCAAGAGAATCGTGAAAAACAACGGAAGTCGGATTGGTTTTCTTGTGCAACCTGCTAGGTTTTCTATCTTAGGCTCGTGTATTCGTATTCTGAGTATTTTTGGTATATGCACAGAGGAGCTCACTTCTTGCTGAAAGTTTTCGTGGCCTTGCAAAAGGGAATAGTATGATGTTAGCATCATTGGATAAATGCTTATTTAGATTGTTATTTCTGTAGCCTGCACATGGCCGATGAACCTTCGGATGCGTGCTCACGCACGAACGGAGACAATGCTAGGTCCAGGAGGAAGAGGAGAAGGCTTGTGGACGTTTGCTCGTATGCAAATGAGGAGGATAGCGTCCGGAAGCACAGAAAGGTCTTCTTGACTTCACTCTTTGCTGCCGTTGTTCTGATCATCATGTACATGTTTACTGACGAGGAAGCGGAAGAGGAATATGATGATGATGAGGGTGCTGATCTCCTCGAGAGTTGTTTCGATTGCTTGAAAGCGGTGAAGGCTCGGATCGAGCGTGAACTTGGTCGGGACAATGGGATCTCTGAAGAAGTCCTTGCTGCTCTTCAGGAGACACTGGATCTAGAGCAAGATGATGTGTCGAGCGCTCATGAGATCTTCGCTTCTGATGATATGAAGTTCATATCGCTGATGGCACTTCCAGTGGATCTGAGGAGGAAGTGGCTGTTAATGCAGATTGGGAAGAAGTGAAGTTAGTGATCGGCTCTATTGAGCTTCCAATGGTTATGTCATATGGGCTTATGGTTTGTGTTGAACTCCTTGAACTCGATCCTGTAAGGTTATCATACAATTATATGATCCTGTAGGTTATCTTACAATTGCATGAACTTGCCAGTAAACTACTAGTTGCTATGGTTCTAAAGTTTTATCCTATGATGTTCATCACTGGATAACTTTTCTATGTCGGACATGAATGATGTTGTGCGTTGGTCATTCTATATATATTCTGTCAGATTGTGATTGTGTCTATACTCTGTAGTCTGTAGCAGGTTTGAAAAACCGTTCGAAAACCGCGGTTCTTGAGTATACCGCCGCGGCTCAGATCCAAAACCGCTCGGTAAACCGCTCTAATTTAAAAAATGAAAAAATTTATGCGTTAAAAACCGTTCGAAAACCGCTGAAAAACCGCGGCTTTCACCAAAAACCGCTTAAAAACCATTTTGTATGAACATCTAATTAGTCGGTCGGTTTTTTCGCGAAAAATTGTGGTTTTTCGTGAAAACCAAGCGGTTTTCCATCAAAAACCGTGGTTTTCGCGCGTAAGTTTGACCAAAATTCAAATTTTTTGAATTTACAAATTGTTCGGTTTTTTACGGTTTTCGAACGGTTTCTCGCGAACACCGCTACCGCCGGGCTAATGGTTTTCGGTTTCGAAACAAAATTATCTACCCTGGTCTGTAGTATGCTCTCTTGCTCCTAACCTACTGGTATTTATGGAAAATCTGTCGAGTCACAAAACATAAACAAAAATCAATACGAAAGCGATAAACTAAGATTTTGACAATTAAAGGCTAAGTCAACTAGGCTCACTAAGTGCACTAGCTAATTATGTCTCTAACAATAAATTATAATCCTAAAGACAAGCAAGCAATTTAATTCTACGAATGTAAATTGCAATAATGTAAATAAGGAATTGAAAACATACACAAGGAGATATAATACTTTTTACTATAGTGTTCTGAGACTTGCCGGACTCCCCTAATCCACGTTGAGGCAAGTCCAAACCACTTTGGACTGGCTCTACGAATTGAGCGCTCGCCTCGATTCCACTAGTGGTAACTCTTTCCCCTTCCGGGTAGGTGAGCTCCGACCTTCACAACTTTATTGGGCCTTCTCACAATCTCCTTAAGGTCACCACGCACGACGCCTCCACACATTTTCTAGGTGTCGGCAAACACCAAGAGTAACAAATCAATCCCTCTAACTTGAGCTTCACCTAGTGCAACATATGCACTCCGGTGACCTCCTAAGTGAAACACATGCACTAGGATCCTCCTCAAGTGCAACACATGCACAAGAGGCTCTCAATCCACTTCCTAATCGCAACATATGCAATTAGGGCTCACTCTTAGCTCAAGAGACAAAATAGAGAAGACAATACATGCACTTCAGCCCCAAGAACTCCCAAAAACTCAGTGAAACCCAAATGTCAGCCCCAAGGCTCCTTTTATAGCATCCCCAAGGAAAACTAGCCGTTGAGGGACAAATGGGCAAAAAAACCAGCAAACCCGGTGCTACCGTCCAACTAGGACTGGTAGCATCGGCCTCCAGGCCAACGACTAGAAAAACTAGCCGTTACAGGGAAATTCGTGCTACCGCTCATAACCCCTGGTAGCACTAGCCTCGAGTTCGGCGCAAAAACACCTCTCTCTGGATTTTTCACACCGCCCCTGAGGGGCGGTAGTACCGGATCCGGTACTACCGACCAACTGAAAGTGATAACACCGGACCCCGGTGCTACCGGCCTTAGGGCGGTATGATCGACTTTCCAGAACAAGTTTGATTTCACACAGAAATCAAACTAACTCAAATCAAAAAACCATTTTAGATCAATCCTTTGAGCCATATAGTGATCAACACTTGACCACACCAATTTGCAACATACATTTGTAAATACTCAATACATGCTCCAAGAATTGCATTTAAATTCAACTTATTTGCAAAACCCATTTACAAATAAATCAAGAACCTATGAGATCAATCCTCTTAGCCATGTGATGATCAACACATGATCAAGTCAATTTGCAAAACATATTTGCAAACCCTATTCACATGCTTTAGGATCAAGACCCATAACCTCCAGCTTATTTGCAAAACACATTTGCAAATAACAAATACATTCAATTTAAAGTCAAATCTTGAGCCATGAGATGATCAACACATAATCCTAACACTTTGCGAAACACATTTGCAAATGCCTATCTCATGCTCCAAGATAAAAACCAATAAACTCACATTTTGCAAAAATTCATTTTGCAAACACAAATCATAATCCTTTCTTAGCCTTGTAATGATCAACACATGATCAAGTCACAAGCTAAGACTCGATGCATGAGCTCTCCCCTTTTGCAACACATGCAAAACATAGCTCAATGCAAAAACCACATAAACCAAGTTACATGAGCTATCTCCTTTTTGCAACACATGCAAATACATAGCTCCATGCAAGCTTCAAATCAATTAAGATTCAATAAGAAGCAAGCATGAGCTCCCTTATTTACAACACATGCAAATACTTCGTTCATGCAAAATCCAAATAAGAGAGTGAGCTAGAGTGAACCGGATTGAGTTTATCAACACATGATGAAGCTCAAGCTAAAAGACTCAACCCCTTTTAATAGTACGGAACCTAACTAGCAACCCGGTCTCCCATCTAAACATCGAGACCGGTAAAAAACTACGAACACATCCTTAGCCCTAGCTAGTTATACCTTTACCTCTGGCACATCCACTTGGAGCTTTTATGATCCTCATCATCTTTTCTCTAAGTTAGGTCCTCTCTTTTTGTTCATCAACACATGATGAACTTCCTCTTCTCTTCCCTTTTACTTTGGGGTCACCTCTTGAAGCTCATCAATACATGATGACTTCTTCCCGATTGTTCATTTTCTTGGACTCAACCTACTTCACAACTTATGTAAGATTGTTAGTCCAACAAACACGGTTGTCTCAATCTTCACTTACACTCCATTAACACATAATGGATGCCCCCAAGATCGATTGAGCACAACCCAAAGACAATTTGATTGAAAGATTAAATGTGTCTTGAGTATACCAATACAACTAATGCTTCATATACTTAAGGACTTTCAATTGCCCTAGGATCAACAAAGTGAACCATCAACTCATGATTAATTCTTTATTGATTTAATGACAACCGAACACAATTTAAATTGAATTTAAATTGTCATGAGTATATATTAACTACACAAGTTTCATATACTCAATTCGATGAAATCTAAAAGTAATGATCCAATTTATATGGAGTAGTGAAAAGAAATCAATACTCTTAAGACCATTAATTATAGAATAAACTCCATTAAATATTTGCATACAAATAATTGAACTTGAATCAATATGCACATATTCAATTTCTAATTGCTTTGGAGTTTATCCTATATTGCAATGAGTATACTACAACTACATAAGTTAAATATACTCAAGGGGTTGTTTCAAAGTAATGATCCTTAATATAAAAAGATGAATTAGATCAATAATATTGAAACATCAAGGTAAAGTATGAACTCCCCCTAAATGTGTGTATTCATGTAATATGGATGAAGTTGGAAACATAATGCACATCATTTAATGTATAAGCAATGGAAGAGTTCATTCTTTAACTTGAATCCTAAGTATGCATTAAGATATCATAACATGAATACGAGTGCATACCTTGGGTTTTCCATTTTTCAATGAGATGAGACTAATCAACGATATACTCAATAAAAGATTTAGTCTCATATTTGGATTTATCAATATGATCATGAATATTGTATCCAAGGAATGCACCAAGATATGATAATACGAATTCGAATGCATACCTTTGATATTTCCATCTTTTTCATCCAAAATAGACTAATAAGAGTTAAGATCAACAAAAGAGTTAGTCTCATAAAAAGATTTGTCATTAATTAACAATTGAGACTAATCAATATTATGATTATCAAAAGAGTTAGTCTCAATATTAGATTTGTTATTAACACCAAAACCAAACTAATGTAGCTTGAACTTTCATTGGTGCAATTGATAATTTATGCCGTTTGTCTCACTGACGAGCAAACCTTAGATAAACGGGGCAAATGATCGATGGCACAAGTAAATGAGGGTAAATAATCAATTATTCCTAAAATGTGTCCCAAGGTCGCCTCCATGCTACGTAGCCCCCACTGTAGTCTCCCCTGGCTTGTTGTTGGAAGGTCTTGCACTGCAGCCACCCCGTCGGTGTTTTCTAGTGCCACCGCTAGGAGGTTTGATATAGCACCGCCTCCTCCCAATTGATCCCCTCATAGAAATCACATCCTCCTCCATCTCCTTCGTCTCCCCCTCCATTCACTTCCGCACCTCCTTGGTGCAGATCGATGATGGTGAGGCTGTGTATCTCCTTCCTCTCCTCCTTCTCCCAGGTGTGCTCGCTCGATACCCTCTGGCTCGACACTCTTTCCGCAGATGCATCAACTACCTTCAATTTTTCCTCTCCCTCGAGATCTCTTGTAGCCAGGAAGAAGGCCGTGGGCGTGGAGGTGGTTGAGGGCGGGGCCGAGGCGAGGAGGCTGGAGGTGGTTGAAAGCGCAGTCGTGGAGGTGGTTTCGCCGGCGTGCAGTAAGGCCATACTGGAAATGTAGTCGGATGAGGGCGGGGCGGACGAGGTGGCGAGTTAAGGGGCGAGTGCGAAGGCCATCGCCACATGGCGCGAGCCTAGAGTGACGCGGGCTGCATCCATGCCTGGCAACCACCAGTTGGGTGTGGTGGCCTGCATGGGCGGATTCAGCATTGGGACATGGGTGTACAGATGTACACCCAAAATTTTTGGTAAAAAACTCAGTATTTAGTAGGTATATTAGGTATATATACTAGCAAGGAAGCTAAAAATACGTATTTCAGCATTTTGGGCTATCCAACTCAGCTCCAATCATCAATACATCGCAGCTCGGCCCACCTTCATTTGCACTATGTAGCCCGACTCCAATCGGCAAAACAACACGGCGACTGCCATTCTCGTAGCTCCCTCTGGTTCCCCCTTTCCCTTTTCCTCTCTGACAACAGCGCACGGGCTCAAGGCAACATGCCGACAGCGGAGGCCAAGAGGCGGCACCGAGGTCCAAATCCGTTGCTGGTGCTACCCCTTATGGCCAAATCGGCGGAGGTAGAGGCCAGGAGCGACGCTGAGGGCAGGGTCCTGATCCGCCGCTGCGTAGCTCCCTCCGGCTCTCCCTTTCCCTTCTCCTCTCTGGCGGCGACACCGAACACCGAGGTCCAGATCTGCTGCTGGCGCAGCCTCTTGTGGCCGAACCAGCGGAGGAGAAGGTCAGGAGGCAGCGCCGGGCATTAGGTGTGGGGGTCCAGATCTACTGCTACATAGCTTCCTCCGAATCTCCCTTTCCCTTCTCCACTCTATGCGGCGATGAAAAGCATCAGCGTAGCAAGCCGGCAGTGGACTAGTGGAGGCCAGGAGGCAGCGCCGAGCACCGAGGTCGAAATCCGCCATTGGCTCTGCCCCTTGTGGCCAAATCGGCATAGGCCAGGAGGCGGCGCCGGGCATCGAGGACCAAATCTGCCACTGCCCCTTGTGGACGAAACGGCAAAGGCGGGCGACAGCCGGCAGGGCAGCTGGGCAAGCCTCTACGGGTGCGGTTTCTCTAGTCTCTAGTCTATAGCTGTGGCGCCATTGATGGACCCAAGACCAGCTCTAGCAAGACCCTTGCCTTCATTGTCTGGGTTATCTCGTATTGATGTGCTCTGAAATGTTAGTAGCAAGTTATACATGAACATCACAAATTTCCAACTGATTATTTAGTGATCTAAGCCTCTGTTCTACCATTACATCAGTACATTAGTTACTAGTTAGGTACGGCTATGTGGGAATAAAATTTGATGTGAGAGAGATATTTGTAGCATGCTATGATTTGTACAATGTGTTTGTTACATCAGTTACTAGTTAGTTACATCAATGCAAATTTGTTTATCTATGCTTTTGTTTATCTTTTTATGGAAAAATGGAAGTCACATGGATGATGTGTTCACAATGACCGCTAATGATTTAGCTTCACATAGTATGGCATATAATGACTTCATTTATATACTCTTAGAAATATTGCTTCAAAGATGACGGAACTGGAGGAGGAGGGAGCAGGTCCAGCGGGAGGCAGGTTAGCAAGGCAGGGGAGCCCTCCTGTGGCCATGGCGTTGGGGATGGACCCCGTGCCCAGGTGAAATCCTCAAACTGAAATCCCCAATTTAGTTATTCAGAAATCAATTTTCCATTCTTCCTATGTTGACTTGTAAAGGTGAATCATGATTTGCGAAATGTAGACCGTAGAAAATTTTTGTAACTCTGAACACCCAATCTGAAAATCCTGGATCCGCCACTGGTGGCCTGGTTGAGGAACGCTGAGCCACTGGGCTTGGTCAGTGCAACAGGGAAGTGGTGGCACCGACGCCAGCGGAGTTGGAGGTGCTTGCTGCCGAGGTGGAGAGGAGGATGGTGATGACAGGGGCGCACAAGGGGTTGTCAGTCATCAGCACCAGCGCTGGCGGCCATGACAGGAGTGGCTGAGTCTCAGGTAAGTTACTGGACCAGCATTTGCTATGTCCATCTTTTGTCTTGCTCTTTGAACATATTGAAATAATTTTACTGGCTATGTGCCTTTTTTAAGCTCTCTGATGATTACTAGCACTCTTATTGGAATGATGCCAGTTCCTGGAAAATAATCTTAGGTGGATGATTGATGCTTTCTTTTACAAAGTCAAATCGAGTAGGTTTTGTTTTTATTTGAGTACACTGCTTTGTGGTATATCCATATATGGATGTATCTCATGTATGCTTCCCGCTATGTCTAAAGCCTCCTGCTAACGATTGCCTTGCTGCTGCACGATATTATTCATATGCACATGTATCTTATCCTTATACTTTGAATCTTACGATAATAGGATATTAGCTTTTGAGATGTACTAATGTTTATGTGATCAAACATATCTTTTTTCACATTAACATAGGACGCAGATTATGTTAATCTTCCAAAAGGAAACTTAAGGTAGTCATCGTAGTAGAAAATATAGCAATTTTGTTAAGAAAAATATACTTACCTAGAGTGATTAGATCTTACAAACCCTTTTATGCTGAGGTACTCTGTCCGTGCCTAGCTCAATAAGATAGTCGACGTCCAGCTCTAGACACCCAGGTTTGGGCCGGACAACCGATGCATGTAGTGGGAGCTGAAAACCTGGACATTTATTTTCTTCCCGGACAAAGCTTTTTGCTGAGCTCTAACCTATTCTCCTCCTTTAAAAAAAAGAAAAGAAAGAAAGCTAGAAGCGATCTGGAGAAGTGCGTGAACCCAGGGAGGTAATCTGTTCAATCCTGCAGATGACTAACGAGACAAAGATTAAAGTTTGTACGGTCCTCTGGCATTGGTGGACGTAAAGGAATAAGGCAAACAGAGGTGAGCGTATTTCCCCGGTGGATGAGTTCCAATTCTCTGTCAATAGCTGTGTGAAGGAGTTCCAGCTTGTCTTTGCCCAGCCACCAAAACAATCCACCTCAAGAGCTACCTGCTGGACACTGCCACGGCTGGAATTACTGAAAAGGAGAATTAATTATATGCCACTTCTGAGGATCTGTTTGCTAGAGCTCCTGATTTTGATTTTTTAACTCCTACTTTTTTTAAGAATTCACTCCTCTGACAATCTGGAGCTGGTTGAGAGAAGCATTTGGTAGAAGGTTGACTTCCAAATCCCTGAAAGACAGGATTAGTGCTAAAAGACCATGCTACCTCTAGTTTTAGCACTTCAAGTCTATATTTTTCTTACTCCTTTCTACTTGTATACAAATTTTTGTACAATTGCCTTTAATGCATTCTATGAAACCTATAATGACATCACAAAATACATTGTCCTTATTGCATTAAGATCATTACAAATCGGTTCTATATAGATCTCAATTATTGAAGTTACAACAATAATCCGAACTGAACTGCAACTGTTCAACTACCCTGTCCACTGATGTACAACAATTCAATGTGGGCATCCTCTTTTCTTCCTTCATCTTTGTGGCTTTCTTTAGAGCTCTCCTTTGTGACGTCATGTATACCAATTCACACAAAAATCAGAGCTCAGTTTCGTTCTAATTCACACAAAAGGCACATTACAAACTATCAATTGAACCGACTACTAGTAAACATTCTCTAAAATTGAAATCATTCTATGTTCTCTAAAACTGAAACCGTTCTCTGAAATCGAAATCATTCTCTAAAACTAGAATCATGCTCTGAAACTACCAAGAAATTGGAATCAAAATCATTCATTCATGAATCACTCATTCATCTTGTTCATTGATCAATCATTCATTCATCTCATTCACTCTCTAAAACACATTAATGTACTTGTCTAATTGAACTTCAAGCGATAACAAATTTGCTCATTAACTAGTTATCATACACAAGAAATCGCACACAACACAATATACATGTTCAAAATTATCTTCACCAGCCATAAATCAAAAAAGGACCGGATCACCACATACTTTTATCCCCAAACATTCCAGATCTTGGCAACTTTAGAAAAGGTAGGAAACAAGGCAAGCATCATATACATACTCATTCTATCGGATCCAAATAACCCTATAACTCGTCAAGTACCATTTCAAACCAAAGAAATTCCATAGGACGTTCAAACAAAACCAATCCAAAGGGGCATAAGCTGCCCTCTACACATAATCAAAATCCGGCTGAAACCTGATTCTCGCTGATTCTTACTAATTCTCACCGGCTCGGTCCGGAACCTAAAAGTTGTAGTTGATCCGATCCGATTCTCCCATAATCAGAAGCAGCTTCTCCCATAATCCAGAATCCATAATCTAGAAGCTAAAACGAAGGGGGCCTATAGTGAGATTGCTCCGCTCCTCACTAATCTGGATTGTGAAAACCAGGAGATAGGCACATTTGGCTCGGCTCCAACTGCTCCAGATGAGAACGTGGGAGTTGGAGTCCTCCAGATTCTCATTTTTTAGCTTGTGTTTAGATTATATAAGAATCTACTTTTCTGAGAATCTAGAACTACCTTAGGAAAGAATTTGGCTAACAGGTTGGCTCCAAGAACCATAAATCTGATGATTGGAGGCAAATAGACCTTGCTACCTCTGGTTGTAACACTTGAATTGTATTTATGTATTACTCCTTTATATTTGTACACAAATTTGTTGTTTGCAAGACCTTATTAGTGTATACAAATTTTACGAGTATCATTTTCCTTTCTTTTTAGAGAAATTAATGAGCTACATCGTGCGACTACATAACTCCTATCGAGATCTAGAGAGGGAGATGAACAATGTTTGTCATTAGCCATGTTGATATTTGACATACTTCAGATCATTGAAAAGAACGACCCTATCAACTACGTACAAACTAAAAAATTTCATACCATAGCAATAAAAACAACATACAAGTGTTCAAATCATATAAAGATGAGTGCTAAGAAAAGTCTATCATATCATAAAAAAGAAAGTATAAATGATTGGTAACAAAAAAATCACAAAATACCACAAACATTGTGTCTATCATCACTTCGATCAATGGTCCTTGCAAGATCATCACGGAGCCTATCCATGGATCTAACCCTCGTTTGTGGCATTGACACATCCTATGCATCATGAGAAATTACATATCTTGCATATCTTGATGGTGCCACATCCTAGGCATCATGAGAAATTACATATCTTGCATATTTTGATGGTATTGTGGCACATAATTAGGATCCCGATCAAACCTACAGAAATGCCTATCCATCGAAAGATGCTCACGTATGAAGTTGTGTAGTCCCATGGTTGATGCAACAATCATCTTTTCCTTGGATATTTTAAAGCTCGGCATCTTGAGAAGAATTCTCCATTTCATCTTCCATAAACTGAAGGACTTCTCAATGATGTTGCAATCTCTTGAGTGCAATTTGTTCAATTTCTCTTTCTCAACTCTTGGAGTAGCACCTCGCTGAAATTCAGGAACATGCAATATTTGCCCCTTGTATGGCGTTAAGTACCCTAGCCTGAGACAAATGACAATAAAAACATACATGATAGTACATAACTAGGCAAATAATGTCTTACAATACAAATAAAGTCTCACAAGCAAATTGAAATAAAAGACAGATAAGGCATAAGGTTACAACCCAAGTTCTATTTGTCATGCTTGGCATCGTATTTTCTTTTGAGCAATCTAATCGTGCTTTACTATTGCACAATGTTATAAACATTTCCTTTTACTCCTTTATGAAAATTTCAGATGCAATGAAGTGCTCATTAGTCCCACTCATAGTAGTGCACTCTTTGACCAATGCCATGACTTTCTTGATGTTATATATTGAGGCTTAATCTTTTGTACAAATCTTAAAAAGATGCATGCGACATCTCATTCAACTCAACAATTAGTTTCAATTGGTCTTGTATTATCGCAGATCCACTCTTTGGTTTATTTCCCTTATCATCACTAGGACCACACTTTATGTTTCCTTTATTAATAATTGGTGACTCATCTTCTTGATCACTATCATCATTGTCATCTTTGTGTTCTTCAACATCAATTGCTGTAGATGCACGTATAGGACTTTGAAGCAATGTTCCCACTGCAGGAGACCAATGGTCTTCATCGGTGTTGTGAATGTCTTCAAATATCTAAAACAACAAGTCCATATTTTAAAATCCAGCAAACTCAAACTTGCCACATCCTTTATGTACCTGCCAAGACCAATGTGTTGACTTTTGTGGTCGACAATGAATTTATGGGGTAGGCGCTAGATCTCAAACTCGAAGGTCACACAAGATAAAGGTTTAGACAGGTTCAGGCCCTCGACAGAGGAGGTAATACCCTAGTCCTGTGTGCTGGGATTATTTGGATCTCTTGGATCTAAGATTGCTCGATGTATCTGTTGTTGCCCGCCCTCTCCCTTACATAGTGGGGGTGGAGCGGTTTACAGAGTCCCGATTAGTTAAGGGATTCCGATCGGTTATTGGATACTAATCTATTACAAGATGGAGTTTACATCTTTATCTCATCCTGCTAACAACTCGGATTACAATCATATCTCTTATATCTAAATATATGTTCAACTGCCTCTAGGATGAGTCTCCTCGCGCACGGCAGCAAGGCTTGGCGCGGAGCTTACCCTCTGGGCTTTCCGCTCGGCCCTGTCTCTCCCTCAGGCACTTCTGGGCCGGTTATGAGGACACCTGGGGTCTTATATTCCACACAATGTTACAAGTTCACTTTGACACATAATACAACTTGAAGTGTATATGAATGCATAAAAGAATGGATAATGATTGATGACTTACTTTTCTTAATTGTGTCCACTGTTAGGTGGTGGTCTTAATTGTCTGCTTTGCATGATCCTAACCTAAGCATGTCTCCTTTGTTGTCAGCTTCTTCCAAATGATGTAATCATTCTTCAGTTTGTCCCATTTGTTCTCTTTGTGTAATTTTCCTAGTTTTCTCCACAAATTTCCAATAGCTACTTGTTTAGTGAACAGCTCACATACTGTGTTCTTCATTCCGGTCAGCATTATCATCCATCTAGTACCTCAACATCACCCAACCATGAATACATAGTATTAGCTACTTTGATAGCATCACCGGCATTACCATTTATTCATTCCTGACATGGACACATCAGCAGTATCATAATACATTCATGGATATAGTTAACATAAGTACCATTGAAAATAGCAGTAGTAGCATAATACATTTATGAGAAAAAACAAGTAACTTGTAGTTTTATAAAATGACGCACTCAGGTGAAGAATAACCAAATTCAACTGATACCAGAAATAAGCCATTTTTCCATTGTAAAATGTAGTTCTCTTCTCTTAAAACCATTCACTGAGAGTCTGAAATCTCCTCGTATGTTAAAACACAGTGCCAAAAAAGTTGCCTTCTTGCTATGGTGCACTTCCAATCGTGTAAAAACAGTGTCACTGTGCATATATGCCAAATGTTAACACGAAAACAACAACCGGAATACCTTAAGCACTAAAATATTACCTATACATCGGTAAATAACAAAAATGAGCATTGGAGCGCGTATTAGTGTCATTCTGCAAAATAAAGCACTATATTTCCAGCAGGACCAACACATAAGAGACCGACCAGTATAGCAAACCAATAGACCCACTGCTAATACCTATGAGGTACACGAGTGGTTTAAGTAGCCTTGATTTAAAACAGTGCTCTGACACGATGCTATCCATTTAGTGTAGTACTACCATACATAACCTGAAGTAACACTACAAGATAGCACAGCCTCACAAGCTGTAGTACCGCTTGCAATAGTGGATATTGAAAGCAGTAGTATCTCTTGGAATCCAAATAGCTACCGCTCCCTGATCAGCCGCTTGGAAAAGTTTTGCAAGTGGTACTTGTTTCCCAAGCGGTAAGTTAGGCAGCAAAAAAAAAAAAGAATCCCCAGGTTCGAAATTTAATCTTTCCAAAGTTGTAGTACAGGTTTAATAACAATTCCAATCTGTACAACTCCTTTTAATTAACAAATATGAGATCTAGAAATTAAAATATTAAAATCAATACATCGTTAGTAATTATAAATCAAATTAGAAAAACTATTATTATAAACCAATCAACAATGACAACAATTGATTGATTAGTCATCCACAAATTTTCATAACAAAGCATATGATGAATTATCAACAGAAAAAAAAGCATTTTAAGCCAAAGTTATATATTCATATATAAATTGTCATCCAAACACATACATATAGTTGTCTTGTCTTGAAGACATGTTAAATATCAGAAAAAAAGAACACAAGTAGTAAATGATCTGCCACCAATTGTCACAACGTGTCTTGCATTTTTACGTAATAAAATATGTCTCTAATTCACTAGGGTATATCAAATGAAAACTAGCTATAAATCAACCTTCTGGTCCATCTTAATAAACCACCTGCAAAAGAAGAAAGCAACAAAATAAGAGCGTACACAAAAGAGACACAAATATATGTGGAGGCTAAAGGATTTATTCAATTATTTGCAGAAAATATAGGCATATTTGAACTTCCCGACGTTAAGTTATTGCTCCAATACACAAAGCATACACAAATTGGTAGTGACCACTAAGTACATGATAATAGCAGCTTATTTAGTATGAGCTACATCTACTTGTACAAGTAGATAACCACTCTATCCACCATCACTATTCACTAAGAATCATAACCAGATAATGTATTGCATGCATGGGCCACCACCTTTACTGCTTTGCTATTAATCCGAAACATGCATTGTTCATTAGGTTCCTTATCATCAACCCAAAGTAAGTCTTGAATAATATTTTGATTAGAGTGCCTTCTCTGCTACTAAAATAAATTGTACTTTTTATTCAGTAAACTAAGAGCATCTCCAAAAGCACTCTCCAAAAGTCTTATTTGAATGCGGGAAATTTAAATTCGAAATAGTGCATATATATGTCAAAAAAGCATAGTAAACTAAATGTAAAATTCAACTAGTGAACTGGATAATGTTTTGCGGCCAAGAATGCAACCACCACAACAAAAGGGAAATTAGGCATAAAAGCACATGATGCAATTGACCATTCAGCATTCCATTGCATACCTCTGTATCTACAACGAAGAACAAGTAACATAATGTTATATCATGTTTGTTGAAATGAATATGACTGCCTAGTAATTACAATTGAACCTGGCACAAGTAAAGGAATTTTGTAACATCACAAAATTTTGGCTTAATTAAGTTTTTATTGCTTAAATGTGCATTTATGATTTTTTGGAATTTATTTGGATTTTTCTGGATTTATTTGAATTAAATTCAAATCAAGTTTATTGCCTTTTATTCAAATCTTTTTAAATATGTGCAAAGTTAAAATAAAGTTTTGCCAAAAATATTTTATTTGAGTCCAGAATGTCTCAAAGTATTTTTGAGAATTTTCTGGGATTTTTCCTGATTATTTATTTGCCTAAAATCAATTAAGTGAATTTCTAGAATTATTTAAATTAATAAAGTTCTAAAATCTTGAACAAGATTGGGCGAAGCCCAATCTCGGCGCTTGAGGCTCGCTTGGCGCGGCCCGATTCGGCCGTGAACCTCTGCGGGGGAAAACCCTAGATCAGTAGTCGTTCGTGCGCGATCCAACGATCCAGGGAAGGCCGCGTGTGCGCCCTTGTCTTGGCCGTCGGATCAGGGACACGCGTCGCATCGTCGTTCTTCGTCTCCGATGCGAACTCGGAGTCCGCCGCCGTAACGACTTCGGACTTCCCGCCGTAGGGCTCGAACGCCGAGGCTATAAAGGAGGGTACTACCGAGGTTCCTCGTGAGCACCGCGTGTTTTGGTCGGACCCGTTTAGCGAGGAACGCCGTGGTGAGCGCAAGGAAGCTCGTCGGAGTTGAAGTCTGCAGCCGTCGCGGTTTTTGCCTTGGATCATCGCCGATCGGTGGTCTTTCGACGCCTTGGTTCCAGATTCGAGCTCGCCGAGGTGCACCGCATTGGCTACGCCACTTCTTCACGTCGGGGACACGCCGAAACGCCGTCGCCGAAGCTTCTTCTTCGTCTCCGGTGGATCTTCTCGCCGCCGCTTTGCCGTGAGCTTCGGGTGAGTTCGTGACCGCTGGATCTTGGACCGAGGCGTCGATTTCGCCGCGTGGAGTGCGTGTCGATAAGCCACGCCGTCGCCAAGCGTAAGCCGTCGGACGGTGATGGAAGGCCCAGATCGCGCCATTGGCCGAGCCAATCGGATGAGGCAGCGCGGCACGCGGAGCCCAAGAGACGTGAGCCGAGTCCACTGGTGGCGCAGCCATGGACCGATCCATAGACCGAGGCCACGTGGCGAAGATCTCGTTCATTGGATCAAGGGTCGACGCCACGGCGACGCCATGCTTGCGTCATAAATGTATTTTCAATTGGAAAAATAATCCGATTGAAATTCGAGATGATGACGTCATCATGAGGTCACGCTGACGTCATAAATCGCTTTTTCGATTTAAAAGTAAATCTGTTAAATTCGATTTTACGATTTTCAGATTTTGAGATTTATTTCAAACTTCAAATGGCTATATCTTTTGCATCTTAACTCGGATTTGAGTGATTCAAATTTCTAAAAATTTATAAAATTGAGATCTATTTAATGGTGAATTTTATTTGATTTTTGGAGTTCATTTGCTCTCTGTTTTGGTATTTATTTGCTTTTCTCCTTCGGTACGCGTAGACGCTGAATTGTGCGACGCTTCGGAGGAAGATCCAGCAACTCAAGAGCAAGTTCCAGAACCAGATCTGGACCTATTCCAAGGCAAGTTGTGCTTTGATCATGTTGAACCCATGTTTATAAAATTGCTATGTTTGTTTTACCCTATTGCATATATTTCAAATATACAATTGTTTTAAATTAGATTGGGTTTAACTAATATACCAGATTGATCTACACCCTACCTTGTCATGGTATGCCATGATCCATTGTCACCTTAGATTGGTTAAATATAGTGGGTTAATAATTATAATCAACATTGGAGGATTAGTTCGTATTAGTTGCTTAGCCTTGCCACGTCATCACATGTATTGGAATCATTGATAATTAATCTTGATTAATGGAATATGGAACAATGTTATGAACTTGTGTGTCATGTGGGATCACACGATAAGATTGAGTTGTTGTGGCGAGTCATGTCACGCAACGATGTTGAATTGTTGATGGCACGTGGTGCTTGGTAATCAACTGGGTGATAATAATTTGGATTGGGGCAAGTGACAAGGGGCGAGGATGCCAAGGTGGGCCCGATGGGCAGAGGGTATGTGGATGTCTTGCCTTGATCACACTAAGGGCTTAACCTTGCAAGCCTTTGACCTGAGTCTATCGTGCAACCACATGTCTGGTATGGGCCAGCCTAGCTGAGTAATTTGCAATGTCTTGATTTTGGTACTATCGTGGTCGGTGTGAGTTCCCGAGTTATGGTGTAATTCACATGGCGCAAGAGGGGGGCCCTGGTTATGGTTTTCAGACCCACCAGTGTTGAAACCTTAGCGGGTAGTATCCGGTTAAGCCAGGAGCATTGTAAAGGCTTTGTTATAATCACTCGCCTTGGTGGTGTTTGGTTGTATCACGTGGGTAAAGTGCATAACCTCGCAGAGTGTGAAACTATTCGGATAGCCGTGCTCGCGGTATTGAGCAATGCTCGGGAATTACTGATTAAGGGTTAGCTGAATTAATTGGACAAGATGGTTGGAATGGCGGAATGCCATATGGAAGATGAATTTGACTTAGGATTGGAAACTTGGTCTACTTGAGAAATACTGAATTTATTTACTATTGTTATTTGTTTCTGATCTTTACTGATCTATTTATGTATTTGTTCATAAATCTTGCTTATTGCAAAATAACCATGATAGCCTATCCATTGGAATAAGCCTTACATATAGATACATAGAATTGCATTCTGTGCACAACTTGTTGAGTGCTTAAGTACTCACCCTTACCAAACAACAATAATCAACAGTTGAAGAATCTACACCTGTGTTGGAAGAAGAAGTCCAGGAAGACACGAGTCATTAGGGTCCGAGCCTTGTCGGTTGCCTGTGATGAACTGATGAGCTATCTACGTTTTCTACTTTCCGCTGCTTAATTACTAGTTTATATTTCCAGTCTTGCCCTGCGTGGCTTAATAATGTAAGTTGGTCATAAGATCATACCTTTAGATATATCAATGAATGAACTATTATTCTATTATCGTTGTGTATGATGTGATATGTACCAATGTTGAGTTGTGTGCACTAGCGTTGATCCTGGGACTAGTGCGGTAAACACAGTGGGTTCGAATCAGTGGATTCGGGTCCTCACAGAGGTGGTATCAGAGCATACTGACTGTAGGTGCTGGCCTTAGATAGTGTGGAGGTGTCCTGTGTGGGTCCAAAATTACTTTCTAAAAGAAAATCTAAACTTGACTAATAAAACACTCTCGACTCATCTCATTCTCTACTTCTCGCCTTTGCTGAATTTACCCGTTTTACTTGCCGTTTCGGGTGGAGAATTTATTCAAAGTTCTTGTGAAGCAGATGCCGATCGTTCCGACCTTTGAGGAGTCGCTGGTGGCTACGCCATGGAGCTGTGGAGAGTTCTTCAGACGCTGGGAGGCTTCTATCGTCCGCTTTACCGAGGAGGCAGCTGGTCAGTCAATGGTGTATACCGAGGATTTATTTGCAAGCTGATTATCTACGCTCGGGAGAATGAGGAAGCTAGCAAACCAATCAACATCTCCGCCAGAAGATTCTCGTACGAGGTTGCCATTCAGGAGGTCGCTCGACTTGCTCTTCGCCGTGTCTGTCGCGACTACGCCGACGAGCTTCACGACTCGGTGTTCGACTTCACCTGACGCTCAAGCTCGCCGACGCCGACGGATCGTGGAGGACGAGTGTGCCATCTGCGGTACACCTTGCGAGTTCACCCTTGCCTGGAGGATCATATGAGAGATACTACTCAGAGCCGGAGAGGCGTGTACGAGGCACTCAAGAGCAGAGCAGAGCTTGAGGTGACCGTGCTTGACCATCGGGATGATCACCGAGTGGGAGAGGCCCTAGAGGCGGTCGAGGATGAGTTGGAGCGCATGACTCGAGGAGTTCAGAGCCGCTTGGAGAGTCCGAGGAGGATCCAGAGGAGCGAGAGTGGGAGCCAGAGGAGAGTGTAGACCCTGTTGTCGCAGAGGACCCAGTAGTAGGTCATCAGGATAGGTTCGCTCCCATGCCAGCTCACCCACCGGTGTATGCGCCGGGATAGCCTCAGCCAGGGTGGCTGGATGAGTGAGTGTCAGCCTTGGAGTTGTGTTGAGACTCGAGTGTGAGTCGCGTCTTTAAGTTAGTCTTTACCTTTGTAGTTGACGTTAAGATTTCGTGTTTAGTTTGCTTCTTTGTAATGCTGAGTGTGCAGTATGTGTTGCAAAGCTTGTAGGCTTAAATAAGCGGCCATACCAAGAATAATAAAGAATTATTTCAGTTGGGTATAACCTATCTCCCCGCTTTAGAAAGTCTTACTTCTTATCTATGCTACATCTACCTTTCCTAACCCAAGAGGCAATCATCAGATGGTGAATACTCGAGGAAACAACGGTGCTTCAGGAAGTGGACTGCGCCAGAATGACAACCCCAACGACGGAGGCAGCCCTCAACCACCGCCAGTGGACATGCAGAATCTGGGAGCATTTCTTGCAGCACAGACTCAACTGATGCAGACTATGATGCAGCAGATGCAGCAGATGACCAACGCAGCAGCCAACAACAACAACCCTGTAGCTCAGAACAACCATGGTGGACCCCGACCTCACTCAAAGCTATCAGATTTTATGAGGACTAGGCCACCAACTTTTCGAGGAATGTGAACCCTTTGGAAGCCGATGGACCGGCTTAGGACAATTGAGAAGAAGCGCACATCACTCAGTGTGAGGGCAATGAGAAGGTGCTCTACGCCTCTCATCAACTTGAAGGAACCGCAGAATGGTGAGAGAATTACTGTGCCGCTCATGGAGCCCCACAAGAGATCACCTGAGAGGAGTTTACTAATGCTTTCAGCCAGTATCATGTCCCGGAGGGAATGATGGACCTTAAGAAGGAAGAGTTCAGGGCCCTGAAACAAGGAGGTCAACCGGTGGCGAATACGAATAAATTTACTCGATTAGCTCGCTATGCCCTCAAGACGAGCGGCAGATAAAGCTAGGCAGTCTCGTTTCATGAAGGGACTGAATTCAGGACTGCAGGTGGGACTGATCACCCACAATTTTCCAGACTTTCAGGAACTAGTCAATAAGGCTTTGATCCTAGAAGATAAGCACAAAGAGATGGGTGAGAACCGTAAGCGCTTAATGACTAATCAGGGTGGACGTCCAAACCATCTACGTTTGAGGATGTCACCACAAAGAATTTGCTAGATTCCAACCACCACCGTGAACAAGACATCAACCCCGCCGCGCCGCCCGCCAATCGAACTTTCGGACACCAAAGACAGGCAACAATGCACCAGAGAGAATCAGCGATCTGCAGTGAAAAGATGCTATACATGCAATGAGCCGTGGCACTTTTCTAACAGTGTCCACGTAAGGAGGCATCACGCCAAGACATTTCAACTTGGGAACAACACCGCCAAGGCACCAACCTCGGAGGAAATCGTGCGCCAGTCAACGGAGCAACCCCGCAATCAACAAAGGCGCGGAAGGATCAACCACATCACCGCGGATGGAGCTCGAGGAGGCTACGACGTCGTCTTGGGTAAGTTTCGGTCAACTCGGTGCACTGCTTCTGATTTTGTTTGATTACGAGCTTCGCAATGCTCGCTTCTCAAAGTTTTGCAACCAAGAATGGATTTAAAGTGGTGAATCTTAAGTGTGTGCTCTTAGTCCAAGCCCCAGGATCTGCGCTTAAATCTAGCCTTGGGTGTTTGGGAGCTAAGTTGCTTATGGATGGGATAGAATTTCTAGCGAATCTTATCTTAATAGATGCGCAATCCCTAGACGTCATCCTTGGAATGGATTGGCTGTCTAAGCATAAGGCTGTTTTGGATTGTGGTCGAAGGATCGTAACTTTGGAAGGCCCTAGTGGCAAGAAAGTTGAATTTCAAGCGACCGCAGCTCGAGATGGGCAGTTAGTGGTCAACAGTGTGAAAGCCATCAGCATGGAAGATGTGCCAGTAGTCAGAGGATACCCGGATGTGTTTCCAGAAGATCTACCCGGATTGCCACCGGACCGAGATATCGAGTTTGTCATTGAATTAGCACCAGGGACAGCACCGATATCAAAGAGACCATATCGGATGCCTACCGACGAGTTAGTGGAAATGAAGAAGCAGATTGAGGAACTGCAAGAGAAAGGTTTCATTAGACCTAGTTCATCACCATGGGGAGCCCCGGTGTTGTTTGTTCGTAAAAAGGACGGAAGTCTTAGAATGTGCATCGATTATCGTGCACTGAATGAAGTAACGATCAAGAATAAGTATCCGTTGCCCAGGATCGATGACTTATTTGATCAGTTAAGAGGAGCTGGAGTTTTCTCCAAGATAGATCTTCGTTCGGGATACCATCAGTTGAAGATCCGAGCGGAGGATGTGCCTAAGACTGCGTTTTCTACGCGATATGGACATTATGAGTTCACAAGTCATGTCATTTGGATTGACGAATGCCCTGCATATTTCATGAACATGATGAATAAGGTTTTCATGGAATATTTGGATAAGTTCGTTGTAGTCTTTATAGACGATATCTTGGTTTACTCAAGAGCGGAGGAAGAGCATGCAGAACATCTAAGAATGGTTTTAGAGAGGCTGCGAGAACATCAGCTATATGCTAAGTTTAGCAAGTGTGAATTTTGGAAGGAAAAAGTCGAATTTCTTGGTCATGTAATGACTACTAAAGGAGTGGCAGTCGACCCAAGCAAAGTGGACGCAGTGTTGCATTGGGAGCAACCGAAGTCTGTTTCCCAGATTCGTAGTTTTCTGGGAATGGCGGGATATTACCGTCGGTTCATAGAAGGATTCTCGACAATTGCTAAACCCCTGACGCAGTTGTTGAAGAAGGAAAAGAAGTTTGCATGGACGCCAGAGTGCGAGAGAAGCTTTATGGAATTAAAGAAGCGTTTAACGACAGCCCCCGTATTAGTGTTACCAGATGTGCAGAATGGATTTGATATTTATTACGATGCTTCAAAGCAAGGCTTGGGATGCGTGTTAATGTAAGAAGGCAAAGTCGTTGCTTATGCGTCGAGACAGTTAAGACCGCATGAAGTGAACTACCCAACACATGATTTGGAGTTAGCAGCCGTAGTGCATGCTTTAAAGATATGGCGTCATTATCTCATAGGAAATAGATGTGAGATATATACAGACCATAAGAGCCTGAAATACATATTCACTCAAGCAGATCTGAATATGAGACAGCGAAGATGGCTAGAGCTAATTAAGGATTATAATGTGGGAATTCATTATCATCCCGGGAAAGCCAATGTGGTAGCAGATGCTCTGAGTCGAAAGAGCCATAGCGCAAATACGCTAACAATGGAAGATCAACCAGAACTATGCAAGGAATTTTAGAAACTAAGGTTGGAAGTCGTTCCGCAAGGAATAATAACTGCACTGGAAATAAAGCCAACACTGGAGGATCAGATTAGTGAAGGCGTAAAGATGACGATAAAATTTCTAAGATCAAGGCTAAAAGGAAGAAGACCTAGCCGTAGATTTCACTGGATGAGCAAGGAACCATGTTTTTCAAAGGCCGAATTTGTGTACCGGATAAAGGGAACTAAAACAAGTGATTCTTGAGGAAGCTCACGATTCAAGTACTCGATTCATCCAGAAGTGCCAAGATGTACCAGATTTGAAAGAGAGATTTTGGTGGCCTAACATGAAGCGTGAAGTAGTGAGCATGTTGCTTTATGCGACGATGTCGAGGGTAAAAGCTATGCATCAAAGACCCATTTGGTTTGTTGCGACCATTGAAAATTCGAAATGGAAGTGGGAGGAAATTGAATGGACTTTATCACGGTTTACCTAAAACTCGAGAGGGTACGATTCCATTTGGGTTATTGTGGATCGTCTAACCAAGGTCGCCCATTTTATCCGGTGAAGACCACCTACTCCGAGATCGCTTAGCGAGTTGTACATGTCAAGGATTGTATGCTTGCATGGAGTGCCCAAGAAGATTGTGTCGATGAGGTACCCAATTTACCTCGAGATTTTGGAACAAGTTGCATGAAGCAATGGGGACTCGTCTCAATTTTAGTACAAGATATCACCCGAGACAGATGCATGGTCGACGGAAAGAGTAAATCGATTTTAGAGGATATGTTGAGAGCTTGTGCTTTAGCTTATGCTACATCTTGGGATAAAAGTTTGCCATATGCGAGTTCGATTACAATAATAGTTATCAAGCTAGCCTACAGATGTCACCGCTCGAGGCATTGTATGGGCGTGCTTGTCGTACTCCATTAAATTGGAACGAGACAGGAGAACGTTTGGTTTTTGGGCCAGATATTCTCGAGGGAGCCGAAAGTCAAGTCGCAATGATCAGAGAGAGGTTGAAGATAGCACAGTCAAGATAGAAGAGTTACGCAGATAACCGTCGTCGAGATTTGAGTTTTGAACCAGAAGATCATGTGTATCTCAGGGTTACCCCTCTTAAGGGCGTTAAAAGATTTCACGTTAAGGGGAAGCTTGCACCAAGATATGTGGGCCCGTTCAAGATTCTGAGCCGTCGAGGAGAGGTAGCTTATCAGTTAGAATTGCCTCAGTCCTTGGCAGGAGTGCATGATGTATTCCATGTGTCGCAGCTTAAGAAGTGTCTCAGAGTGCCAATAGAGCAAACCCCGTTGGATGCAATAGAGCTGCAAGAAGATTTGACTTACAAAGAGCAACCAGTCAGAATTTTGGATGTTATGGAGCGCAAGACCAGAAACAAGTCTATTCGCTTTGCGAGTTGGTGGAGCAATCATTCCGAAAGTGAAGCCACTTGGGAGCGAGAAGAAGATTTGAAGTCAGAATTCCCGAACCTATTCTCTAGGTAGCCCTAAATCTCGGGTCGAGATTCTGTTAAGGGGGGGAAGTTTGTAACATCCCAAAATTTTGGCTTAATTAAGTTTTTATTGCTTAAATGTGCATTTATGATTTTCTGGAATTTATTTGGATTTTTCTGGATTTATTTGAATTAAATTCAAATCAAGTTTATTGCCTTTTATTCAAATCTATTTAAACATGTGCAAAGTTAAAATAAAGTTTTGCCAAAAATATTTTATTTGAGTCCAGAATGTCTCAAAGTGTTTTTGAGAATTTTTTGGGATTTTTCCTGATTATTTATTTGCCTAAAATCAATTAAGTGAATTTCTAGAATTATTTAAATTAATAAAGTTCTAAAAATCTTCGGAACAGTATTGGGCCGAAGCCCAATACTGTGCACTTGAGGCCTGCTTCGGCGCGGCCCAGTCCGGCCCGTGAACCTCTGCGGGGGAAAACCCTAGATCAGTAGCCGTTCGTGCGCGATCCAACGATCCAGGGAAGGCCGCGTGTGCGCCCTTGTCTTGGCCGTCGGATCAGGGACACGCGTCGCATCGTCGTTCTTCGTCTTCGATGCGAACTTCGAGTCCGCCGTCGAACGACTCGGACTTCCCCGCCGTGTAGGGCTCGAACGCCGAGGCTATAAAAGGAGGGGGTACTCGCCCGAGGTTCCTCGTGAGCAGCCGCGTGTTTTGGTCGGACCCGTTTAGCGAGGAACGTCGTGGTGAGCGCAAGGAAGCTCGTCGGAGTTGAAGTCTGCAGCCGCCGCGGTTTTTGCCTTGGATCATCGCCGATCGGTGGTCTTTCGACGCCTTGGTTCCAGATTCGAGCTCGCCGAGGTGCACCGCGTTGGCTACGCCACTTCTTCACGTCGGGGACACGCCGAAACGCCGTCGCCGAAGCTTCTTCTTCGTCTCCGCTGGATCTTCTCGCCGCCGCTTTGCCGTGAGCTTCGGGTGAGTTCGTGACCGTTGGATCTTGGACCGAGGGCGACAGATTTCGCCGCGTGGAGTGCGTGTCGATAAGCCATGTCGTCGCCAAGCGTAAGCCGTCGGATCGGTGATGGAAGGCCCGGATCGCGCCGCTGGTCGAGCCAATCGATGAGGCGCGTGGCACGCGGAGCCGAAGAGACGTGAGCCGAGTCCACCGTGGGCTGGCGCAGGCCGTGGACCCAGTCCATAGACCGAGGCCACGTGGCAGCATCTGGTTCGCTGGATCAAGGGCTGACGTCATGCTTGCGTCATAAAGGTATTTTCAATTGGAAAAATAATCCGATTGGAAATTCTTTGATGATGACGTCATCATGAGGTCACGCTGACGTCATAAATCACTTTTTCAGTTTAAAAGTAAATCTGTTAAATTCGATTTTCTGATTTTCTGTATTTTCAGTATTTATTTCAAACTTCAAAAGGCTATATCTTTTGCATCTTAACTCGGATTTGAGTGATTCGAATTTCTAAATTTTTTTAAAATTGAGATCTATTTAATGGTGAATTTTATTTGATTTTTGGAGTTCATTTGCTCTCTGTTTTGGTATTTATTTGCTTTTCTCCTTGATGCTGTAGGCTATTTGAATTGTGCGACGCTTGGAGGAAGATCCAAGAACTCAAGAGCAAGTTCAGAACCAGATCAGGACCTATTCCAAGGCAAGTTGTGCTTTGATCATGTTGAACCCATGTTTATAAAATTGCTATGTTTGTTTTACCCTATTGCATATATTTCAAATATACAATTGTTTTAAATTAGATTGGGTTTAACTAATATACCAGATTGATCTACACCCTACCTTGTCATTGTATGCCATGATCCATTGTCACCCTAGATTGGTTAAATATAGTGGGTTAATAATTATAATCAACATTGGAGGATTAGTTCGTATTAGTTGCTTAGCCTTGCCACATCATCACATGTATTGGAATCATTGATAATTAATCTTGATTAATGGAATATGGAACAATGTTATGAACTTGTGTGTCATGTGGGATCACACGATAAGATTGAGTTGTTGTGGCGAGTCATGTCACGCAACGATGTTGAATTGTTGATGGCACGTGGTGCTTGGTAATCAAGCGGGTGATAATAATTTGGATTGGGGCAAGTGACAAGGGGCGAGGATGCCAAGGTGGGCTCGATGGGCAGAGGGTATGTGGATGTCTTGCCTTGATCACACTAAGGACTTAACCTTGCAAGCCTTTGACCTGAGTCTATCGTGCAACCACATGTCTGGTATGGGCCAGCCTAGCTGAGTAATTTGCAATGTCTTGATTTTGGTACTATCGTGGTCGGTGTGAGTTCCCGAGTTATGGTGTAATTCACATGGCGCAAGAGGGGGGCCCTGGTTATGTTTTTCAAACCCACCAGTGTTGAAACCTTAGAGGGTAGTATCCGGTTAAGCCAGCGCATTGTAAAGGCTTTGTTATAATCACTCGCCTTGGTGGTGTTTGGTTGTATCACGTGGGTAAAGTGCATAACCTCTGTAGAGTGTGAAACTATTCGGATAGCTGTGCTCGCGGTATTGAGCAATGCTCGAGAATTACAGTTAAGGGTTAGCTGAATTAATTGGACAAGATGGTTGGGATGGCGGAATGCCATATGGAAGATGAATTTGACTTAGGATTGGAAACTTGGTTTACTTGAGAAATACTGAATTTATTTACTATTGTTATTTGTTTTGATCTTTCTGATCTATTTATGTATTTGTTCATAAATGCCGCTTATTGCAAAATAACCATGATAGCCTATCCATTGGAATAAGCCTTACATATAGATACATAGAATTGCATTCTGTGCACAACTTGTTGAGTGCTTAAGTACTCACCCTTGCCAAACAACAATAATCAACAGTTGAAGAATCTACACTGTGTTGGAAGAAGAAGTCCAGAAGACACGAGTCATTAGGGTCCGAGCCTTGTCGGTTGCTGTGGTGAGCTGATGAGCTATCTACGTTTTCTACTTTCACGCTTAATTACTAGTTTATATTTCGGTCTTGCCTGCGTGGCTTAATAATGTAAGTTGGTCATAAGATCATACCTTTAGATATATCAATGAATGAACTATTATTCTATTATCGTTGTGTATGATGTGATATGTACCAATGTTGAGCTGTGTGCACTAGCGTTGATCCTGGGACTAGTGCGGTAAACACAGTGGTTCGAATCAGTGGATTCGGGTCCTCACAAATTTAAAGAAATAAACAATCAATACAAACAAGACTTGTGTCTAGGGCCTGGATAATAAGCTCAAGGCTGTGGCAAGCTACTAAACATTAGCATCCCAGTTCATACTTGCCAAAGTTTGGTATGCATTGATAGGGAAAAATTTTGGGTGCTAACCTTATTATCAGGGACTAGCACCTCAAACTGCTCTGAACTTGACTGTCCAAAACCAAACTCAGCATATTCATATTCAACAGTTGTCCATTCAAACTACATTGACATATAAGTTACTTTCATGACTATTACCAGGGGAGCTGTGGCTCCAGATCAGTGAAAAGAATAGTAGTGCAGGGAGCAAAATAGCAACAATTTAAGTCACTTTCATGACTATTACCAGGGGAGCACTTGGAGGTTTGCTTGCCAGCGTTGCAGCGATTTTCCTGCCAAAAAAGTAACACAAAAACTGCATTATTATTCCACTAAATCCAGGAACAATTTAGATCAGAGAAAGCCATAAACCCAAGAACATGTCAGCAAAACCCTTTCAAGATTCAGCTGATGACCCACCAAAAGAAACACAACACAGGCAGGAAAACCCAATAAATGGAGAAGCCGTCTAAAATGGTGGAGCCAGACAGTGATCAAGGTGACTTCTTGAAGGCGCAAAGCCAAGATTTTTTCTAGTGCGGCCAGATAAGCTCAAAATCAAAGCAAAATCAAAGCATATAAGGTATTTAAAAATCAAAAACCTAAATATAGGTATACCACTAGTAATAATAGTTGCATACACTAGAATAATATTTGGTGTCAGGAACTTTTTAGTTGTAAATCAAGTAACAATGATACCACTTTGTTCTGTGGTATGTTAGAACAAAGTGTGAAAGGCAAGACAATCACAAAGCAACATCGTATATGCACCCATAACCTTCTCCATCCAAGCATTAATATACATAAGTTTCACTGTAGCACATAAACATACATCACCAAAATATAAACAAAATGCAAGGCCTACTCCTTTGTCATAGACATTAACATACTCATATGTCTTGTATGTTTATACCAAAAGTATGATCTATTAAGCTACGTTAACTTTCCAACTAGCTGCTAACTAATGTAGTCCATCCTAGCATTTAGTAAACTGAAAGTACAACTTAGAAACACTTTGGCTCCAGTCTTGCATCACTTTGGTAGCTACCTACAAAAGAAGAAACTAGTACGAATTAATTAGTCAGCAAAAATGAAACAAAAATGCATGATTTGAGTACTTGTAAAAAAACATTATTATGGTGTTGTCGTAGGGCTTAACTTTTTCCCTTGTATCTTCCGCATGTATATAAAAGGATGAATTTGTTTCCTAGATCAGATGACAAAAGTGGCAATAGCAACATACATTGCATATACATAGAAAAAAAAGTAAAGAAAGTAACATATATGTACTAATTCTTATTCTAGAACAATTTGTTACAAACTCCACAAGGATCATTTTCAGTTAGAGGATAGATTTAGTACCACGAGCATGATTTGTTTCTCCACGACTTGAACCACCACCACCACCACCACCAACTCCAACATCATCTTCCATCTACAAATTGATAGTTTTTTGGCTTAATTTTATATCATTCTCTAATAAGAATGAAAACACTAGAGAAGATGGATTACCCTTTCATATGGCCATGCGATGGAATGCCCTTGGGCATCACCCATTTTTGTGACATTCTTATATGATCGAGGCAATGGGGCATTCTTTTTCAGCACATAGTTCACAACCACCTCGCAATACTCAGGCCCAAGAGGAGTACCTCCAACAATAGCACTTCGAGATGTTCTTTGGACAGTAGCCTTAGCTATTGGAACATATTGCCCTACAATTGAGATCAAAATAACCTCCCTTCCACCCTGAAAGTCAGTTTGAATTGGAAATTAGCTACCTTCAAGCATGCAATTTTGTCAAAAACACATGTAACAAGTGACTAGTACCCCGTGATTAGTACTTGGTATATCATGTTGCACAACAGCCTTCTTTCGGATTATCTATACACAAACAAAGCTAACTTTTAGTTAAAGGTATGTCATATATTGTTGTGCATATCATAAAACAATAAGAATATACCTCATTATGTGGAAACCTTATCTCATTAGCAATTGAATTAGCTCATTGAGTAACATGCAGGAGGCAAATAAAACTTATCACCCACTGAAATAGGGTGAAGTTCCTTTTTGAAGCCTAATGCTTGTAGATCCAAATGAGAGTTTAATTTGTCTTTAGATTTTTTATCAATATCCAACAGTGTATTTATTATATTGTCACACACATTTTTCTCGATATGCATTACATCAAGATTATGCCGCAATAGAACATCTTTCCAGTATGCTAGTTGTAACCAAATTGGTTGCTTCTTCCAAATAACTTTTGGTTCACTTTCCTTACATTTGCGTTTTTGTGGTGGTTTTCGCCCTGTTGGATCTTTACCAAAATTATTACAATATCTTCTGTTTGCTCGAAAACATCATCTCTAGAAAGTGGAAGGGGTTCTTCTCTAAACTCCACTGTACCATCAAAAGACTTGGCATCACTTCTAAATTCAAGGTCAGCATGCAAGAATCGACGATGCCCCATGAAGTAATGTTTTCTACATTTTGTTAGAAAAAGAGAACATGTTTCTGAGTGGCAACAAACACATCCTGCCTCTCCAAAAGTAGCCTGTCCAGATACATATCCAAGTCCTGGGTAGTCAGTAATTGTGGACAATAAGGCAGCACGCAATTGGAACCATTCACTAGTTGCTGCATCATAAGTTCTAAAACCTTCATGCCAACTAACTAACAAATCATCAATCAAAGGCTGAAAGTAGACATCCATATCCTTTCCAGCACATCTAGGACCAGGAATAAGCAATGAGAGGATAAAATTTGGTTGCTTCATACACATCCATGGCGGTAGGTTGTAAGGAATCAAGATAACAAACCATGTACAATGTGATGAACTTAAGTTTCTAAAAGGATTTATACCATCTGTAGCTAGAGCAAGTCTTACATTGCGACAATCAAAACTAAACTATGGATATTTATTGTCAAAATCCTTCCAAACAGTTGAATCCGCTGTATGACGCATTTGCCCATCCCTTGGGCACCCTTCACTATGGTATCTCATATCACTTGCCGATTTTTGGGACATATACAACCGCTAGAGTCTTTTCTTTATTGGAAAGTATCGAAGAATCTTTTGGGGAACCATGTGCACTTGCTTCCCATCAGGATTCTTCTTTTCTACCTTCCATCTAGAAGTATTACATTTTGGGCAGGAATCTCTATTAGCATTCTCCTCCTAGAAAAGCGCACAATCATGTTTGCATGCATCGATATTCTCATAACCTAATCCAAGGGACCTCACTGTCTTCTTCGCTTCATAGAAGTCCTTTGGCAGTGAAGTATCCTTTGGAAACGCCTCATTAATTAAATGCAGAAGAGTATCGAAACTATTATTGGTCCATCCACCAAAGAACTTGGTGTGAAGAAGTCTCACTATAAACTGTAGGTTTGTGAATTTGCACCCAGGATATAATAGTTGACTAGCATCATTTGCTAACTTATAGAAAGCCTCTACATCTTCATTTGGACTCTCTAAATCACAATCGCCACCTATATCACTAGCATCTTGGTACCCATATCCTATATCATGAAGCATTTCTGTTATCTCATCATCTAGCTCTTGCTCCATTTCTAAATAAGATTCAGGCTATAATTCTGGTTCCCTATGCTGTTCAAAGGATGATACTTTTTCTCCATGAAAAATCCATGTTGTGTATCCTTCTAAGAGTCCTTCACATATCAAGTGGTCATGGACAATTGTTGTTTCGTACCATGTGCTATTCACACACTTCTTACAAGGGCATCGAATCTGATTTCCTTTTGCTGAATTTGTAAAAGCAAATTCTAGGAAGCTTTTTACACCCTCCACATACTTCTTCGAGTGCCTACATTTTATCATTAAATGTATTAAGCATAATTAGTTAGCATGAGAAGTTGCTATTACATTGACTTAATTGTTAGATTTCTACCTAGTCTCATTCATCCACTGCTTATCCATGGTGACTCTCCAATGCGTAATGAGCAGTCTAGCATAAAACAAAAGCAGAAAGTTGAAAAAATAGTATATAGATTGCCTGCTTCAAGAAAATAATAAGGAGTTAAATCATAAGGGGGTTTCAGTTCCCATATTCATGGAAGTAATATATAGTTCGCATTAAACACAAAGCTATAGATTTATGTCTTCAAAAATGGTTATTCAAAAATGGCTTAGATTTATCCCATTGTCAGCACAGATTTATCCCATTGTAAAAAATGGCTCTGATTTATCAATGCATCATACCACTTCTCTCTCTAAATGATGTGGAATAAGCCCTCCTAGTTTAGCACAAAACTGACAAGGAACCAATCAAACGATGCAAAAAACTCTCAAAGGGGTAGCATAATCATCGGTCATCACAGCCATTCAAGAATATATGTAGTATGCATATTATTCCTACAAACACCAGAAATAGCTATTGTACTTGGTTCCATATTAACCATATATTTGGCATGATCTAAGCCCGGTCATTGTTTTTCCACAGCTTGAAAAGCATCTGGCTTCAAAGGATCACCCTTACCATAAATTCAAGACCGAGAAGCATTTCTTGATGTTGGACATTACGAGTTCGATCGCTTATCTTGTTAGCTCATTGTGATAGTTGTTTTGTGTTTTTTTATGATAAAACATAGTAAGGATGCAAAACGACAATACGTTTCAGTTTTCTTGTGTTCCACCTCTAAATATATCTATCAGCTTCACAAATCACTTTTTTTTAAGACACATCGAAAGAATGTTAAATTTGTTCATGCAAATTGAAACGTCTGCATCTGAAATCTAAATCAATATTAAACAAGTATATTTTATTTTTTTAATACTGCTAATTTGTCATTGGAGAGGCTTGGACATCAGACTTGAGCTTCTGAAGTTTTACGAGAATTATTCAACAAATCTTATGCACCTTGTTGTTTATGGAAATGGTAAATATTACAGGTTAGTCCATTGGCATACCTAAACCTATTTGTCACTGATAAAACGGTTTTTGTAGAGAGCCTCGATTACATTCAAAGCTTAATTGAACGCTTGTTTAGTGACGTCGAAAACACTGATCAGAGAAGCTTCAAATGCCCAAGTCAACCTCTTTTGAAGGAACATTTGCAGGTAGAAATTTGAAGTAACACCAATCATAGTAGATGGAGGGGATGGAATATTTGGCACAGAATCCACTCTCTATAGTTTCTATTTGTCACAAAAAAAAAGTAAATATAAGCAATGGCAAATGATATGAAATTTACCATACTTCCCTGTCATGCAGCTACTTGTCAAAGCAATTCCAATAGCAGAAGGTGACTATCTAAGAATATCATGGCACATGGTTTATGTATTGCTCAAACTTTTTGGGAAAATTATTTGATGGGTTATGATTTTATATGCTGTTACTTCTCTGAGCAACTGGTAAATGACTCCAACAAGTGAGGAACCATCCTAAAAATGTTAAATGTCTTCTAAAAGATACCTATTTGAAAAGTTCCATAAAATACTAGAAAGCTTACAATACAACAATTCCAACTTAACAGTTCTTCAACCAGACAATTCTCTCTAGTCGACTGGCTTCAACATCACATTAGAAAAACTATCTTAAAACCTGTCCAGTTTTTTCTTGCTGATTTCTCAATATCCAAATGATTAGAATCAATACAGAAAGAAGGTTCCATCATATCCCTTTCAACTCTTGTTGTCTTGTCCGGAACGGTAAATTATAGTAGAAATTATAATGTTACAATTCCATAATGCTAAGAATGACAAGTGAATTCAGAAAGTTAGCATGCTGTCCATTAATCTAGTCTTCAAGGCCTCTGAATTCGTAAGTAACAGTAGAAGTAGTAGGCTGAGAAGTGAGAGCATCATATATTCGTGATAAGAAGTACAGATAAAAACATAGCAGTTGATCCTAAAACACCACGTGCTGTTGATCCTAAAGAAGAAAATTGACCAAAATGGCAGTTAAAAGTCCAAAACTAGAAAGAAATCTCTTGCTTCCATACCTGCAAATTAGCGTCTTTCTCGTCGCCAAGGAGGGCGAACCGCCCGCTCGCCCAAATCTTGCCGACACCGAGAAGTAGGCAAGCGGCACAGAACGCGAGGAACAACAGATTGCTGAGCTTCTTCCTCTCCCAGATCCCCAGCCCCAACACGACCTCGCTAGAGCCGGTGCGGGAGACAGACTGCTTGAAGAGGCGAAACCGGAGATGCTGCTGGTTCTGATGGTGGTGGAGGCCACCGACGCCCGAGCCAGAGGCGTAGGCACTAGACGCCTTCGACGACTCGACGCTGACCTCCGTAGGGGACCTCACGGGCACGAGAGAGACAGCTGTTGCCTCCAAGCCGATGCTGAACGGGATGGGGAAGGGAGAGATCTGATTCCTAAAGATAGGGAAGCTCGACGGAGCGGTGCCTCACCTCCTGGAAATCGCGGGACGGAGCGGCGGCTCACGACGCTAGCCTCCTAGACGATCCTTGCGGGCGCGGGAGTGAGCTACCGTTGCTTCAAATGCGATGGGGAACGAGATGGGGATAGGAGAGAGGAAGCTCGGCAATCCCCATTTTTTCGGATAGGGGTGGGCGAAGGGAAGCGTTGTTGGAGTTGCTCAAGGTGAGCTGATTTGAGGAGTCGGGTGGGATTTGGGGGAGTTCTTTTAGGTCAAGTTCACTAGCCTGCCAAAACGTCCATGGACAGCCAAAATTTTGGCTAGCGTGCCAAATAGACATCCAAAGCGACACGACAGTATGGAATTATTTTGCAAATTAGTTGTACTACTTGCAATTCAATAGATCATTCCAAGCAGGAGAACAGTTAATGACATATACCTTCACAAGCGGCAACAGATTTTGAACCAAATTTTTATTCTTCTCTGTTCTACCACTTACAACAATAATTGTTCTAGGCAGTAGTACTGCTTGTGAGAATGGGTTATCCTGTAGTGTAACAATTGCCTTTGATGTGTGACATGTTTAATGCATGGAATATTCACCATGGAGGTAACACAAGTTACATAATCTCTACTAGATGCGTGGGTGCGACGCACGCCGCGCCAACCATAACGTGCCCACGCATCAATAGAATAATTTATGAGGGTTTTTCCCCAATTTTAAAAAAAATTAGGTTTTTTTTACAAAAAAGTTTGCGAAACACGGATTTTTTGGGTGTGTTTTCGGGAAAAACGATTCTATACGTTTTATCTTGATTTTGTTGAGATTTGTTTTGGTAATCATTTAACGCTTGAAACCGAAGAGTTCCTACATTCCAATTGAATATACAAGACCTCCTAAATCTCTCTATTCATCTGTGACCACCTATGAACTGTAAGGCAACGAGAAATTGAATAGTGATATCGTACATTTAGATATCTTGTGTATTAATTAAGAAAATAGTAACGCAATTAGGCAGTAGGGCCAATAACGCAATTAGGCAGTAGGGCTAAGCAATTGTTTTGGTAGAGCATCAACTTGCTTCTTGATTGGAACCTAAAACAAATAAAAAAACCAATCAGAATGCACTAACAGGTAAAGACTTATATATGACAAAAATAAGTTCAGAAAAGGGTAAAATTAAAAAAGTTTATAGGAACAACAGAAATGTCCACAAGAAACTTTTGTTTCCTGCTGAATCAAAAGCAAAATAATATTCATATTTTTCGAAGTTACTTTTTTTGGTAGACCATTGAAGTATAAACCATACTTGAGTAAGTGTATTAGCAGAAAACAAACCTTTCCACACAAAAGAAGCCAAAGGAGGCCCAGAGGTAAAGCTTTTCCATCTTTAACTGATGCTGGTAGTATTTACTGGCACTCGGGAATAGAGAGACTCCTAAAACGAATACCCTAGATAGAAATTAGGCGTAGGTTACATCTAACAAGAAAGAGATGTAGAGGTGTACATTAAAATCTGACAAAATCAAACTGAATTCCAATTCTACCGTAGAGTCCGCAAGGAAGCCCTTGTGCAAAAAGATAGAATCACAAAAGCACTATGCTCTTGTACTGAAGCAATTTCCTGTAGTGAGTTGAGCAAATCTAGTCTATGCTGAGCACATTCATTTTGAATCACTATGCAGTAGCTATTTCTGGGAGCTGATTCAGATTTTGACATGAAGCACACAACTAATACGGCAATTATGACTGCGTAGGGACAGATTACGGTCAACTGTTAGCATATAAACTTGTTTGGAGGTTTTCATGATAACGCACAATCCATTTTTTACTCAATAGCATATTTGTACACATATCAAATATGCAATTTGACCTTACATTACTGTACCATAGCAACACAAAGTAGAAGAATACAAGGATATTGCTGCTGGTAGTACTTACCGGCACTCTAAAATAGAGAGACTCCTAAAACGAATACCTTGGATAGAAATTAGGTGTAGGTTACATCCAACAAGAAAGAGATATAGAGGTGCACAATAAAATCTGCCAAAATCAAATTTAGTTCTAATGCTACCATAATTCCATAAGGAAGTCCTTATGCTAAAAGATAGAATTATAAGAGAATTGTGCTTTTGTACTGAAGAAATTTCGTGTATAGCAAGTTGAGAAAATCTAGTCCATGGTGAGCACATCTATTTTGAAGCACTGTACAGTGCTAATTCTGGGAACTGATTCAGATTTTGACATGGAGGCAACTAATACGGCAATTATTACTGTGCAGGAACAAAATATGGTCAACTGCTAGCATAGAAACCTGATTGGAGGTTATCATGTTAATGCACGATTCAACAGCCTAAAAACTGTTTAGATTGAAGGCACCCTTGCAAAGGATATGGAATTGTAAAGCCAATCAGGAGTAAACAGAAGATATTATGACGATAGCGGTGATTTATGAAAAAATTTAAAAACGAAAACACATAGAACTAATAGGTAGGAAAGAAAATATAAAAAGAGACGAATATCCTGCAAAAGAAATTGTTCAAATTTGTACTGCGTATATAACAGCTTGCAAATTTGTAAAGAAAAAGAGCCTATTCCCTGATCTGATCTCTCATTTTATGAGATAAAATAGGCAAGACATGCCGCAAGTATGTTAAGATTAAAAGAATATCAATTTTGGTACAAAAGTTTCTAGTGGAATCTATTGAATTCCCGAACCTGAGGTGCACATGCCACTAGAACAACTCTCACAGCTACCATTGATACCATTGCTTGCTATTACTCCCCAGCCAACATAGTTTAGCATGTTAATGACACAGAACATCACGGGTAATCTGCAGCCACAAAAAATAACTAACTCAAGCAGGAAATAGATAGATGAACTCCGCAAACACAATGAGAAGATTGTTAGAAAGTTTTCACACTGATGCAATCTGCATAAATTACAATTTCTGAACCCAAGAGCACATAACATGAAAATCCTGGGTAAATTCAGATAATTAGTGAAATTAAGAAACATACTGAGCACACGACGTACTAAACTACTAATGTGATCTGCATAAAGAACAAATTTCAAACTCAAGACTACACAAGTCGGAATTATCAGCAGCAACACAGCGCATCACCATCCCTACTACTCCATCTCCTCTAAATTCACATTGAAGAGGCTTAAAGTTTGAGTAAAAATTCAGAGGCATGGTGAGCATACTAACGAGGTCAACTGTGACTGTGAAGCAGAATCTCAGTTTCATCAAAAGTTCAGACAACAGAAGAACAACCAAATCACCAACTCTCCAGCATCCATCTTGCCAACATTGAGGTCCGCATCTCGCAACAAGTTTGTTGGTTGTGAGGGTGTATTTTGTATGCAAGAGCACATCGCAAGGTTGCAACAGGTGAAAATAGAAGCATATGAAGAGCGGAGCAGAAAGAGAGAGGTCGGAGCCTTATAGGCTTGGCAATGGAGTCTGCGAAGTCGGCGCACCGGCGGGAGCTAGCCGGCATTGATGCGACGCGACATGGAGCCGTCAGCGTCAAGGTGCTGGTTGACATGGAGGCGTCGGTGTCGAGGTGCTGGTTGATGGCCACGGCCAGCGCCTGCCGGCATAGGACCTCCTCCACCACCGGTGCAAAGACGGAGAGGCAGATTGGGTTAGGGAACTAGAGGATCGAAGCAATCAAACTACAAGAATAAATGGGGAAAGAAAATGCACGCAGCAAAGAAGAGGACAACGACACCGCGGAGCAGCGAGGGTGGAGCAGCGGCATCGCCTAAGCATTACGCGTGCGGTAGATCTGTTTATCGCCGGGAGGGGGAAGGCTCAGGAGGTCAGCGGTGAGTCGGTGATGGCCGAGGAGGCGAGGGTGAGAGCGTGGTGCGGCATCTTTCGCGAGGGAAACGGGAGGGGCTAGGGCACAAGAACGGCAACACGCGCACGGACGACAAGAAGCGGAGCAGTGAGGCCTAGTGCGACTGGAGGTGCCGAACGCAGGAGGAGTAGCGATGGGAGAATGATACAAACCTGAGGAGGCAGATCGAGCAGTGAAATTAGGACGCCGGGTCGGCCGAGGCAGGGAAGGGGCCAAGAGAGGGAACTCGATAGGCTCCACAGGGCGGCCGGGGAAAACAGCCGAAGGTGAATGGGAGAGAGCGAGCAGGCGAGTGCCTCCTCGAAGTCCTCAGACGTGGCCTTGAAGGCTCCGGAAGGGGCAGACACGACCGTAGCTATGGCACGGCCTCGGACGGTGAAAGGGACGCGATGGCGATGGGGAAGATGGAAGAGGGCCTTGAGGTCTCTACGTCTTCGGGAAGATGGCGCGCCGCGTGGAGGTCTTTGGAAGGCTGCGATGCGGAAGACTCCAAAAGACGATGGCGTGGAGGGCTCGCGCCGGCAAAAAAATGGAAGGACACGCCGCTGAGGCAGCCGAGGCCGCCACGCATCGACCAGCTAAAAACTAGGGCTGGGTGTGCGCCGGGAAGAATCGAACGCTGGTGGCGAGGCTGCACGCGAGCGACCTCACCACTGCGCTGCGCGCTTGGATACGAAAAGCGACCGCGACAAAATACTTGAGGTAGGCAAGCGGCTGGGCCACACGGGCGATGTGTTGAACGCTGAGCCAGCCGTACGCACGGGCGAGCGATGCACTGTTCACGCGCTCAACGTGGTGCGGGGACGCGCAACCACGTCGCCTACAAATTGACGTTGCTAGCGCCAGCGACCGGGAAAGCTTCCAGCTTTATATAGGGTAGTATTTGGTGGGCCTAAATATAGGGAGTTTGAGCCAGGGAACATTTGGAAGGAGCATGGCATGATAAAACAGACATGCACCACAGTAGACGGAATTAACCCCTAAATTATACGAACTAGACCGAGGCCTGCCCAAGGTTCTGTCCACCCTAGATAAAAAAGGTCAGAAATTTTAAAAGTGTAGTCATTTTAGCGCACAATACCGTCTATGCAAATAACCATCACATGAACTGTCTATACAAACCACGTTAGAAACTTTTGAAATTTTTTGTACATGGTTATGATCCATTATTAATATTCTAATAAAATTTTCAGATGATGATCAAACTTCATGAATTTTTAAAAATTCGGACAGTGCAACTGAAGGTTGACCGATAAATTTCAACTGCATGAAAAATGGTTCAAACCATGTTAGAACATTTTGAAAAATTTTATAGATAATCTTGATGAATCACTAATGTTACCATAAAATTTTCAAATGATGATCAAGCTTGAGGAATTTTCAAAAATTGTGACGGTGCTGCACGGTTCAGAGCGAATGCTTGTGCCGTATACAATTTTTGATTGAGCAACCAAAACAGGTTTACATTTTTTCAAAAAATTACACAAGAGTTACGATGGAATTATTAAGCTCTCCTAAAAATTTTAGATCATAATCAAACTTAACAAAATTTATAAAATTCTAACACAGTTACTACCTCGTTTATGCTAATTCTATTTTTTATTTTGTGATGTTGATACCTGCCCTCTGTCTCTCTCAAGAGAAACTGTGTTCAGGTTCTTTGTACTTCTTTTGTGCTTATCAATTCAATTAGGCAAAATTTCTTCTTCTTTTTTTTGGAGAAAAGATGACGGCCAATCGGTGATTGTACAGCGTAATGCACCTCACTTTCGGCCTTTCCCCTCCCCCCAACAAGCAGATGATGCTAAGCTCAAGCTGAGGCTAAAATACACACCTGTACACATATAGCTGATCATGCTATTTGTCAGCTACAGATATATAAATCTGAAGCTACATGATATGATGATACTAGACAGTTTAGACTTCAGACTGTCCAGTAGTTATTGACTACCGAGTAGTCCATGGCAAGCACGAGAAGAAACGAAGAAATACTACTACCGAGTAGTTGACAATTGACATTATGTATACATTACGACGACATGTACTGCTAGCGCTACATGAGAGATGAGAAAGAAAGGCGTAGGTAGTGATTACTAGGCACGCAGATGCAGTGCAGCAGAAGAACCAAAAGAGGAGGAAAAGAAGCGAGCGAAGGAATCAGCAAGTGCAGTCGCATTCAAGTCCTGATACAGCTAGCTGGGCTGTGTCCAGCTCCAAGCCATGCAGCATGGAGCAGGCCCCATGCAATTCCGGTCAAATCCGGCAGTAAATCAGCAAACTCTGGCCGGGCTGGTTTGGCCGAAAAAACAAAATTACTGTAACTAATTTAAATTTTTTTTCAAATTTTTTATCCAGCCGGTTATTTGAATGTCGTGGGGACCCGAAATCTAAGATTTCGGCAAAATTTTGCCAAATTTCGCCGAAATTTGAATCCATGTGCTAAGTCATGTTTGAAGCTTAGAGCATTTTTCTATTTGGCATCTGCTCTGTTTCAGTTAGAGGAGTCTATCCTTGCTTTAAATAAGGAACAATGGTTTAATCTACTAACACAATGATATCTACATTTAGCTAATATATGGAGGCACACAAATTAACATAATATTGTTATCCATACAAAAAATTCTTCACAGGTTATGCCTATTCTTTAAAACAAATATAAGGACTAGTAAATTACTAACTATGAAAACACATTGACACTTTCCTTACGATATCTGAAAGTTCACTATTCATGGCGAAGTCCAAGGTAGGAAACAGTGATCAGGGTCAGCAGTGCGGAACTCGGGGAAGATCTAGGGACGGAGGCAGTGAGTTCTGGTGCTAGAGGCAGCGAGCTCCGGGGCTAGAGGCTTGCAGTGGTGATCTAGTGTTTTGTTCATCCCTACCTTATAGCTTTGATTGTCCTATCGCGATGGGATAGCGGTGCGAAGGGCTACAAGACTCGAGGTGAGGAGGTGTTAAGTGTCAAGTTACAATTTACGGGTAAAAAGGGCCAACTTCAAAGTGTATTTTGTTTCGAGTAGTCCAACTTCACACACGAGAATCTAAGGAAAAGTTGCTCCTACTCTGTAGTTTATTTTTCAAGACTACTTCTCGTGAGAAATATAATCTACTTGTTTTAAAAAAACTAGTAATTTAGTACAAATTCATGAGATTCCAGCAAGAAGCTGGAAGTAAGAGCTATACCAAACAGTCTCTAAAAGCTGCTTGCCTTTTAGATTCGTGCAGCGGCGGCAGATACGCGAGCAGGTGCACGCACCGCCGAAAATATCTTTTCGTGCGTTATCAACTTGCTGCGCTTTTCGCCAAGTTTCTCTCTCTCTTTCTTGGTCTCGTGCTCTACAGCCAACTTTTGTTGGATGCTTGGAATCGGTTGGTTTGTTAGCTGTTTTCGTTTTTAACTTGGCTGCTTCTTCATGGTTCTTTTTACTTCCAAACGATGAATGCTTCGCTGACTGATTCCTATTGAATATATATATATATATATAGGAAGTCTTTTTCGTACTCCTGGGAGTACATACTCCCACCTCTAATATACCACTTAAATGAACACTTTATACTCTTTTATCACTTTCGGTATGCTCCAATAATAATTTTAAAATACTCTAATGCAACATAGTTGAAAAAAATTCATCAGACCCTTTATTTTTTTGCTACTACCCTTTTCCATATGTAAAAGGAATATATAAACAAATTATGCTATAAAGGGTGGACTTTAATGAATTTTTTCGTGGAACTCACTTTGGAGTATCTTATAATTGGTATTAGAGTATACTCGAAAGGATAAAAAGGTATAACAACATCATTTAAACGGTATATTAGAGGTAGGAGTACATACACCCAGGAGTATGGAATCATTTTCCTATATATATATATATATATAAATAGATGGGTAGTTATTCAACTGTTAAAGGATATATATAGACATCCATATATTCTGACACTATAACCCTAATCGACAACACTGTTGGCTTATGTTTCCTCTTCCTGCCGTCAAAACGCATGCGTACGGGCACGTTTTCCATGTGGTGCTGCAGATTATCAGTCAACAATTCTCTTCCCATCCTAGAACTACTATTCAGAAACTCCTGTCTGTGTGCTATTTCCACCTTAGAGTACACTTTCCTTTTCTTTTTCTGGGGTACACGTTAATTTCCACATCATCGGATTGTCCAAACTAGCTAGGGTACTGAACCTTAACAACTAATCTATTAATTCGTTAATACAGGAGCAATTCAAACTGCTATTTTTTGGCAAAAAAAAAAAAGAAAAAGAAAAGTCTATTAGCGAAAACTCTTTGGCTTTCCTCAGGTTTTCTCCCCTTTTTATTCTCAATTTTTCAAATTTGAATTTTTCAAGAGTTGATGTTTGAACACATGCATGTCTAAGAAGTAACACACATATCAACCAAAAATGGGGATCAAAGGATGTCATTTAGGCCTTCTACCGATCAACCCTTTAGAAAAAAACCAGTTCAGATTAGTTCGTTCATTTATGGTGAAAAACAACCAGTTTGTTCCCGGGATTTTGAACCCTAATTGCAAGTAGAGTTTGAAAGCCTATCGATAATAGACTAATCGCTGTCGGTTAAGTGAAATTCTCGGAGGATATTGGATTTAGAAAAAGAGAAGCTGTTGAACGGTATAGCATCTCCAACAATTCTTCTTCTTCTCTCTCACTCCCGCTCTCTCTTGCTCGCTCGCTCTCGCTCACCCTCACTCTCTCGCATCAACAGCCAAAGGGGATGGTGCCGCCACTTGTCGTTAGGTTCACCGTGCCCCTCGGGTGTATAGGGAGACCAGGGCGGTGGTGGCCCAAGAGGGAGGGCAGGATAGCAAGGTAAGGGCCAAGAAAACATTAGGTTAGATAGGGTGTCCAGCGGGGGAGAGGGAGCTGGTGGCGTAGCGAGGTGACGAGCTTGCCACCGGTCGTAGGGGAGGCAGGGGTGGGAGAGGGGGCGGCGACAGAGGAGGCACGTAGAGCTATGACCGGCGTAGCGATGGTGGCGGCGGAGGAGGGATATAGAGGTAAGGAAGAGGAAGGAGAGAGAGAGAGGGAGTAGGCAGGGATAGCAGCCGGAGCTAATTCAGATAGTATAACATCCACTAGTCGCTCTCTTTAGAAAATTGCTCCTCCTTTTGTTTAGTTCAATTTTCGATTTCATAGTTTTAACTGTACCTATTCAAGAATCAACTGGTGATAACCAATGGATCATTAGACGAGACATGGATATGTCAGTCAGATTTGTGAGACTTGACATGCATGATGGATAAATTTTTAATAATCATCTGAGATCAGGAGTTACAACATTATTTACAAGGCCTCATCCATCCCCAGCAAGTCCATCAAATATGATATATCCATCGACCATCCAACAGTCCACGTAGGAACTTGTGCATGATTGTGCTTAGGGCCTTAGGCATGCATTAGTTTGCACTGGATATTTATATGCGTCCTTTTCAAATTTAAGCTAGCAAACCATTTAGCTCATTTCTTTCCAAATTGTATTTAAATTGTGATTATTTTTTACACATGTATGGCTTCCACCTTCCAAATCTCCACCCGAATCTGATCCATCCATCACTCATCCAACACTCCACATAGGAATTCACGCATGATTACGCCTAGACTTGCATAAGTTTGCACCGGATATATATGCCCCTTTTTCAAAATGTGTTTAATTTTGAGTAAGCAAATCGTGTACTTCTCTCGGTTTAAACTAGAACAGGAAGAACAGGCAGGATTTGCATCCATGGCTGCAAATCCAACTAGAGCTAGAACACTTCATTGGGAGGATTAATTAGTATATATCAGAATGAGGGTGCATACTTCATATGCACAATTCTATAGTCTTATACAATATTTTCGTAACATCGTAAATCCAATACATATATTTCAAATTTGCTAACAATATAATACAAATAGTTTTAAGATCTTATAAATTTCAAATCATCAAAATCGGAATCAATTCAATTCACGAATTTAACCTATTAAAAAAATAATCTTCTAACATTTTCTTAATTTTTTTGAGGTGCCGATGTATACTAGCACCCCACTAGCCTATGGTATATGTAGGTTGCACTCCAGCATACCTATTGACCTGCTTGACAGTGACGAGTGAAGCTTGTACTCTTAGCAATTTAAGTCACTGGTGAGGATGGCTGCTGACCAACAAGAGATCAAACCAACCACCTGGAAAAAGTAATCTTGTACGTTGGCGTTGTCCAATTGAGTAAGGAAGTAATACGATGATAGGAAAAGCGCAGCAAGGGCCAAGGGGGGAGGAACCTTGTGCAGCTAGCAAGCCTGCCTCCCCCTTTCCAAAAGCGCTTTGGAAGAATATCTTCCTCACTTTGTTTTGCACTCAAGGTGTTGGGATGAAATTGGAATTTATGTTGCGAAATCTACGCAATCTCATTGTTTAATTATTCATTCTAAATTAGACGGCTAAGATGAGAGCCCGCTTAATGGATTTCACCCAAACTCTAGAGAAGTTGCCGTCGAATCCCTCGGGTAGAACACGTGTCCTAGATCATATAGTAACACACAGGGTAAAATTGCAAGAATATAATTTCCCTATGTAAGAGTATTCAAGATCGGCTTTATACCTGTCCTGAAATAAATAACAATTTTCGGGAGAAAGCAGGAATTTCGATGGAAAATCGAAGGAAACGGATCAATTTCTGCAGGAGAAAGATCAACACGTTCCAGAAGACCTGATTTTCCATCATATATGTCATTCCGAACAGAAAGCCCAGAAATTGGATTCTCAGATGACAGCCGATTAGCTATTCTTTTTTCCATCTGGACTAAAATCTTATGTGCTTTACAAGGAGGAAAGCCTCTGGCCCACCCCTCCTCCACTTGGTCCTTGATGCAATGCATATGCACCGCGCCTATCCCTTCCTTCCTTCCTTCCCTCTGTATGCTTCCAAGATTTGAAAACCGCTCTCTTTAGTCCACAGATAAAATGGCTGCCTTCCCATCATGCTCATCTCCTCCTCACAATCATCCCCCACATCACAGATAAGGGGCATGCTGCAAGTTCTGTGCTGCACAAGCATACCTGCCTGCTCCAGCATCAAAAGCCTCCATTTAATCCTGCCGTCTTGTGCTGCTGGCGCACAAACACTTTCTTTGTTCTTCCACAACTCCATTTGGCCCGTCTTTTTTCCACTGGACAACTGTATAAGTCCCCTTCATATCCTCCTACATTTTGGAAATTCCTAGTCGCCATCCTCCATTTGTGTTCTTGACCCTCCTTTGCCATTCTCCATTTGTGTTCTTGATCCTCCTGGGTGGTATCGTGTTAGTTCCAAGAACAGATTGGGGCAAATCAAGAAAGGGAAGAAGAACCTGTCAGGAAGGCAGACAATGCTAAGCTCGAGATCAGAGGTACCTTTGCTTCATCTGTATTGTAATCTGCCAAATCCTGAATATGTTAAGTAGCTCTTATCTTTTTGCTTCTTGTCTGGCCAAGCTTTCTCTAAATATTCTTTATGTTAGAACTCAATCTAATATTCTTTGTTTTTGCACCTCACAGATAGCGTTGCTGAAAATCCTCCAAACCAGGTGATGAGTATTGGATAGTACAACCAGAGAGCCAAGGAATTCTAATCAGAAGACTCACAATCTTCAGGAACCAAGAGAGCCCAGAAAAAAAGAGTAAACTCAGATTTGACAACATTTTTCCATCTTGGTAAAGAGAAACAAGAAACCTGCTAGCTTTGTTACATGTTGGTTGAGCCGCTCATGACATTGGAGACTCAGCTCCTCAGAGACCGGACGACACAGAGGAGAAGGCGTCACGTGATGACCGGGCCAAATGCCGCAAAGGAACAGGAGCAGCAGCAGCGACTGGATGTGCCTGACGGCGGGAAGGCCTCGCCGCCGTCCGGCTACTTCAGCGCCGAGGCCTTCCTCGTGCTGGCCTGCGTCACCGTGTCGCTGCTCGTGCTCCCGCTGATCCTGCCACCGTTGCCGCCGCCGCCATCGCTGCTGCTGCTGGTGCCGGTGTGCCTGCTCATGATGCTTGTGGTGCTGGCCTTCATGCCTTCAGATATGAGGAGCATGGCCTCATCCTACTTGTAACTAGGCCGCATATACAGGGAAATTTTTTTTCTCTATTCTTTTTTTTGTTTGTTCGTTTTGGCTTTGTTTGTGTATCACATAAGTGAGTGCAAGAAAAGAAAAAAAAATTCGCAGAGACTGGAAAGTCAGTAAACAGATCAGAATGGTAGTATGGTATTTGCATCTGATTGGATTCAACTTTATTGTATTTCTTCAACCAAGTTGTGTATTGTAGATTTGTAGGCTCGTCTAAGAAAGAAAGAATAAAGATATGTATCGTAGGCCATGTTAATATAAGGGGATAAAGGACATGAATGTTAGGTAATTTTGGTTTGACGTCTATTTGATTTTGATTATTGACTGAACTACCAAGGTCACCTACAATAGTATGATATATGACGTCTATAAGTTTTGTTAACATTAGAAGAGGAGAAGAGAGGAGGAGGAGAGAGAGAGTAGTTGTCACTTCGTGAATAGATGTGCTCAAACCCTTAAATTTAGGGCATATAGACATCACAAAAACACTTTTGTATGCATTACTGTCTATTAACAAATTTTTCATGCCATATTAAAAGATTGTAGGGTCTTATAGAGATAAACTTAAGAAACAATCCATTATAAAAGTTGTCAATAGTTTTGTTGAAGTTGTCTTTAGTTTTATCTCCAAATGACATAGATGAATATATAGACAACAGCCGTTTCTATTATTATACATGCTCTAAAAAGAGGTGGGCGTATCCGTGCATGTTTACATTTTTTTTTCAGATGTAAGATGCTGGTGAGGAACAAAACACTTCTAAATCATCAACTCTATTTTTTGCAAGGAAGTTCATCGACTATTAGATAAGTTGATCACGAAGGCTCCTCCAATCTCCATTGACTGTCACTTTCCAAGAAGCACCTGACTGATAATGCTGTGTCTCATGACAAAATTAACTTTAGTGCCCTGTTTTTAAGTGGAAGCTTAAAGGTAGATCTTTGTTGTATGGACGGCTCGGATTGGCCTATCACATTCTACTTCGCGTTCGGACCAATTAGGACTGTCCATTTCTGACTCGACGGCTCATATGCTCCTCACTTTCCCGACATTTCCACATAAGAAAAGCTTCCTATTGAAGTGGTGTCCATCTAGAAAGAATTGCGGCGGGTAATTAAGAGATAACTCGACACGAGAGGAGACAAGCTTCCGTGGGTGAAGCATCAGTGTCCCATCAGGTTAGTAGATTGACAATCACTAATGGAGGATCGGTTCTCGATCACTTGACATGTTGGAGGTGCAGACAGTAGCTGAGCCTGAAAGCGTAGAATGCAAAAATTTAGCTTGTAATTCCATCTTGGTTCAGATTGTAACTCTTTCAAGCAACTTCAATTTGGTTTATATTGTAAAATTCCATCTTTTGGAAGAACCACTAGGCAACTAGGCGTGTTAGCCAAAATTTAGCTAGTACCTCTACTACTTATAAATACAACTCGATGATGGTCGCCGTCTACCTTTAGAGCACACTATCCGTCAGATCTGGTGCAAACGGGTGAGATTGAAGCAGATATAACCGTCATTGCCCTGTTGCCTCCTGCACGTGTCTCACCTCCCCATTCACCTCTCAACGAGCACACCACCACCACCCCTGTCACCTCACCCATTTTACTCTAAACTAGTTGCCTCCTGCACGTGTCTCACCTCCCCATTCACCTCTCAACGAGCACACCACCACCACCCCTGTCACCTCACCCATTTTACTCTAAACTAGCAGGTTGCCACCGTCCACCGTCCCCATCCCGCTATCGTCCACCGCCCCATCCACCGCAAACAACAGCGTAACACCGCCGAGATCCACCATCGGGTATCCCCCATGCCACCTCTCCTACAAGACATCCACAAGTCCCGAATCTAGTCGGATGTGATGAGGAGGCTAGATCTGGTGGGCACCATCGATGGAGGTGCCACCCCAAGTCCCGGATCTGGCTGACGGTGTCCACGACAGTGCACAATACCATAGGACAGATCTGACCAGATGTGATGATGATGTTAGATCTTGTGGGCGCAGTCGATGGAGGTGAGTGCACATCAGCACCAGAGGCAGAGAGAGGCCAAATCTGGTGGGCACCATCTAGGGAGATGCACATCCCCATCAGACATGAAGGTAGATACCGGTGGTGGCAACCATGGAACAAATCTAGCATTGATGGTGTACCAAGGCAGTGGTTGTGCATATCAGCCATTTCAACATTGCACGTAGTGCCTCATCATCTCATTCTCCTTCCTAGCCGGGGTGTCTCGATCTTCTCCTTGCTTTTTGCTAGCTGGTGATAGAGGTAGAGATGATGGCGGCCCTAAAAGAGATGGTGCGAGGTGGTAAGGTGTAGCATCTAGGCCCCTAATTCATTTTGGATTTGGTAATTAATGATAATCATGATTAAATGACTAACATTTTTCTTTGAGGTTATGAAAATAGAGTGGTCCTAGACACGGCACGCAATGAAGCAAAGAAATGAAGCTCAAAGAAGATCAATGCATCAAGCTTAATTGCCAAGGTATAAAAATTAAGGACCTTTTCATAGCTTTTGCTGATCTTTGAGTTTTGGAAAAAAGATCGGGTTGCTAGACTAGGTGCCGTACTATTAAGAGGGATCTTGGCCAGTAGCTTAATGTGGATTATGTCTAATGACTCAAATCATGTTCACTAAGTCTTAGAAGTTTTTCTAGTTGAGTCATTTTAAAAATCTGAGAAAATGTTGTCATGGCCGGTGCTATTGACCATGTGAGAGCGGTGCTACCACTGGGTTAGTAGTATCGGGTAAGTAGCCGGTACGTTTTGAACAGAAAGGTTATTTTTGGGTTTTTAGGCTGGCTGGTGCTACCACCCATGTGGGAGCGGTATTACCGCAGGTGCGGTAGTACCGCCAAAGGATGGTGCGTTTTTTCTAGAGAAGGTTGTTTTTGGCCAATTTCCACCAACCGGTGCTACCGGCCATGTGGGAGTGGTCCCCAAAAGGTGGTGTGATTTTTCTAGGGAAGCACACAAATCGGCAGCCTTGAAAAAATTGAGGCCGATGCTATCGGCCCTAGTTGGGCTGTAGCAACGACTACTGACTACTTACAGTGCATTTAATACACTGTTCTGACCGTTGAGTTGGCTGCCGGTACTACTAGTCCTACATGAGTGGTAGTACCGGATTTACTGATTTTTTATAGAATAAATCCCCAACGGTTGGAAATGTGACTGAAGGCTGTAAATACCCCTACACCTGTATCTAGAGCTACTCTTGGACACTCATTGAATACCTTGTGGGCTCTAGCAAATCTCCTTTCATCCTTGTGCATTAAATTCTCATTTTGAGGGAATTAGGAGCATTCAAGTGTTGCATTTAGAGTTTGAGCCATTTAGACACTTGATCGACCTCAAACAAGCATCAAGGTTTATTACTCTTGGAGGTTACCACCTCCTAGATGGCTTGGAGGCGTGAGAACTGGTGAATTTCTCAAATGAGCTTGTGAGAAAGCCCGGTGGTTTGTGAAGGTCGGAGCTCGCCTACTCGGAGTGGGAAGAGCTACCTATAGTGGTCGAGGAAGGCTCATGTGTGCAAGGAGCCGACTTGAGTTGGTCAAGCTACCTCAACGTGGATTAGGGGACCGGCAAGTCTCTGAGACCACAGGATAAAAATTGTGTTTCTTTCTTGTGGTTTGATCACTTATATTTAATTTGTACAATTTACATTCCTAATTGTCTTATCATTTGATTTTGTGCATAGGATTGTCATTTTGCTTAGACTTAGCTAGTTGTCTTATCATTTGATTTTGTACCTAGGGTTGTCATTTTGCTTAGACTTATCTAGTTGATGCACTTAGTGAAACCTAGTTGATTTAAGTTTTAATTGTCAAAAATCTTAATTCTAGCTTTGCTTGATCATTTATTGCAATTAGAGCTGAAGAATTTTAAAAACCTCCTATTTACCCCCTCTAGTCGGTTATCCTTGATCCTACAAGTGGTATCAGAGCTTGGACTCTCTTTCGAGGCTTTACAGCCTAGAGAGTAAAAGATGGCTAGCGACGGGTTTCCATAGGCAAAGCACCTTTCTTTGATGGCATTAATTATGCGTATGGAAAATACGCATGTTCGTTTATCTTGAGGCCATGAGCCCAAGCATATAGAGAATTGTAGATGAGAGTTTCGCTGCGGGATTAAATCCCACACTCACCATTGATCAAGAAGAGCGAAATTCTCATCTCAATACTCAAGCTATAAATTCTCTATTTGGAGCCTTGAACGCGGATGAGTTCAATCGAGTGAGCAACCTTGACATCGCTCATGAGATTTGGACTTACTCTCTCAGAAATCCATGAGGGAACATCCTTGATCAAGGAGGCTAAATTGCATATGCTTAGGATCAAATATGAGAGTTTCATTATGTTGTCCTATGAGAACATCAATAAGATATACTCAAGGCTCAATAATATAGTGAATGAGCTCAAAGGCCTTAAAGAGTCACTAACCGATCTTGATGTTGTTCGTAAGATGCTTAGGGCTCTACTGGTCAAATATGAGACGTTGATGACATTGTTCCTCAACTCTCCCAGTTACCAAGGATAACGTCAATCAGACTCCTCGAAAATCTGATCACTAATGAGCTCTACAAGAAGGACAAGGAGGAGCTCTTAGAGCAAAGTTCTACAAAGAAGAAGAACATTGCTTTCCAGGCAAAGACGGAGTCAAGCGATGAGGTGCTTGATGACTTCGAAGAAGAAACCAAAGAGGAGATGGCTCTCCTCGTGAGGAGAATAAGAAGGTTTATGAAGAGGTGCTCAAGCTCAAACGCCTCTCATAAATTCAAGAAGGGACAACACTCTAGCAATAACCGCTATGCTAACATTCGGTGTTATGAGTATGATGAGAAGGGGCACATCGCCTCTCATTGTCCCAAGAAGAAGGATGACAAGGTCAAGTCACCCAAGAAAAAGCCATTCCAAGGCAAGAAGAAGCTATTCAAGAAGCTTCACAAGGATGGCAAGGGTGAGGCTCACATTGGAAGTGGGATTCCGAAGAAGAGTATTCAGATTCCGACTCATCCGATGATGGCACTCCTTCCAAGAAGAAGGGTCTCGCCGGAGTCGCCAACAAGGAGGCTACATCACCATTCGTCACTCCTCTTTGTCTCATGGTAAAATGATACCACAAGATAAAAACTAATGATGATGATGAGCCATCCTACGATGAGCTTATGGACATGCTTGAGGATTTGAATAAGTACCTTGGCAAGGAGAAGTCCAAGCATAAGGCAATGAGAAAGGAATATCTCTTGCTCAAGGACTCATATGAGGAGCTAAAGGAAGCTCATGAGACTCTTCTTCTCAAGGATCATTCAAAATCTCAAAATGATGTAGGAGTTTCTTGCAATATCCTTGATGATATGTCTAGACTAGAAAATTATTCTTTTTATATATCTAAGTCTAGTGTATCAACTTCATATGATGACTTTCTAGATATGCCTTCTAACTTATGTTCTAGCTTAATTTCTATTTATGATAGTAACAATTTAATTGTTAAGAACAATGAGCTCAAGGAGCAAGTGAGCAAGCTAAGTAGGAGTTTGGATCGGTGTTTCAAGGGTAAGGCAACCCTTGACAAGATCTTGAACAATCAACATTGCTCCTACAACAAGGAAGGACTTGGGTTCATTCCCAAGAAAGGTAAGAAAATGAGCAACAAAGCTCCAAGGTTTGTGAGATCTAATGAAAAGCTTTGCTATAAGTGTCACGATGTGGGACATATAGCAAATGATTGTCCATTAGGTAAAGCTCTTAAGAATAATATTTATGATTCATACTATGTTCTTAGGAAAAATAGCAATGGTAGAGTTGTTGCAACATTTGTTAGCACTCCTACACTTGGTCATAAAAAGAATGCCATTTGGGTGCTCAAAGCTTTGGTTACTAACTTCCAAGGACCTAAACGAATTTAGGTACCTAAAAAGGTTTGATCTTTTTTTGTAGGTGAACTACAACACCGTTGGATGGCATTAGGTGTTGGATAGAGATTGCACTCAACACATGACCGGAGACCGGAAGATGTTCACCACATTTGAAGTCGGGAGTTGTCAACATGACAAGATCACATTTGGTGACAATAGCAAGGGAAAGGTAATAGAATTAGGTAAAATTGCTATCTCGAACGACCTTTCCATTTCAAATGTCTCATTAGTTGAAATATTAAATTTTAACTTGCTATCCGTTGCTCAAATTTGTGATCTTAGTCTTAGTTGCACATTTTCTAGAGATGGTGTTGTAATTTCTAAAGAAAATGACAACTCCTTGGTGTTTACAGGTTTTAGATTTGAAAATCTTTATTTAGTTGACTTCACCTCAAATGAGTCATGTCTTCAAACATGTTTAATTGCGAAAACCTCCTTAGTGTTGGTTATGGCATAGAAGGCTAGCTCATATTGGGATAATTCAACTCAAAAAGCTTTTGAAGTATGATCTAATTGTGGGATTGAAAGATGTAAAGTTTGAGAAAAATAAATTGTGTAGTGCTTGCCAAGTCGGTAAGCAAGTTACTAGTTCCCATCCTTCCAAGAGTATCATATCCACATCTAAGCCATTGGTACTCTTACATATGGATTTGTTTGGCCCAACAACCTATAAGAGCATCAGGGGCAATTCTTATTGTTTAGTCATTGTATATGATTGTTCAAGGTATACTTGGGTTTTCTTATTAGATGACAAATCCGAAGGCTTCGGTATTTTCAAAAGTTTTGCAAAAAGGGCTCAAAATGAATTTGATTTCAAAATAAAGAAAATTTGTAATGATAATGGTTCTGAGTTCAAAAATACAAGAATCGAAGATTATTGTGATGAACTTGGAATAAAACATGAGCTTTCCACTACCCACACTCCAGAGCAAAATAGAGTTGTAGAAAGAAAAAATTAGACATTAATTGAAATGGCAAGAACAATGCTTGACGAATATGATACTTCCTATAATTTTGGGCGGAAGCTACCAATACTGCTTACCATGCAACAAACCATCTTTATTTGCATTGTCTTTTGAAAAAGACTTCCTATGAGCTTCTCATTAGAAGAAGACCGAATATCTCTTATTTTCGTGTTTTTGGTTGCAAGTGTTTATTTTGAAGAAGTGTGTTTGGCTCTCAAAATTTCAAAGTTGGTGTGATGTTGGTTTCTTGCTTGGTTATTCTTCGAATAGTAATGCGTACCATGACTTCAAACAAACCAAGGGTTTAGTTGAAGAAACGTGTGATGTTGAGTTTGATGAAACTAATGGCTCTCAAGAAGAGCAAGAAATTTTGGATGATGTAGGTGATGAAGGCTTGAGACAAGCAATGAAGAATATGAAGCTTAGGGATATCAAGCCAAAGGAGGAACAAGAGGATCAACCTACATCCACTCAAGTTGAGCCGTCTACTTCTGCAACGCCAAGTCAAGCTCAACCAATTGAGGTGGAAGAAAAGGAGGATGATCAACAACTTCAAGCCCTACCTCCAAGAATTCATCATGCTATCTCAAATAATCATCCAATAGATCAAATATTGGGTGACGTTAGTAAGGGTGTTCAAACTCGATCTCATGTTGCTTCATTTTGTGAATATTACTCTTTTGTATCTTCTTATGAACCCTCTCATGTAGATAAAGCTTTAAATGATTCAGATTAGGTAAACTCCATGCATGAGGAGCTCAAAAACTTTACCCGGAATGATGTGTGAACCTTTAGTTCAAAGACCCAAGGATCACAACGTTATTAGCACAAAATGAGTGTTTTGAAATAAACAAGATGAGAACAATATTGCTGTAAGAAACAAAGCAATATTGGTGGCACAAGGTTTCACACAAATCAAAGGCTTGGATTTGTTAGTGTTATGCCCTTGAGGCAATCATTTAGATGATTGTAACATGACTATGTTTATGAATAATAATATGATTATTGGTCCAATGAATGTATATCATTGTATTGATCAACAAGTATGTGACTTGATTATGAAGCTCTTTACTTAATGATGTAATTTGATAAATATCTCTGATCGGATATCATCGTATAGGACTACGATGAATAGATCAGCACATGTAGTGATCGATGATCATGCTTCATAGATCATGGGATATGGAGATATCATCTCTACATTGTGGACCATGTTGAAGAACATGGGTTAGATAGACCCGCTATGGGACACTGCGAGAATGTTTCATTCTTATGTGTCATCAGTGTATCTCATACCTAGAAGATGTATGATCCTTAGACCTGAGATTGTCATATTCCCTACATGTGTAATAGTTTTCCTTGGGGCTATCAAACACTACTTCCTAACCGGATAGTCATAAAGGTAGCTTTCATGTTTACTATGAAACGTGCAGAGGAAGTGAGCGATCAAGATGGAATTTGCCACTCCAATGAAACAGAGATATATGACAAGGCCACTCGTGTGATATGATTAAGAAAGTGCATGGCCATGCCGTGATTGAGAGTCAATCACAACTTATTAATATATCACGGACACGAGAGATGGATTGAATCATCAAAGGATGACATGCTTCTCGCCTTGAGATCAATCTTCATATACTTGGCAAAGGGATTATTACATGAGTTCTTTTGATAGGTTCATTCGATTTGATCACAGTATGTTTGGGAGTTGGCATACTTTGCAAGAAGCCGCTACCAACTATTGGATTGAAAAGGAGTTTTCGAATCCATGTCCAAACGTATGTGAACCGCAGGTCACACACTTAATGGTGGGACGCATTAATTTGGATTGGATCCGTAATTAATGAACCTCGTGGGCTTAGCATCTTTGGTGGGCCCTGGTTTAGGGTTTCATCTCGTGGCTATATAAGGAGGGAGGAGGAGGCGCGAGTGTGCTTTCCACGGTTTAGGTTTGATTCACTTGAAACCCTAGCCTCCTCCTCTCGCTTTGCCCCGCCGAGCGACTAGGTGCTTGCACACGACGCACGGCGTTCCATCTCGGACGTGTGGACTCTGCGGTGACGCTGCTGCGATCTGCGGCGTGGGAGGACGATCCACGGCGAGGCGAGGACGATCCACTACATCGACGCAACGGCTGCGGCGAGGATGAACCACTACATCGACGCGAAGGATTCCATGGCTCGCGTCTAGTGGTAATCTTATCTATGATCCCCTTCTTGCGAGTAGCTTTCTGGTTGCGCGGTAGTTTTTTTTTTGTGCTAGTGTAGCATACCGCGTTTCCCTACAGGATTTTGGTGAAATTTTTGCACGTGTGGTTAGATTAGAAGCCATTCGTATCTTGCTTGCATTTGCATCTTGTTTTGATATTAAGTTATTTCAAATGGATGTGATGAGTGCATTTCTAAATGGACAAATATTCGAGTTAGTATTTGTTGAACAATCTCCCGATTTTGAGAATCCTAAAAATCCAAATCATGTTTACAAGCTCTCTAAAGCGCTATATGGACTCAAACAAGCTCCTAGAGCATGGTATGAGCGTCTTAGAGACTTTCTACTTTCAAAAAGATTCAAAATTAGGAAGGTTGATACAACACTCTTCACTAAAATAATAGATGGAGAATTCTTTGTATGCCAAATTTATGTTGATGATATCATTTTTGGTTCTACTAATGAAGATTTTTGCAAAGAATTTGGTGATATAATGTCTATGGAATTTGAGATGTCCATGATCGTAGAGTTGAGCTACTTCCTAGGACTTCAAATCAAACAACTCAAGGATGGGACTTTTGTGAGACAAACTAAGTACGTAAAGGATCTACTCAAGAGATTTGGCATAGAGGACACAAAGCCCATCAAGACTCCCATGGCATCCAACAGGCATCTAAACCTCAACGAGGGAGGTAAACCGGTAGATCTAAAGCTTTATCGTTCCATGATTGATAGTTTGTTTTATCTTACTGCATCTAGACCCGATATCATATTTAGTGTTTCCATGTGTGCTCATTTTCAAGCTTCACCTAAAGAGTGCTATTTAGTGCCCGTTAAAAGAATTCTAAGATATTTAAAGCATTCCTCAAATATAGGCCTATGGTATCCTAAAGGTGCTAAGTTTGATTTAATTGGATATTTTCGGACTCAGATTATGCGGGTTGCAAAGTGGATAGGAAGAGCACATCGGGAAGTTATCAATTCCTAGGTACATCCCTTGTTTCATGGTTTTTTAAGAAACAAAATTCTGTTGCCCTATCCTCCACCGAAGCTGAATATATATCCACTGGTAGTTGTTGTGCTCAATTGTTATGGATGAGGCAAACTTTGATGGATTATGAAATAAATCTTAGAAGTGTGTCTCTTTTATGTGATAATAAAAGCGTCCGGTCCAACACTCAAGAACTAAACATATAGATATCCACCATCATCTTTTAAGAGATCATGTGAGCAAAGGAGATATAGTCATTAGCCACATAAGAATCGAAGATCAATTAGTGGATATCCTTACCAAGCCTTTAGATGAAGCCCGCACTTGCAAATTGAGGAATGAATTAAATGTCATAGATATCTCTATTGTTGCTTGAATATTTGCACTATGGTTGATCCTTAATTTGGTGTTATTTGCTTTTATTCTAATTTCTAATCATTTTGATGAGCAACACATTAAGGGGGAGTATCATACAAGTCATATGTATACTACATCCCTAAAAATGTGAAAATATCAAATAAGTGCAAATATTTCTCAAAAAGAAGACTCTAGACCCTTTTAAGTCAAAATTATTTAAAATTATCCTATTTTGAAGTTCAATAAACTTCTTCTTCCAAAACTCTCATTTTAAAAATATAAATATTTAAACTTCATCTCTTCAATATATTTATCTAAATAAACTCTCTTTATTTTGTAATAAAAGTCAAAATGCTTTTGGACAATGTCTTACTCTTTTAACTTCCTCAAAATTCAAAATTTGGTCTATATTGATCTAATTAATACAATTTGTGAGTTATTACCTTTGGAACTAGAATATTAATATGGCTAGTCTTCTAAAAGGTATTTTAAAACTCAAACATGCCAAAAAAATTGATGCTTCCTCTTTCAAGTGTTTCAATTTCAAAATGATCATTTGTAGTCTCTCAAAAGCCTATTTTGGTAAAAACCATTTAAAAAGTTAGGTTCTTGATTATTTTATCAAGTTGGAATGCTCATACATGTTTATCATCGAGAGATGATGTCATTAGAGCTATTCTCAACTCTTTTCTATCCTCTTCAGCTCTTTGGGCTGTCAGGAGCCGTATGTAACACCCTAATTTTTGCTCTAATTTAAAAGTTTGAAGTATTTTTTATTTTTGAGAAATTTTGGAAATTTATTTAAATTTAATTGGATTTACTCAAATAGGGTTTTTCTTGAAAAAAAATTGAATAATGGAAAAGTTTTTGCAAAGTTTTATTGAAAATATTTTAATTGAGTTCCAAATATCTCAAAGTAATTTCTGGAATTTTTCTAGAATTTTCTCGCTATTTTAAAAGCCCCAAATGATTTAATTGAATTTCGGAATTATTTTAAATGTGAAATGTTTTAAAATCACATGAGCGATAATGGGCCGAGCCCATTCTTGTGCGTGTCATGCCCGCCCCGCCGAAACCCTAGCGCCGCCTAGCCCAAGCCATCCGATCCGGATCGCGCGCTGTCGCGTTTGCCACGTCGCGCCGCGCGTGAGCCGCCGGATCGTCGCCGACGAACGCACGAGGATCGCGCCACGTCGCCCCGCGAGATCATCGGAGGCGTGGCGTTGATGGCGTGACTTTCGTCGGCCGTTTCGCGCACGTCGAGGCAGCCCTTAAGTCCCGTTGAAGGCGTCGTGCGAGGCTTTCACTCGCATCTTTGACTCTCGCGACGCACGCCGAGACTCCTCTAGCGCCCGTACGAGCTCGCCGTAGTTGCTTCTTTGTGCCGCCGCTGTTTTTCGTCGTTTGCTTCGCCGCCGGTTTCTCTCCGCCGTCGCCAAGGTCACCGGAGTAATCCTTCCGCCACGCCGCGTCGAACGAGCCACTTCATCACGCCGGAGAAGCCCTGTAGCGCCGTGGGCTGCGTCATCTTCCTCGACTCCGGTAGCCTTTTCTTCTGCGCCGCCATCGCCTTCACTGAGCTTCGTCGTTCGTCCGATCTTCATCGCACGCTTCTGGTTCGTCCACGTCACCCTTCTTTGTGTTCTTCTAGAGTAGATCTGTACCGTTAGATCTGGATTGAACGGTAGAGATTAGATCTAGTCTCTGTATCTTAGTTTCATCTCAGCTGTTGGATCGTTAGTGTACGCGTAGGATTGAGCCACGTCGCGCCATGAATAGTAAACAGCTCCGGTAACCTGTTGGATCGGATCTGAACGGTTGAGTTCAGATCTGGTTTTGCCCTAGGATCCGCGCCGTTCAAATTCGAACGTGCGGCGGTGATAGCGCCGCACCTCCAACCAATCGCGTGCGGCCGCGTGTTTCCTTTGACCGAAGCGTGACCAATCTCGGCCGTTGATTCAAACGAGCCGTTGCGATTGCGCCGCGTGTCGCTGCGTATCCGAAGCGTCGTCGAGTCCGCGCGTGCGTTGGCCGTTGGATCCGAGGGGACCGTTCGATGCGTGACGCGTGGCCGTGCGGAAATCGAGGCGTCGTCGAGCCGCGCAGGCATAGGATCTGACCGTCGATTTTAGCGAACGGTCTGGATTTTGCCGCGTGGCTGCACTGTTCTGTGAACCAAGTCCACGGTGGACCAGAGCCGAACCGTGGACCCAGCCCATAGACGAGCAGCGTGGCGGCCTGCAGGCGTGCCACGTGTCGAGATGACGTCAGCGATGACGTCATAAATATTTTTATATATAAAAATATTTCGACCGAAATTCATTTCTGTGCTGACGTCATCATGACGCGATGCTGACATCATATATGCGAATTTCCAGTATAAAAATAATTCAGAAAAATCGGATTTTCTTAATTTCTGTATTTTCAGATTTTATTCAAACTTCAAATGACTATAACTTTTGCATTTTAACTCGGATTTGGGTGATTCAAATTTCTAAAATTCATAAAATTATGAGCTATTTAATGGTGAATTTTATTTGAATTTTTGAGGTCATCTAGTCTTCTGTATTAGCTATTTATTGCATATTTTGTTTTATGCAGCGTGAGACGCAAATTTAGGAAAGTTTCGAGGAAGAATTAGTCGCTCAAGACCAAGCTTCGGAACACGACCAGCAACTCTTTGAAGGCAAGTGATGCTTTGATCATTTTGATCCCAGATTTTAAAATGTAATTTATGCTTTGAAACTATGCATGCTAATTATTTAAAATGAATTTAGATTAATTTGGGATAATGTAGTTAATCAACCCATTTTGTTATGCCACCTTGAATTATTAACTGTATGCCTAAATCATTGTCACCCTAAGTTTGATTATATTAGTTGGATGTTAATATTGTGCCAACACGGGAGGCTAGATCGCGAGTAAATGCTTAGCCTTGCAACGAATCATGAGTGTTCTTTCGGAAAAATGCTACAATATTGATTAAAGACATATTGAATGTATTTTGAAAAGTGGTGTGATGATGCCACATGATGAGATTGAGGTACGCGACCTGTGTGGTTCCAGATCGATGTTGAGTTATTGCCGGCATGTGTTGCACAATAATCAATGGGGTGGGAAATGTTTTAGGCTGGGGCAAGTGGCAAGAGGTGTGTGCACAGTGGGCTGTGTGGCGATGGGTTGATGAGTGATGTGAGTCTGTGTGCCACATTGGGCCGTGTGCCTTTGTTGAGTGTTGGAAGCCTTGCCTTGGTCGGTTATGGACTTCACCTTGCAAGCCTTTGATCCGAGTCACCCGTACAACCACATGTCCGATATGGGACAGACCTAGTTGACTAGGGTTACGATATCTTTCCTCGATACCTCGGGGTGTGATTACGAGGGTGTATCTGTATGGGGAGCGTACGTGCTACGGCTTGGTGCCCATCCAACGGTGATTGGCCGGTCCTATACTTGGCTCTGTGTGAGGAAGTGATAGTGAAGGCAATCTGGGAGAGGTTCTTTGGTTAAGGTAGAAGTCCTGAAAAGCTTTGTTGCGGACATTCACACTGTGGTGGTGGCGGTTGTATCTTGTGGGTAAAGTGTACAACCTCTGCAGAGTGTCAAAACTATTGAATAGCCGTGCTCACGGTATTGAGCATTGCTCGGGATTACTGATCAAGGGTAGATTTTCATAAACAAAACATGGAAGGGTGGCTGTGTGCCAAGTGTTAAAAATGAACTATTATATTGTGTGCCGAGAATCCTCGAGGAAAAACCATTTGAAATTATTATTACGTATAACTATTCCCTTTGCTTTAATCTAACTAAGATATTGGTTAAAAATGTCGCTTGATGCAAAAGAACCATTTAAGCCAATCCTTTGGAATAAGCTCGCATATAGTAATAGCGCCGCATTCATGCATTACTTGTTGAGTGCCTTGTGTACTCACCCCACCTTGCTTTCAACCCCAACATCGGTGGAGGAGACTACACCGGTTTGGGAGGAGGAGTACATCGAGGACACGATGAACTAGGGGCAAGCCCGATCGGTTGCTCTGTGGCAAGATGAAGGCTTCCACGACTTTTACTTATGTTCATTGCTATTTCTTTACTTTGATTAATGTAAGCCTGTGTGGCTAACTTATCGTAAGGAGACCATAAGGTCGTACAACTCGGTTTATATACATGTTTGCACTATTTATTCTTATATCCTTGTGTTTATGCGTGATGTGCAACCCAGTATGCTGTGTGTGCTAGCGTGATCTGGATCGCACAGAATACACAGAGGGTCGGATTTGCGATTCGGGGCCCGGACAGAGGTGGTATCGAGCAGGTTGGTGTAGGTCTTGACCCTAGTTTGGTTGTGCCTAGGAGGGTAAAACTATTTTCTAAAGACCTAATCAACTTGAGCAAGAATGTCAAAGAAATCTCGACTTATCTCTTCTCCTTATTCATACCTATCTTTGAATTTTTATTATTCTCTGTTTAATTTAAACAAGGTTTATTTTGGCGGATGAGGATGATCCATACCTATGGAGAGCGACGGAGGATACGCCGCGGAGTTATGGCGTATGATCTTTGTTGCTCGGAGGTTTTGACAGACCAGCATCGAGGGACTTGGTGGTGCAGGCGAGACTTGGCGTCGCTGGGATGTCAAGATCACGATGTATGCTTGGGAAAGGACGAGGCGAGCCGTCCTATCTACATTTCGGTCGGAGGTCTTCTTTTGAGGTGGAATCCGAGAGGCGGCGCGACGAGCGTCGGCGATTGCGCGCTTACTCCGCAGAGTTGGAGGGCAACGTCTTTCGTCACCATCGCGTCGAGACAATCATTTTGACAGGATGGAGCTTGTGGAGGAGGACGCCACTATCACCCACTGGCGAGTACGTCATCGCCCAGGAGGGCGCCTTGGGCGAGACGATTCGGGAGTTGCAGAGGACCCGCGGCGAGGTCACGGAGGCGAGGATCCAGTGCGGGAGGGCTTAGCCCACTCCATGCGAAGATCCAGGAGTTGGAGATGGCTTTATGCGGACCCGAGCTGAGCGATCCCGGAGTTACGATCCAGATCCGGAGGAGCAGGCAGAGGCACCGGTCGCAGGGAGCGAGCAGCCCGGACCAGCAGAGTCGATGGGGTCTTTTGCACCAGTGCAGAGGTCTTGAGATCGATTCGCCCGATGCGAGCACCCACGGTGTATGCTCGGGAGCCGCGGCAGGTTGGCTCGATGGTGATCGAGTCTAGTAGAGTATAGTGTCGAGACTCGAAGGTTGAGTCGCGTCTTTTTCTTCAGAGTCACCATTAGGTGTGAGTCGTCATAGAGTCCTATGTTTGCTTACTTGTTTTGGGTTGTGAGTGTCCCGTATGCGTTGCATTGCCCTTAGGCACTTGTGAGCAACCATACAGCTTTATATTATATCAATAAAGTGGCTAAATAAATTAATTTACATAAATTCTTCTACTTGTCTATGCTTTCTTCTTTTCTTAACCTTGGAAGCTTGCAACAGATGGTGAGGACACGTGGAAATGTTGGAGCCAGCGGAAGTGGAGCTAACCAGGCGGATAACTAGAATGAAGAGCCGATTCCTCAACCACCGCAGGTCGATATGCAGAACCTGGGAGCCTTCTTGACTGCCCAGACTCAACTTATGAACACGATGGTTCAAACCATGCAGCAGATATCCAACCAAGCTGCTGCGAATGTTCAACCTGGGGTAACCATGGACCACACCCCTACTCGGGTTGTCGGAGTTTATGAGAACCCGTCCACCTACTTTCTCGAGTAACGCCAATCCTTTGAAGCGAGCGATTGGCTAAGGACAATTGAAAGGAAGCGCACATTACCCGGTGTGTAGGACATGAGAGGGTACTCTATGCCTCTCATCAACTCGAAGGGACTGCCGCAGAATGGTGGGAAAACACATGCGACTCGCATGAGGACCCACAGAGTATCACGTGGGAGAATTCACCTCGACTTTCGCCGATTACCATGTACCCAGGGTATCATGGATCTCAAAAGGAGGAATTCGGAGCACGGAGCAGGTGGCGATCGGTGGCGATTACGAACAAGTTCACCCAAGCGGCACGCTACGCACCAGAGGATGTGGCTACGGATAAGGCCAGACAATCCCGCTTCATGAAGGGATTGAATGCGAGGTTGCAGTGGGGTGATCACCCACACATTCCTTGACTTCCAAGAGCTAGTTAACAAAGCTCTTATATTAGAGGACAAGCGCCGAGAGTTGGATGACAACAGAAGCGAGAATGGCGCAACAAGGAGGTCGTCGGGGGCAGAGAGAGAAGGCGGCACCTCAGCAGATTCATCGGTACCGGCCGGAGGAAATGATAGGGTACCACTTTGCCGGCAAATCGCCCGATGGGTCGAATGTTGAGACTCGGCCAGAAGCGTAGCGCAGGTGGAGGAACCTCTCGAGCGATGGGAAGGCGTTGCTATCATTGCAATGAAATGGGGCATTTGCCAATAATTGCCCTAAGAAGGAGGTGTCACCCGGTCCGCTTTAACACGGGAACACACGGCAAGGACTCCGCGCCAATCGTGAACGCGGGGCATCAACGGCGACAACTCCATCCCAAGGAACTGCGAGGCCGAATCAACCACATTACAACGGATGAAGTCCAGAACACCACGGATGTTGTATTGGGTAAGTTCCTAGTAAACTAAGTACCAGCTACTATTTTATTTGATTCCAGAGCTTCGCATTCTTTTATTTCCCAAGATTTTGCTGTTCAAAATGATATGAAAATAGTGAATCTTAAATGTGTGCTTATAGTCAATCCTGGATCGAACTCCGATCTAAAGTAGGATGTTCGGGTAAGACTAATAATTAATGGAGTTGAGTTCTAGCGAACTTAATCGTCCTTAATACCCAAACCTTGGATGTTATCACAGGAATGGATTGGTTAACCAATCACAAAGCGATCTTTGATCTGCGGAAAAGAGTCATATCGATCGAAAGCCGGATGGAAAGAAGATTGAGTTTGAAGCAAAATCGGTGCGGGATGGACAATTGATGGTCAACAGCGTGAAGGCTATCGACTTAGAGGAAGTGCCCATAGTCAATGAATATCCGGATGTTTTCGGAAGATTTACAGAATGCGCGAGATAGAGATATCGAGTTCGTGATAGAGCTGGTTCGAGGACAGCTCCATAGCTAAGAGACCTTACAGGATGTCCACAGAGGAATTGGCGGAAATGAAGAAGCAAATTGAAGAGCTTTGGAAAAGGGATTTATAAGACCTAGTTCATCGCCATGGGAGCACTGTCTTATTCGTCAAGAAGAAGGGCGGGAGTTTTAGGATGTGTATAGACTATCATGCACTCAATGATGTGACGATAAAGAATAAGTATCCTCTACCCAGGATCGATGATTTGTTTGACCGATTAAGAGGAGCGAGTCTTCTCAAAATTGATCTCCGATCGAGGATACCATCAAGTGAAGATCCGATCGGAGGATATTAGAAGGCGCATTTTCGTCAAGATATGGGCACTACGAGTTTACAAAGTGATGTCCTTTGGTTTGACAAATGCACGGCATATTTTATGAACTTAATGAATAAGGTTTTATGGAATACTTGGACAAGTTAGTCGTCGTATTCATAGATGATATCCTTATCTATTCCAAGATGAGAAGAGAGCACGCCGAGCATGTGAGGCTAGTCCTTGAAAAGTTGAGAGAGCAACGATTGTTTGCGAAATTTAGCAAATGTGATTTACGGAAGAATAAGGTTGAATTTCTTGGACACATAATGACAGCGAGAAGGAGTTGCGGTAGATCCAAAGAAAGTGGAGACGGTTCTACATTGGGAGCAACCAAGTCGGTAACCCAAATCCGTAGTTTCCTTGGAATGGCGGGTATTACCGTCGATTCATCGAAGGATTCTCTACGATTGCGAGACCTCTTACGCAATTGTTGAAAAGGAAAGGAAATTCTTATGGGCCTTTGAGTGTGAGAAGAGTTTTGAGAGTTGAAGAGGAGATTAACATCGGCTTTGTACTAGTTTTACGGCGTTCATCAAGACTTGACATTTATTGTGATGCATCGCGTCGAGGATTGGGATGCGTGTTGATGCAAAATTGGAAGGTAATTGCCTATGCATCGAGGCAATTGAGACCACATGAGGAGAACTATCCGACTCATGATTTGGAATTATTGCCGTGGTGCATGCACTAAAAATATGGCGTCATCATCTCATCGGAAATAGATGTGAAGTGTATCTGAGATCATAAAAGTCTTAAGTATATCTTCACGTAAGTGACCTAAATATGAGGCAAAGAAGATGGTTAGAGTTAATCAATGATTATAATATAGGAATTCACTACCACCACGGTAAAGCCAACGTGGTGGCGGGCGCCTTGAGCAGAAAGAACCACCGTGTAAATATCTTTGATGGAAGCAGTCGAGCGAGAATTGTGTAAGGAATTCGAAATTAGAAGCGGAAATAGTACGGAAGGATTCCTAGCAACCTTGGAAGTAAGACCTACCCTGGAAGATCAGATCAAGGAAGGGCAGAAAGATGATGATAAGATCAAAAGAATTAAGGGCAAAATGGATGAAGGCAAAGCAAAAGATTTCAAACTGGATGAACAAGGTACTATGTGGTTTAAAGGCGCATTTGTGTACCGAACAAAGGAGTTGAAGCGATTAATTCGAGGAGGCTCATGACTCGGATACTCAATTCATCCAGAAGTGCGAAAATGTACCAAGATTTAAAGGAAAGATTTTGGTGGCCAAGCATGAAACGAGAAGTCGCCGAATATGTTGCATTATATGACACATGCCAAAGAGTCAAAGCTATGCACCAAAGACCAGCAGGGCTATTACAACCCTTAAAGATACCTGAATGGAAATGGGAAGAAATTAGTATGGATTTCATAACCGGATTGCCCAGAACACAAAGTGGATATGATTCCATATGGGTCATAGTGGATCGCTTAACCAAGGTGGCACATTTCATACCAGTAAAGACCACTTATTCCGGAGACCGGTTAGCAGAACTTTATATGGCACGGATCGTCTGCTTGCATGGAGTACCAAAAAATATAGTGTCAGACAGAGGTACCCAATTTACCTCCAGATTTTGGAGTAAGCTACATGAGGCAATGGGGACTCGTTTGAACTTGATCTGACCTACCATCCGCAGACGGATGGTCAAGCGAGAAGGTTAACGGATATTGGAAGATATGTTGAGAGCTGCGCTTTAGCATATTCCACCTCATGGGACAAGTGTTTGCCTTATCTTTGAGTTTAGCTACAACAACAGATTATCAGCGAGTTCTGAGATGTCTCCATTTGAAGCTTTGTATGGTCGGTCTGTCGAACACCATTGAATTGGAATGAGACAAAGTGACGACATGTTTTGGACCGGACATTCTTCAAGAAGCGGAAGAACAGATCATACGATCGGGGAAAGATTGAAGATTGCACAATCAAGCGGAAGAGTTATCTTGACAACCGTCATGAGGGCGAGCTTTGAACAGAAGATTTTGTGTACCTTAGAGTCACACCTCTCAAAGGAGTCGGGAGGTTCCATGCAAAGGGAAACTTCGCACCCGGATATATCGGACCATTCAAGATCTTGAGCGCAGAGGTGAAGTTGCTTATCGATTGGAGTTACCACAGTCTTTGACAGAGTGCATGATGTATTTCATGTATCACTGGCGAAGAAGTGTCTTGATGCAGGAGGAGCAAACACCTTTGGAGGCAATTGATCGCAAGAAGATCGACTTACAAAGAACATCCGATGAGGATTACGGGCGTAAGGGCAGAGAGACAAGGAACAAGTCAACACGTTTCTGCAGAATTCAATGGAGTAACCATTCGGAAAGTGAAGCCACGTGGGAACGCGAAGAAGACCTGAAGAAGGAGTTTCCTAACCTATTTACGTAGAGCGACTACGAATCTCGGGGCGAGATTACATTATGGGGAGGTTTGTAACACCCTAATTTTTGCTCTAATTTAAAAGTTTGAAGTATTTTTGATTTTTGAGAAATTTTGGAAATTTATTTAAATTTAATTGGATTTATTCAAATAGGGCTTTTCTTGAAAAAAAATTGAATAATGGAAAAGTTTTTGCAAAGTTTTATTGAAAATATTTTAATTGAGTTCCAAATATCTCAAAGTAATTTCTGGAATTTTTCTAGAATTTTTCTGCTATTTTAAAAGCCCCAAATGATTTAATTGAATTTCTGGAATTATTTTAAATGTGAAATGTTTTAAAAATCACATGAGCGATAATGGGCCGAGCCCATTCTTGTGCGTGTCGCAACCGCCCGCCGAAACCCTAGCGCCGCCTAGCCCAAGCCATCCGTCCGGATCGCGCGCTGTCGCGTGTGCCACGTCGCCCGCGCGTGAGCCTTCGGATCGTCGCCGCGACGAACGCACGAGATCGCGCCACGTCGCCGTCCCGCGAGATCATCGGAGGCGTGGGCGTTGATGGCCGTGACTTCCGCCGGCCGTTCGCGCGCGTCGAGGCAGCCCTTAAGTCCCGTTGAAGGCGTCGTGCGAGGCTTTCCTCGCATCTTTGACTCCGCACGCACGCCGAGACTCCTCTAGCGCCCGTCTGAGCTCGCCGTGAAGTTGCTTCTTTGTGCCGCCGCTGTTTTTAAATCGTTTGCTTCGCGCCGGTTTCTCTCGCCGTCGCCAAGGTCACGGAGTAATCCTTCCGCCACGCCGCGTCGAGCGAGCCACTTCATCACGCGGAGAAGCCACAGAGCGCCGTGGGCTGCGTCATCTTCCTCGACTCGTGACCTTTTCTTCGCGCCGCCATCGCCTTCATCGAGCTTCGTCGTCCGTCCGATCTTCATCATGCGCTTACGGTTCGTCCACGTCACCCTTCTTTGTGTTCTTCTAGAGTAGATCATGCACTGTTAGATCGGATTGAGCGGTAGAGATTAGATCTAGTCTCGTATCTTAGTTTCATCTCGGTTGTTGGATCGTTAGTGTGCGCGTAGGATTGAGCCACGTCGCGCCATGAATAGTAAATAGCTCCGGTAAACTGTTGGATCGGATCGAGCGGTTGAGTTGGATCTGGTTTTGCCCTAGGATCGCGCCGTTCAAATTGAGCGTCGGCGGTGATAGCGCCGCACCTCCAACCAATCGCGTCGCGGCGCGTGTTTCCTTTGACCGGCGTGACCAATCTCGGCCGTTGATTCAAGCGAGCCGTTGCGATTGCGCCGCGTGTCGCTGCGTATCCGAAGCGTCGTCGAGTTCGCGCGTGCGTTGGCCGTTGGATCCGAGGGGACCGTTCGATGCGTGACGCGTGGCCGTGCGGAAATCGAGGCGTCGTCGAGCCGCGCGGGCATAGGATCTGACCGTCGATTTTAGCGAGCGGTGCGGATTTTGCCAGCGTGGCTGCAGCTGTTTCACGTGAACCAAGTCCACGGTGGACGAGGCGAACCGTGGACCCACCCATAGACAGAGCGGCGTGGCGGCCTGCGGGCGTGCCGCGTGTCGAGATGGCGTCGTGATGGCGTCATAAATATTTTATATATAAAAATATTTCGACCGAAATTCATTTCTGTCTTGGCGTCATCATGACGCGATCTTCGACGTCATATATGCGAATTTCAGTATAAAAATAATTCAGAAAAATCGGATTTTCTTAATTTCGTATTTTGATTTTATTCAAACTTCAAATGACTATAACTTTTGCATTTTAACTCGGATTTGGGTGTTTCAAATTTCTAAAAATTCATAAAATTATGAGCTGTTTAATGGTGAATTTTATTTGAATTTTTAGGTCATCTAGTCTTCTGTATTAGCTATTTATTGCATATTTTGTTTGTGCAGCGAGCGCAAATTTTAGGAAAGTTTCGAGGAAGAATTAGTCGCTCAAGACCAAGCTTGAACACGACCATCAACTCTTTGAAGGCAAGTGATGCTTTGATCATTTTGATCCCAGATTTTAAAATGTAATTTATGCTTTGAAACTATGCATGCTAATTATTTAAAATGAATTTAGATTAATTTGGGATAATGTAGTTAATCAACCCATTTTGTTATGCCACCTTGAATTATTAGCTGTATGCCTAAATCATTGTCACCCTAAGTTTGATTATATTAGTTGGATGTTAATATTGTGCCAACACGGGAGGCTAGATCGCGAGTAAATGCTTAGCCTTGCAACGAATCATGAGTGTTCTTTCGGAAAAATGCTACAATATTGATTAAAGACATATTGAATGTATTTTGAAAAGTGGTGTGATGATGCCACATGATGAGATTGAGGTACCGCGACTGTGTGGTTCCATCGATGTTGAGTTATTGCTTGGCATGTGTTGCACAATAATCAATGGGGTGGGAAATGTTTTAGGCTGGGGCAAGTGGCAAGAGGTGTGCTGGTGGGCTGTGTGGCGATGGGTTGATGAGTGATGTGAGTCTGTGCCACATTGGGTGTGTGCCATTGTTGAGTGTTGGAAGCCTTGCCTTGGTCGGTTATGGACTTCACCTTGCAAGCCTTTGATCCGAGTCACCCGTACAACCACATGTCCGATATGGGACAGACCTAGTTGACTAGGGTTACGATATCTTTCCTCGATACCTCGGGGTGACAAGACACGTGGGTGTATCTGTATGGGGAGCGCACGTGCTACGGCTTGGTGCCCATCCAACGGTGATTGGCCGGTCCTATACTTGGCTCTGTGTGGGAAGTGATAGTGAAGGCAATCTGGAGAGGTTCTTTAGTTAAGGTAGAAGTCCTGAAAAGCTTTGTTGCGGACATTCACTGTGTGGTGGCGGTGTATCTTGTGGGTAAAGTGTACAACCTCTGCAGAGTGTCAAAACTATTGAATAGCCGTGCTCACGGTATTGAGCATTGCTCGGGATTCTGATCAAGGGTAGATTTTCATAAACAAAACATGGAAGGGGTGGCTGTGTGCCAAGTGTTAAAATGAGCTATTAAAGGTGTGTGCGAGAATCCTCGGGAAAAACCATTTGAAATTATTATTACGTATAAGCTGTTCCTTTGCTTTAATCTAACTAAGATATTGGTTAAAAATCTTGCTTGATGCAAAAGAACCATTTAAGCCAATCCTTTGGAATAAGCTCTGCATATAGTAATAGCGCTGCATTCTGTGCATTACTTGTTGAGTGCCTTGTGTACTCACCCCACCTTGCTTTCAACCCCAACATCAGTGGAGGAGACTACACCAGTTTGGGAGGAGGAGTACATCGAGGACACGATGAACTAGGGGGCAAGCCCAGTCGGTTGCCTGTGGCAAGATGAAGGCTTCCACGACTTTTACTTATGTTCATTGCTATTTCTTTACTTTGATTAATGTAAGCCTGTGTGGCTAACTTATACGTAAGGAGACCATAAGGTCGTACAACTCGGTTTATATACATGTTTGCACTATTTATTCTTATATCCTTGTGTTTGTCTGTGATGTGCAACCCTGTATGCCTGTGTGTGCTAGCGTGATCCTGGACTGGCACAGAATACACAGAGGGTCCGGATTTGCAGATTCGGGGCCCGAACACCGTACTACCAATGATGTGCACCCAGTAGCACTGGAGGAGCAGTACTACCAGCCTGAGGGCAGTAGCACCGTATTTGTCGAGTTCGGAAGTTAAGGCTAGGGTGCAGTGCAACCGAACCCCTATCTTCTCTTTTATCCAGTTCTCTCTCTATCCTCTTCTTTTTTTTCTCAAATCCCTCAAGAATAACTCTTTTGATTCAAGTTCAAATCCGTGAATCTCCTTGGTTCCAAGGTTCTCCCCTCTCCTAAGGTATCTCTTCCTCTTCCTTTCTTGCATTCCCTTTTCTTTTTGCCCTAGGTTTCTTCAAGTTTTGCCCTAGGATCCATTTCTTGGGTTTGATGCAAAATTTAGCAAAAATATGCATAATATGTTGAAATCTCTAGTTAATTTGAGTGGAATGGAGATATATGATGTCTTTTGTTGCATTCCATTGCCCAATCTAATCAAATGACCTAGATTTCGTCAAATTAGGGTTTGGTGCCCGTGCAGCTAGTGCTACCGGCCACAGGAGCGGTAGCACCACCCATGACCGGTGCTACCGACCTGGCATGGGCGGTACCACCGGGTTTGCACCTAAAATGCATATATTTGTTAATTTTTTTTATCAAATTCTATTTTAGGGAAAGTTTTCCTTGATCAAACTCCTTCCTTACCTTATTTATCTAGAAATCATGCCAAGGGCTAAATCCTCTCTCAAACCTCGCGGTAGGGGATCCCTTCGCAAATCAACTAGGAACACAGGTGTTTCTATGCTTTGAAATGACAGCAACAGTGAGGATTCTCAAGCACTTGCAGAAAAAGATTTGGAAGTTAGAAAGCTTGTGCAAGAAAAGCAAGATGCATCGGAATCGAGTGAGGAGGAAGAAGAAGAGGAAGATGTTGAAATGGATGTTAATGAGGAAGAAAATGAAAGTGGATGTGAGGAGTCGGATGAGCAAGAGAGTTTTGATGACTTTGATCCCTCAAAGGATTTGAGAGAAATCAAGGGAGAAAAGTATTATGCATTGAGGCAAACAAATCAATACCTCCTGCATCGAAGTGGAACTAAGGATAAGTTCAGAACCCTATTCCAGTAGAAGGTGTATCACGAGATATATATGAACAAGGAATTTGCTGATCATAAGTGGGTTAACTGGGAACACATTTACAAGGTCTCTTTATTTGTTGGATTTCCCGAGTTATTCCAAGGAGCTAGGCTAGCAGACTATGTTAGCCGGAGATGTGACTATGTTGATGACATGGTGAGATAGTTTTATGCCACTCCACGTACTTGATTCATATGACTTGATCACTTGGATGACGGACACTGCAGTCTACACGGCCTCCAATTAGGAGATTGAGCATGCTTGGGGCATTTTTCACAGAGGATATCCCCACATTCACAATGATCGAGTCCTAGGGCTATCCTGGTAGTTTGAGTTCTATGACCCCACAGCGAGTGTCAGGAGGCCAAGTAAATTGGCCAATCTCCTTCTCACATCTAGCCTGATTAATAGGATCATTAGAGTTACTATTCATCCAAAGAGTGGTAACTTTGATGAAATCCATGGCTATGCTTGGAACATCATGAACAAGATAATGCATAAGTAGAAATTCGATATGGTGGATTTCATGATCAGGGAGTTAGCCTCCTCAGCTTGTGATCGCGGCAAGAGAATCTACCTTTCCCCGTATATCATGATGATAATCAAGAGGGTAACTGGATACAGAGGTGGCTGTGGCAGTGCTCATATGCCCTACAAGCCCCGTGAGGCGCCACCTCAAGCTCTTGGTCAACGATCTCAGCCTCCTCAGTAGTCTCAGCAGCAACATCAAGAAAGAGGGGAAGAAGAGCAAGCTCATGAGGTACCACAGGATCCTATTCTTGCGAGCCTTGCTAGTTTGAGAAATGATATAATGAGTAACTTTGCAAGAATTGATGAATATCAAGCTCAAACTCGTTAGATAGTGAAAGAAGTGAGGGGTCGCATGGATTTCATTGACTCCACCATAAATGACCTAAACACTTCTTTCCAGCAGTTTGGCACTGAGTAGGCTCCTCTTGCTTTCCATCACTATAGGCTTGGTCCCTATGCTCCTCCTCCATCTTAAGTATCTTTGAAGGTACCCCAATTTTTGGTACTTGATGCCAAAGGGGGAGATGAAGTGCAACAAGAATTGAAGAATGAAGAAGTGCAAGGATTGGAAGAAGCTAGTAGTTTAATAGGATTAGCTTATGCCCCTTATATTTATGTTATGTATGTAAGCTAATTGAACCTCATTTGCTTTTGTGTTGGTTGTCGAATGATTGTTGAATGCTTTTGCTTACTTGGTGTTTATGCTTATGTTAAATCATTATGTTTTTTTTATATTGTCATATTAGATTCCATGTATTACGTGCATGTATATTGATATATTCATTGTTCATTCATTCTCTAAATATCATATCCTCGCATTCAATATTAGAGGAAACTCCGCCAAAATTTCAAAAATTCCATAAGTGTGCACAATCCCAACTCATTATCTACATGCACACCTTCAGGGGGAGTTTCAACTAAGTATCATGGCTTTAATAGCATTTTACTCAAAATTTATTCTCTTTCACTTCAAAGAAGTAAAATGCCACTAAAACAAAAATCGTAGAGTACATAACATGATTGACTTGTTGCATACTCAAAAACAATTCAATTCCTTTATATGTGTTGAGGTTGTCATCAATTACCAAAAGTGGGAGATTGTAGCATCTAGGTCCTTAATTCATTTTGGTTTTGGTAATTAATAACAATCGTGATTAAAGGACTAACATTTTCTCTTTGAGGTTATGAAAATAGAGTGGTCCTAGACATGGCAAGCAATGAAGCAAGGAAATGAAGTTCAAAGAAGATCAATGCATCAAGCTCAATTGAAAGACCATGTGGAGGTCTATACTTGTGTGTGATGAGTAATTGATGAGTTTTGAGCTTGGTTTGATTTGAATTGAATTGGATATGAAGCAATTTGAGTGTTGGTTGCTCTTCTTAGTGCTACGGGCCTAGGGGTAGTAGGACCGGACCATTGAGAGCAATTATGATCGATTAATGATTTTGGGATAATCATTGAATATCTTTGTGGGCATTGCTATGTGAAAGGTTTTTCCTTGTCTTTGATGGTTGCAGGCGGCGGTGCTAGGTCATGGTGAGGCGGAGGATGGCCGGGACTAGGCGAGGCGTCGGAGGTCGAGCAGTTGGGAGATCGCGGGAAGATGATCGGAGACAGAGTCCGGGCAAGTCAAGAAGACAAGGAAAGGAGATGATGCTAGCTAGATGCCGCGTGGATCAATGAGGGCCGTCGGATTGAGGTCTAGTTGATAGGTTAGCGGGTCTAGGTAGTATGCTTTGAAAACCGTGCAAGAAAACCTGGTATGCGTGTGGGTTTTGGGTTAGCCCTTACATGGCTGTGTGTATGGGTTAATCCTAGCCCTTAGATGAGTACTCTAGGGTTGAGGGACTCATCCAAGGGTGGTAGGTGGCCCAAGAGTAGTATAAATAGGGGTGGAGGGGTAGCCTCCTCCCCTTGAAGGTTTTGAGGTTTTTGATGCTCCTTTGAGCTTTGCCCACATGAATGTGAGGCTTTGTAACCTCTCCTTCCAGAAATGAAATGTTTCCTCAAATCATTTCTTTTCTTTGTGCATTTACATTACGCATTTAAATTACGCAATTTACATTATGCACTTAAATTCGCAATTAAATTCGCACTTACATTCTTGCAATTTACATTTATGCAATTTGGATTTGCCTCCTCCTTCTAAATGCTGTTCTTCTAGGATGTCTTGAGGGTGTTCATTTGGTTCTACATCTTTCTTACACCCTTGGATAGACTAGAGATCAAGTTTTATCAAATTGCAAATCTGTCCGAACTTGTTCTTGGCAAGAGCGATCAGTGTTTGATTTTTATAAACATATAGAGAACTCATTTTTGAGTTATTCTTATTGGAGAAGGTGTAGGACTCATATATCCATCTGTAGAAAATTTCTTTAGTCCACTGGTTGCACCGTTTGAGAGCTATGAAGTGAAAACCGAGCCTCAAACTTTCTGGTCGAAGTTCCTGACTGTCTATATTGCTTGATTTTTCATTCTTATTCTACAAAGCTTTCTGAGGTTATTTTCGGTGGAGTGTTTCATGACTCAACTGCTCACAGGTACAAAACTTCTCAAAAATTTAGAGCAACAGAAACTCACCAACCACCTGTTCCAACTGAGGACAATTTTTGAAAATCTGCTTTAACTTTTCTGAAAAGAGACTTTGGTGTTTTAGCTTTATCTCTTTTAGAAAAGAAGTCTTTTGAATTGACTCCTCTTTTGTTTTGACACTTGACAACCAAGATTGTGATGAAAAAACCCCTCACATGATTTATGGTTTTTATCCATGCAAGCTAGGGGTACACATAGTTGTCTAATTATTCTGGATTTTGGAGGGTGTATGAATCTGAGAAGCACCAGTTTGAACGAAAATCTTCGGGTGCTTTAGATTTTTATTGCAAGAGTGTTTGGAGTACTTTGAGTGGGGAAATTTCATTTGGGATCATTCACCCCCCTCTGATCGCCATTTCGATCTTTCAATTGGTATCAGAGACGGTTTTGCTCTTTCATAGATCTTGACCGTTCTCAAGAGCCATGGCGATGGACAAGTATTCCACCAAGCTTCCCACTTTTTCTGGAGTCAATTTTCCATTTTGGAAGTCGCGCATGGAGTCATACATCACTGCCCAGGGCTTCCTGATATGGCAGAAGGTTAAACTCCCATATGAGGTTCCTGCCGATGAAAACGTCACGGCCGGCAATATGGTGACGTTGAGGCAAATGCTAAGGCAAGGAACATCCTCATACAGGGTCTTAGCCGCAGTGAGTACGACAAGATTTCTCACCTCCGTTCCGCTCACGAGATTTGGGTGACCCTCGATGCTTACCATGAGGGCACTACCCAAATCAAGACGGTTCGATAGGACCAATTCAAGCGTGAGTTCAACAAGTTTGAACAACACGCTTGTGAGAGTCTTGATGAGTGCTTCTGTCGTTTTACCAAGATCTTGGGCAATCTTCGAGCAGTTGGTTGCATATACCCTGACTCGGATAATGCTCGACATTTCTTGACCGCACTCGATTTGCGTGTTTGGGAGATGAAGATGACCACCATCAAGGACACCACCGACTTGTCGACTCTGACTCTTGACGGGCTTTATTCCCGCCTTAAGACTCATGAGATCGATGTCGTCTCACGGAAGACGAAATCTCAGTCGATGGCCTTGGTCACCGATCCAATTGGATCTTCTTCTTCTTATCCTTCTATTGGTTTCTCTCTTTCCGCCCTTTGTGAGCTAAGCGATGACCAACTGAAAATTTTTCCAGAAAATGAGCTTGCTCTTCTCGCTCGCAAGTTTTTTCATGCATACAAGAGGGTGAGAGAGAGAAAGAGAGGTGGCATGATCACATGCTTGGTGTAGTGGCCCCAACCACATTCGGGCTAATTGCCCCAAAGCGAGAAAGCTAAGAACGATGTCGGCGGTTCGGCAAAAACGACTACATCGACAAGAACCGCAACAAGAAGCCTCCGGTTCGTGAATCGACGCGTGAGAAGAAATCGCAACTTCTCCAAGAACAAGAAGCTCTTCCACGTGTCCTCGCCGCTTGCAGCGACATCAACATCTCCGACATAGAGACATGGAGCGATGAGGGCGAGGATGAACCGCAAGAGAAGAAGGGCAGCGACAACTTCTCCGGCATGTGCTTCATGGCCGACACCAACGGCATCAGCGACTCCGAGCTCTCAAATGACTCGGACGAGGTACCCTCCTATGACCAGCTCAATGAAGCTTTACGTAAACTAGGAAAATTTCATGCTAGAGCTAGAGCTAGGTGTCTGAGCTTAAGAAGGAAGTAGGTACCTTGACTCGGGAGTTAGCTTCTCTTAGATCTTCTTCCTGTAGAGTCACCGATGATTGCTCTTTGTGTGATGCTATTCTTGTGGAGTTGGAGAACTAAGGACTATGCATGATAGTGTGTTTCTTGAATTAGATAGTCTTAAGTTGAAGAATGCTAGCGATAATTCATTGATGCTATTCCACTAGATGCTAGTTTTCTTCATGCTCACTCTACTCCTTCTTGTGCTAATTGCCCTAAATTACTTGCCAAAATTGATGCCATGAGCGAACACCTTAGAAAGCTTTCTGCTAGAAATGATGAACTTGAATTGCATGCTTCTAAGGACCCAGTCAGCTCATGTGAGGGCTGTAGGCAACTAAAACTTGACAATGATGCTTTGAATGTCAAGTGTGATCAACTTGCTAAGGACTTACTAGTTAAGTCAAAATCTGGTTGCCTGCTGTGTGTTGGGGTTAAGGATGATGTGGATCAAATTCATGTCGAGCTTAGGAAGAAGTTAAAAGACCAAACCCTTAGGATTAGAGATGCTCCTTACGTTTCTTGTGAGGCCCTCAAGATTGAGGCAGCCGTGCTAAGGGAACAAAAAGCACGTGCTGAGAGATCTTCTCTATCTCTTTCTGGTTCTTCTTCTTCCTCTCCTTCCCCCTGTTCTTCTTGTGCCTCTTTCTTTCGAGATTGCCAGTATCTTATGAGCACTCTCGAGAAGTTTGTAGGAGGCAAGAAGAAGCTCAATCTTATTCTAGACCAATCCAAGATTAGTAGATTCAATCAAGGTCTAAGATTTGATCCCTTGGAGCATGCTCGGGCGCATCCTCCCACCAATTTGCGCGGCTCCAAGAGTGGTGAGATTGTGGTAGCTCCCAGAGTGAGCACCACCGTGTTTAGATCTGCTGGGTTGTCCATAAGACTTCTGACCAGAAGGGTGTTACTCCTATTGCTTCTGCCTCTAGCAAGGCGAAGTACACATGCACCTTCTGTAAGAAGGACGGTCACCTAGTAGATTTCTGCTTCAGGCGCGCCAAGATCAATCGGCGTGAGCGTGTTGCTGCCTTTAAGGGTATTCAAGGTCATCCCCAGACTTTGAGTGCTCCTAAGGCACACACTGCTTCTAGACAGGTTAGAGAGTCGCCTGTTTTTGGGCAGCGTCCAGGACTCGGTTTTTATGCTAGTTCTTTGAGTTTTAGTCCTGGAGCTGTTCGTAGTCAGTCTTTCTGCCGTCCTCTTGATATTCCTCATTTTCTCATCGAGGTAGATATCAGCGGCGTGAGGTGTTTTCTGGTAGGAGTTTTAGGTAGCTTCACCGGGTGGTTCGACTTTTGCACCACGGCGAGCCAACCCGATTCGGCTCTAGATCATCTACTAGAGTTACTACTGATCTTGTTAGGGTTAAACGTTAGAGAGACACTCGAGTCCGGTCTTCTTCTGTGACTGGTACTCTGAGGTGTCGTATGGTTCAGTATTGGGTTCCTAAGTCTTCACTATCCCAGTACTGAGTTATCTTTCTCTCTTGTGTTTTGATCAGGTTCGTCGGATGGGGAAGGGAGATGTTTGGATTGTCAACTCCGGTTGTTCTCGTCATATGACCGGAGATTCTCGATGGTTCTCTTCCCTAGTCCGAGCCCCCGGTGATGAGTTGATCACTTTTGGGGATGCCTCTTCAGGTAGAGTCATTGCTAAAGGTACCATTTGCATTAATGACAATTTCATTCTTAAAGATGTTGCCTTAGTAAGTAAGCTGCAATACAATTTGCTTTTTGTTTCTCAGCTTATTGATGACTTTTTCGAGGTGAGTTTTAAGATTAATGCCTGTAGAATCCTCGATTCATCAGGAGGGTTAGTTTGGATTTCTAGATTTGGGAGAGTCTTCAGTGCTGATTTTTCTGTTTCTTCTAGAGACTCTCTTGATGTTTGATTGTTTGAGTCCGTGATCTCTCCTTACGGCATAGGAGACTTGGTCACATTGGATTTGATCATTTGACCGAGTTAGCGACCACGATCTCATTCGTGGTGCGCCCAAACTCAAAATGGTCAAAGACTTAGTTTGCTCTCCCCGCCAACATGGCAAGATGGTTGTCGCTTCTCATCCCGATCCTTTGTTGTGATGGTGATGCACCAGGACAGCTTTTACATATGGACACTATTGGTCCAGTTAGAGTGCAGTCAGTGGGAGGGAAGTGGTATGTTCTTGTTATTGTTGATGATTTTTCGAGGTATTCTTGGGTGTTCTTCATGTCCTCGAAGGATGAGACTTTACCCATTTTAGGGGTTTGGTTCATAGGTTGTCTTTTGAGCTCCACGGTGCCCTACGAGCTATCTGTGATGACAATGGCATGGAGTTCAAGAACTCCTATTTTGAGAGTTTTTGTGTGGAGTCTGGTTTAGAGCATCAGTTCTCCTCTCCCTACGTCCCTCAGCAAAATGGCGTAGTGGAAAGGAAGAACAGGACCCTGGTAGAAATGGCTAGGACGATGCTAGACGAGTACAGTACTCCTAGAAAGTTTTGGGCTAAGGCTATAGCTACTGCTTGCCATGTTTCTAATCGTGTATTCTTGAGAGCACATTTGCACCTCACTTCTTACGAGTTAAGGTATGGGCGAAAGCCCAGTGTTTCTCATTTTCGTGTGTTTGGTTGCAAGTGTTTTATTTTGAAGTCTGGTAACCTAGATAAGTTTGAGTCTCGTTCTTCTTATGGTATCTTTCTGGGTTATTCGACTTCTTCTCGTAGCTATAGGGTCTGGAGTTGCGATGCGCATAGGATCATAGAGACCTGTGAAGTGACCTTTGATGAGGCTAGCCCAGGAGCTAGACCCGATTTTTCAGGCTCTTCTTCTTCCTCCGAGACCATCTTCGTGGAGGATGAGGATGATGGAGATGATGGTGTTCCACCTAATCCAGTCCCCTCTACACCTGAGGTGCCTCCTGTTTCCATTTCTGCACCTCAGGATGGCCAGCCCTTGCCTTCTGACTCTCATTCAGCTAGTGGCTCTGCTCCTACCTCTTTTGTGCATGAGGTAGAGGCCACTTCTGCTTCTGGACCTCCCCATCATATTCAGCGTTCTCATCCACCTGATCAGATCATCGGCGATCTGTTTTAGCGAGTCACTCGCTCAAAATCAGGTTTGTCCAGTTTCTGCCTTCACTCTGCCTTTGTTGCCTCATTTGAGCCGAAGGATGTGACTCATGCATTATCTGACGAGTCTTGGACTAATGCTATGCATGAGGAACTTGAAAACTTCGAGAGGAACAAAGTCTGGCAGCTTGTAGAACGTCCATCTGGTCATAATGTCATTGGGACCAAGTGGGTGTTCAAAAACAAGCAGAGTGAGGATGGGGTTGTCATTCGCAACAAGGCTAGGCTAGTTGCAGGGGCTTTTCTCGAGGTTGAGGTTTTGACTTTGAGAGACCTTTGCCCCTGTAGCTAGACTAGAGGCTATTAGGATCCTGCTTGCATTCTCTGCATCCCGGGGATTTAAGCTCTATCAAATGGATGTCAAGAGTGCATTCCTCAATAGCTATATTGAGGAAGAGGTTTATGTCAAACAACCTCTAGGATTTGAGAACCCCAAGTTTCCGAGTCACGTATACAAGCTTTCCAAAGCTCTGTATGGACTCAAGTAGGCCCCAGAGCATGGTATGAGAGGTTCAAGTCTTATCTTCTCAGCCATGACTTCAAAATGGGCGTAGTAGACAAGACTCTGTTCATCAGACACCATGAGTCGCATTTTCTTCTCGTCCAGATTTATGTGGACGATATCATTTTGGTGGCTCGTCTCATTCGCTTGTGTCTCAGTTTTCTGAGGTGATGAGCACAGAGTTTGAGATGAGTATGGTGGGCGAGTTGAGCTACTTTCTTAGCTTCCAGATCAAGCGACTCAGGAGGGTACTTACTTGCATCAAGGCAAGTATACCCATGACCTCCTGAGGCGCTTCGATATGTCTGATGGGAAGCCAGTGATGACTCCTATGGTCATCACTGCTGTCCTCGAGCCCGATGAGGATGGTGAGCCTGCTGATCAAAAGGAGTTTCAGAGAATGATCGGCTCCCTCTTGTACCTCACTGCTTTGAGGCCGAACATACATTTCGCTATGTGTCTGTGCGCTCGATTTCAAGCTTCTCCTCCGCCTCTCCGCCAAAGCGATCAAGCGCATCTTGGTACCTTCGTGCTACCTGCGATTATGGTATTTGGTACTCTTCTTCTTCTTGTCTATCTCTTAGAGCCTTTTCCGATGCCGACTTTGCTGGCTGTAGGATAGATAGGAAGAGCACTTCTGGCACTTGCCAATTCATTGGCACTTCTCTTGTTTCTTGGTCATCTAGGAAGCAGTCTGGGGTTGCAGAGTCCACCGCTGAGGCCGAGTATGTTGCTCTGACCGATTGTTGTAGCGAGTTCTCTGGATGAGATCGACCTTGCGGGACTTTGGGTTAGAGATAGAGAGTGTGCCACTTTTCTGTGACAACACTTCTACCATTTGCATTGCTAAAAATCCAGTGCAACATTCTCGGACCAAGCACATTGATATTAGATATCACTTCCTTAGAGACCATGTGGAGAAGGGGGATATCATGCTTCAGTTTGTAGAGAGTGACCTTCAGTTAGCCGATATCTTCACCAAGCCTTTGGATAGCTCAAGGTTTGTTGCCCTAAGGAGTGAGCTTGGGGTCGTGTGCCCTTACGGCTTTCTGTGAGGGAGAGCTGGCTTGTATATTATGTATTATATTATTTTTCTTCTGGTTCTTCTTTCTTTTGTTTTGTTCTGGGTGCTATGGGTTTTTCTCTTTAGAGTTCTGAGTTCACTTCACCTAGACTTCTGACATGCTTCGGCATGGACCTCTCATCTTATGCTTCAGGATGCTATTCTTTTCTTCTTGGTTGAGCTCACTCACAGACTTATAGGTCTAGCAGGTGTTGGGCCTCCTAGGTAGGCAGTGCATGTTTGCTCTGTGTTGGAGTTCAAGAGTTAGCTGTCCTTTGTCAATCATTGGGGAAGATGAGGCGAGTTTGAGCACAGTGTTCTCTGCTATCTTTTCTAAACTCTATAGCCATTCGGTTTGCGCTTTTGATCTTTCTCTCCTCTTTTTTGAGTTTTTGGCTTCAATTGAGTTCATTTGGTTTTTTCTATGCTTAACTCTGCTAATACCTCAATTTGTGCATAAAATTGACTCACATGTTGAGGGGGAGTATGAAAATCTGTTCATGCATTGCATATAGGCTGCATTTTCTTTTGTTTCATGAGCTTTGTCTATTATGCAATTGATTCAATCTTCATTTAATGCACCTTGCTACATCTTTGAAGAAAATCACTAGCTTAGGTCTATCCAAGTCCATCTATCACACTAAGCTTGTTAAAATCTGAAAATTGAGAATCTTAAATGAAAAACATGTTGCTTTTTCTTGTTAAGTTTCTTCTCTAGAGGTTTTTACCATGAGTTGTGAATTTATGGAGTTCTCTAGAGTCCCTATATCAACTTGGGTGAAACTTGCTTGATCCATATTTTAGTCCTTCAAAATTGCTCATATGTGCTAAATTAAGAAAAATTTGACTCCCTTTTGTGCAAAATTGAACTCAACACTATATATTCTCGAGACTGCCTCCCATTGCACTTGGGATGAACTTGGAATATATCGTGTATGACCAAGATCATTCTCTTAAGAGTTACTCTTGGGGTGATCGAACATGGTTTGAGTCAATCATTAAGAAATGCAAATAACAAAAACATAAGTGGGTAAATAATGCAAATAATGTCAAACATTTGCACCCCGCTATGTCTTTCAAAATATCAAAGAAGAAGAATTTGCATGAATTGAAAAATGAGCTCGAAGGACTCTATATGCACTTTAAGATTCCCCAAAGTGTTGAGTAGGTTGAACTCTAGGTTTTCCATTTGATCCTATGAGTGGTGTTTGCTTCTAGCTTTGAAACTTTTGCTAAGTTTTGCACTTGTTCAAATCTTGCTAAAATAAAATCTTGTAAACAAAGCTTGTGAGCAAAATGAATTTATTCTTGGAGACATCCTAGTTCAGTCATTTTCTAAATTGACTAGCTTGGTGTCATATCTTGCATTTATGATCACTTGGATAATTCTCAAAGCTCACTTAGGATGCATTTCATGCATACATATATAAAGGGGGAGAAAATATAAAAAAAATTCTTGATGCCTATATTGCCAAAAGGGGGAGAAAATGTAGAAAAGGCATGGAAAAATGTTAATCCACTTTGGTTCTTATGATCTTTGTGACAATTGCAAATTTTTATATCATAAGCATATTCAAGTGTTCCTTGTGAGTTTTATTGGATCTTTTAGAGCTTTTGTTGAAAACTTGCTCTCTCTAAAGTTTAGCTCTAAAATCCCTTTTCTGCCAACTTGGTCATGATCTTATTTCCTTATTCTGGACCAAGTTTGGCTTTGCATTCAAATTTCTTTCTTCTCTCTTATTCAAACTCAAAACTTATGCCTTTTCATGTGTTTGTCAATATACTCATCAAGGGAGAGATTGAAAGACCATGTGGAGGTCTATCCTTGTGTGTGATGAGTAATTGACGAGTTTTGAGCTTGGTTTGATTTGAATTGAATTGGATTTGAAGCAATTTGAGTGTTGGTTGCTCTTTTTAGTGCTCTGGCCTAGGGGTAGTGTACAGGACCATTGATAGCAATTATGATCGATTAATGATTTTGGGATAATCATTGAATATCTTTGTGGGCATTGCTATGTGAAAGGTATTTCCTTGTCTTTGATGGTTGCAGGGCGACGGTGCTAGGTCATGGTGAGGCGGAGGATGACCGGGACTAGGCGAGGAGCGTCGGAGGTCCAGACGGTTGGGAGATCGCCGGAAGATGATCGGAGACGGAGTCCGGGCAAGTCAAGAAGACAAGGAAAGGAGATGATGCTAGCTAGATGCCGCGTGGATCAATGAGGGCCGTCGGATTGAGGTCTAGTTGATAGGTTAGCGGGTCTAGGTAGTATGCTCTGAAAACCGTGCAAGAAAACCCGGTATGTGTGTGGGTTTTGGGTTAGCCCTTGCATGGCTGCGTGTATGAGTTAATCCTAGCCCTTAGATGAGTGCTCTAGGGTTGAGGGACTCTTCCAAGGGTGGTAGGTGGCCCAAGAGTAGTATAAATAGGGGTGGAGGGGTAGCCTCCTCCCTTGAAGGTTTTGAGGTTTTTGATTCTCCTTTGAGCTTTGCCCACATGAATGTGAGGCTTTGTAACCTCTCCTTTTAGAAATGAAATGTTTCCTCAAATCATTTCTTTTCTTTGTGCATTTACATTACGCATTTAAATTACGCAATTTACATTATGCACTTAAATTCCGCAATTAAATTCAGCACTTACATTCTTGCAATTTACATTTATGCAATTTGGATTTGCCTCCCCTCCTTCTAAATGCTGTTCTTCTAGGATGTCTTGAGGGTGTTCATTTGGTTCTACATCTTTCTTACACCCTTGGATAGACTAGAGATCAAGTTTTTTATCAAATTGCAAATCTGTCCAGAACTTGTTCTTCGCGCAGCAGTCAGTGTTTGATTTTTATAAAAATATAGAAAACTTATTTTTGAGTGATTCTTATTCGAGAAGGTGTAGGACTCATATATCCATCTGTAGAAAAGTTCTTGAGTCCACTGGTTGCACCGTTTGTGAGCTATGAAGTGAAAACCGAGCCTCAAACTTTCTGGTCGAAGTTCCTGACTGCCTGTATTGCTTGATTTTTCATTCTTATTCTACAAAGATTTATGAGGTTATTTTCGGTGGAGTGTTTCACGACTCAACTGCTCACATGTAAAAAAATTCTCAAAAATTTTAGAGCAATAGAAACTCACCAACCACCTGTTCCAACTGAGGACAATTTTTGAAAATCTGCTACACTGAAAAAGGTCATCAGTGGCGGTTCATAACTGCCATCAGTGGCGGTTATTGAACCGCCACAGATATAGTGCCACTGATAATCGAGGATTATCAGTGGCGGTTTTCTAACTGCCACAGATAAGTGTTATCTGTGACAGTTCTACACACTAACCGCCACAGATAACAATATTATCTGTGGCGGTTCTATCCACCAACCGCCACAGATAACTACACTATCTGTGGCGGTTCTATCCACCAACCGCCACAGATAACTACACTATCTCGTGACGGTTCTTTCCCTGAGATAACTATATTATACGTGGCGGTTCTATACACCAACCGCCACAGATAACTATATTATCTGTGGCGTTCTATCCACCAACCGCCACAGATAATACGATCGAAAAAATAAAAACTGCATTTTGGGCTAGCCTCAGTCTTTGCTAGCCATGCCCTCGAAACATATAATACATCAATCACAGATTTTGCATATACAATGTACAACAATCACAGATTTCGCATATACACAACTACAATATAATACATCAATCACAATTGCAATTTTGCATATACACAATTATAATGTACAACAATCACAGATTTTGCATATACACAACTACAATATAATACATCAATCACAATTACATATAATACATCAATCACAATTACAATCACAGATTTTGCATATACACAATTACAATATACACAATTACAATGTACAATTAGAGTGTCTCATGCATGAGGCGCTCGATCATGGTGATGGTGTAGGGCATGCCTCATTGGACTGCCCTTCTCTAGTTCATCATCTTTGCATCAATATTTCTCGAGTATGTAAATGAAGTCATTATTATCATACTATGGAGCGCTAAATAGATCACTTTTGTTGTATCACAAATCTAGCCGATCCATTGCCGTCTTATTCCATGTGAATCTTTGTGGCATCCTCCGGATGTTGTACATGCATTAGCTAGTTTATAGTCCCTCTATTTTTGAATATGTGACATTCTATTTTTCAATTTTTATTCCTAAATACATATCGTTCTACAATTTCGATCATACTTTTACTATTTTTCCTTCTATAATCTCCATTTAGCTATTTTTAATGGCATTTACTATCATACATTAGAGTAAAACACATCATCTAAAAATATAAGGACCATGTAATCAAATCTCTTATGAATGGACGGTAAAGATGCAAAAGGAAACTTCGCAACTAAATCAAGCAATCAAATAAACCTCTTTGTAATGGTGCAGTTTTGAATTTGAAACTCTTTTCGTATTCATCCATCACCCACGTCTATAAAAAGCTCTACTAGCCATCATGAAAGGGCACGAAGAAAAGCAATAAAAGGAGCGCTCCTCGTCTAGAGCGCACGCACACACACACACCACCCATCAACACACACACACGCACGGGAGAAGGGCAACAACACAAGCGCAGATCAATCACAACTTCTTAAATCAAATGACAGAAATTAGAACATGTGCAAGCCATGCCATCCAATACTAAACTTGACATTCAATGAAACATCAATTTACACCACCGTAAGAAAAAATTAACTAGTTTTGTGAACTATAAGCCTACGAGTCTTCACTTTGTTGGTAGAGGCCTCGAGGAGGTGGCAGATGAGTATGGAAGACTTCATCATTATTATCTAGGTCATGAAACTCGCCGTTCTTGTTGATTACTTCCTTCATAATGAAGTAGGCGAGCTGTCCTGAATGCCTTGGATTTCATTTGGAACCGATCCTCCTGTAGGCAACTTCAAACGCTATAGATAGAAAAGTTTGTCTTAAGAGCTTATATAGAGAATGAGATGTGCAAATCAATGTGTGATGTTATCGTGACAAACCTCTACGTCATTGTTTACTATTGTAGAGCCTAAGATTTCGCGCATGTATTGGCACACGAAGTACCCACATAAATTTGTTCTGGCGGTTTGCTTGTGGCATCGCAAAAATTGAATAAACTTATACGACATTGAAGGAGTTATTGACTTGAGTGCGATATAGGAAAGTTGTTTTTGTGCGCTCGGAAATTTAGTACGGATTGTTAGTGATTTATGGAAAGGACGGTGTCTCGAGCACTTTTTACAATATGCTTTGAAGGCCCTATTCACTAGACTTGTCATATCTTTGTAGTCTTTTGGATCTTTGTCCATGGGTCCAAGATCGACATCTTGCTTTATCTGGAGTAATTAGTACGAGAATCCAATGGAAACTACATACACATGTATGATGCCGTAGTCATTAGTCCTATACTGAGCAAAGAACGAGATCAACAAGTAGTTGAACTAGCTAGTGAGCCACTTACTTGAAATTGTACGGTAAAAGTATGAACTCCTTGTCTTGGAGTTTGATGAGAGCGTTATATCGTAGTCCTCGACCTCCTTTGGTACTCTTTGGACTTCCGGTGGCAAACTGTTCCGGATCGAGGCACGCCATCGCCCTTTGGTTCTTTTAGTTCGATCAACTCGTATCTACATAATAAATGATTTAGACATCACATTTATCGGTATTACATGAATGTAGACAATGATTTTTATATTGGACACTTACAAATGACCAAAGATCTCATAAGAGACACGTCGAGGGCATCTTGATAGTACATGTTGTGCAAGTCATTGAATTCTATCATGAAGCACCAGTCCCTCATGGTGGAAATGTTCCTCTCTGAAAATGGCGGTGATCACCTTCGGAGTACATGTTGGTTCGATCGCTCCATATACCATTCATGTAATCGCCTTAGCTGCCTTTGTTAGACTATGAAGCTTGAAGGGGTGACAAGCGGCTTCCCAATTCGTATTTGATCTTTCTTCAAAGACTTGTCCTTTGATACCGCTTTACCCTTCATTTTCTCGCACACAACATCATACTCTGCTCAGCCGCTGACCTCGCCGATATGGCTTGTCTATTACGCCATGCCTTGAGAGGAGGGTTTTAAGTCGGTCAACCGAAGTTGTCGCACTAACTTTTGTCTGTTGATGTGTTGGTGACGATGCGAGGTTTCTTGTAGGACAGTAGGAAGGTTCATTGCGGAGAGGTCGGGAGTTCACTGCAGAGAGGGTGGTGGTCACCTCGGGAGGTGGCGGAGTTCACCTCGGGAGGAACAGCACTTCATGATGGTCCAAGGTGATGTCACGTTGCGCCTTTGGATGAATGAGTGGGCGGCACTTCCTAGAGTTGTAACCTCGTCGTTCGGGGCATTTCTAGCCCGAGGTTGGTGGCCGGGATTAACCGTGTCCACCGGACCTTTGCATATCCGGCGCTATCGCGAGTTGTGCAATACACCTCCTTCTTGGCATGGGTACGCTATGCATGTATCGGCTGAATGAATATGTTCATGACGGGCAAAGTGGTCGGCACGGTGTGGGGTCATGTATGTCGTCCACGGGATAATGACCCATGTCTGTTCTACAAGTGGGCGGATGCGAATCGCTATTGCGATAATTCGGAGGGTTGGTCGTAACAATATTCGTTGTTTGCGATCGCTCATGGCTTGTTGTACTTGTCGTTGTACTTGTTGTTCTATTGTGCCTTGTAATTCTCGAAGCATCTTTTCCTTCATCATTTCTATTTCGACAAACGCTTCTCTAGCTCTCTTTCGACTCTTGTAAGTGTGAAGGTGCTCAGGAATCTGTCTTCCACGGAACCTTAACCCCGACACCTCGTGTCCGTCCGTGATGCTCCTTGTTTCCCGTGGCACGTGTTAGTTCGTCGTTCTCCCTATCCGGTTGGAATGTTCCTTGGGAAGACTCGACGTCTGACTCTGGACCCTTTGCGACATTGCTTCGTCATCGCTATTTACGAAGGATAAGCCCCACCGGACGTGACACTTGCCCTCGCTAGCACGTAGTGCTTGACTCGATCCGTAGTCCGGCCAATTGACTTGTACCGATCGATCGTAATGATTCTCGCTTCGCCTCTCCCATTGAGGATTTTACGGCGTACCCACCCGTACCAAGTCCGTGTGGATGGATGTTCCTTCTTAGATGTTTATATGATCCTCATTGGACTTCTTTCTTCGCTTCACTTTGCTTCATCGACACGAAATCATCCCAATATGGTTCTAAGTTTGGGTAGTCCCGATGGCCGATCGGTTTTTCTTCACATAAGTAGTATTCACTGGCCTTGAAGTTCCTCCATGCCGCATCCATGGTAATCAACGCATCCCGACGCACGCGGTGTTCATCTTCTTGGGAATTCAAGGTTTGTTTGAGCTCCGTCCATAGATCCGTTTGATGGTCTCGGGCACTTTGTGCCAATCCAAAAGGTGATTGGCACTCTCTCCTTGTGATATACCCGCAGGTTGTTCTGTACTTTGCTACGAACTTTGGCGGTGCAATAGGGGCCCCAGCTTCTGAGACCTCCGAGATGGTATACCGGCCTTCGGGCTTCTTATTTCTTCCTCGGCCACGAGGTCTTGCCACGGTATGTCAAAGATCGGCGGCAATGTGGTGGTTGGGTGGAGGTTGAGGAACCTGCTAGGGCTAGGGCTCGGGCTCGGGGTGGATTGCTCCTCCATATCAGCCTTGGATGTGCGAACTGAAAGAGGTAAAGTATGGAACCATTACAATTTGGCGGTCATTTGGGTTAAGTGCGGAAGTTTAACTCTGAAAACTGAAAGAGGTAAAGTATGGAAATCTGTTTTTTCATTTCATATTTCTGTAAATTCTTACATGCCATGTTTAGATACGCTGGGATTATTGTAGACCATTAGAATCAGAGTCCTATAGTGCGAAATACAACTTTATTGGTTTGGATTGTTGTATGCTACTTAGACAAAAGCAATCCCACTATAATTAGGCCCTTTGGTGCTAATGCAATAGTCCTGACTATAGAAAAGTTACGTCGGGGGCAAGGAATTTAAAATACACCATAATTATTTAGATCATTAACACAGAAAGATCTTATAGTGCTAACAAAGTAGAATCTCACAGATTTTTTATAGAACTATGTTGGTGGAAAAGTTGTGCACATGCATTTTGTGTGTTTGTGTGTTGTGTTTGAGGTAATGAACTAAGAGAGAGAATAAAGATGGCTAACAAAAATAGCCTCTACTGATAGCCAATTAGTATTGCTAAGTATGCAAAACCGTAAGCAAGTAATCCAGAATATACCACTTAACAGAAGTAGATTTATTCCTAAGCAGCACTAAGTCAAATTTGTTGCTAAGTATGCAAAATAGTAAGCAATTTATTCTTAAGCAACACAAAGTCAAATGTAGCACAAGCAACAGCATAACTGCACAACTATCACACTACTATTTCTAATTTGATACTTGTTTATTGACAGATTATGCGGATGAATATGATATGGTTTTCCAAGATTTTAATGGTCTAAAGAAGACACTAGTTGTAACAGCCTCAAAAATCAAAAAAAAAATGAAATAAAAATCTTTTGTGTATTATTTTTGAAATTTCTGAATTTCCTGGATTTTCTGAATATTTGTTTGGCTTTTCTTTAATGCAAGAATGTGAAATAAAGAATATAATAAATAGAAAATGGTAAAAAGTAAAAATGTCAATCCAACAAAAATTTACCAAAACTTCCAAAAATATCTGAGGGCTCCCCTCAGCTTGCTTAAGGCGGTGGGTAACCTGGATTTATAAAAATATTAATTAATCAAAGATAATCATGGGTAAAAATCTCAGGGTAAAATGGTAAAACAATTTGGTAAAAATATCTGTAGATCATCCTGACCCAAAATTTTTATCTTGCTGACATAAAAACAGTATCAACCTCCTGCAAAAATATTAAGAATTTACTAAATCATTTTATAATTTTAAAAATTCGAAAACAGTGAATAAATAATCTGGAAAACAGTAATGTCAGAATTTTTAAAAATTAAATAATAATAATTAAAATCTGTAATTTTTACAGAAGGTGTAAAATGTCATTTTAAATCATCATAAAAAGTTTTGTAAAATAATAACTTCATTTATATCGCAAATTAAAATAAAAACAGAATAGGCAATGCAGTAACTGTTGCAATGTCAGAATTTTATAAAAATAATCATGCATAATAAAATGTCTAAAATTTTTCAGGAGGCTGGTAATATCCTTGCCGACCTATGGTAAAAATTCCATAAATTTTCGTGCCCGTTTGATCGTTGAAAACCCCGTTGAAACTCCGTTCGGTCCTGAGGCTTCGCGCACTTCCTTTTTTCTCTCTCGACGTGTGGGCCGGGCTGTCGGTGAGCCAACTCAGCCAACAGTCGCTGCCACCTCGCCCCACGCGTCAGCGACCCATCGGCGTTCTTCTTCCTCTCTCTCGCGCCGCGCGAGACCTCTCGGTCTTTCTCGCGCCGGTGCGCCAAACCGCCTTTGAGCCCATATAAAACCCCTCCTCGCGTCGCCGACCCAGCTAGCTCGGTGCAAGCCATTCCGCCGTTGCTTTGGTCATCGTCCCCAATTCGCGAAAACCGCAAAGAGGGCCAAACACCATATTTTCCACTCTAGTCCATTTCGTCCCAATCCGTTTACGCTGAAGCTTCCTCGTGCCTCCACGAAGTCCATCCCGAGCCCGGCGAAACTCATTCTTCCCCGCGAGCTCCTCCGCCGTGTTTTCTTCCGCCACCACCGCGCAGCGGTGAGACCTCTATTCCGCCGCTCATTCTTTGAACTAAACCCGAAATGGGATCCTGAAGTCCACCGATGCTTTTGGTAGTGATCTTCAAGCTCGGGAAGGTCTCGTTTTGCGAGAATGCCGGTGAGCCGTGAGCTCGCCGCCCCTCTCGGTGGCGAGCCGCCTCCGCCATCTCTACCAAGCGCCACCACCCAAAGATGCGACGAGTGTCTTTGAGCATGAATCCGGAACCCATTCCGTGATTCCGCCATGCCGCCGCCGTGCTTTCGCTCGTCTTCTTGTCATGCGATCGGCCTGGTCACCGCTAAGCGGGCCGACTGTCACCGGACAGCGTCTTGTTGGCTGGCGCGCCGACATCACGGACCTCGGCACAGGCGACGGACGTGGTGGACCCCATTTGTCAGCGCCTCAAGCGCGGTTCCGCCCGAAATGGAAAGCGCGTTTTCGCAAAGCGTACTTTCCATTTTCGGCAATTTTCGATTTTAGTATTTAATCAAAACCAAGATATTCATTTAGCCATAACTTTTGAATCACTTAACAAAATTTGATGAAATAAATTTCTAAATTCCTCTAAAATCCAGTAGATTCAGAATATGCAAAAATATTTCAGAATTCGAATTTTATTTGAATACGTCATACATGGAAATTTTGCAAATAACCTCCAAATTTAGTAAAATAAATTTTATTAGAATTCTTGTAATCTCAGGAACCAGAATCTGTAATAATACTTAGGGTGTGTTATAAGAAAAATTTAAGTTATAAAATGGATAGTAAATAATGCAATAATGGCTTAAATAAATCATATCTTTAAATTGCAAAAGAAAAATAAATAAAGCATGTAGCCATTCCTGAATTGGTGAAATTATTTTATTTGAATATTTCCATCTGATTTCTTTTTGGCCTCATTGAAATTTGGTATTTATTCTATGTCGCCTTACGACGTGTAGAACCCGATTTAACCCGGTACATTCGGCGACCGGAGTTGAAGTCGAGGAAAATCAGCAAGGCAAGCAAATTCCTTTGATCATGTTGAACCCAGTTTTATAGATGTTTTCATTAACTGCTGCTGTACTGCATACTTTATTTTATTAAAGTCAGCTATATTGTGGAAACTGGTAGTTGTACCTGTAGCTACATAGAATTTCCTTGATAAGTAGAAAATTGTGATCCTTGAAAACCCTAGATTAGCTTAGACAATATTTAATGTCAATCTGGGTTACTCACATTAGTGACATGCTTAGCCGAGCTATAATGAACATAAAGCGTGACATGGTTAAATACCTTGGTTATGACATTTAGATGGGTATGACTATTTTTGTGGTTGGTATTTTGGTTGGAAAATGAAAATAAAACTATGGTTTAGATGCGGGCAATTATTGGCAATAGCCAGTGTGTGCATGTTTTGCACGTAGAATAGGGTGGAGATTATTGCCCGTGTCGGATTAAGGACCGAACTATGAGTTGTTTTGAGGCCAAGAAAATTCATACAACCACAAGTCTTTGGTATGGGACAGCTCTAACTTATTAAGTTGTTTAAAACTAGCTTTGCACTTGGAAGGCGGAGTAGTACGAGCTGTTTCTTAATGAATTGCTCGACGGGCGTCCACACCGAGGTGATCATGGATTAAACGTCTACCAATATAACGATGTACGCCATATTGTGGGTAGTTCCATCATTTCTATGCTCTGAGTTCTTACTCCACAAAATGGGTTTGTCGTCATCGTCTTTGGTGCAAAGTTAGGTTTAAATAATGTAATGATTATAACATGACTCTGCGGCACACCAAAGGAAGTGTGCAAATATCGATTGCTCAAAGAGTCAGTCATGTCTTGTGGGGAAAGTGTATACCTCTGCAGAGTGTAAAACTAATCGATTAGCGCGTCATGATCATGGACACTTAGTAAAGTCATCACATAGTTATTTGTTTTGCTTATTTTCATAAAATGTGGTTTCTATCATGCGTTGTTAATATTCCACTTGTGTTGGTGGAATGATTTTGGATATGGTCGTTATACCTAAGCAATTGTGAAATATTGATGTTTACTTTACGTTACTTGTAATTTACTTGCTTTTACTTAAATCTGTTTTACAATCTACTATTCTCGTATTTACATTTTAAAACCAGACTTTATGCAAACTAACCTTACTAGCCTTTCCTTTGAAATGGCTGCATGTATTTTAGGTTTTGCATAAGTCTTGCGAGTACGTAAGTACTCAACTTGCCATCGTTGATATTTTTAGGTGAAGGGATGATTTCCCAAGCTAATCTTACGTTGATGCAGGATACGGGAATTTAACGATGACTTTTTCTAAGGATTTTCCTGTCGGTTGCTCGTGGGACAATGGGTTAAAAGGCATACTACGAATGTTGTCTCCACTGCAGATTTTACTTTTGGTATTGTAAAAATAATATGTAATCTTACTTCATTTGTGTAATAAAGTTTGTGTATATTTGTGATAACAATTTGTATTTGTGCGTACTAGCTCTCGATCATGGGACTAGTATTGTATGCACATGGTATCCATTTTGGTATTGATTTATCAAAAATGGGGCCTCAAGTTGGTATCGAGCCATCTTGTCAGTAGGAAACCTAGGGTAGTCCGGGAGTAATAAAGACCTAAAACTTGACATTAGGTTTCAAACAAACTAAAATTTTGAATTAGGACATCTTACTGTCTATTCTTTATATGCATGAAACTTCTTTTTGGATTATCGTATACTGTTAATAACTCTTTTCTGCTTTTAAATTTCTACTAGAATCTTTTCCTCCAAAAATTACTTTCTTGTCTTACATTTAATCAGAATACTAATTCCTTGTTAAATGTGAGATGGGCGGATATACCCCATGTTACACTTCCACTAATAGGGAGAATTTCGCATGGCGGGAATTCTTGCTCGCTTGCTAGAATTCGCCCATTTTCACGAAAATCCACGATATATAGTATTCCACGCGATTAGTTACATTTACATGGAATACATAGCTAAGTGGATATCCCTACCGAGATGAGGACAGTGAAGAGTTTTTGTCTTTTGAGGTCTGGATCTTCTCTCATGATGGCCATGAGTGAAGCCGCCTATATGGCCGTTGTCGTTTTGCCACATTTTACCGCTGGCGGTGGTATATAGGAGGATTCCATCTAGGCCACCAAGTGGGAGAATAGCTATATGGATGCCATGGGTTACAAAATCCCACTTTACGTAACCAAGTGGAATTCATAAATGCCTCGACGATATTGCCGTCGAGCGATGGCGAATCTGAGGATGCACATCGCCGTATAGCATTCCTAGAGAATGCCATCGCCCCCTGTGTCGCCAGAGGTATTGTCCCTCGCTCAGTTCTGGGGCAATTCCCTCAGACACCTGCGCCCGACGACACCCCAGTACCACCTAGGTGTCGCCAGCGAGGATGTCGATGATAGGAGTCGCCCTAGGTTGCCGAGCATCGGTAGACCCCATAGTTTTCCTCATGGCGCCCTCGGAGGCCGCAGGAGCATCATTGTCAGAGACTCCTTTTCCCCGACGCCGAGAGTTCTAGTCGTAGGGATAGTAGCGATCCGTGAGTTGCTAGATAATGAGTAGTATTAGAGGAAGTTTTGGTTGTGCCTTTTATGTAGTAACGTCAAAAATAAATGTTATGTTTTGGTTGTGAATATTATGAAGTTGAAATAAAGTTCTTGCTTTATATTGTTTTGTGTGCTTTTGGTTCCTACTCGTAAATATTTAACTTGTAGTTAATATTTTTACGACGTTGTGATCCATAATAATAATAATTAAGCTATGCTTTTAAAACATTTGGTAACAATTAAGATTAAAATTAAATCAGATCTTATCTGTTAATTCATTAATAACCTTGTTCCAGATGCCTGCTACCCGATCTCTGGATGAGATTCTGGGGAGTGAGGAGACCCCGGAAACTCACCCTCAGCGAGTGACTTCGGCCACTCCAGCCCAGCCCAATCCAGTCCATCCATCGGCAATTCGAGGATCTTCGTTGCGTCGTTCAAGCGTCGGGATTCGCCGCCTCCTCAAGTTCAAGATGAAGAAGTTCCGGAGGGGCGGTTGCGGGGCCGCCAACCATGGCTCAAGTGCTTGCGATGATAGAACGAGGTCGCAGACGAATACCTGTTGCTTCAATAGTTGGTTCAAGGTGTGAACAACCTTGGTGCTTCAAGTTCTAGGCACGGTTTTGGTGAAACCCTCATCATCCAAGTTGGGAGAATTCTTGAAGACTCGGCCTCCAACCTTTTCTTCTTCATCAGATCCCCTGGACGCTGATGATTGGTTACGAGCTATTGGAAGTAAGTTGGCCATTGCTCAATGCAATGATTATGAGAAGGTCCTTTATGCGCCGTACCAACTCCAGGGAGCCGCTGCAGTTTGGTGCGAAAATTTTCAAGCGGCAAGGCCCCAAGGTCAAGAGATTACTTGGGATGTTTTTCAAGAAGCCTTTAGGAAGACGCATATTCCCTCGAGCTTGGTGAATTTAAAAAGGCGGGAATTTCTTGACTTGCGTCAAGGAAATATGTCCGTAATGGAATATCTTCACCGCTTTAATTACCTTGCTCGCTATGCGCCATCAGAAGTCAGTTCAGAAGCCCGAAAAATTGAGCATTTCCGGGACAATCTGAACAATGAAGTTAAGCATCTTCTTGCCATTCACGACTTCCATGATTTCCAATCACTCGTGAATAAGGCTATAATTGCGAGCATAGTTCACGTGATGTTATGGAAAGTCGAAGAGGAAGTGGATGGCGCGAAAGTCGCCACCGAATTTGCTAAGGCAGCGTGTTGGTCACCGACCAATGTTCGACCTCCCCGCCTCGTCGGCAGCAGCAGAGGCGTCAAGGTCGAGCACTTCGCCCCAAAGACCTTACATTCGTCCCTCGAGCGGCAACGAAGGAAGACTTCGAGTTGAGAATCAAGCGGTTGGTGTGACTCGCTATCATTGTAAAGCGTGGGCATTATGCAAATGCTCGCCTAAAAGAGGTCAAGCGTCAGGACAGCAGTCGTCGCAGGGAGTTCAGAGACCCCCAGGTCGACCTTCAGGAGCTGGGAATTCTCAAGTCATTAAGACTTCTGCAGCTCTTAATCGCAGTGCGAGTAGCGGTCGTCTCCATCATGTGACCACTGAAGAAGCAAAGCGCCGGATGTAATCTTGGGTATGTTTCTGTGCACTCGGTACCTACTTTGGTATTGTTTGATTCTGGAGCATCGCACTCGTTTATCTCTAAGAAATTTGCTGACCAGAATAATTTAGAAATTGATCTCCTCTCTGCCAAAATGATAATCTATTCTCCGGGTTCAGTCATGAAGTCAATTAAGTTTTGTCCTAAGGTTAGCATTGAAATAAATGGAGTTATGTTTCATGCTGACCTTATCCTTATAGAAACCTTAGGGTTAGAAGTAATCCTTGGTATGGATTGGTTGTCTAAGTTTAAAGGCTGCATAGACTGTGCCAATCGATCCATTTCTTTGGTTAGCCTTGAAGGAATTCCAGTTTATTTTTCTTCCATCCAAAGTTCTTCAAACTCTCAAGCTTCTCTTTGTTCAGCCATAATAAAAGATCTTAGCCAGATTCCAATTGTTTCGAATTTCTGATGTCTTTCCGGATGAGTTGCGGGCCGCCTCCGGATAGGGACCTAGAATTTGTCATAAATCTTGTCCACAGGGACAGCGCCTATATCCAAGCGTCCTTATCGAATGCCCCGGATGAGTTAGTTGAACTAAAGAATCAAATTCAAGAGCGATTAAGAAAAGGCTTTATTCGACCTAGTTCTTCTCCTTGGGGTAGTCCATTCTTTTGTGCCTAAAAGGGCGGTGGAATACGCATGTGCGTGGACTATCGTGCATTGAATGATGTCACAATTAAGAATAAATATCCTTTGCCTCGTATCGATGATACATTCGATCAATTGACCGGTGCTCAAATCTTTTCAAAAATTGATTTAAGACATGGGTACTATCATTGAAGATCGAGACGAGAAGATATTCCTAAAGCGCTTTCACCACTCGTTATGGTTTATATGAATATCTTGTGATGTCTTTCGGACTTACAAATGCTCCTGCTAATTTCATGTGTCTCATGAATAAAGTCTTCATGGAGTATTTAGATAAGTTCGTAGTGGTGTTTATTGACGATATCCTCGTCTATTCAAAATCGAAGAAGATCATGCGCATCATTTGCGTAAGGTTCTTGAAAAGCTTCGAGAGCATAAGCTTTATGCCAAATTCGAGAAGTGCGAATTTTGGCTAAAAGAAGTTGCTTTCCTTGGTCATATTCTTTCTAAAGGTGGTATTTCCGTTGATCGATAAAGTCAAGGCTGTTTTAGAGGAAGCTCCTCAATCCGTTCCAAAATTGAAGTTTTCTTGGTGCAGCGGGATATTATCGCGCTTTATCGAGAACTTTTCTAAAATCGCTCGTCCTTTGACCCACTTCTCAAGAAAGAAAAGAAGTTTGAGTGGACACTGAATGCGAAGGAAGCTTTCAGAATTAAAGAAAAGGTTAACAACGACTCTCGTGCTAGTGTTACCCGATGTCCATAAAAGCTTTGATGTTTATTGTGATGCTTCAAAGAATGGGCTTGGGTGTGTGCTTATGCAAGAAGGAAAAGTCGTAGCTTACGCTTCGTCGATTGCGACCTCATGAGCTCAATTATCCGACTCATGATGCGGAATTAGCTGCGGTAGTGCACGCTTTAAAAATTTGGCGTCATTACGATTGGAAACAAATGCGGTGTATTCACGGATCATAAGAGTCCAAATATTTCTTCACTGACTGATCTAAATTTAAGACAACGAAGGTGGCTAGAGTTGATAAAAGATTACGACCTTAATATTCAATACCATCTGGTAAAGCCAATGTCGAGTGGTGATGCTCGAGAATAAAACTTCATTGCCTTTATGTTTCATCTTTGACCGATCAATTCGATCCGTAAAAGATTTCCAAAAGCTTAATTTGGGAGTTGTCGAAAAAGGTTATTTGGCCGCCCTAGTGGTGCAACCAACCCTTAAATCCCAGATTAAATCTGCTCAACTCAAAGATGAAGCCATTATTAAAATCCGTGAAGAGTTGGAGCAAGGAAAGGAATCTAAATTCGTGAAAGTTCGGATGAAGTGCTTATGTTGAAAATCGAATATATGTTTCGATGATCCGAATTAAAAGAGTTAATTCTCAAAGAAGCCCATGAGTCTCCCTCTCAATTCACCCCAGGAGTACAAAGATGTATCAAGACCTTCGACGGGAATATTGGTGGCCCGGTTTGAAAAGGATGTCATTGCATATGTTGCAACTGTGATGTATGTCGTCGTGTCAAAGCCGAGCATCAACGCCCCGCAGACTTCGCGACCTTTAAAGATTCCAGTGGAAGTGGGAAGACGTCAGCATGGATTTTATTACTGGTTTGCCAAGAACCAGAAAAGGGCATGATTCCATCTGGGTAATCGTTGATCGTCTGACTAAAGTGGCTCACTTTATTCCGGTCAAGACTACTCATTCTGGAGATAAGCTTGCCGAGTTGTATCTGGAGAATATTGTCCGTCTTCATGGCGTCCCGAAGACAATTGTTTCGATCGAGGTTCCCGTTTACTTCGTTTCGGGAAAGTTTGCACCGTCTTACGGGTACTAAGTGAATTTGATCTGACTTATCATCCTCAGACAGATGGACAAACGGAAAGGACCAATCAGATTTTGGAAGACATGTTAAGGGCCTGTGTGCTGTCATACGGCTCTAATTGGGAGAAAAGTTTGGCCTTCGCCGAATTCTCTTATAATAACAGATTTCAATCCGACCGCAAGTATCGCCTTTTGAAGCGCTGTATGGAAGAAAAATCGAACCCTCTTTTTCTCGTCCGAGGTTGGAGAAAGAAAATTCTTCGGCCAGATCTTATTCAAGAAGCTCAAGAGCAGGTGGACATGATTAGAAGCCGACTGAAAGAGGCTCAGTCTCGTCAGAAGAGTTACGCCGACAATCGTCGTCGTGAACTCGGGCCAAGTTGGTGACCATGTCTATCTCAAAGTCTCGCCTCTTCGTGGAATTCGCCGATTTCAAATCCGTGGGAAGTTGGCTCCTCGATTCATTGGACCGTTTCAGATCATTGGAAAGATGGGTGAGATGGCATATCAGTTAAAATTGCCACCTCAACTATCTGACGTTCATAACGTCTTCCATATATCTCAGCTTAAGAAATGTCTCCGTGTTCCTCCGACCTCGCCGATTTGGAAGGATAGATCTTCACCAGATCTGTCATATCGGAGCATCCGGTCCAGTATCTTGGAAGAAGCTGAGCGCCAGACAAGAAATAAAATCATCAAGATGTTGAAGGTTCAATGGAGCAATCATACTGAAGACGAAGCCACCTGGGAAAGAGAAGATCACCTTCGCCAAGAGTTCCCCAATTTCTTCTAGTCATCTCCAAATCTCGGGGACGAGATTTCTGTAAGGAGGGTAGATCTGTAACAACCTCAAAAATAAAAAAAAATAAAAAATAAAATAAAAATGAAATAAAAATCTTTTTTGTATTATTTTTGAAATTTCTGAATTTCCTGGATTTTCTGAATATTTGTTTGGCTTTTCTTTAATGCAAGAATGTGAAATAAAGAATATAATAAATAGAAAATGGTAAAAAGTAAAAATGTCAATCCAACAAAAATTTACCAAAACTTCCAAAAATATCTGAGGGCTCCCCTCAGCTTGCTTAAGGCGGTGGGTAACCTGGATTTATAAAAATATTAATTAATCAAAGATAATCATGGGTAAAAATCTCAGGGTAAAATGGTAAAACAATTTGGTAAAAATATCTGTAGATCATCCTGACCCAAAATTTTTATCTTGCCGACATAAAACAGTATCAACCTCCTGTAAAAATATTAAGAATTTACTAAATCATTTTATAATTTTAAAAATTCGAAAACAGTGAATAAATAATCTGGAAAACAGTAATGTCAGAATTTTTAAAAATTAAATAATAATAATTAAAATCTGTAATTTTTACAGAAGGTGTAAAATGTCATTTTAAATCATCATAAAAAGTTTTGTAAAATAATAACTTCATTTAAATCGCAAATTAAAATAAAAACAGAATAGGCAATGCAGTAACTGTTGCAATGTCAGAATTTTATAAAAATAATCATGCATAATAAAATGTCTAAAATTTTTCAGGAGGCTGGTAATATCCTTGCCGACCTATGGTAAAAATTTCATAAATTTTCGTGCCCGTTTGAACGTTGAAAACCCCGTTGAAACTCCGTTCGTCCCGAGGCTTCGCGCATTTCCTTTTTCTCTCTCGACGTGTGGGCCGGGCTGTCGGTGAGCCAACTCAGCCAACAGTCGCTGCCACCTCGCCCCACGCGTCAGCGACCCATCGCGTTCTTCTTCCCCTCTCTCCTCGCCGACGCAGAGACCTCTCGGTCTTTCGCGCCCACCGCGCTAAACCGCCTTTGAGCCCATATAAAACCCTCCTCGCCGCCGACCCAGCTAGCTCCCGGTGCAAGCCATTCGCCGTTGCTTTGGTCATCGTCCCCAATTCCGCGAAACCGCAAAGAGGGCCAAACACCATATTTTCCACTCTAGTCCATTTCGTCCCAATCCGTTTACCAAGCTTCCTCGTGCCTCCCAAGTCCATCCCGAGCCCCTACGAAACTCATTCTTCCCCGCGAGCTCCTCCGCCGTGTTTTTCTTCCGCCACCACCGCGCACGGTGAGACCTCTATTCCGCCGCTCATTCTTTGAACTAAACCGAAATGGGATCCTGAAGTCCACCGATGCTTTTGGTAGTGATCTTCAAGCTCGGGAAGGTCTCGTTTTGCGAACGCCGGGAGCCGTGAGCTCGCCGCCCCTCTCGGTGGCGAGCCGCCTCCCGCCATCTCCGGCCAAGCGCCACCACCCAAAGATGCGCACGAGTGTCTTTGAGCATGAATCCGAACCCATTCCGTGATTCCGCCATGCTTGCCGCCCGGCGAGCTCGTCTTGCCGCGGTCTGCCTCGGGTCACCGCCAAGCGGCCCGACTGTCGGCCGCGTCGGCTGGTCAGGCCGCCGTGACATGCGGACCAGCACTGTCACCGCAGCAGCGCCTTGTGCGATCCATGCGCAGCCGCAAGCGTCACCACCACAGAAGACGCTACCGGACGCCGACGGTGGACCCCATTTGTCGGCGCCTCAAGCGCGGTTCCGCCGAAATGGAAAGCGCGTTTTCGCGAAAGCGCATTTTCCATTTTCGCAATTTTTCGATTTTTAGTATTTAATCAAAACCTAGATATTCATTTAGCCATAACTTTTGAATCACTTAACAAAATTTGATGAAATAAATTTCTAAATTCATCTAAAATCCAGTAGATTCAGAATATGCAAAAATATTTCAGAATTGAATTTTATTTGAAATTCGAATTTAAATTCAAACGAAGAGTTAGGAATACGTCATACATGGAAATTTTGCAAATAACCTCCAAATTTAGTAAAATAAATTTTATTAGAATTCTTGTAATCTCAGGAACCAGAATCTGTAATAATACTTAGGTGTGTTATAAGAAAAATTTAAGTTATAAAATGGATAGTAAATAATGCAATAATGGCTTAAATAAATCATATCTTTAAATTGCAAAAGAAAAATAAATAAAGCATGTAGCCATTCCTGAATTGGTGAAATTATTTTATTTGAATATTTCCATCTGATTTCTTTTTGGCCTCATTGAAATTTGGTATTTATTCTATGTCGCCTTCTGACGTGTAGAACCCGATTTAACCGGTACATATCGACGACCGTGAGTTCAAGTCGAGGAAAATCAGCAAGGCAAGCAAATTCCTTTGATCATGTTGAACCCAGTTTTATAAATGTTTTCATTAATCAGATCGCATACTTTATTTTATTAAAGTCACTATATTGTGGAAACGGTAGTTGTACTGTAGCTACATAGAATTTCCTTGATAAGTAGAAAATTGTGATCCTTGAAAACCCTAGATTAGCTTAGACAATATTTAATGTCAATCTGGGTTACTCACATTAGTGACATGCTTAGCCGAGCTATAATGAACATAAAGCGTGACATGGTTAAATACCTTGGTTATGACATTTAGATGGGTATGACTATTTTTGTGGTTGGTATTTTGGTTGGAAAATGAAAATAAAACTATGGTTTAGATGCGGGCAATTATTGGCAATAGCCGTGTGTGCATGTTTTGCACGTAGAATAGGGTGGAGATTATTGCCCGTGTCGGATTAAGGACCGAACTATGAGTTGTTTTCGTGCCAAGAAAATTCATACAACCACAAGTGCCTTTGGTATGGGACAGCTCTAACTTATTAAGTTGTTTAAAACTAGCTTTGCACTTGGAAGGCCGGAGTAGTACGAGCTGTTTCTTAATGAATTGCTCGACGGACGCCCACACCGAGGTGATCATGGATTAAACGTCTACCAATATAACGATGTACGCCATATTGTGGGTAGTTCCATCATTTCTATGCTCGAGTTCTTACTCCACAAAATGGGTTTGTCGTCATCGTCTTTGGTGCAAAGTTAGGTTTAAATAATGTAACAGCTTATAACATGACTCTCTGCGGCACACCAAAGGAAGTGTGCAAATATCGATTGCTCAAAGAGTCACCATGTCTTGTGGGGAAAGTCAGATACCTCTGCAGAGTGTAAAACTAATCGATTAGCGCGTCATGATCATGGACACTTGTAAAGTCATCACATAGTTAGTTGTTTTGCTTATTTTCATAAAATGTGGTTTCTATCATGCGTTGTTAATATTCCACTTGTGTTGGTGGAATGATTTTGGATATGGTCGTTATACCTAAGCAATTGTGAAATATTGATGTTTACTTTACGTTACTTGTAATTTACTTGCTTTTACTTAAATCTGTTTTACAATCTACTATTCTCAGATTTACATTTTAAAACCACTTTATGCAAATTAACCTTAATAGCCTTTCTTTGAAATGGCCTGCATGTATTTTAGGTTTTGCATAAGTCTTATGAGTACGTAAGTACTCAACTTGCCACCGTTGATATTTTTAGGTGAAGGGACAGATTTCCGATTTAATCTTACGTTGATGCAGGATACGGGAATTTAACGATGACTTTTTCTAAGGATTTTCCTGTCGGTTGCACGTGGGACAATGGGTTAAAAGGCATACTACGAATGTTGTCTCCATCGCAGCTTTTACTTTTGGTATTGTAAAATAATATGTAATCTTACTTCACTGTAATAAAGTTTGTGTATGACTGTGATAACAATTTGTATTTGTGCGCATTTAGCTCTCGATCATGGGACTAGTATCAGATGCACATGGTATCCATTTTTGGTATTGATTTATCAAAAATGGGGCCTCACAAGTTGGTATCGAGCCATGCCGATCAGAGGAAACCTAGGGTAGTCTGGGAGTAATAAAGACCTAAAACTTGACATTAGGTTTCAAACAAACTAAAATTTTGAATTAGGACATCTTACTGTCTATTCTTTATATGCATGAAACTTCTTTTTGGATTATGCGATACCGTTAATAACTCTTTTCTGCTTTTAAATTTCTACTAGAATCTTTTCCTCCAAAATTACTTTATCGTCTTACATTTAATCAGAATACTAATTCCTTGTTAAATGTGCAGATGGGCTGATATACCCCATGTTACACTTCCACTAATAGGGAGAATTTCGCATGGCGGGAATTCTTGCTCGCTTGCTAGAATTCGCCCATTTTCACGAAAATCCACGATATATAGTATTCCACGCGATTAGTTAGTTCTGCTTCGTGGAATACATAGCTAGGTGGATATCCCTACCCGAGATGAGGACAATGAAGAGTTTTTGTCTTTGAGGGTCTGGATCTTCTCTCATGATGGCCATGAGTGAAGCCGCCTATATGGCCGTTGTCGCTTTGCCACATTTTACCCGAATCGGCAAGTGGTATATAGGAGGATTCCATCTAGGCCACCAAGTGGGAGAATAGCTATATGGATGCCATCGGGTTACAAAATCCCACTTTACGTAACCAAGTGGAATTCATAAATGCCTCGACCAAGATTGCCGCCAGCAAGAATCGAATCTGAGGATGCACATCGCCGATAGCATTCCTAGAGAATGCCATCGCCTCGTGTCGCAGAGGTATTGTCCTCGCCGCCTCGGGCATTCCTCAGACACTGCGCCCGACGACACCCCAAGACCACCTAGGTGTCGCCAAAGCGAGGATGTCGATGATAGGAGTCGCCTAGGTTGCCGAGCATCCGTAGACCCCATAGTTTTCTCATGGCGCCCTCAGAGGCCGCAGGAGCATCATTGTCAGAGACTCCTTTTCCCCGACGCCGAGAGTTCTAGTCGTAGGGATAGTAGCACCGTGAGTTGCTAGATAATGAGTAGTATTAGAGGAAGTTTTGGTTGTGCCCCTTTATGTAGTAACGTCAAAAATAAATGTTATGTTTTGTTGTGAATATTATGAAGTTGAAATAAAGTTCTTGCTTTATATTGTTTTGTGTGCTTTTGTTCCTACTGTAAATATTTAACTTGTAGTTAATATTTTTACGACGTTGTGATCCATAATAATAATAATTAAGCTATGCTTTTAAAACATTTGGTAACAATTAAGATTAAAATTAAATCGATCTTATCTGTTAATTCATTAATAACCTTGTTCCAGATGCCTGCTACCCGATCTCTGGATGAGATTCTGGGGAGTGAGGAGACCCCGGAAACTCACCCTCAGCGAGTGACTTCGGCCACTCCAAATTTCGGCCCAATCCAAATCCATCCATCGGCAATTCGAGGATCTTCGTTGCGTCGTTCAAGCCGCCGGGATTCGCCTCCTCAAGTTCAAGATGAAGAAGTTCCAGAGGGGCGGTTGCTGTGGCCGCCAACCATGGCTCAAGTGCTTGCGATGATAGAACAGGGTCGCCAGACGAATACCCTGTTGCTTCAACAGTTGGTTCAAGGTGTGAACAACCTTGGTGCTTCAAGTTCTAGGCCCGGTTTTGGTGAAACCCTCATCACCCAAGTTGGGAGAATTCTTGAAGACTCGCCTCCAACCTTTTCTTCTTCATCGATCCTCGACGATGATTGGTTACGAGCTATTGAAGTAAGTTGGCCATTGCTCAATGCAATGATCATGAGAAGGTCCTTTATGCGTCGCACCAACCTGTGGAGCGCGCAGTTTGGTGGGAAAATTTTCAAGCGGCAAGGCCCCAAGGTCAAGAGATTACTTGGGATGTTTTTCAAGAAGCCTTTAGGAAGACGATATTCCTCGAGCTTGGTGAATTTAAAAGGCGGAATTTCTTGACTTGCGCCAAGGAAATATGTCCGTAATGGAATATCTTCACCGCTTTAATTACCTTGCTCGCTATGCGCCATCAAGTCGATTCGAAGCCGAAAAATTGAGCATTTCCGGACAATCAACAATGAAGTTAAGCATCTTCTTGCCATTCACGACTTCCATGATTTCCAATCACTCGTGAATAAGGCTATAATTGCCGAGCATAGTTCACGTGATGTTATGGAAAGTCGAAGAGGAAGTGGATGGCGCGAAAGTCGCCACCGAATTTGCTAAGGCCGCGTGTTGGTCACCGACCAATGTTCGACCTCCCCGCCTCGTCGCCAGCAGCAGCAGAGGCGCCAAGGTCAGCATTCGCCCCAAAGAAGCCTTCCTCGCTCGTCCCTCGAGCGCAACGAAGGAAGACTTCGAGTTCGAATCAAGCGGTTGGTGTGACTCGCTATCATTGTAAAGAGCGTGGGCATTATGCAAATGCTCGCCTAAAAGAGGTCAAGCGTCAGACAAGCGAGCCGTCGCAGGAGTTCAGAGACCCTGTGTCGACCTTCAGAGCTGGGAATTCTCAAGTCATTAAGACTTCGCAGCTCTTAATCGCAGCGAGTAGCGGTCGTCTCCATCATGTGACCACCAAGAAGCAAGCGCGGATGTGGTAATTGGGTATGTTTCGTGCACTCTGTACCTACTTTGGTATTGTTTGATTACGAGCATCGCACTCGCTTATCTCTAAGAAATTTGTCGACTGTAATAATTTAGAAATTGATCTCTCTCTCGCCAAAATGATAATCTATTCTCCGGTTCACCATGAATTCAATTAAGTTTTGTCCTAAGGTTAGCATTGAAATAAATGGAGTTATGTTTCATGTCGACCTTATCCTTATAGAAACCTTAGGGTTAGAAGTAATCCTTGGTATGGATTGGTTGTCTAAGTTTAAAGGCTGCATAGATCGTGCTAATCGATCCATTTCTTTGGTTAGCCTTGAAGGAATTCCATTTATTTTTCTTCCATCCAAAGTTCTTCAAACTCTCAAGCTTCTCTTTGTTCACCATAATAAAAGATCTTAGCCGATTCCAATTGTTTCGAATTTCGATGTTTTCAGATGAGTTGCGTGCCCGCCTCCGGATAGGGACCTAGAATTTGTCATAAATCTTGTCCCCGGGACAGCGCTATATCCAAGCCGCCCTTATCGAATGCCCCTGATGAGTTAGTTGAACTAAAGAATCAAATTCAAGAGCGATTAAGAAAAGGCTTTATTCGACCTAGTTCTTCTCCTTGGGGTAGTCCATTTTTTTGTGCCTAAAAGGACGGTGGAATACGATGTGCGTGGACTATCGTGCATTGAATGATGTCACAATTAAGAATAAATATCCTTTGCCTCGTATCGATGATCTGCTCGATCAATTGACCGGTGCTCAAATCTTTTCAAAAATTGATTTAAGACATGGGTACTATCATTGAAGATCGCACTGTAAGATATTCCTAAACCGCTTTCACCACTCGTTATGGTTTATATGAATATCTCGTGATGTCTTTCTGACTTACAAATGCTCCTGCTAATTTCATGTGTCTCATGAATAAAGTCTTCATGGAGTATTTAGATAAGTTCGTAGTGGTGTTTATTGACGATATCCTCGTCTATTCAAAATCCAAGAAGATCATGCGCATCATTTGCGTAAGGTTCTTGAAAAGCTTCGAGAGCATAAGCTTTATGCCAAATTCGAGAAGTGCGAATTTTGGCTAAAAGAAGTTGCTTTCCTTGGTCATATTCTTTCTAAAGGTGGTATTTCCGCTGATCCCGAGAAAGTCAAGGCTGTTTTAGACCGGAAGCTCCTCAATCCGTTCCAAAATTGAAGTTTTCTTGATGCAGCGGGATATTATCGCGCTTTATCGAGAACTTTTCTAAAATCGCTCGTCCTTTGACCCGACTTCTCAAGAAAGAAAAGAAGTTTGAGTGGACACTGAATGCGAAGGAAGCTTTCAGGAATTAAAGAAAAGGTTAACAACAGCTCCTGTGCTAGTGTTACCCGATGTCCATAAAAGCTTTGATGTTTATTGTGATGCTTCAAAGAATGGGCTTGGGTGTGTGCTTATGCAAGAAGGAAAAGTCGTAGCTTACGCTTCTCGCGATGCACCTCATGAGCTCAATTATCCGACTCATGATCCGAATTAGCCATGTAGTGCACGCTTTAAAAATTTGGCGTCATTACCTGATTGGAAACAAATGCAGTGTATTCACAGATCATAAGAGTCTGAAATATTTCTTCACCCAGCCTGATCTAAATTTAAGACAACGAAGGTGGCTAGAGTTGATAAAAGATTACGACCTTAATATTCAATACCATCCTGGTAAAGCCAATGTCGTAGCTGATGCTCTGAGCCGAAAACTTCATTGCCTTTATGTTTCATCTTTGACCGATCAATTCGATCTGGTAAAAGATTTCCAAAAGCTTAATTTGGGAGTTGTCGAAAAAGGTTATTTGGCCGCCCTAGTGGTGCAACCAACCCTTAAATCCCAGATTAAATCTGCTCAACTCAAAGATGAAGCCATTATTAAAATCCGTGAAGAGTTGGAGCAAGGAAAGGAATCTAAATTCCGTGAAAGTTCAGATGAAGTGCTTATGTTCGAAAATCGAATATATGTTCGATGATCCGAATTAAAAGAGTTAATTCTCAAAGAAGCCCATGAGTCTCCCTCTCAATTCACCCTAGGAGTACAAAGATGTATCAAGACCTTCGACGGGAATATTGGTGGCCCGGTTTGAAAAAGGATGTCGCTGCATATGTTGCAATCTGTGATGTATGTCAGCGTGTCAAAGCCGAGCATCAACGCCCCGCAGACTTCGCACCTTTAAAGATTCCAGTGGAAGTGGGAAGACGCCAAGATGGATTTTATTATTGGTTTGCCAAGAACCAAAAAGGGCATGATTCCATCTGGGTAATCGTTGATCGTCGACTAAAGTGGCTCACTTTATTCCGGCCAAGACTACTCATTCGAGATAAGCTTGCCGAGTTGTATCCGAGAATATTGTCCGCCTTCATGGCGCCCCAAGACAATTGTTTCGATCGAGGTTCCCGGTTTACTTCGTTTAGGAAAGTTTGCACCGTCTTTCGGGTACTAAGTCAATTTCAAGATGACTTATCATCCTCGCATGATGGACAAACGGAAAGGACCAATCGATTTTGAAGACATGTTAAGGGCCGTGTGTTGTCATACGGCTCTAATTGGGAGAAAAGTTTGGCCTTCGCGAATTCTCTTATAATAACAGATTTCCAATCCACCGCAAGTATCGCTTTTGAAGCGCCAGATGGAAGAAAATGTCGAACCCTCTTTTCTCGTCCGAGGTTGAGAAAGAAAATTCTTCGCCCAGATCTTATTCAAGAAGCTCAAGAGCGGTGGACATGATTAGAAGCCGATGAAAGAGGCTCGGCCTCGTGAAGAGTTACGCCGACAATCGCCGCCGTGAACTTCGCCAAGTTGGTGACCATGTCTATCTCAAAGTCTCGCCTCTTCGTGGAATTCGCCGATTTCAAACCGTGGGAAGTTGGCTCCTCGATTCATTGGACCGTTTGAGATCATTGAAAGATGGGTGAGATGGCATATCGCTTAAAATTGCCACCTCAACTATCCGACGCTCATAACGCCTTCCATATATCTCGCTTAAGAAATGTCTCCGTGTTCCTCCGACTACTGATTTGGAAGGATAGATCTTCACCAGATCTGTCATATCGGAGCATCCAAATTCAGATCTTGGAAGAAGCCGAGCGCCGGACAAGAAATAAAATCATCAAGATGTTGAAGGTTCAATGGAGCAATCATATCAAGACGGCCACCTGGGAAAGAGAAGATCACCTTCGCCAAGAGTTCCCCAATTTCTTCTAGTCATCTCCAAATCTCTGGGACGAGATTTACGTAAGAGGGTAGATCTCAGAACAACCTCAAAAATAAAAAAATAAAAATAAAATAAAATGAAATAAAAATCTTTTTGTATTATTTTTGAAATTTCTGAATTTCCTGGATTTTCTGAATATTTGTTTGGCTTTTCTTTAATGCAAGAATGTGAAATAAAGAATATAATAAATAGAAAATGGTAAAAAGTAAAATGTCAATCCAACAAAAATTTACCAAAACTTCCAAAAATATCTGAGGGCTCCTCAGCTTGCTTAAGGCGGTGGGTAACCTGGATTTATAAAAATATTAATTAATCAAAGATAATCATGGGTAAAAATCTCAGGGTAAAATGGTAAAACAATTTGGTAAAAATATCTGTAGATCATCCTGACCCAAAATTTTTATCTTGCCGACATCAAAACAGTATCAACCTCCTGTAAAAATATTAAGAATTTACTAAATCATTTTATAATTTTAAAAATTCGAAAACAGTGAATAAATAATCTGGAAAACAGTAATGTCAGAATTTTTAAAAATTAAATAATAATAATTAAAATCTGTAATTTTACAGAAGGTGTAAATGTCATTTTAAATCATCATAAAAGTTTTGTAAAATAATAACTTCATTTAAATCGCAAATTAAAATAAAAACAGAATAGGCAATGCAGTAACTGTTGCAATGTCAGAATTTTATAAAAATCATCATGCATCATAAAATGTCGAAAATTTTTCAGGAGGCTGGTAATATCCTTGCCGACCTATGGTAAAAATTTCATAAATTTTCGTGCCCGTTTGAACGTTGAAAACCCGTTGAAACTCCGTTCGTCCCGAGGCTTCGCTGACTTCCTTTTCTCTCTCTCGACGTGTGGGCCGGGCTGTCGGTGAGCCAACTCAGCCAACAGTCGCTGCCACCTCGCCCCACGCGTCAGCGACCCATCGCGTTCTTCTTCCCTCTCTCTCGCGCGAGGCGCAGACCTCTCGGTCTTTTCGCGCCCACCGCGCCAAACCGCCTTTGAGCCCATATAAAACCCCTCCTCGCGTCGCCGACCCAGCTAGCTCCCGGTGCAAGCCATTCGCCGTTGCTTTGGTCATCGTCCCCAATTCCGCGAAAACCGCAAAGAGGGCCAAACACCATATTTTCCACTCTAGTCCATTTCGTCCCAACCGTTTACCAAGCTTCCTCGTGCCTCCCAAGTCCATCCCAGCCCTACGAAACTCATTCTTCCCCGCGAGCTCCTCCGCGTGTTTTTCTTCCGCCACCACCGCGCACGGTGAGACCTCTATTCCGCCGCTCATTCTTTGAACTAAACCTGAAATGGGATCCTGAAGTCCACCGATGCTTTTGGTAGTGATCTTCAAGCTCGGGAAGGTCTCGTTTTGCGAGAACGCCGGTGAGCCGTGAGCTCGCCGCCCTCTCCCGGTGTGGTGAGCCGCCCCGGCCATCTCCTACCAAGCGCCACCACCCAAAGATGCGCGCCGAGTGTCTTTGAGCATGAATCCCGAACCCATTCCGTGATTCCGGCCATGCTCGCCGCGCGGCGAGCTCGTCTTGCCATGGTCTGCTGCTCGGTCACCGCTTAAGCGCTGCTCAACTGTGTCGGCCGCGTCTGTTGGTCTGGCCAGCCGTGACATGCGGACCTCACTTACGCGATACCGCAGCAGCCAGCGCAGCGATCCATGGGCCCAGCGCGTCGGCACACATAAGAAGACGCTACTGACGACGACGGTGGACCCCATTTGTCGGCGCCTCAAGCGGTTCCGCCGAAATGGAAAGCGCGTTTTCGCGCGAAAGCGCATTTTCCATTTTCGCAATTTTCTCGATTTTTAGTATTTAATCAAAACCTAGATATTCATTTAGCCATAACTTTTGAATCACTTAACAAAATTTGATGAAATAAATTTCTAAATTCATCTAAAATCCAGTAGATTCAGAATATGCAAAAATATTTCAGAATTGAATTTTATTTGAAATTCGAATTTAAATTCAAACAAAGAGTTAGGAATACGTCATACATGGAAATTTTGCAAATAACCTCCAAATTTAGTAAAATAAATTTTATTAGAATTCTTGTAATCTCAGGAACCAGAATCTGTAATAATACTTAGGTGTGTTATAAGAAAAATTTAAGTTATAAAATGGATAGTAAATAATGCAATAATGGCTTAAATAAATCATATCTTTAAATTGCAAAAGAAAAATAAATAAAGCATGTAGCCATTCCTGAATTGGTGAAATTATTTTATTTGAATATTTCCATCTGATTTCTTTTGGCCTCATTGAAATTTGGTATTTATTCTATGTCGCCTTTACGACGTAGAACCCGATTTAACCCGGTACATTCGACGACCGGGAGTTCAAGTCGAGGAAAATCAGCAAGGCAAGCAAATTCCTTTGATCATGTTGAACCCAGCTTTATAAATGTTTTCATTAATCTCAGATCGCATACTTTATTTTATTAAAGTCACTATATTGTGGAAGCGGTAGTTGTACTGTAGCTACATAGAATTTCCTTGATAAGTAGAAAATTGTGATCCTTGAAAACCCTAGATTAGCTTAGACAATATTTAATGTCAATCTGGGTTACTCACATTAGTGACATGCTTAGCCGAGCTATAATGAACATAAAGCGTGACATGGTTAAATACCTTGGTTATGACATTTAGATGGGTATGACTATTTTTGTGGTTGGTATTTTGGTTGGAAAATGAAAATAAAACTATGGTTTAGATGCGGGCAATTATTGGCAATAGCGTGTGTGCATGTTTTGCACGTAGAATAGGGTGGAGATTATTGCCCGTGTCGGATTAAGGACCGAACTATGAGTTGTTTTCGTGCCAAGAAAATTCATACAACCACAAGTCTTTGGTATGGGACAGCTCTAACTTATTAAGTTGTTTAAAACTAGCTTTGCACTTGGAAGGCCGGAGTAGTACGTTTGTTTCTTAATGAATTGCTCGACGGACGCCCACACCGAGGTGATCATGGATTAAACGTCTACCAATATAACGATGTACGCCATATTGTGGGTAGTTCCATCATTTCTATGCTCGAGTTCTTACTCCACAAAATGGGTTTGTCGCCATCGTCTTTGGTGCAAAGTTAGGTTTAAATAATGTAATGCTTATAACATGACTCTCGGCACACCAAAGGAAGTGTGCAAATATCGATTGCTCAAAGAGTCACCATGTCTTGTGGGGAAAGTCAGATACCTCTGCAGAGTGTAAAACTAATCGATTAGCGCGTCATGATCATGGACACTTAGTAAAGTCATCACATAGTTAATTGTTTTGCTTATTTTCATAAAATGTGGTTTCTATCATGCGTTGTTAATATTCCACTTGTGTTGGTGGAATGATTTTGGATATGGTCGTTATACCTAAGCAATTGTGAAATATTGATGTTTACTTTACGTTACTTCGAATTTACTTGCTTTTACTTAAATCTGTTTTACAATCTACTATTCTCAGATTTACATTTTAAAACCACTTTATGCAAATTAACCTTAATAGCCTTTCTTTGAAATGGCCTGCATGTATTTTAGGTTTTGCATAAGTCTTATGAAGTACGTAAGTACTCAACTTGCCACCGTTGATATTTTTAGGTGAAGGGACAGATTTCCCGATTTAATCTTACGTTGATGCAGATACGGGAATTTAACGATGACTTTTCTAAGGATTTTCCTGTCGGTTGCTCGTGGGACAATGGGTTAAAAGGCATACTATGAATGTTGTCTCCATCGCAGCTTTTACTTTTGGTATTGTAAAATAATATGTAATCTTACTTCATTGTGTAATAAAGTTTGTGTATGACTGTGATAACAATTTGTATTTGTGCGCATTTAGCTATCGATCATGGGACTAGTATCAGATGCACATGGTATCCATTTTGGTATTGATTTATCAAAAATGGGGCCTCACAAGTTGGTATCGAGCCATCTCGATCGTAGGAAACCTAGGGTAGTCTGGGAGTAATAAAGACCTAAAACTTGACATTAGGTTTCAAACAAACTAAAATTTTGAATTAGGACATCTTACTGTCTATTCTTTATATGCATGAAACTTCTTTTGGATTATGCGATACCATTAATAACTCTTTTACATTTTTAAATTTCTACTAGAATCTTTTCCTCCAAAAATTACTTTATTGTCTTACATTTAATCAGAATACTAATTCCTTGTTAAATGTGCTGAGATGGGCTGATATACCCCATGTTACACTTCCACTAATAGGAGAATTTCGCATGGCGGGAATTCTTGCTCGCTTGCTAGAATTCGCCCATTTTCCGAAAATCCATTTATATATAGTATTCCACGTGCGATTAGTTCTGCTTCGTGGAATACATAGCTAGGTGGATATCCCTACCGAGATGAGGACAGTGAAGAGTTTTTGTCTTTTGAGGGTCTGGATCTTCTCTCATGATGGCCATGAGTGAAGCCGCCTATATGGCCGTTGTCGCTATGCCACATTTTACCCGAATCGGCGGTGGTATATAGGAGGATTCCATCTAGGCCACCAAGTGGGAGAATAGCTATATGGATGCCATTGGGTTACAAAATCCCACTTTACGTAACCAAGTGGAATTCATAAATGCCTCGACCGATTGCCGTCAGCAAGAATCGAATCTGAGGATGCACATCGCCGATAGCATTCCTAGAGAATGCCATCGCCTCGTGTCGCCAGAGGTATTGTCCTCGCCGCCTGGGCATTCCCTCAGACACTGCTACCGACGACACCCCAGTACCACCTAGGTGTCGCCAAAGAGGATGTCGATGATAGGAGTCGCCCTAGGTTGCCGAGCATCCGTAGACCCCATAGTTTTCTCCGCGCCCTCAGAGGCCGCAGGAGCATCATTGTCAGAGACTCCTTTTCCCCGACGCCGAGAGTTCTAGTCGAGGGATAGTAGCATCCGTGAGTTGCTAGATAATGAGTAGTATTAGAGGAAGTTTTGGTTGTGCCCTTTATGTAGTAACGTCAAAAATAAATGTTATGTTTTGGTTGTGAATATTATGAAGTTGAAATAAAGTTCTTGCTTTATATTGTTTTGTGTGCTTTTGGTTCCTACTCGTAAATATTTAACTTGTAGTTAATATTTTTACGACGTTGTGATCCATAATAATAATAATTAAGCTATGCTTTTAAAACATTTGGTAACAATTAAGATTAAAATTAAATCGATCTTATCTGTTAATTCATTAATAACCTTGTTCCGGATGCTCGCTACCCGATCTCGGATGAGATTCGGGAGTGAGGAGACCGGAAACTCACCTCGGCGAGTGACTTCGCCACTCCGGCCAAAGCCCAATCCATCCATCCATCGGCAATTCGAGGATCTTCGTTGCGCGTTCAAGCGTCGGGATTCGCCGCCTCCTCAAGTTCAAGATGAAGAAGTTCCAGAGGGCGGTTGCGTGGCCGCCAACCATGGCTCAAGTGCTTGCGATGATAGAACAGTGGTCGCCAGACGAATACCCCGTTGTTTCATCAGCTTGGTTCAAGGTGTGAACAACCTTGGTGCTTCAAGTTCTAGGCCTGGTTTTGGTGAAACCCTCATCACCCAAGTTGGGAGAATTCTTGAAGACTCGGCCTCCAACCTTTTCTTCTTCATCGATCCCGACGCCGATGATTGGTTACGAGCTATTGAAGTAAGTTGGCCATTGCTCAATGCAATGATCATGAGAAGGTCCTTTATGCGTCGTACCAACTCCTGTGGAGCCGCAGCGGTTTGGTGGGAAAATTTTCAAGCTGCAAGGCCCCAAGGTCAAGAGATTACTTGGGATGTTTTTCAAGAAGTTTTAGGAAGACGATATTCCTCGAGCTTGGTGAATTTAAAAGGCGGAATTTCTTGACTTGCGCCAAGGAAATATGTCCGTAATGGAATATCTTCACCGCTTTAATTACCTTGCTCGCTATGCGCCATCGAAGTCATTCGAAGCCGAAAAATTGAGCATTTCGGGACAATCGAACAATGAAGTTAAGCATCTTCTTGCCATTCACGACTTCCATGATTTCCAATCACTCGTGAATAAGGCTATAATTGCGAGCATAGTTCACGTGATGTTATGGAAAGTCGAAGAGGAAGTGGATGGCGCGAAAGTCGCCACCGAATTTGCTAAGGCAGCGTGTTGGTCACCGACCAATGTTCGACCTCCTGCCTCGTCGGCAGCAGCAGCAGAGGCGCCAAGGTCAGCACTTCGCCCCAAAGACCTTCTCGCTCGTCCCTCGAGCGCAACGGCGAAGGAAGACTTCGGAGTTCGAATCAAGCGCTTGGTGTGACTCGCTATCATTGTAAAGAGCGTGGGCATTATGCAAATGCACGCCTAAAAGAGGTCAAGCGTCAGACGGCGATCGTCGCAGGAGTTCAGAGACCCCTGTGTCGACCTTCGTGAGCTGGGAATTCTCAAGTCATTAAGACTTCGCAGCTCTTAATCGCAGCAGGCGAGTAGCGGTCGTCTCCATCATGTGACCATTGAAGAAGCAAGCGTTAAGCGCGGATGTGGTAATCTTGGGTATGTTTCGTGCACTCTGTACCTACTTTGGTATTGTTTGATTCTCGAGCATCGCACTCGCTTATCTCTAAGAAATTTGTCGACTGTAATAATTTAGAAATTGATCTCCTCTCCGCCAAAATGATAATCTATTCTCCGGGTTCACCATGAATTCAATTAAGTTTTGTCCTAAGGTTAGCATTGAAATAAATGGAGTTATGTTTCATGTCGACCTTATCCTTATAGAAACCTTAGGTTAGAAGTAATCCTTGGTATGGATTGGTTGTCTAAGTTTAAAGGTCGCATAGATGTGCTAATCGATCCATTTCTTTGGTTAGCCTTGAAGGAATTCCAGTTTATTTTTCTTCCATCCAAAGTTCTTCAAACTCTCAAGCTTCTCTTTGTTCACCATAATAAAAGATCTTAGCCGATTCCAATTGTTTCCGAATTTCCGATGTTTTTCGGATGAGTTGCGTGCCCGCCTCCGGATAGGGACCTAGAATTTGTCATAAATCTTGTCCTCGGGACACGCCTATATCCAAGCGCCCTTATCGAATGCCCCTGATGAGTTAGTTGAACTAAAGAATCAAATTCAAGAGCGATTAAGAAAAGGCTTTATTCGACCTAGTTCTTCTCCTTGGGGTAGTCCATTCTTTTGTGCCTAAAAGGACGGTGGAATACGCATGTGCGTGGACTATCGTGCATTGAATGATGTCACAATTAAGAATAAATATCCTTTGCCTCGATCGATGATCCATTCGATCAATTGACCGGTGCTCAAATCTTTTCAAAAATTGATTTAAGACATGGGTACTATCGGTTGAAGATCGCACGTAAGATATTCCTAAAACCGCTTTCACCACTCGCTATGGTTTATATGAATATCTTGTGATGTCTTTCTGACTTACAAATGCTCCTGCTAATTTCATGTGTCTCATGAATAAAGTCTTCATGGAGTATTTAGATAAGTTCGTAGTGGTGTTTATTGACGATATCCTCGTCTATTCAAAATCCAAGAAGATCATGCGCATCATTTGCGTAAGGTTCTTGAAAAGCTTCGAGAGCATAAGCTTTATGCCAAATTCGAGAAGTGCGAATTTTGGCTAAAAGAAGTTGCTTTCCTTGGTCATATTCTTTCTAAAGGTGGTATTTCCGCTGATCCCGAGAAAGTCAAGGCTGTTTTAGTGGAAGCTCCTCAATCCGTTCCAAAATTCGAAGTTTTCTTGATGCAGCGGGATATTATCGCGCTTTATCGAGAACTTTTCTAAAATCGCCGTCCTTTGACCCACTTCTCAAGAAAGAAAAGAAGTTTGAGTGGACACTGAATGCGAAGGAAGCTTTCAGAATTAAAGAAAAGGTTAACAACGGCTCTGTGCTAGTGTTACCCGATGTCCATAAAAGCTTTGATGTTTATTGTGATGCTTCAAAGAATGGGCTTGGTGTGTGCTTATGCAAGAAGGAAAAGTCGTAGCTTACGCTTCTCGCTCGATTCGACCTCATGAGCTCAATTATCCGACTCATGATCGGAATTAGCTGCGGTAGTGCACGCTTTAAAAATTTGGCGTCATTACCTGATTGGAAACAAATGCAGTGTATTCACAGATCATAAGAGTCTGAAATATTTCTTCACCCAGCCTGATCTAAATTTAAGACAACGAAGGTGGCTAGAGTTGATAAAAGATTACGACCTTAATATTCAATACCATCTGGTAAAGCCAATGTCGAGTGATGCTCGAGTAAAACTTCATTGTTTTTATGTTTCATCTTTGACCGATCAATTCGATCTCGTAAAAGATTTCCAAAAGCTTAATTTGGGAGTTGTCGAAAAAGGTTATTTGGCCGCCCTAGTGGTGCAACCAACCCTTAAATCCCAGATTAAATCTGCTCAACTCAAAGATGAAGCCATTATTAAAATCCGTGAAGAGTTGGAGCAAGGAAAGGAATCTAAATTCCGTGAAAGTTCAGATGAAGTGCTTATGTTCAAAATCGAATATATGTTCTCGATGATCCGAATTAAAAGAGTTAATTCTCAAAGAAGCCCATGAGTCTCCTCTCAATTCACCCCAGGAGTACAAAGATGTATCAAGACCTTCGACGGAATATTGGTGGCCCGGTTTGAAAAGGATGTCACGCATATGTTGCAACTGTGATGTATGTCGTGTCAAAGCCGAGCATCAACGCCCCGCAGACTTCGCACCTTTAAAGATTCCAGTGGAAGTGGGAAGACGCCAAGATGGATTTTATTATGGTTTGCCAAGAACCAAAAAGGGCATGATTCCATCGGGTAATCGTTGATCGTCGACTAAAGTGGCTCACTTTATTCCGGCCAAGACTACTCATTCGAGATAAGCTTGCCGAGTTGTATCCGAGAATATTGTCCGCCTTCATGGCGCCCCAAGACAATTGTTTCGATCGAGGTTCCCGGTTTACTTCGCTTCGGGAAAGTTTGCACCGTCTTACGGGTACTAAGTCAATTTCAAGATCTGACTTATCATCCTCGCATGATGGACAAACGGAAAGGACCAATCGATTTTGGAAGACATGTTAAGGGCACGTGTCTTTGTCATACGGCTCTAATTGGGAGAAAAGTTTGGCCTTCGCGAATTCTCTTATAATAACAGATTTCCAATCCACCGCAAGTATCGCTTTTGAAGCGCCAGATGGAAGAAAATGTCGAACCCCTCTTTCTCGTCCGAGGTTGAGAAAGAAAATTCTTCGCCCAGATCTTATTCAAGAAGCTCAAGAGCAGTGGACATGATTAGAAGCCGATGAAAGAGGCTCGGCCTCGCGAGAAGAGTTACGCCGACAATCGCCGCCGTGAACTCGATTCGAAGTTGGTGACCATGTCTATCTCAAAGTCTCGCCTCTTCGTGGAATTCGCCGATTTCAAATCCGTGGGAAGTTGGCTCCTCGATTCATTGGACCGCTTGAGATCATTGGAAAGATGGGTGAGATGGCATATCGCTTAAATTGCCACCTCAACTATCCGACGCTCATAACGCCTTCCATATATCTCGGCTTAAGAAATGTCTCCGTGTTCCTCCGACTACGATTTGAAGGGATAGATCTTCACCAGATCTGTCATATCGGAGCATCCAAAGTCAGATCTTGGAAGAAGCCGGCGCGGACAAGAAATAAAATCATCAAGATGTTGAAGGTTCAATGGAGCAATCATATCAAGACGGCCACCTGGGAAAGAGAAGATCACCTTCGCCAAGAGTTCCCCAATTTCTTCTAGTCATCTCCAAATCTAGGGACGAGATTTGTAAGGAGGTAGATCAGAACAACCTCAAAAAATAAAAAAAATAAAAATAAAATAAAAATGAAATAAAAATCTTTTTTGTATTATTTTTGAAATTTCTGAATTTCCTGGATTTTCTGAATATTTGTTTGGCTTTTCTTTAATGCAAGAATGTGAAATAAAGAATATAATAAATAGAAAATGGTAAAAAGTAAAAATGTCAATCCAACAAAAATTTACCAAAACTTCCAAAAATATCTGAGGGCTCCTCAGCTTGCTTAAGGCGGTGGGTAACCTGGATTTATAAAAATATTAATTAATCAAAGATAATCATGGGTAAAAATCTCAGGGTAAAATGGTAAAACAATTTGGTAAAAATATCTGTAGATCATCCTGACCCAAAATTTTTATCTTGCCGACATAAAAACAGTATCAACCTCCTGCAAAAATATTAAGAATTTACTAAATCATTTTATAATTTTAAAAATTCGAAAACAGTGAATAAATAATCTGGAAAACAGTAATGTCAGAATTTTTAAAATTAAATAATAATAATTAAAATCTGTAATTTTTACAGAAGGTGTAAAATGTCATTTTAAATCATCATAAAAGTTTTGTAAAATAATAACTTCATTTAAATCGCAAATTAAAATAAAAACAGAATAGGCAATGCAGTAACTGTTGCAATGTCAGAATTTTATAAAAATCATCATGCATCATAAAATGTCGAAAATTTTTCAGGAGGCTGGTAATATCCTTGCCGACCTATGGTAAAATTTCATAAATTTTCGTGCCCGTTTGAACGTTGAAAACCCGTTGAAACTCCGTTCGGTCCCGAGGCTTCGCGACTTCCTTTTTCTCTCTCTCGACGTGTGGGCCGGGCTGTCGGTGAGCCAACTCAGCCAACAGTCGCTGCCACTCGCCCCACGCGTCAGCGACCATCGCGTTCTTCTTCCCTCTCTCCCGCGCCGACGCAGACCTCTCGGTCTTTTCGCGCCCACCGCGCTAAACCGCCTTTGAGCCCATATAAAACCCTCCTCGCCGCCGCCGACCCAGCTAGCTCGGTGCAAGCCATTCCGCCGTTGCTTTGGTCATCGTCCCCAATTCCGCGAAACCGCAAAGAGGGCCAAACACCATATTTTCCACTCTAGTCCATTTCGTCCCAATCCGTTTCGCCAAGCTTCCTCGTGCCTCCACAAGTCCATCCCGAGCCCCTACGAAACTCATTCTTCCCGCGAGCTCCTCCGCCGTGTTTTTCTTCCGCCACCACCGCGCACGGTGAGACCTCTATTCCGCCGCTCATTCTTTGAACTAAACCCAGAAATGGGATCCTTGAAGTCCACTGATGCTTTTGGTAGTGATCTTCAAGCTCGGGAAGGTCTCGTTTTGCGAGAACGCCGGTGAGCCGTGAGCTCCGCCGCCCCTCTCCGGTGGCAGGCCGCCTCCGGCCATCTCCGGCCGAAGCGCCACCACCCAAAGATGCGCACGAGTGTGCTGAGCATGAATCCGGAACCCATTCCGTGATTCCGGCCATGCTTCGCCGCCGGCGAGCTCGTCTTGCCGTGGTCTGCGCCTCGGTCACCGCCGGCCGGCCCACTGTCACCGCGCGCGTCTGTGGGCGCCAGCCGCCACGACATGCGGACCCGCCTGGTCACCGCAGCGCAGCGCTGAGCACCACATGGTTCATGGCAGCGCGCCGGCAGCAGAAGACGCTACCGACGCCGACGGTGGACCCCATTTGTCGGCGCCTCAAGCGCGGTTCGCCCAAATGGAAAGCGCGTTTCGCGCGAAAGCGCACTTTCCATTTTCGCAATTTTCGATTTTAGTATTTAATCAAAACCTAGATATTCATTTAGCCATAACTTTTGAATCACTTAACAAAATTTGATGAAATAAATTTCTAAATTCATCTAAAATCCAGTAGATTCAGAATATGCAAAAATATTTCAGAATTGAATTTTATTTGAAATTGAATTTAAATTCAAACAAAGAGTTAGAATACGTCATACATGGAAATTTTGCAAATAACCTCCAAATTTAGTAAAATAAATTTTATTAGAATTCTTGTAATCTCAGGAACCAGAATCTGTAATAATACTTAGGTGTGTTATAAGAAAAATTTAAGTTATAAAATGGATAGTAAATAATGCAATAATGGCTTAAATAAATCATATCTTTAAATTGCAAAAGAAAAATAAATAAAGCATGTAGCCATTCCTGAATTGGTGAAATTATTTTATTTGAATATTTCCATCTGATTTCTTTTGGCCTCATTGAAATTTGGTATTTATTCTATGTCGCCTTACGACGTGTAGAACCCGAGCGAACCGGTACATTCGACGACCGGAGTTCAAGTCGAGGAAAATCAGCAAGGCAAGCAAATTCCTTTGATCATGTTGAACCCAGTTTTATAAATGTTTTCATTAATCACATCTTGCATACTTTATTTTATTAAAGTCACTATATTGTGGAAGCGGTAGTTGTACTGTAGCTACATAGAATTTCCTTGATAAGTAGAAAATTGTGATCCTTGAAAACCCTAGATTAGCTTAGACAATATTTAATGTCAATCGGGTTACTCACATTAGTGACATGCTTAGCCGAGCTATAATGAACATAAAGCGTGACATGGTTAAATACCTTGGTTATGACATTTAGATGGGTATGACTATTTTTGTGGTTGGTATTTTGGTTGGAAAATGAAAATAAAACTATGGTTTAGATGCGGGCAATTATTGGCAATAGCCAGGTGTGTGCATGTTTTGCACGTAGAATAGGGTGGAGATTATTGCCCGTGTCGGATTAAGGACCGAACTATGAGTTGTTTTCGGGCCAAGAAAATTCATACAACCACAAGTTTGGTATGGGACAGCTCTAACTTATTAAGTTGTTTAAAACTAGCTTTGCACTTGGAAGGCCGGAGTAGTACGAGCTGTTTCTTAATGAATTGCTCGACGGACGCCCACACCGAGGTGATCATGGATTAAACGTCTACCAATATAACGATGTACGCCATATTGTGGGTAGTTCCATCATTTCTATGCTCGAGTTCTTACTCCACAAAATGGGTTTGTCGTCATCGTCTTTGGTGCAAAGTTAGGTTTAAATAATGTAACAGCTTATAACATGACTCTGCGGCACACCAAAGGAAGTGTGCAAATATCGATTGCTCAAAGAGTCACCATGTCTTGTGGGGAAAGTTGTATACCTCTGCAGAGTGTAAAACTAATCGATTAGCGCGTCATGATCATGGACACTTAGTAAAGTCATCACATAGTTAGCTGTTTTGCTTATTTTCATAAAATGTGGTTTCTATCATGCGTTGTTAATATTCCACTTGTGTTGGTGGAATGATTTTGGATATGGTCGTTATACCTAAGCAATTGTGAAATATTGATGTTTACTTTACGTTACTTGTAATTTACTTGCTTTTACTTAAATCTGTTTTACAATCTACTATTCTCAGATTTACATTTTAAAACCAGCTTTATGCAAATTAACCTTAATAGCCTTTCTTTGAAATGGCTGCATGTATTTTAGGTTTTGCATAAGTCTTATGTAGTACGTAAGTACTCAACTTGCCACCGTTGATATTTTTAGGTGAAGGGATGATTTCCCGATTTAATCTTACGTTGATGCAGGATACGGGAATTTAACGATGACTTTTTCTAAGGATTTTCCTGTCGGTTGCTGTGGGACAATGGGTTAAAAGGCATACTACGAATGTTGTCTCCACTCGCAGCTTTTACTTTTGGTATTGTAAAATAATATGTAATCTTACTTCATTTGTGTAATAAAGTTTGTGTATGATTGTGATAACAATTTGTATTTGTGCGCATTTAGCTATCGATCATGGGACTAGTATCAGATGCACATGGTATCCATTTTGGTATTGATTTATCAAAAATGGGGCCTCACAAGTTGGTATCGAGCCATCGATCAGAGGAAACCTAGGGTAGTCTGGGAGTAATAAAGACCTAAAACTTGACATTAGGTTTCAAACAAACTAAAATTTTGAATTAGGACATCTTACCCGTCTATTCTTTATATGCATGAAACTTCTTTTTGGATTATGCGATACACATTAATAACTCTTTTCTGCTTTTAAATTTCTACTAGAATCTTTTCCTCCAAAATTACTTTCTTGTCTTACATTTAATCAGAATACTAATTCCTTGTTAAATGTGCAGATGGGCGGATATACCCCATGTTACACTTCCACTAATAGGAGAATTTCGCATGGCGGGAATTCTTGCTCGCTTGCTAGAATTCGCCCATTTTCACGAAAATCCACGATATATAGTATTCCACGCGCGATTAGTTCATTTTCGTGGAATACATAGCTAGGTGGATATCCCTACCGAGATGAGGACAAGTGAAGAGTTTTTGTCTTTTGAGGGTCTGGATCTTCTCTCATGATGGCCATGAGTGAAGCGCCTATATGGCCGTTGTCGCTTTGCGCCACATTTTACCCGAATCGGCAGTGGTATATAGGAGGATTCCATCTAGGCCACCAAGTGGGAGAATAGCTATATGGATGCCATTTGGGTTACAAAATCCCACTTTACGTAACCAAGTGGAATTCATAAATGCCTCGACGAGATTGCCGTCGGCGAATCGAATCTGAGGATGCACATCGCCGTATAGCATTCCTAGAGAATGCCATCGCTCGTGTCGCCAGAGGTATTGTCCTCGCTCGATTGGGCATTCCTCAGACACTGCGCCGACGACACCCAAGTACCACCTAGGTGTCGCCAAAGCGAGGATGTCGATGATAGGAGTCGCCCTAGGTTGCCGAGCATCCGTAGACCCCATAGTTTTCCTCATGGCGCCCTCAGAGGCCGCAGGAGCATCATTGTCAGAGACTCCTTTTCCCCCGGCGACGAGAGTTCTAGTCGTAGGGATAGTAGCGATCCGTGAGTTGCTAGATAATGAGTAGTATTAGAGGAAGTTTTTGGTTGTGCCCTTTATGTAGTAACGTCAAAAATAAATGTTATGTTTTGGTTGTGAATATTATGAAGTTGAAATAAAGTTCTTGCTTTATATTGTTTTGTGTGCTTTTGGTTCCTACTGTAAATATTTAACTTGTAGTTAATATTTTTACGACGCTGTGATCCATAATAATAATAATTAAGCTATGCTTTTAAAACATTTGGTAACAATTAAGATTAAAATTAAATCGATCTTATCATTAATTCATTAATAACCTTGTTCCGGATGCTCGCTACCCGATCTCTGGATGAGATTTCGGGAGTGAGGAGACCCGAAACTCACCTCGCGAGTGACTTCGCCACTCACCAAATGCCCAATCCGGTCCATCCATCGGCAATTCGAGGATCTTCGTTGCGTCGTTCAAGCGTCGGGATTCGCGCCTCCTCAAGTTCAAGATGAAGAAGTTCCGGAGGGCGGTTGCGTGGCCGCCAACCATGGCTCAAGTGCTTGCGATGATAGAACAGGTCGCAGACGAATACCTGTTGTTTCAGCAGCTTGGTTCAAGGTGTGAACAACCTTGGTGCTTCAAGTTCTAGGCACTGGTTTTGGTGAAACCCTCATCACCCAAGTTGGGAGAATTCTTGAAGACTCGGCCTCCAACCTTTTCTTCTTCATCAGATCCCCTGGACGCTGATGATTGGTTACGAGCTATTGGAAGTAAGTTGGCCATTGCTCAATGCAATGATCATGAGAAGGTCCTTTATGCGTCGTACCAACTCCAGGGAGCCGCTGCAGTTTGGTGGGAAAATTTTCAAGCGGCAAGGCCCCAAGGTCAAGAGATTACTTGGGATGTTTTTCAAGAAGCCTTTAGGAAGACGCATATTCCTCGAGCTTGGTGAATTTAAAAGGCGGAATTTCTTGACTTGCGTCAAGGAAATATGTCCGTAATGGAATATCTTCACGCTTTAATTACCTTGCTCGCTATGCGCCATCAGAAGTCAGTTCAGAAGCCCGAAAAATTGAGCATTTCCGGGACAATCTGAACAATGAAGTTAAGCATCTTCTTGCCATTCACGACTTCCATGATTTCCAATCACTCGTGAATAAGGCTATAATTGCGAGCATAGTTCACGTGATGTTATGGAAAGTCGAAGAGGAAGTGGATGGCGCGAAAGTCGCCACCAATTTGCCAAGGCAGCGTGTTGGTCACCGACCAATGTTCGACCTCCCCGCCTCGTCGCAGCAGCAGCAGAGGCGTCAAGGTCGAGCACTTCGCCCCAAGACCTTCCTGCTCGTCCCTCGAGCGGCAACGAAGGGAAGACTTCTGGAGTTCAGAATCAAGCAGTTGGTGTGACCTGCTATCATTGTAAAGAGCGTGGGCATTATGCAAATGCTCGCCTAAAAGAGGTCAAGCGTCAGACGGCGATCGTCGCAGGAGTTCAGAGACCCCGTGTCGACCTTCGAGAGCCGGGAATTCTCAAGTCATTAAGACTTGCAGCTCTTAATCGCGCATGCGAGTAGCGGTCGTCTCCATCATGTGACCATTGAAGAAGCAAGCTAAGCGCCGATGTGGTAATCTTGGGTATGTTTCTGTGCACTCGGTACCTACTTTGGTATTGTTTGATTCTCGAGCATCGCACTCGCTTATCTCTAAGAAATTTGTTGACTGAATAATTTAGAAATTGATCTCCTCTCCGCCAAAATGATAATCTATTCTCGGGTTCACCATGAATTCAATTAAGTTTTGTCCTAAGGTTAGCATTGAAATAAATGGAGTTATGTTTCATGTCGACCTTATCCTTATAGAAACCTTAGGGTTAGAAGTAATCCTTGGTATGGATTGGTTGTCTAAGTTTAAAGGTCGCATAGATTGTGCTAATCGATCCATTTCTTTGGTTAGCCTTGAAGGAATTCAGTTTATTTTCTTCCATCCAAAGTTCTTCAAACTCTCAAGCTTCTCTTTGTTCACCATAATAAAAGATCTTAGCGATTCCAATTGTTTCCGAATTTCTGATGTTTTTCGGATGAGTTGCTGTGCCCGCCTCGGATAGGGACCTAGAATTTGTCATAAATCTTGTCCACAGGGACAGCGCCTATATCCAAGCGTCCTTATCGAATGCCCCGGATGAGTTAGTTGAACTAAAGAATCAAATTCAAGAGCGATTAAGAAAAGGCTTTATTCGACCTAGTTCTTCTCCTTGGGGTAGTCCATTCTTTTTGTGCCTAAAAGGGCGGTGGAATACGCATGTGCGTGGACTATCGTGCATTGAATGATGTCACAATTAAGAATAAATATCCTTTGCCTCGTATCGATGATCTGTTCGATCAATTGACCGGTGCTCAAATCTTTTCAAAATTGATTTAAGACATGGGTACTATCGATTGAAGATCGGACGTAAGATATTCCTAAAACCGCTTTCACCACTCGTTATGGTTTATATGAATATCTTGTGATGTCTTTCGGACTTACAAATGCTCCTCGCTAATTTCATGTGTCTCATGAATAAAGTCTTCATGGAGTATTTAGATAAGTTAAAGAGTGGTGTTTATTGACGATATCCTCGTCTATTCAAAATCAAGAAGATCATGCGCATCATTTGCGTAAGGTTCTTGAAAAGCTTCGAGAGCATAAGCTTTATGCCAAATTCGAGAAGTGCGAATTTTGGCTAAAAGAAGTTGCTTTCCTTGGTCATATTCTTTCTAAAGGTGGTATTTCCGTTGATCCCGATAAAGTCAAGGCTGTTTTAGACCGAAGCTCCTCAATCCGTTCAGAAAATTGAAGTTTTCTTGGTGCAGCGGGATATTATCGCGCTTTATCGAGAACTTTTCTAAAATCGCTCGTCCTTTGACCCACTTCTCAAGAAAGAAAAGAAGTTTGAGTGGACACTGAATGCGAAGGAAGCTTTCAGAATTAAAGAAAAGGTTAACAACGGCTCGTGCTAGTGTTACCCGATGTCCATAAAAGCTTTGATGTTTATTGTGATGCTTCAAAGAATGGGCTTGGGTGTGTGCTTATGCAAGAAGGAAAAGTCGTAGCTTACGCTTCTCGTCGCGCGACCTCATGAGCTCAATTATCCGACTCATGATCGGAATTAGCTGCGGTAGTGCACGCTTTAAAAATTTGGCGTCATTACCGATTGGAAACAAATGCGGTGTATTCACGGATCATAAGAGTCTCAAATATTTCTTCACCCACTGATCTAAATTTAAGACAACGAAGGTGGCTAGAGTTGATAAAAGATTACGACCTTAATATTCAATACCATCTGGTAAAGCCAATGTCGAGGCGATGCTCGAGGCGAAAACTTCATTGCCTTTATGTTTCATCTTTGACCGATCAATTCGATCCGTAAAAGATTTCCAAAAGCTTAATTTGGGAGTTGTCGAAAAGGTTATTTGGCGCCTAGTGGTGCAACCAACCCTTAAATCCCAGATTAAATCTGCTCAACTCAAAGATGAAGCCATTATTAAAATCCGTGAAGAGTTGGAGCAAGGAAAGGAATCTAAATTCCGTGAAAGTTCAGATGAAGTGCTTATGTTCGAAAATCGAATATATGTTCCTGATGATCCGGAATTAAAAGAGTTAATTCTCAAAGAAGCCCATGAGTCTCCCCTCTCAATTCACCCTGGGAGTACAAAGATGTATCAAGACCTTCGACGGGAATATTGGTGGCCCGGTTTGAAAAAGGATGTCGCTGCATATGTTGCAATCTGTGATGTATGTCAGCGTGTCAAAGCCGAGCATCAACGTCCCGCAGGACTTCTGCAGCCTTTAAAGATTCCAGAGTGGAAGTGGGAAGACGTCAGCATGGATTTTATTACTGGTTTGCCAAGAACCAGAAAAGGGCATGATTCCATCGGGTAATCGTTGATCGTCGACTAAAGTGGCTCACTTTATTCCGGCCAAGACTACTCATTCGGAGATAAGCTTGCCGAGTTGTATCCGGAGAATATTGTCCGCCTTCATGGCGTCCCAAGACAATTGTTTTCGATCGAGGTTCCCGTTTACTTCGTTTCGGGAAAGTTTGCACCGTCTTACGGGTACTAAGTCAATTTCAAGACTTATCATCCTCGAACATGATGGACAAACGGAAAGGACCAATCGATTTTGGAAGACATGTTAAGGGCACGTGTGTTGTCATACGGCTCTAATTGGGAGAAAAGTTTGGCCTTCGCGAATTCTCTTATAATAACAGATTTCAATCCGACCGCAAGTATCGCTTTTGAAGCGCCAGATGGAAGAAAATGCCGAACCCTCTTTTCTCGTCCGAGGTTGAGAAAGAAAATTCTTCGCCCAGATCTTATTCAAGAAGCTCAAGAGCGGTGGACATGATTAGAAGCCGATCGAAAGAGGCTCGGCCTCGTCGAGAAGAGTTACGCCGACAATCGCCGTCGTGAACTCGATTCAAGTTGGTGACCATGTCTATCTCAAAGTCTCGCCTCTTCGTGGAATTCGCCGATTTCAAATCCGTGGGAAGTTGGCTCCTCGATTCATTGGACCGTTTGGATCATTGGAAAGATGGGTGAGATGGCATATCGCTTAAAATTGCCACCTCAACTATCCGACGCTCATAACGTCTTCCATATATCTCGGCTTAAGAAATGTCTCCGTGTTCCTCCGACTACCGATTTGGAAGGGATAGATCTTCACCAGATCTGTCATATCGGAGCATCCAAATTCAGTATCTTGGAAGAAGCTGAGCGCCAGACAAGAAATAAAATCATCAAGATGTTGAAGGTTCAATGGAGCAATCATACTGAAGACGAAGCCACCTGGGAAAGAGAAGATCACCTTCGCCAAGAGTTCCCCAATTTCTTCTAGTCATCTCCAAATCTCGGGGACGAGATTTCTGTAAGGAGGGTAGATCCAGAACAACCTCAAAAATAAAAAAATAAAAATAAAATAAAATGAAATAAAAATCTTTTTGTATTATTTTGAAATTTCTGAATTTCCTGGATTTTCTGAATATTTGTTTGGCTTTTCTTTAATGCAAGAATGTGAAATAAAGAATATAATAAATAGAAAATGGTAAAAAGTAAAAATGTCAATCCAACAAAAATTTACCAAAACTTCCAAAAATATCTGAGGGCTCCCCTCAGCTTGCTTAAGGCGGTGGGTAACCTGGATTTATAAAAATATTAATTAATCAAAGATAATCATGGGTAAAAATCTCAGGGTAAAATGGTAAAACAATTTGGTAAAAATATCTGTAGATCATCCTGACCCAAAATTTTTATCTTGCCGACATAAAAACAGTATCAACCTCCTGCAAAAATATTAAGAATTTACTAAATCATTTTATAATTTTAAAAATTCGAAAACAGTGAATAAATAATCTGGAAAACAGTAATGTCAGAATTTTTAAAAATTAAATAATAATAATTAAAATCTGTAATTTTTACAGAAGGTGTAAAATGTCATTTTAAATCATCATAAAAAGTTTTGTAAAATAATAACTTCATTTATATCGCAAATTAAAATAAAAACAGAATAGGCAATGCAGTAACTGTTGCAATGTCAGAATTTTATAAAAATAATCATGCATAATAAAATGTCTAAAATTTTTCAGGAGGCTGGTAATATCCTTGCCGACCTATGGTAAAAATTCCATAAATTTTCGTGCCCGTTTGATCGTTGAAAACCCCGTTGAAACTCCGTTCGGTCCTGAGGCTTCGCCAGACTTCCTTTTTCTCTCTCTCTGACGTGTGGGCCGGGCTGTCGGTGAGCCAACTCAGCCAACAGTCGCTGCCACCTCGCCCCACGTCAGCGACCCATCGGCGTTCTTCTTCCCCTCTCTCCCGCGCCGACGCAGACCTCTCGGTCTTTCTCGCGCCAGCTGCGCCAAACCGCCTTTGAGCCCATATAAAAACCCCTCCTCGCGTCGCCGCCGACCCAGCTAGCTCCCAGTGCAAGCCATTCCGCCGTTGCTTTGGTCATCGTCCCCAATTCCGGCGAAAACCGCAAAGAGGGCCAAACACCATATTTTCCACTCTAGTCCATTTCGTCCCAATCCGTTTCGCCTGAAGCTTCCTCGTGCCTCCTGAAGTCCATCCCGAGCCCTACGAAACTCATTCTTCCCCGGCGAGCTCCTCCGCCGTGTTTTTCTTCCGCCACCACCGCGCACGGTGAGACCTCTATTCCGCCGCTCATTCTTTGAACTAAACCCAGAAATGGGATCCTTGAAGTCCACTGATGCTTTTGGTAGTGATCTTCAAGCTCGGGAAGGTCTCGTTTTGCGAGAACGCCGGTGAGCCGTGAGCTCCGCCGCCGCTCTCTCGGTGGCGAGCGCCTCCGGCCATCTCCGGCCGAAGCGCCACCACCCAAAGATGCGCACGAGTGTCTTTGAGCATGAATCCGGAACCCATTCCGTGATTCCGGCCATGCCGCCACGCCGCGAGCTCGTCTTGCCGCGGCCCCGCTCTGGTCACCGCCAAGCGGGCCAACTGTCGGCCGCGTCAGGCGTTTGGGCGCCACATGACATGCGGACCGGCCGTCACCGCAGCGCAGCAAGCAATCCGCATTGAGCCCGTAGCGTCGGCAGCCAAGAAGACGCTACCGGACGCCGACGGTGGACCCCATTTGTCGGCGCCTCAAGCGCGGTTCCGCCGAAATGGAAAGCGCGTTTTCGCGCAAAGCGCACTTTCCATTTTCGCAATTTTCTGATTTTTAGTATTTAATCAAAACCTAGATATTCATTTAGCCATAACTTTTGAATCACTTAACAAAATTTGATGAAATAAATTTCTAAATTCATCTAAAATCCAGTAGATTCAGAATATGCAAAAATATTTCAGAATTGAATTTTATTTGAAATTGAATTTAAATTCAAACGAAGAGTTAGAATACGTCATACATGGAAATTTTGCAAATAACCTCCAAATTTAGTAAAATAAATTTTATTAGAATTCTTGTAATCTCAGGAACCAGAATCTGTAATAATACTTAGGTGTGTTATAAGAAAAATTTAAGTTATAAAATGGATAGTAAATAATGCAATAATGGCTTAAATAAATCATATCTTTAAATTGCAAAAGAAAAATAAATAAAGCATGTAGCCATTCCTGAATTGGTGAAATTATTTTATTTGAATATTTCCATCTGATTTCTTTTTGGCCTCATTGAAATTTGGTATTTATTCTATGTCGCTACGACGTGTAGAACCCGATTTAACCGGTACATTCGACGACCGGGAGTTCAAGTCGAGGAAAATCAGCAAGGCAAGCAAATTCCTTTGATCATGTTGAACCCAGTTTTATAAATGTTTTCATTAATCATTGATCTTGCATACTTTATTTTATTAAAGTCACTATATTGTGGAAACCGGTAGTTGTACTGTAGCTACATAGAATTTCCTTGATAAGTAGAAAATTGTGATCCTTGAAAACCCTAGATTAGCTTAGACAATATTTAATGTCAATCTGGGTTACTCACATTAGTGACATGCTTAGCCGAGCTATAATGAACATAAAGCGTGACATGGTTAAATACCTTGGTTATGACATTTAGATGGGTATGACTATTTTTGTGGTTGGTATTTTGGTTGGAAAATGAAAATAAAACTATGGTTTAGATGCGGGCAATTATTGGCAATAGCCGTGTGTGCATGTTTTGCACGTAGAATAGGGTGGAGATTATTGCCCGTGTCGGATTAAGGACCGAACTATGAGTTGTTTTCGAGGCCAAGAAAATTCATACAACCACAAGTCTTTGGTATGGGACAGCTCTAACTTATTAAGTTGTTTAAAACTAGCTTTGCACTTGGAAGGCGGAGTAGTACGAGCTGTTTCTTAATGAATTGCTCGACGGACGCCCACACCGAGGTGATCATGGATTAAACGTCTACCAATATAACGATGTACGCCATATTGTGGGTAGTTCCATCATTTCTATGCTCGAGTTCTTACTCCACAAAATGGGTTTGTCGTCATCGTCTTTGGTGCAAAGTTAGGTTTAAATAATGTAATGCTTATAACATGACTCTCTCGGCACACCAAAGGAAGTGTGCAAATATCGATTGCTCAAAGAGTCAGTCATGTCTTGTGGGAAAGTCAGATACCTCCGCAGAGTGTAAAACTAATCGATTAGCGCGTCATGATCATGGACACTTGTAAAGTCATCACATAGTTAGTTTGTTTTGCTTATTTTCATAAAATGTGGTTTCTATCATGCGTTGTTAATATTCCACTTGTGTTGGTGGAATGATTTTGGATATGGTCGTTATACCTAAGCAATTGTGAAATATTGATGTTTACTTTACGTTACTTGTAATTTACTTGCTTTTACTTAAATCTGCTTTTACAATCTACTATTCAGTATTTACATTTTAAAACCACTTTATGCAAACTAACCGTATTAGCCTTTCCTTTGAAATGGCCTGCATGTATTTTAGGTTTTGCATAAGTCTTGCGTAGTACGTAAGTACTCAACTTGCCACCGTTGATATTTTTAGGTGAAGGGACGATTTCCCGACTAATCTTACGTTGATGCAGGATACGGGAATTTAACGATGACTTTTTCTAAGGATTTTCCTGTCTTGTTACTGTGGGACAATGGGTTAAAAGGCATACTACAGAATGTTGTCTCCACTGCAGTTTTACTTTTGGTATTGTAAAATAATATGTAATCTTACTTCATTTGTGTAATAAAGTTTGTGTATGGTGTGATAACAATTTGTATTTGTGCGTATTTAGCTATCGATCATGGGACTAGTAATCAGATGCACATGGTATCCATTTTTGGTATTGATTTATCAAAAATGGGGGCCTCACACTAGTCAACATAAACAAATTTAGGACCTTGATTATATTAAATTACCCATCTGGATGTTTAACTACAACGAACCTGATGTTAAAAGGAAATCAAGGTAGTCAACTTAAAAGTCAGATGGGATTAATATCAAGGCAGTCAACTTAAAAGTAAATAGTGGCAATGAAAATGTTTTAACCTTGGAGCAATAAGCCAACAATCAAATTCCTAGTCTCTCGCTACTAACACAAACAGTGTTCTCACTACTCTTATAAATTTTCGTAATATTGCTTATCAAGAAAAATGCATATGTATAATTACAACAAAAGATTAGAGAGTTGAGTAAACAATTACTGCTTATACTTTTTCGAATGAATGGATTTTGCTCATGTGCATACATGAGAAAATTAAAGACGGCACTGAATGCAGCAATACACAGCATTTCCCTTTTCTTTCTAGCTAACCTATTAAGTAGGAGTGAACTCATTGTTTATTATATATATATATAGGTCTTGAAAAGTTTACATGGCCGTAGGGTCCAGTTAAAACGGTACTGCTATGGTTTAGCGGTTGTACTGCAAAGATTTTGTATTTATGAAGAAACATTCCATCAAAAGTACTGATGACATATGCTGCAAACGACGGCTAAAAATATAATAGTTGCTCCTCTTCACATTCGATCTCCCAGCACCTTGAAACGCAATGACGAGATGAAAATAAAATCACAAACATGGATCTCAACCCCCACACCACCACGCCCCCGAAATGCACATCTACCCATTACTAATGTAAAGTACCTTCGGGCGTAGGCGGCGTCTTGGGCGGCGTCGGGGGCGGCGTCCGGGGCGGAGTAGGGGGTGGCGTCGGGGGTGGCGTCCGGCGGAGTAGGAGGAAGCGTCATGGGCGGGCGTCGGCAGGCGCGGGCGCGAGCGTCGAGCGGCGTTGGGCTCGGTGAGAAGAGTGAAGCGGCGGGAGTTTGTGAGAAGAGTGAAGCGGGAGTCTAAGGGTTTAGGAACAGCGATCAAAGCGACATTTCATATATGGGTTATCGTGGCGGTTCTTAACAATAACCGCCATCGATACTATCTGTGGGCGTTATTTATATGAACCGCCATCGATATATAATCGTGGCGGTTCTTAATAAGAACCGCCATCGATACATATATTATCGTGGCGGTTCTTTATACGAACCGCCATCGATAAAATATCTCGTGGCGATTCTTCACAAGAACCGCCATCAAAAATATATATATCGTGGCGGTTCTTTATACGAACCGCCATCGATAAAGTTATCTAACATAAATGTAATCTGGATTTGAAGAACCGCGGTTAATCAAGCTTATATATTAAATATCGCTCCTGACTCACAAACATTTCGTTGCTCGGTTGGTTAGAGCGTTCAGCTCGCACCGGCTGGTCCTGGGTTCGACTCCATCTCGCGCAATACATTATATTATATATATTCAATGCAGTTAATTGACATATATTGTAGTCCTATTTTACATGGAAAATCCAGTTTGTTTTGCAGAAATGGGCCCAAACTTCTGTTTTTTTTGCAGAAAGGGCCTCAAAATTTTCTAAGATTACATAATAGTCCGTCTTTTTTCGAAAATTCCTAAACTTACATATTAGTCTATTTTTTATCCTATAAGTCCCTAGAAACGATAAACATCTAAATCCCTTTCTTCGCGTAAAGACCCGAATTTCGCGTTACGATCAGGCAGCGTTCTATGGAGGCGTGCTTGCGCATACCACGTGTCTAGTATACCCTACATAATCCTAATATAGTAATGACCCTACATAATCCTAATGTATTAATGACCTTATATAATCCTAATAAATATTATATACCCTATATAATACTAATATATTAATAACCCTATATAATCCTAATATAGTAATATACCCTATATAATACTAATACAGTAATGACCATTTATAATTCTAATATAGTACTATAACCTATGTAATCCAAATATATTAATGACCCACATTTCCATTACTACACACAAATGCATAACACCATATTTCTATTACTCCATACAAATGCATATTGTTTACATCACATTGCCATTACTCCTATATAGCTAATTATTTTCTTTCACAATTTGCCCTTCTTCATGATCGTCGCGATGATAGGTAGCTTCCTGAGTGGTCTCTTCCTCGAGCCTGATGTTGCCATCTACGAAAGGATGCAACTCGTCAAACTGGTTGTACTCATCCTCATCCACGACATTCTCAACTCCGACGATCCTTCTTTTTCCCTGAAGAACTACATGCCGCTTCTTATCTGTCGGGTCGATTACATAGAAGACTTGTGCGACTTGCTTCGCAAGTACGAATGGTTCGTCTCTGTATCCGACATGTTCGATGTCCAAAGTAGTGAAGCCGTACTTGTCCACCTTGACACCCTTTGGGAGTTGTACCCAACGACACCGAAACATCGGGATCTTAAAAATACAATAGTCGAGCTCCCAAATCTCTTCTATGAACCCATAGAAGCTAGTCTTCTTACTGCCTGTGTTGTCATAGGCATCTATGCGGACACCACTATTTTGGTAAGTGCTTTTGCTATCCTGAGATCTCGTGTAAAAGGTATATCCATTTATGTCGTATCCTTGCCATGTCAAGATTGTACCTGATGGCCCTTTTGCCAACCACCTCAACACAACACTCGTTTCTTTCCCAGTCATATGCTCTTTGAACCAATGATTGAACAAACGGTTATGCTCTTTTGTTACCCAAGCCTCTGATCGTCCACGATTTTCCTCTCGTAGCTTATCCTTGTGCATGTCCATATACGAGGACACCTCAACTGACTGTTGCAAGGCGTGAAATGAGCTTTTGAACAATCCATGATCGTAAGAATTTGTTGATTTCCTTCCAATCGTCCCTTTTCCAGCTAGCCTACCCTCATGGCGAGATACAGGCACTCCTACCGGTTCCACCCCCTCCATGTAATCCACGCAAAACTCGATAACCTCCTCGGTTGCATAACCTTCCACAATGCACCCTCCACGAGATCGATTGCGTACATACTTCTTCAGGATACCCATGTACCTTTCGAACGGGTACATCTGATGCAGGAATACGGGGCCACATACATTTATCTCATTCACAAGGTGAACAATGAGATGAACCATTATATCGAAAAATGATGGAGGGAAATACATCTCTAGCGGCATAGTGTCTTGACCACATCATTCTGCATTCGAGAAAGTCCGATGGGATCGATGACCTTCGTGAAATCGTGTTGAAGAAGAAACACAACCTCATGATTGCCTCTCTGACCTTTTCGTGCAAAATACCTCTAATTGCAATAGGAAGCATTTGTGTCATCATCACATGACAATCATGAGACTTCATGCCGATTAACTTCAAATCTTTCATCGAGACTAGTTTCTTGATGCTTGCGAGTAACCGGATGGAACTTTCACACCATGCAAGCATTTGCAGAGGTCATTCTCTCTTTCTTGGATAGAGTGTGACAAGTCGGGGAGGTAAAGTCGGCCTTTCCGTTGTCTCGAGGATGTAGCTCACTCGATTTTTATATCTTCTAGGTCCCTTCGTGCCTTGATCAGTCCTTAGTTTTGCTAGGAATATTCAAACAAAATATCAATCAAGTCATCACATACATTTTCTCTACATGCATGACGTCTATGCAAAGTGTCGAACTTCTAAGTCCTTCCAATAGGGCAAGTTCCAAAATATCGATCTCTTCTTCCACGTGATCTTCTCAAGACGAGACCTCGATTTATTATTACTCTCTCCTTTCCAAGTACAACATTAATATCCTTAACCATATCATATACCTCTTCCCACGAGGAGGCCTTGGAGCTATACCATCCTCTTTTGTCCCGTCGAATTGTTTCTTCATATTGCGGTAGGGGTGATTCCTGCGAAGGAACCTGCGGTGATGCATGTACACAGTTTTCCTCGAGTTATTGAGCCACACACTTGCGGTTTCATCCATGCAATGGGGGCATGCTTTGGCCCCTTTACAAGACGACGGATAGGTTACCAAGGGCAGGAAAATCATTGATGGTGCAAAACAACAATGCGCGTGAGGGTGAAGTACTCGCTTGTACTCATCCCATACCGTACACCTTCGCTCCACAGATCACAAGATCTTCCACCAATGGTTGTAGGTATACATCAATATCATTGCCAGGTTGTCTCGGCCCTTGGATAAGCAGCGACATCATAATGTACTTTCGTTTCATACACAACCAAGGAGGAAGGTTGTAGATACAGAGAGTCACGGGCCAAGTGCTATGAATACTACTCATGTTACCGAAAGGATTCATTCCATCCGTACTCAACCCAAACCTTACATTCCTCGGTTCATTCCCAAAGTCCATCCTAAAGAGCCTATCGATGGTTCTCCACTAGGCAGAATCAGCAGGGTGTCTCAGCTTTCCATCCTTTTTACGCTCTTCTGAGTGCCATCGCATCAGTTGGGCATGCTTTTTGTTTCCAAATAAACGCTTCAACCGAGGTATTACCGGTAAATACCACACCACTTTAGCGGGAGCTCCTTTCTTCACCACGGTGCCCTCGCTGTCATGGCCTTTACGCTTGTATCGCGATGATTTGCACACCGGACATACATGCATGTCTCAGATACTCTTTGCGATAGAGTATACAATCGTTTGGACATGCATGTATTCTTTCTACTTCCAATCCCAATGGACATACAACCTTCTTAGCTAAATAAGTGGTTATCGGCAATACGTTTCCATCTGGAAGCATGTCCGCTAAGAGATGTAATAGCGCCGTGAAACTTTTATCGGACCAACCATTGCTTGCCTTCAATTTTAGAAGTGAAAGCACGGTGTGCAACTTTGTGTATTCCTCCTTGCAACCCGGGAACAAAGGTGTGTCCGAGTCGTCCAACAAACCCTTGAATTGATTAAACTCTCTCGACTAGTGTAGTTCCTCTCGCATCGCGCAACATCCGAGCAAGATTATTATCGCCATCAATGTCCAACCTATCCTCTTGGATCCATAATCGATGTCACCGCCATAATGCCTTCTCCATCATCCAATACGTTATCACCTTCATGTATGTTTTCCTCTTCACCGTGACTTGTCCAACGTGTATAGCCAAGTACAAAACCTCTTGAATCAAGTGCAAGTGGATGTGCTCTTTGTCCAAAACATTTTCTCATTCTTGCAATCAATGCATGGACAATGTATGTACTCCGTCTTCTTGTGCAACTTGTTCTCCTCATGCTCTTAGAAAAGCAGATACCCCATCGATATAATCTCTACCAGAATCAGTTCGCATTGTACATCCATCTCCGGTCCATCTAAAATTAATTAACATATAAAAATTGATTAAAAACTAATCTAATTACTTATCATCTAAATGAGCTAGATAATAAATTCATCATCTAAAATGATGAGCATCCACCTACCAAATTAGCTAAAATTTCATGTATATTAATATCCAATAATCTTAATTAAATAAATTTAATATATGTCCGCATCAATGGAACCAAATTAATAGTAATTAAAAACTAATCAATACTTTTCCTGTAAAGAAGCTAGATAATAAATTCATCATCTAAAAATGATGAGCACCCACTACCAAATTAACTAAAATTTCATTTATATTAATACCCAATAATCTTAATTAAATAAATTTATTATATGCAAGATGTATATGTCCGTACACTAATGGAACCAAATTAATAGTAATTAAAAAACTAATCTAATTACTTATCATCTAAAGGAGCTAGATAATAAGTTCATATATATGCAAGATGTATATGTCCGTACACTAATAGAACCCAATTAATAGTAATTAAAAAACCAATCTAATTACTTATCATCTAAAGGAGCTAGATAATAAATTCATCATGTATCAAATTAACTTAAAATGCAATTAATATTAAATATATGCTTAATCATAATTCATCATCTATAAAAGGAACACAACATCATCTAATGAACCTAGCTAGGAAATAAATTCATCAACTACAAAATGGTAGCTAAATAAAAATAAACAAAATCTAAACTTTTCATCTCATCTACATATAAACCCTAATTAAACTTGGTTTAAAAATTAAATTGCAATAAGATTAACACAAATCAAGAGAGGAGAAAAAATAACTCACCAAGGAACAACTAGAGGAAGTACAAGCACAAGAATTGGAGAAAACGAAATCAAATTTAGAAGTTTTGGTTTGCTCTCGGGAGGAAGAAGACCAGAGTCGCATCGACCACCTATTTATAGGCGATTATCGCTGGCGGTTTTTAACTAGAACCGCCACTGATAACATTATCTGTGGCGGTTCATTATCAGTGGCGGTTCGAGGATAGAACCGCCACGGATAATCAATAGAATCGATGGCGGTTGGAGGACAGCACCGCCATCGATACCTAGTTATCGCGACGGTTCTATCCTCCAACCGCCATCGATAATGTATTTGTTATCGCGGCGGTTCTATCCTCGAACCGCCATCGATATCGATTATCGATGGCGGTTCGAGGATAGAACCGCCACTGATATGTTTCCCGCCATTTTTAAAATAGAACCGCCACTGATAATTATCTTTGTGGCGGTTCGAAAAAAACCGCCACAAATAGACCGTCACCTATTGCTGGTTTTGGCGTAGTAACTTTTCTGAAAACAGACTTTGGTGTTTTAGCTTTATCTCTTTTAGAAAAGAAGTCTTTTGAATTGATTCTCTTTGTTTGGACACTTGACAACCAGTGATTGTGATTAAAAACCCCTCACATGATTCATGGTTTTTATCCATGCAAGCTAGGGTACACATAGTTGTCTAATTATTCGGATTTTGGAGGTGTGTGAATCGAGAAGCACCAGCTTGAACGAAAATCTTCTGGTGCTTTAGATTTTTATTGCAAGAGTGTTTGGAGTACTTTGAGTGGGGAAATTTTATTTGGGATCATTCACCCCCTCTGATCGCCATTTCGATCTTTCATCAATTGCCGAGGTATAAAAATTATGGACCTTTTCATAGCTTTTCCAATTTTGGTGTTCTGGAGAAAAGAACAGGTTGCTAGATTAGGTGTCATACTATTAAGGGGATCTTGGCTAATAGCTTAATGTGGATCATGTCTAATGGCTCAAATCATGCTCACTAAGTCTTAGAAGTTTTTCACATTGAGTCATTTTAAAAATATGAGAAAATGTTGTCATGGCCGGTGCTACCGATCATGTGAGAGTGGTTCTACCGCTGGGTCGGTAGCACCGGGTAAGTAGCTGGTACGTTTTTAATAGAAAGGTTGTTTTTGGGTTTCCAGGCTGGCTGGTGCTACCGCCATTGTGGGAGCGATATTACCACAGGTGCGGTAGTACCAGCCCAAAGGGCGGTGCATTTTTTTTTCCAGAGAAGGCTGTTTTTGGCCAATTTCCATCGATCGGTGCTACCGGCCAAATGGGAGCGGTACTATCGCAAGTGCGGTAGTACCAACCACAAAAGATGGTATGATTTTTCTAGAGAAGAACTCAAATTGGCAACCTTGAAAAAATTGAGGCCTATGCTATCGGCCCTAGTTCGGCGGTAGCACTGGCTCTCTATAGCAACGGCTACTTATAGTGTATTTAATGCACTGTTTCGATCGTTGAGTTAGGGGCTGGTACTGTCGGTCCTACATGGGCGATAGTATCAGGTTTGCTGATTTTTTATAGAATGCATCCCCAACGGTTGGAAATGCTAGTGAAGGCTATAAATACCCCCACACCTTCATCTAGAGCTACTCTTGGACACTCATTGAATACCTTGTGAGCTCTAGCAAGTCTCCTTTTATCCTTGTGTATTAAATTCTCATTTTGAGGGAGTTAGGAGCATTCAAGTGTTAAATTTAAAATTTGAGCCATGTAGACACTTGATTGACCTCAAGAAAGCACAAAGGTTTATTACTCTTGGATGTTGCCACCTCCTAGACGGCTTGGAGGTGTGAGAACCGGTGACTTTCTCAAAAGAGCTTGTGAGAAAGCCCAGTGGTTTGTGAAGGCCAGAGCTCACCTAGCCGAAGCGGGAAGAGCTACCAATAGTGATCGAGCAAGGCTCATTTGTGCAAGGAGTCGGCTTGAGTTGGTCAAGCTACCTCAACGTGGATTAGGGAGACCGACAAATCTCCGAGACCATAGGATAAAAATTGTGTTCCTCTCTTGTGGTTTGATCTCTTGTATTTAATTTGCACAATTTACATTTCTAGTTGTCTTATCATTTGATCTTGTACTTAGTGAAACCTAGATGATTTAGGCTTTAATTGTCAAAAATCTTAATTCTAGCTTTGCTTGATCATTTATTGCAATTAGAGCCGAAGAATTTTAAAAACCTCGTATTCACCCTCTCTAGTCGGTTATCCTTACTCCTACATAAGGCCGACGGTGAGGGGGCACATGGAGGTGGCTACACTAGAGATGGTCAATCAAGACGAGGGGGCACATGAAGCTGGTGAATCATGCCTTTGTGGCAGATGCCAACCATCCTCGCGTTAGCGCTGTCGTTGCCTCCCAATCCACTTCGGTTTCACTGGCGATGCCGAATCAACCATCATGGTCATCCTCCTCCACAATGGAGTGCTAACATCATTTCTCTCCATGACGGCCTAGATAGATTGCTTAACATGTTCCTTGCCAGTTAGCCCAGCATGGATTCCTCCATCTACAGTACATAGTACATACCTCTACTTCCATTTCTCCTTCTACGTCCCCTTCTTTCATTTCTTCCTCTACTCCCCCTCTTTTTCTCTCTGTTACATTGATCTGTTCCCCTCTTCTTCCCTCTATTGCAAAGGTCAGCACCAACAATTCCCCCTTCCTGTTCCCTCAATTGTAGAGGTAAGTGTCGACATTTATGCTTCTTCTCTATCACTAACCGATATGTCTTAGCCCAAGCCCTAGAGTCGTGTAAGGTACCACAAGTATGCTATGAGCTATAACTTCTTCACTGTAGATTTGAAGAACTGTGTATCTCCTATTGGATTCCACACCCTTTATTTATAGCGAGAATTACAATAGTAATATAATCAAACTCTATCCCTAACTTCCTAATCTATCTTTAATTGAATCGGATTCTATTCCGCATTCTTATCCCAACACTCCCCATCGAGATGGGCTAAAAATATAAATCATGCCTATCTTGTTACATATTGTAGCACTGTAACATCCCAATTTTTGGTTTATTTGAATTTAATATGCATTTTGTGAATTTTTCAAATTTATTGGATTTTTCTGGATTTTATTTAAATTTATTTACTATTACTAAATATGGCCTTTTGTGAAAACTAATTAAATAATGAAAAGTTTAAATAAAGTTTTACCAAAAATATTTTATTAAAGTTCCAAATGTTTCAAAGTATTTTGGAGATTTTTTCTAGTATTTTTTCTATTTTGTTTGGCTTTGTTTATTTTTTTGGAATTATTTTAATGGGAAAAGTTTTAGAAAATCTGCAAACAATATCGGGCCGAACCCGTTAGGGCCTAGCCCAGCCTCGCACTACCAGCCCACGCCAGCCGTACAACCCAGTTTCTAGAAGGTTTAGCGCCTGCCGTTGGATGGATATCGTGTGGCCATTTTCAGTCGAAAACCCTAATGAACATCCATCGTTGGATCAAGATTGGCCATGTGCGTTTTGATCGTGTCATTTCAGGTTCCTGTGTTAGTTTTCAACGGATTCGGGTTTGCGTGTCTGGCTCGGATTGCACCGTGTTATGCCCGATGCTGGTCTGTTGGATTGGGGCACATGGATGGCCACGATTGCATCGTCTCCGAGTAGCGGCGCCGTCTCAAAGAGGGACTCCACCGCCGCAACGAATTTGGTTTTCGGCCCATGTACGATGGCTAGGGCTTTAAATAGGTCACTAGGGTACTCTTCGAGGTTCATTGTGACCTTGCGCACCTTTTTGCCAGTGTAGTTTCGCCTGAGGAGTAGCCGTTGTCAAGAACGAGCTCATCAGAGTTCATGGGGTAAGTGGCGTTGGTTTTTCGTGAAGATCTCCGCCATCGTCGAGTCTCCATCGGTTTTGAAAGCATCAACGAGTTCGTGAAGCCAAGATCTTCCGGATCCACTAGAAAACATCGTGGGTAACTCGCTATAACGTCGCGGCATACATCTTCGTCTCCATGTCTGGCCATGCACCACCGTTGGTTCCATCGTCGGGGCTCGCTTGAGTTCTTAGTCGTTTGATCTGTAGATAGCCATAGATGCGTGACCCGTGACTAGCTCTACGTCTTACCACGTGTCCACGCCATCATTAATAGCTACGTGCGATCCTGGCCATTTGATCTAAGTTGTGCTGTCCGGATCATGCCTTCGTCGTGCCCAATTGGGTTCCAACGCGTGTCACACAGTAGCCAAGGCGATGTGGAACGGATTCAGGGTGGACCAGAGGAGGTCCGTGGACTCAGTCCATAAACCGAAGACGTGTGTTAGTTTCTGATTGGTCCAGATCAGGGCTGATGTCATGCTAATACAATAAATTGGTTTTTAGTATAAAAATAATTCGGATAATTAATGATTTTATGTATTTTCTTTATTTTCAAATCTTTCATGAGCCCGTTCTTCCTCATACATGCTCCGATTGAGGTGATTCAAATTTTTAAAAATTTGTAAAATTGAGATCTATTTAATGGTGAATTTTATTTTATTTTTGGAGTTTTTTACTCTCTATTTTGGAATTTATTTGGTATTATATCTCATTACGCGTAGACGTCGAAGTGTTCGGAGCATCCGAGGATTCATTGACTCAAGACCAAGGTCCAGAGCAAGAGCAAGAACTTTTCCAAAGCAAGTAGTGCTTAGATCAGTTGAACCCAATTTAAAAAATTACTATGTTGTTTTACATTATGCATGATATTTTATGTGTACAACTGTTTCAAAATAATTTGAGAATTAGTTAATCCACCCATTTGAATTATACCCTACCTTGTCATTTGTATGCCATCATTATTTGTGACCCTATATTGGTTCATTACTAGTTGGTTAATATTAGTAATCAACATGGGTTGCTTAGATCGTGCTAGTAAGCTTAGCCATGCCACGTACAACACATGTCTTTTGAGTTATCAAAAGTTAATCTTGATTAATGGAATATAGAACATGTTTATGGAATTGGTGTGTCAAGTGTTGTCACACAATGATGTTGAGTTGTAGTGGCGAGGAGGTCATGCAACGATGTTGACTTATTGATGGCATGTAGTGCTTGGTAATCAACTGGGGTAGTAATCATTTAGATTGGGGCAAGTGCAAGGGGCAGTGTGCCAAGATGGGCCAGAAGGGCAGATGGTATGTGGAAGTCTTGCCTAGGACGTCTTAAGGACTTAACCTTGCAAGCATTTGAACTGAGTCAAACATGCAACCACATGTCTAGAATGGGACGTACCTAGCTAATTAATTCACAATGTCTTAGCTTTGGTACTACCAATGGTGGTGTGAGGTCCGACTGAACGAAGAGACTCACATGGCACAAGTGGGGGGCCCTGAGTGCAGTAACTAGTCCCTTCAGTGTTGAAACCTTAGCGGGTATTACTGGGTTAAGACAGAGCATTGCAAAGGCTTTGTCGTGGTTTCTCTACCGACACACAAAAGGAAGTGTGTTAATAACTTGGCAACAAGAGATGATCATGTTGTGTGGGTAAGCGCATAACATCTATAGAGTGTAAAATCTATTCGGATAGCCATGCTCGTGGTATTGAGCAATGCTCGAGGATTACAGTCAAATGTTAGATTTTATAAAAAGAAAACTTAGTTGGGATGGCAGGTTGCCAATTAAAGGTTTAGAACTTGACTTAGGACTGGATGCCATGTTTACTTAAGGAATGTTGAAAGTTATACTACTGTTATTTGTTTTATAGTCATTTCAATCTATTTATTGTATTCTTTTGTAAATGCTATTTTATTGCAAAATAGCTATACTAGCTATTCATTTGGAACAAGCCTTGTATATAGTTATGTTAGAATTGCATATTATGTACAACTTGTTGAGTGCTTTAAGTACTCATCCTTACCAACAACAAATCACCAGTTGAGGAATCTACACCATCTATAGAGGAGTACCAGGAGGAGATGAATGTTTAGGGTGCGAGCCTTGTCAATTGCCTGTGGTATACTGAAGGTTCATTTACGTTTTCCTTTCTGCTGCAATGATTTAGTTTAAAGTTTTTAGTCTAGCCCTGCGTGGCATTTTCATGTAAGTTGACCATAAGGTCAATCAACAAGTTATATTTAATATATGAGGTTTTTTATTATGTTTTCGCTATGTATGATTGTGATATTCATCTATAATAAACCTGTGTGCACTAGCGTGATCCTGGACTAGTGCGATATACATAGAGGGTCTGGATTTACATATTTGGGTCCCGACAAGCACCCTCTCTAGGACCTAACTCTTTAGTGACACAATCAACCAACTATTTACTAGACTTGACATACACTAACTTCATAATTCTGTCATCCAGCTTCTCCTTGATAAAGAACCAATCAATTTCAATATGCTAGGTATGATCATGCTGTACTGGATTATTAGCAATGTTGATCACAGATTTATTGTCACAATGCAATACCAAGGGACCACTCCTCAAAACCCGAAGTTCAGACAATAGTTCCTTCATCCAAATCATCTCACTCAAACTTAACGCCATTGCTCTATATTCTAACTCTGTAGTAGATCGAGCCACAACTTCTTACTTCTTACTCCTTCATGACACGAGATTACCGCCCATAAAGATACAATATCCAGATATAGATCTCCTATCATCTATATTGCTGGCCCAATCAACATCACAATATCCCTCTGCATTCAAGTGTTGACTCTTCTTGAATTAGAGATCTTTTTCAGGGCTACTCTTCAAATATTATAGAATCTGATAGACAACATCCATATGTCATGTTCTAGGATCATGCATATATCGATTTACCACACTCACTGCATACGAAATATCATTTCTTGTATGGCACAAGTAGATGAGACGCCCAACCAGTCTTTGATAGGCTTCCTTGTCAACTGGATTGCTAGATAGGTATAGAGTTTGTGATTCCTATCAATAGACGAAGCAATAGGTCGACACCCAAGCATTCCTATTTCTGCTAACAGATCAAGAACATACTTCCTTTGAGAGAGAACTATCCCTTTTGGAGATCGAGCAATCTCAATTCCAAGGAAATACCAAAGAGATCCAAGATCCTTCATCTCAAATGCTTCTCCTAGTCTCTCCTTTTAGGCATTTGATTTCTTCACTATTATCTCTGGTTATCATAATATCATCAACATAGACTGCTAGTATGGTGATATGTGATCCTCTATGCATGTAAAATACCGTATGATCCCCATTGCATTGGAAATAGCATATGCCACAAACTACATGCTTGAATTTGTCAAATCATGCTCGTAGAGACTACTTTAGGCCATATAAAGATTTTTAAGCCACACACTTTCCCGATGGTTTGCTTATTCTCAAAGCTAGGAGGTATCTCTATATATACCTCTTGTAAATATCTATAGAGAAATGCATTCTTCACATCCAACTGATAAAAAGATCACCCAAAAATAATAGCACAAGAAATCAATGTACTTACTATGCTCATTTTTGCTACTGGTGCAAAAGTCTTATCATAGTTTATCCATATGTCTGACTATAACCTTTTACAACCAACCTCGCTTTGTATCTGTCCACCTTGCCTTCAAGAGTCTGTTTCACCATAAAGATCCATTTGCATCCCACTACTTTCTTTCGTGCTGGAATTGGAACAAGATCCCATGTCTTGTTCTTCTAAAGTGCACCAAGCTCTTCTTTCATAGCATCCTTCTATTTAGGATCCTGCTTAGCAACCCGCCAATCCTTTAGAACAAGCACTGCCTAGAGAGATGCAATGAATGCTTTGTATGCAGGAGAGATATATGAGTATGGGATAAAATTTGCCATGTCATGCTCAAAGCCATACTTTGGTGGTGGCTTTCTAGCATTAGATCTAACTGTCTTACGTTGTGTAAGAAGTAACTCTAAATGAGAGGAACCAGGGAACATTACCACTTGCCCCAGGGAGAGGCAAGGAACTTGATGGAGAGAGATTGAGGAGAGATTTAGGACTGGGATTGAATCAACCGGACTGGTTGGTTGTTCAGGTTGTGGTTCTTTTGATAAAACTCACTGAAGTGCTGACGGCAGTTGTTGTTTCTCCCCTGTCTCTCTGGTTCCCCTACTACCCCTCGTAGAACCTGCTCATCTGACGATGCAGGTGCCGATGGCTATTTTTCCTCCTATTTTCGAAAGCGTCTTATCTGATATACCTTTAATTCTTCTAGGGCTATCACATCTCTTGCACATTTTTTATCCTGACTAAGACAGGGACACATAATTGTCCCTACAACTTCTTCCCCACTCCCACTCCCACTCTCTTTGTACTCTTCCTCTTGACTATCACCCTTGGTGACAGGAGAGAATTCCTCTAAGAATTAACCAAGGTCACCACTACTCCTGTAGTATGGCTCGAACTCCCAAAAAAGTTACATCCATACAAATAATTTTTCTATTGGGCTCTAGCACTTATATCCCTTCTGACTAGATGAATATCCTATGAAGACACACTTCACAGTCTAAGGATCTACTTTGTCAACCGTTGGCCGGTGATCCCGTACAAAGCACACACAACCAAACACCTTAAGGGGAACCTTGAACTCTTGTTGACCTAAAAGAAGTTTAGCGGAAGACTTCATCCAAAGTATTCAAGACGGGATGCGATTGATAAGATATGCAGCCGTCATTACCGCCTCACTCAAGAATCTCTTCAACACATTCATCTAAAAATAAGTGAACATGCTACCTTCAACAAATGTTGATTCTTTCTCTTAGCCACTACATTCTGAGGCGAGGTTCTTGGACAAGTGGTTTGATGAATTATCCCATTCTCTAATAGATATGCTCAAACTCATTGTTAACATACTTAGTTTCATTGTCTGTTTGAAGAATTCGAATCTTCATATCAAACTAAGTTGCCACCAACCGATGGAAGTCCTGGGAACATCGAAGGGCCTCACTCTTGTGCTTCATCATATAGATCCAAGTCATACGAGTATAGCAATCAATGAATGTGACAAACCACTAAAAACCACTCACAGAGGTTATTGAGCATGAACCCTAAACATCCTGATGTATTAATATAAAAGGTTCATAACTCCGAAGACCAATACTACTATAAGTAGATCGTGTACTCACAAGCATCACATGCAAGTTTACTCTTATCTACTTTATTGAACAACTTAGAGTATATCTGACTCAAACTCTCAAACGAAGAATGTCCCAGATGACGATGATGCAACAAAACCTCTTCTTCAACTCCTCTTGCGGCCATAGCCAATGCTATATCTACCTGATCAACATACCACAGTCCATTATGCCTGATTCCAGTTCCAATTCTCTTTCCAGTTCTCTTCTCGAACAGATAAGAGTCTTCATCAAATAAAACCTTGCATTTAAATTGGTCGATGATGGAACTTACTGAAAGAAAATGAACTGAAAAGGATGGGACATATAATACAGAGGATATAGCAATGGATTTTGTGCACTCTATAGATCCTACTCCCTAAATAAGCTAAGAGGTCCCATTAGTGATCTAAATGGTTTTAGAGTGTGTATATGGAATGTAAGATGCAAATACCCTAAGAAAACCCTTGACATGCTTAGATGCTCTGGATATATGATCCAATCAATATGAAAATGCTTATATGTGGATGCAAGTGCATGTGCCTGAGTACATTCCCCCATGTGGGCGTAGTTGGCAATGTTATCAAAGGAGGTGGTAGGTGCTGTCATAGAATCTTGAGAAGACTAATGCTTTGCCCTTCTGTCCTTGTTCTCATTGCATAGCCTGCTTGCCTGTTAGAGTAATGGATATACTTTTTTCTGCTATAGCCATATTGGCTCTAGGGCCACTCCTACCATTGCCTCAACCTCTATGATCTCCACATTGACCTCCATGACCCCTATCTCCTTCTCGTCCTCCACGATCACCATGACCGCCATGATCTCAACCTCGGCCTCCACCATATCTTGGAAGAGGATAGACACAACTTAGGTGTCCTCTTACATCATAGTTGTAATACTCTCGATCATCAGGTACGATGTAGGTAGGTCTGATTAGGGTGTTGCTCCTAATCACTTGTAGTCAAACTTCCTCCTACACCATAATTGAAATAGCCTCCTCTATAGTAGGTAGAATCGCTAAGTGAAACATAGCAGCTCTCCTACTCTCAAATTCTGGATTCAACCCCTTTAAGAAGTGTGTGACCCGCCTGTGTTGCAGCCATAGTCTGTTAACTCCAATATCACCAGCGTATGTTAATTGCAATGGATCATAGTGATCCAAGTCTGCCCATAGCTACTACAACTCACTAGCATACTCCTAGACTGTCTCCTCTTCTTGTTTTATGACATCCACCTTGCCTTCAACTTCCACCATCATTATCACGTTGCCTGCCCTAGAGTACATGTTGCTTAGTGTCTTCCACATTTGTGATGCATTTTGCATCATTTCCACCATCCGAGCGATGGATGGAGACATTGAAGTCAGTAACCAAGCCATCACTATAGGTTTGTGGTGTTCCACATCCTCCAATGTATGCTTGTCTTGTCCAAAGGCTCAACATAAGTCTCCTGTAGGTAGTGTTCCACCCCTTTCGTTCTCAGAATTAGCTGAGTCCTTCGAGGCCAACTTAGATAATTTTTGCTTCCTTCTAACTTCATATCATTTGGCATCAGCTCCAGCTTTAGTTTAGATGATCTTGTTCTAGCCCTTTAACCAATCATACATATCGCTAAAAGATCTTGTAATATGCTTCTCATGTCACCTTATGTGACGAGTGAGGAAGTTGACTCAACTATCACCCTCCTCTTCTCTTCGGCCACCTTTATAGTGGCGTCTTCTTAGTTTCTTCATAGCTTCAATCTTTTTCAGAATCATCTCGTACAATTACAAATCTATGCCGCACATATCCCCACGATCACATCAATCCTTCTTCAAACACCAATGTTAAAACAAATCATATATATATATAAAACTTATCTATTAAAGCCGAAGGAATTGGAGCGTAACTGTCGGGACCCGATTCTGAGAACCTGGACCCTCTGTGTATTCTGTGCTAGTCCAGGATCACGCTAGCACACACAGTCTTTACAGGGTTGAACATTACAGACATTCACAACGATACCATAATAAATAGTGCAACCATTTATATAAACTGAATTGTACGACCTTATGGTCTCCTTACGTAAGATCAGCCATGTAGGGCTTACATTATCAGAGTAATAAAAGGATAACAGCGGAAAGCAATAAACTTCGTGGAGTCCTATTGTCGGGACCCGAATTTGTAAATCCGGACCATCTGTGTATACCGCACTAGTCCAGGATCACGCTAGTGCACACAGGCTCAACATAGATGCTATCATAGTCATACACAGCGGAATATAGCATAACTTTAATAATTAATAGTAATTGTTGTCTTACATGATTATTGCCACACAGGGCTTATAAAAGAAATAGCAAATAAGCAAGAAGGAAAAATAAATAAGCGTAGCAGCTCCCATTCACCGCAGTAACCGATGAGGCTCGGACCCTAAGCATTCGTGATCCATATAATCCTCCTCCACGAAGGCGAGATTCCTCCTCTTCTTCAAGTTGTTGTTGTTGGGGTGAGTACATAAAGCACTCAACAAGTTGTGTACAAGAATGCAAGTCTAATATTCTATATGCTTGGCTTAATCCAAAGGAATGGCTAATATGGCTATTTTGCAATAAAGCGAGATTTAACAAGAATATAATAAATAGATTGGAAAGCGATAAAACAAATACAGAATTAATAAATTCGGTATTTTCAAATACACCAAGTTCCTAATCCTAAATCAATTTCCACCTTCCATGGCACCTTGCCATCCCAATAGGTTTTTGTTTAACAAAAGTCTAACCCTTAATCTGTAATTCCGAGCATTGCCCAATACCGTGAGCACGGCTATTCGAATAGATTGTACACTCTGCAGAGGTTATGCACTTTACCCACACGATACAACCAAACACCACCAAGGCGAGTGATCGTAATAAAGCCTTTACAATGCTACACCTAGACCCAAGATCGCTCGCTAAGGTTTCAACATGAAGGGTTAAACTACCACAACAGGCCCCCTCTTGCGCCATGTGAGTTAAACCGTAACCGGGACTCACTATTCACCACGACAAGATCAAATCTAGGGTTCACAAATTATTCAACTAGGTCTGTCCCATTCCATACATGTGGTTGCAAGAAGGACTCAGGTCAAAGGCTTGCAAGGTTAAGTCCTTAAGGTGATTAAGGCAAGACTTCCACATACCCCCGCCAACCCCGCCCACCTTGGCACACCGCCCTTGCCACTTGCCCCAATCTAAAATCATTACCACCCTGGGTTGATTACCAAGCACCACATGCCATCAACATTTCAATCTAGATATGTGACCTCCTTGCCACGACAACTTGATATCACTGTGTGACGACACATGACACACCAATTCATAAACATTGTTCCATATTCCATTAGTCAAGATTAAGTATCAACATTCGGACACATGTGATGACGTGGCATGGCTAAGCAATCTATGACGGTCTAACTAGCCCAGGTTGATTATCATTATTAACCGACTATAATTCCACATCCTAGGGTGACAAATAGATCATGGCATAAACTTGATAAGGTATGATTTAATTCAAATAGGCATATTATCTAATTCCCAGATTAATTGAAATCATTTATACATATAAAATATCATGCATAAAGTTTAAGAGGTAAAATAGCAATTTTGGTGAAAATTAGGTGCAACATGATCAAAGCACAACTTGCCTTGGAGTAGGTGCTGGTCTTGATCTGAGCTTGGGTCTTGGAGCAACGAATCTTCCTCCGGATCACCGAGCAGTTCAACGTCTACGCGAAACGATGCCAAAATAGCAAATAAACACCAAACCCGAGAGCAAACAAACTCCAAAAATAAAATAAAAATCACCAATAAATAGATATTGATTTTACAAATTTTTAGAAATTTTAATCACTCAAATCCGAGTTAAAATGCAAAAGATATAGCCTTTTGAAGTTTGAATAAATACTGAAAATACAGAAATTAGAAAAAACCGATTTTCCGAATTATTTTTCTACCGAAATTACCGATTAATGTGCAAGCGACACGTGGACCAATCGAGACGGACACGTGGCCTCGGCGCATGGACTTAGTCCACGAAAACACGCCGTCCACCGTGGACTCGAGATATTGTGGCCGTGGACCTACCGATATCGCGATGACGCCATCGCGATACGGGCCAATCAAATTGCACCACGCCGCTCGGTCTATGGACCAAGTCCACGACACACGCCTATCCACGGTGCACCGACGACGATGCTTCGTACCCGCACCGACACGCGCCGCACATCTGCGAGACGATCCAACGGCCGACACACTACGCACACGCGCCTCAATCCCGAACGCCTATTCGAATCTAACGGTTAGAAATATACCCGAGCGAACAACTGCCAAGAAGCGACGTGGCTTGATCCGGACGGTTCGGCGAAGATCCAACGCCGCGCAAGCTCCGAGACACGGCGCGGGCTTGCACCGGAGCGGAGGAAGACGACTACCGAACGGCGTTTTCGCGCGACTCGGCGAGAATAAGTGGCAGCCTCGATGCGTCTTGGAACGACGACCCAGATCTGGAACCGATTCGCGGGAGGAGGCTCGACGGCGGCGAACGGCGCAAAAACTTCATGGCGGCGCGCAAAGAACTACGGCGAGCTCGAGCGACGACGACAATAAACAAAGCGAAGAGGCTAGAGCTACCGGTCGCGCAAGGAACGGGAACATTGGAGTGCGGCTGCGGCTTTTATAGCCTCGGCATGCGCGCAGGGAAGGAAACCCTAAATCATGCGGCGGCGACGGCAAGCGGCGGCGGATTCAGAAACCGAATCGGAGACGACGACCGAGAGCCGTCCGATCTGCAACGAGAGGTCACGATTAGATCTCGGCCGATCCAATCCAATCCGCACCTTCCAAAATCAACGGATGCGATCAAATCTTTCCAAACCAACACCGCATGATCTTAACCGCACGATCTTGATCTAATGGTCGGGCGCTGGGCGGCGAGCGGTGAGCCGGCGCCGCGACGACGGGCTCACGACGACAAAGGCTAGGCTTGGCCCAAGATCGCTCCAAGATTTTTCAAAAGCTTTTTGAAACAAAATAATTCCAAATTAGATTAATTCATTTAAGGCAATAAAATATCGGGAAAATCCAAGAAAATTCTCATAAATACCTTGAAACATTCTCGAACTTAAATAAAATATTTTTGACAAAACTTCATATTATTCTTATCTATATATAATTAGTTTTCACCAAAGGTTCAATATACTTAATTAAAATGAATTCAAATAATTTCAAAAATCCAATAAATTCAGAAAATCACAAAATGCACGTGAGCTAAATTATAGGTCAAATTTTGGGATGTTACAAACCTCCCCTTAATGTAATCTCGACCCGAGATTCAAGGTCGACTAGGAATAGGTTTGGAAATTCGACTTTAGATCCTCTTCGCTCCCTGTGTTGCCTCATTCTCGGAATGGTTGCTCCATGAACCCCGCAAAGCGAATCGACTTGGTCTCGGTCTTGCGGTCCATAACATCCAGATTTCGATTGGTTGCTCCTTGTAGGTCGATCTTTCGCAATTCAATCTCTCCCAAAGGTATTCGCTCACTGCACCAAGACACTTCTTGAGCTGGGACACAAGGAACACATCATGGACGCCTGCTAGTGACTTCGGCAATTCCAACTGATAAGCAACCTCCCCTCGACGGCTCAAAATTTTGAACGGTCCAACATATCTTGGGGCAAGCTTTCCTTTAGCGTGGAACCTTTTAACTCCTTTTAGAGGGGTAACCCTAAGATACACGAAATCATCGGGTTCTAAACTCAAATCATGGCGTCGATTATCTGATAACTTTTTGTCTTGATCGCGATTTTCAACTGTCTCTTATCATGGCAACTTGCTCTTGACTTCCTTGAGAATATCGGGCCAAATATCATACGCGCCTCTGTCTCATTCCAATTCGGTGTAAGTACGACAGCACGACCATATAAAGCCTCAAATGGCGACATCCGCAAACTAGCTCGGTAATCGTTGTTATAGCCGAACTCGTGATACGATAAGCATTTATCCCATGATGTAGTATAGGCTAATGCGCAAGCTCTTAACATATCTTCCAAAACTGATTTACTCTTTCTCGCTTGACCATCACCGGGTGATATGCCGTCTTTGAAGTTCAAATGCGTTCCCATGGCTTCATGCAATTTATCCCAAAATCTCGAGGTGAACTGGTACTCTGTCTCGACACTATTTTCTTTGGTACCCCATGCAAACACACAATTCTGGCTATGTATAGTTCTGCTAACCGGTCTCCTGAGTAAGTTGTCTTGACTCGAATGAAGTGAGCAACTTTGGTCAGTCGATCCACGATAACCCATATAGAACCATACCCACTTTGGGTTCTTGGCAACCCGGTAATGAAATCCATACCGATTTCTTCCCATTTCCATTCGAACTTTTAACGGTTGTAGTAATCCCGCAGTCTCTCGTGTATTGCCTTAACTCTCTGGCATATATCACATAAGGCAACATGCTCAGCGACTTCACGTTTCATATTCGGCCACCAAAACCTTTCCCTTAAGTCCTGGTACATCTTGGCGCTTCCTGGATGGATTGAATACTTGGAATCGTGAGCCTCTTCTAAAATCAACTTCTTAAGCTCTGGTCTGTTTGGCACACAAATACGACCCTTGAACCACATGGTACCCCGGCCATCCATAGTAAAATCTGCCGCTAATCCTTCATCCTTTTTAGCTTTGATTCGGTTGATTTTCTCATCATTCTTTTGCCCTTCCCAAATATGATCTTCAAGCGTTGGCCTTACTTCCAAAGCAGTTATAAATCCTTCTGGAACCATTACCAATTTTAACTTCTGAAACTCCTTACACAACTCCGATTGATCTTCCTGTACCATCATGTTTGCAACATGGTTTTTACGACTCAAGGCATCAGCCACTACATTAGCCTTTCCTGGATGGTAGTGGATTCCCATATTATAATCCTTGATCGGCCCAACCATCTCCTTTGCCTCATGTTAAGATCGATTGGTGAAGATATATTTCAAACTCTTGTGGTCCGTATATATCTCACATCTATTTCCCATGAGATAATGACGCCACAATTTCAAGGCATGCACCACGGCACCAATTCCAAGTCATGCGAGGATAATTCCTTCATGCGGTCTTAATCGCCTTGACGATATGCGACCACTTTACCCTCTTGCATCAATACGCATCCAAGACCTCGCCTTGACGCATCACAAGATATATCGGTCGTTTCAACATTAGGCAAAACCAACACCGGGTGTTGTCAAACGCTTTAATTCTCAAAACCCTTATCACAATCGGCGCCCATGAAAATTTCTTTTCCTTTTTCAACAACTACGTAAGAGGTCTCGCAATCGTCGAAAATCCTTCTATGAATCGACGATAATATCCCCGCCATTCCCGTAAAACTTCGGACTTGAGTGATGACTTTGGTTGTTCCTAATGCAACATCGCTTCCACTTTGCTTGGGTCGACGGCAACTCCTTCTCGCAGATCATAACATGATCGAGAAATTCCACCTTTTCCTTCCAAAAGTCGATTTATCGAATTTAGCATACACATTTGTTGCTCACGCAGCTTTTCCAACACTAGCCTCGATGATTTGCGTGCTCGCTTCGGTCTTTGAATATACCAAAATATCATCTATGAACACAACAACAAACTTGTCCAAGTATTCCATGAAAATCTTATTCATCAAGTTCATGAAATATGTCGCGCATTGGTCAATCCAAAAGACATGACCGTGAACTCATAATGTCCGTATCTTGAAGAAAATGCGTCTTTGGAACATCTTCCGCCCGAATCTTTAGTTGATGATATCCTAACGAAGGTCTATCTTGAGAAAACTCCAGCTCCTCTCAACTGGTCGAACAGATCATCAATCCTTGGCAACGGATACTTATTCTTAATCGTCACTTCATTAAGTGCACGGTAATCAATACACATTCAAAGGCTTCCATCTTTTTTCCCGACAAACAAAATCGGCGCTCCCCATGGCGCATTTAACTTGGTCTTATAAAACCCTTTCTAATAACTCGCCGACCGCTTTTTCATTTCCACCAACTCATCGGTAGGCATCCGATAAGGTCTTTTGCTATTGGTGCTATACGGTACTAACTCAATGACAAACTCGATGTCACGGTCCGCGACATTCCCGATAGATCCTCCGAAATACATCTGGATATTCACGACCACCGCACGCCCTCTATGACGGCTTTCACGCTATTAACAATTAATTGACCTTACGAACCGATGTCGCCTAATTCCACCTTTTCTCCTCTAGGGCTCTCAATGGATACAATCCTTTGACCGCAATCCAATATCGTCTTATGCTTGGTTAACCAATCCATACCGAGGATAACATCTAAAACTTGGGCATCTAGAATAATCAAGTTCGCTAGAACTCTACCCCATTAATTTTTAGCTTTACCCCAAACATCCAAGGTTAGATCTTAACTCGGATCCCGGGCTTGACTAGCATCACACACTTAAGATTTTTCATGCTCAAACCATTTTCAGATGCAAAAGCTCGAGAGACAAATGAATGCGAAGCTCCTGAATCAAATAATATCATTGTGTAATCGAGTTTACTAAAACTTACCCAAGACGACGCCCGATGCTTCCCGGCTCCATCGGCGGTGATGTGGTTGACTCGCCTCGAATAGTAGCTTGAGGTGTTGCTCTGCCGTCCGGCTCCTCGATTTGCTCCGTCATCGGCGCTTTAGCAGTGTCGCCCCAAGGTTGAAGCGCACTGGCGTGATACCTCCTTTCTGGGGACATCTGTTGGCATAATGCCCCAGCCCATTGCAACTGTAGCACCTTCTGGCGGCTGACTGCTGCACTCCCCCTTGAGCATTGTTACCTTGGGCCGGTGTCTGATAACTCGTCCCGTGGTCGCGTGTGCAGTGTTGTTGGTTTGTTAACGACTTGCGGTTGGAACTTAGCAAACCGCTATGGGTCATCCTCATTCGCAGTGGTTAGGCGCCCACCGGTTAGACATCAAGCGCTTGCGATTTTCCCCAAGCTCCTCGCGCTTATCCTCCGTAATCAAAGCCTTGTTTACCAATTCTTGAAAACTGAAAAGTGTGGGTAATCACCCACTTGCGCCCCGAGTTTAATCCTTCATGAATCGGATCGCCTAGCCTTGTCCGTCGCCACATCTTGAGGAGCATAGCGAGCTAATCGCGTGAATTTGTTCAAGTAATCACCACCGTTGGCCTCCTTGCTTAAGCGCCCTGAATTCTTCCTTTTTCAGTCCATCATTCCTTCCGTACGTGGTATTGGCGAAAGGCCGTTGCGTAATTCTTCCCACGTGATTTCCATGGGTGCCTCGTGAGTAGCACAAGAGTTCTCCCACCATTCTTGCAGTTGTTCCCTCAAGCTGATGGGATGCATAAAGAATTTTCTCATGCCCTTCACATTGCGTGATGTACAACTTCCTCTCAATGGTTCTCAGCCAATCATCTGCTTCCAAGGGGTTGACGTTGCGAGAATGTTGGCGGTCGGGTCCTCATAAAGTCTGACAATTTGGAATAAGGACGAGGTCCGCCGTTATTAATCTGAGTAGCGGGGTTGTTGACTGCAGCCATATTGGTCATCTCACGATCATTATGCGATCAACCGAGTCTGCAATGAGAAAAGCTCCCAAGTTCGATATCCATCGGCGGTGCTCGATGCGGTGGTGCTCCTTCGTTGGGATTGTTGCACGGGAGCGCACCACTTCAAGCTCCGTTGTTCCGCGGGTGTTCACCATCCGCTTGATTGCTTCTTGGGTTAGGAAAGGTAGATGTAGCATAGATAAGATGCAATAATTTCTAAGGCGGGAAACAAGTTAAACCCAACTTAAATAATCTTTATTAATACTTGGTATGGTTGCTTACAATGCCTAAGGGCTTTGCAACACATACCGCACACTCAAAGAAACAATTAAGAACCAAACTAAACATGCAACCTTAACGCCTACTAAAAGGTAAAGGCTAACTTAAAAACGCGACTCAACACTCGAGTCTCAACACAACTCTAAGACCGACTTCACTCATCCACCACTGGTGAGATCGATCCGGTGCATACACCGTGGGTGGGTGGCATGGGTGCGAACCTATCCCGTGACCCCTCTGGCTCCTCGTGCTCCCACTCACGCTCTTCCGGTCTTCTTCTTCCTCTTCTTCTTCTTCGACGACCTCATCCGCTCTGGACGACTCGACCGCTATCTCCTCGGCTACCGCAAGGCCTCCTCCAACTCACCGATGACTCGGGCCGCGGCGCCACGGGTCTTTTGAAGCTCTCGCCCGCCACTCGGCGCCACACGCCGTCTCCAGCTCTGCGCAGTGTCCCTCGGGTGATCCTCCCGGGCGGTGGCGAACTCAAGAAGGTGTAATGCAAGAGCACACCCTCCACGATTCGCTGACGCTGCACGCCGCACCGTCGGGTGAAGTAGAAACACGGTGTCGCTAAGCTCGAGGCGTAGTCGTGGCGGATCCGTCGAGAGCAAGTCTAGCGACCTCTCAACTCCACCTCGTAAGTGAACCTCCGGGCGTGATGTGGATCGGTCTCGTGGTCTCGCCGCACTCTCGAGCTAAGATGATCAGCTTGCGTAAGAATCCCGATGCACACCGCTGACGCCCGATTGCTTCCTCGATGAGAGCGGACGATCAAAGCCTCCAATCACTTGAAGAACTCTCCACGCTCCATGGCGTAGCCACCCCGCTCGACTCGAAGATCGAAGATCGCATCTATTCAAAATAAAATTTTGAATAAGATCTCCACTCAAACGACAACGAAAAATAAGGTAATTTAGCAAGGATGGGAGTAGAAGGATGAGATAAACCAAGAGTTTCTTATTAGTCAATTTCACCTTTTCTTTTAGAAAATAATTTTGGACACTCCTAAGAGATACCAACTACCTAGGCCAAAACCTATAGTCAAGATGGCTCGATACCACCTCTGTCGGGACCCGAATTTGCAAATCCGACCTCCGTGTATACCGCACTAGTCCAGATCACGCTAGTGCACACAGACTCAACATAGATGCTATCATACTCATACACAATGAATATAGCATAACTTTAATAATTAATAGTAATCGTTGTCTTACATGATTATTGCCACATGGGCTTATAAAAAAATAGCAAATAAGCAAAGCAATGAAAAATAAATAAGCGTAGCAGACTCCCGATTCACCGCAGTAACCGATGAGGCTCGGACCCTAAGCATTCGTGATCCATATAATCCTCCTCCACGAAGGGCGAGATTCCTCCTCTTCTCAAGTTGTTGTTGTTGGGGTGAGTACATAAAGCACTCAACAAGTTGTGCACAAGAATGCAAGTCTAATATTCTATATGCTTGGCTTAATCCAAAGGAATGGCTAATATGGCTATTTTGCAATAAAGCAAAGATTTAACAAAAATATAATAAATAGATTGGAAAGCGAAGAAACAAATACAAGAATTAATAAATTCGTATTTCAAATACACCAAGTTCCTAATCCTAAATCAATTTCCACCTTCCATGGCACCTTGCCATCCCAATAGGTTTTTGTTTAACAAAAGTCTAACCCTTAACTGTAATTCCGAGCATTGCCCAATACCGTGAGCACGGCTATTCGAATAGATTGTACACTCTGCAGAGGTTATGCACTTTACCCACACGATACAACCAAACACCACCAAGGCGAGTGATCGTAATAAAGCCTTTACAATGCTACACCTAGACCCAAGATCGCTCGCTAAGGTTTCAACATCAAGGGTTAAACCACCACAACAGGCCCCCTCTTGCGCCATGTGAGTTAAACCGTAACACTGGGACTCACTATTCACCACGACAAGATCAAATCTAGGTTTCACAAATTATTCAACTAGGTGTCCCATTCCGGACATGTGGTTGCAAGAAGGACTCGTGTCAAAGGCTTGCAAGGTTAAGTCCTTAAGGTGATTAAGGCAAGACTTCCACATACCTGCCAACCCCGCCCACCTTGACACACCGCCCTTGCCACTTGCCCCAATCTAAAATCATTACCACCCCAGTTGATTACCAAGCACCACATGCCATCAACATTTCAATCTAGATGTGTGACCTCCTTGCCACGACAAATTGATATCACTGTGTGACGACACATGACACACCAATTCATAAACATTGTTCCATATTCCATTAGTCAAGATTAAGTATCAACATTCGGACACATGTGATGACGTGGCATGGCTAAGCAATCTATGACGGTCTAACTAGCCCAGGTTGATTATCAATATTAACCGACTATAATTCCACATCCTAGGGTGACAAATAGATCATGGCATAAAATTGACAAGGTATGATTTAATTCAAATAGGCATATTATCTAATTCCTAGATTAATTGAAATCATTTATACATATAAAATATCATGCATAAAGTTTAAGAGATAAAATAGCAATTTTGGTGAAAATTAGGTGCAACATGATCAAAGCACAACTTGCCTTAGAGTAGGTGCTGGTCTTGATCTGAGCTTGGGTCTTGGAGCGACAAATCTTCCTCCGGATCACCCAGCAATTCAACGTCTACGCAAAACGATGCCAAAATAGCAAATAAACACCAAACCCGTGAGCAAAAAAACTCCAAAAATAAAATAAAATTCACCAATAAATAGATCTTGATTTTAAAATTTTTTAGAAATTTGAATTACTCAAATCCGAGTTAAAATGCAAAAGATATAGCCTTTTGGAGTTTGAATAAATACTGAAAATACAGAAATTAGAAAAACCGATTTTCCCAAATTATTTTCTATCGAAATTACCGATTAACGCGCAAGCGACACGTGGACCAATCAGAGACGGACACGTGGCCTCGGCGCATGGACTTAGTCCACGAAACACGCCGTCCACCGTGGACTCGAGATATCGTCGGTCGTGGACCTACCGATATCGCGATGACGCCATCGCGATACGTGGGCCAATCAAATTGCGCCACGCCGCTCGGTCTATGGACCAAGTCCATGGCACACGCCGTCCACGGTGCACCAGCGCCGACGATGCTTTTGCATTCGCACCGACACGCGCCGCACATCCGCGAGACGATCCAACGGCCGACACACTACGCACACGCCGCCTCAATCCCAACGCCTATTCGAATCTAACGGTTAGAAATATACCCGAGCGTAACACCGCCAAGAAGCGACGTGGCTTGATCCGGACGGTTCGGCGAAGATCCAACGGCCGCGCTGGCTCCGAGACACGGCGCGGCTTGCACCGAGCGGAGGAAGACGACTACCCGAACGGCGCTTCGACGCGACTTCGGCGCGAATAAGTGGCGGCCTCGACACGCCTTGGAACGACGACCCAGATCTGGAACCGATTCGGGGAGGAGGCTCGACGGCGGCGAACGGCGCAAAAACTCGCGGCGTACACGCAAAGAACTACGGCGAGCTCTCGAGCGACGACGACAATAAATAGGCGAAGAGGCTAGAGCCATCGGTGCGCAAGGAACGGGAACATTGGAGTTCAGCCGCGGCTTTATAGCCTCGGCATGCGCGCAGGAAGGAAACCCTAAATCACGCGGCGGCGGCGGCAGCGGCGCGATTCGAAACCGACCGAGACGACGACCGAGAGTCGTCCGATCGCAACGAGGCCACGATTAGATCTCGCCGATCCAATCCATTCCGCACCTTCCAAAATCAACGGATGCGATCAAATCTTTCCAAACCAACACCGCATGATCTTAACCGCACGATCTTGATCTAACTACGGCGCTGGGCGGCGCGCGGCAGCGGTGAGCAGACGACTGGCTCACGACGCGACAAGGTCGGGCTTGGCCCAAGATCGTTCCAAGATTTTTCAAAAGCTTTTGAATTAAAATAATTCCGAAATTAGATTAATTCATTTAAGGCAATAAAATATCAGGAAAAATCCAAGAAAATTCTCATAAATACCTTGAAACATTCTGAACTTAAATAAAATATTGTTGACAAAACTTCATATTATTCTTATCTATATATAATTAGTTTTCACCAAAGGTTCAATATACTTAATTAAAATGAATCCAAATAATTTCTGAAAAAAATCCAATAAATTCAAAAAATCACAAAAATGCACGTGAGCGAAATTATAGGTCAAATTTTTGGGATGTTACACCTATCAACTTGCCACAGGCAACCGACTGGGCTTGCCCCCTAATTGTCCGGATCTTCAATGAACTCCTCCCAAACTGGCGTAGACTCCTCCACTGATGTTGGGTTGATAGGCAAGGAGGGGTAAGTACTCGAGGCACTCAACAAGTAATGCCCAGAATGCATTGCTATTACTACATGCAAGACTTATTCCAAAGAATTGGCTTACTTGGCTCATTTGCATCAAACATCATTTTTAAATTAACAATTTTATTTAGATTAAAAGCAGTGAAACAGTTAATAATAGTACTAAGTTATTTAAACAGTTTTTCTCCGTAAACTTGGCTCACAGCCTTAATAATTCATTTTCACACTGGCACATAGCCACCCATCCCATATTTTATTTTTGAAGACCTATCCCTTGACTGTAATCCCCGAGCAATGTCCAATACCGCGGACACGGCTATTCGAATAGGTTTGACCTCTGTAGAGGTTGTACACTTTACCCACAAGATACAGCCGCTCACCACACGGGTGATTGTCCGCAACAAAGCCTTTCAGGAACCTCTACCTTAACCAATGAACCTCTCCGGTATTGCCTTCACTATCACTCCCCTCACACAGAGCCGAAGTATAGGACGAGCCAACATCGTTGGATGGTCACCAAGCCGTAGCACAGGTACGCTCCCCCACACAGATACACCCCCATGTACTGTCACCCCGAGGTATCAGAGGAAAGATATCAAGACCCTAATCAACTAGGTATGTGCCATATCAGACATGTGGTTGTACGGGTGACTCAGTTCAAAGACTTGCAAGGTGAAGTCCTTAGCTGACCAAGGCAAGACTTTCATCACTCAACAGTGGCACACAGCCCAATGTGGCACACAGACTCACATCACTCATTACCCCATTGCCACACAGGCCCACCTGGCACAAAGCCTCTTGCCACTTGCCCCAGTCTAAATCATTTCCCACCCGGTTGATTATTGTGCAACACATGCCAGCAATAACTCAATATCGGTACGGAACCACACAGGTCTCCATACTTCAATTCCATCACGTGGCATCACCACACCATTTTCAAATACATTCCATATGTCATTAGTCAACATTGTTGCATTTTCCGAAAGATCATTGATGACTCGTTGCAAGGCTAAGCATCTATTCATGGTCTAGCCTCCCGTGTTGGCATCATATTAATATCCAACAGGTATGAATAATCTTAGGGTGACAATGATTTCAGGGCACACATATAATAATTCCAAGGTGGCAATAACAATATGGGTTGATTAGCTACATACCCAAATTAATTTAAATCCATTTTTAATTAACTTAGCATGCATAATTTCAAAATAAAATACATTTAAAAACTGGGATCAAAATGGTCAAAGCATCACTTGCCTTCGAAGAGTTGCTGGTCGTGCTCCGAAGCTTGATCTTGAGCGATAAACTCTTCCTCGAAACTTTCCGGCAAATTTATGTCTACGCGTAAAAATTAAATATACAATAAATAACCAAAAAAGTAGACTACATAACCTCAAAAATTCAAATAAAATTCACCATTAAAAGAGCACAATTTTACAAATTTTCAGAGACTGGAATCACCTCAATCGGAGTTAAAATGCAAAAGTTATAGCCTTTTCAAAGTTTTAATTAAAATATAAATCAGAAAATAGAAAATCCCGAATTAATTTATTTATTTTTCTATTGAAAACTCGTTTTATTGCGTCAGCATGACGTCAGCTCCTGGTGCCGCCACGTCAGCCGGTCCATGGACCCAGTCCACGGCTCGGGTCGGGTCCACCGTGGACACGGTCCACCGAACAGTGCATCGGGCCCCCACCAGATGACGTCATCACTGACGTCACTGCTGACGTCAGCCGACTGCCTCGAGATTCATGCACGGACACTGTCGGCATCTCAGCCGTTCCCAACCGACGGTCAGATCGCTACCACGTGGCGCAATCAGGACCGTCAAAGGATCAACGGTCGGATCTCATGCGTCACACCGACAGGCTTCGAAGTCCGCGTGACACGCGTCGTGCATCCGACGGTGCCAGCGAAATCCAACGGTCAGCTTCCGCGCAGACTCGGCGACGCCTCGAGCTCCACGCCTCCACGCGTCACGCGTCCGACGGCGCTCCCGGATCTACGGCTGGATCTCGCGCACGCCTGGCGATGCCTTGGCTTACGCGAAGACACGCGGCGCAATCCCAGCGGCCCATTTAAAATCAACGGCCGAGATTTGGTCTGGTCCCCGGTCAAAGCGCACACGCGCCCGCACGCGATTCGGTGAGGGCGCGGCGCATTCACGGCCGCAAGTTCAAATCTGAACGGCGCGGATCCTTAGGGCAACCCGATCGTTACCGTTCAGATCCAATCCAACGTGCGAGTTACCGAGCGGTTCATCGTGGCACGGCAACGTGGCACTATCCCAGCGCCCATCAGATCTAACGGCTAAGATCTACTAAAGACTTAACATCTAGATCTAATCCACGCCGTCCATCCTAGATCCAATGGTGACGAACTACTCTAAGCATATATAGAGAAGGGGGCGACGTGGACTTATCGACGCGGCGCGGTGAAGATCGAACGGTCGACAAGGGTTTGCGAGGTTGACGGCGGCGATGAGGAAGCAGGCTGCCGGAGTTGAAGGAAACGAGGTCATCGGCGGTGCTACGGTGGTCCTCCGGCGTTAAGAACTGACGTAATCGATGCGGCTCACTTCGGTGATCACGAAACAGGGTCGGAGCACGGCAGAAAAGCTCGGACGACGGCGGGGCGAAGCAAATACTACGGCGATGCAACGGAGCAACTACGGCGAGCAACGGCGGGCGCTAGAGGGGGTCTCGGCGAGCGTGAAAGGAGTCAAAATGAGCAGCGTGAAGTCCTCTGCCGACTGCGCTAACCGAGGCACTTTAAGGAGCATCGACGTGCGCGCTACAGGCGGCGGAACCGGCGGCCATCAATGCCCACGATTTGCTGGTGATCCTGTGGAGACGAAACGACGTGGCGCAATCCTGAACGTCCACGGAGACTCGATCGGACGACCACCAACGCATGGCGACGCGGCGCACTCACAACCGTGCGATCCCGATCGGACGGTGGCGGGGCTAGGGTTTCGGCATTTGTGCGGGCGACGGCGCGATGATGGGTTGGGCGCATGTGGTTTCGCCCAACACCGCCATGCGATTTTTAAAGCATTTCCAAATTAAAATAATTCTGATAAATAAACAAAGCCAAAGTAAATAGCAAAAATACCCGAAAAAATCCAGAAAAAATTCTGGAAAATATTTTAAGACATTCTGAACTCAAATAAAATATTTTCAATAAAACTTTGCATGAACTTTTGTATTATTTTAATTGATTTCAAGAAGGGTCATATTTGAATAAATCAAAATAAATTTCCATAAATTCTCAAAAAACAAAATAACCCCCAAATTTAAAATATAGCAAATTTTAGGGTGTTACAGTAACCAGCCGCTCCACGTCAACCAGATTTCCACGTTCGTCCATCCCTTGCATCGGTCATGATCCAGTCGTACACGTGTCCCCTAGCCTAAACCCTTCGTGTCCTCCGCGCGTCCTCCCCTCGACGACCCGTTATCGCTCGTGGGTTGCGGCCCACTGGGTGCCTCCACCCGTCGCTGTCCCGGCCGCTTCTAGATCCCTCTCATTCGATCCAGCGTTGTCCTTTCGGAAGGATCCTTGGCTCGCGAGCATGGGGCGCTTCCTCCTCCTCGCATCCTCCGTGCAATCGCCCTTGCCCGAAACCTCACGTCGCTCTACCGGCGTTGCCCGCCGCCGATCTTCCCTCCCTTGTTCCTCCGTCCTTCCCTTCGTCCCTTCCTCTGCCACCAACGATCCAGGGGCATGGCCCCGATGTAGGGGTGCTCATGTGTGAGGATGGTGACGTCGTCGCCGCATAGGCCGACGAGGACGAAGCGACACGACCGACCGGCGAACTCGCACCAAGGATCATAGGGGATTCAGCCGCAAGATCGACCTCGACGATCAGGACAGGCCAGGTACCACACGATCCTTTCCCCTTCATTTCAGTTCTTGTTGTGTGGCTTTTTTGGGCGCGAAAAAGGCAGTGCGGCCTGACGGTGAGCTTGCGCCACCGTAATTCTTACTCAAAGTAGATTTTTTGGTCTGGGGTGAGTTCTTGTGAATGATTCGTTTCATTTCGTGTATGTGCTATTCCATTGCCTTGTGGATGCAAATTGGGGGGAGAGCATGCCATGGCTGGAACTTGGGCTGTAGTGGTGTGGGCCCACAACACCACAAGGCTAAGCAGCAAGGGATGCCAAGCTTCAAGGCCTCAACTGATGTCTCAGGTCTCCACCTCCGACCTCCGGGCGAATCCCATGTGCAAATGCCGGCGTAAGCAGCTGCGAGGTTGGTCCTCACGGTGATGCTCCTTGGCTGCAGCAGCGTTGGCCGGTATCTCCTCCACCAAATCGTCTCCTGCCGACCGCTCCATGCCAACGAGGTTATCCCTTACCACCCTAGCTTCTCCCTTCCCTCTCCTATTGGGTGCTGATCCGTTTGGTCGAGCAAGTAATAACACGCTTCCTATGAAAGTCATCACACAATTAAATTTCTGTGCGCATATGTATCCTTATGTCAGTATCAGCCCATGTCTATTCTAAGTTTCGGTTTGGTGTTACACTACTCAATTTCGTGTAGTTGTAATGGTACATATACTTGATTCTCCGGACACCAAGTTATGCCGAACATGGCAAATAGATAGAAACACCAAATTTTGCACATGTCGAAGCATAGCATGTAAGTGATTTCCACCTTACACTTTGAATGTCTTGCGTAAAGACCCAACCCTTGAAAAGTGATTTGTTTGTCATTACTAGGTCCATACTTTATGCCATCAAGAATGTTAGCGAGGTAACAAGCAGCTACACTTTGCTCGATTAATGACAAGTTGACAACTTCGCTTTTCTTTAGTCTCCTTATTATCCGAACTGATCCTTGTTAGCATCACTTATTTACTATTGCTACTTTTTTCCTGTCGATCAGTGAGCATGCGTGTTCTTGGAGACATGATTGTTAATTTGTCATTGTTGTAATTTTAGCCTTATTGTCTCATTTCCTTAGCCATAAAATAGAAATACATATATAAAAAAACTATATAGAATTTTGGTAACAACATTTTCAGGAGTATTTTGTCAACAAAAGCAACAAAAACAAGGTGATGGCGATTGATTTACTATTGCTATTGTTTTTCCTCTGCTGATCAGGTGAGCATGCGTGTTGTGAGACATGATTTTTAATTTGTCATTGTTGTAATTTTAACCTTATTGTCTCATTTCCTTAGCCATAAAATAGAAATACATGTATGAAAAAGCTTTACAACATTTTGGTAACAACATTTTCAGGAGTATTTTGTCAACAAAAGTAGCAGAAACAAGGTGATGACGATGTTAGGTATATTTACTTCTGTTATTGTTTACCCTGCGCTAATGAGATGAGTATGTGTGTTCCCTGAGACATGATTATCGATTTGTCATTGTTGTAATTCTAGCCTCATCGTCTCATTTCCCTAGCCATAAGATAGAAATACAATTATGAAAAAACTTCACAGAATTTTGGTAACAATATTTTTAGGAGTTTTTTTGTCAAGAAAAGGAACAGAATCGAGGTTATGGCGACCTTAGTTGTACTAGTATAGTGCCCTGTCTTCCGGTTTCCTTTTCCCAGCACGTAATATATGATCTTTTCCTTTTCTAGAACGTTTGTTTCCTTTTCTTTAATTCCAGGATATTTGTTTCCTTTTCCTTGAGATGATGCTGGAGGTGGGGGGAGATCTGTTATGGGCCACAGGTAGGGATGAAAACGGTACAGAAACGGTCGGTAAATAGATGTTCCATTTCCATTTCCATATTTTTTACCGGTAACGGAAACGAAATCGGAAACCCCGGAAACGGATACGGAAACGGATAGTGACGGAAACGGAAGCGGAACGAAACGGATACGAAAACGGAAACGGAAAATTTCACAAGAATATAGTACATGATCTATCCAAAGTTTCAAACATATCAACTTTGAATGGTATTGTAGTTACATAGAACATATTAATAACATTAGCCAACATGGACTCATTGAGCATGGTATGAACAGGGACATGTAAACATTGTTTACCTCAAAATCAGCCAACACATCATATTACAATAGCAAATATAGATAGTTTCACATTATAACATAATAGCAAAGTCACGTAGTTCCACATCATAACATAATAGCAAAGACATGTAGTTCCACATCATAACATAATAGTAAACACGCATAGTTTCACATCATGCCATAATAGCAAACACATATAGTTTCAAATCGTTAAAACTTAGTTTTTTCTCAAGCTATTTGTCCCCCATATTAATCCATCATATTCTCCTCCTCCTCCATATCAGTACCATCAACATCATCTTGCTCCTCCAACTACAAAGACAAGCATGAAACAATAGTAATGTCAAATAGAAGCACATTAAACTGAATTTTACTTGATTTGCACAATATGGTTTGTAAGTTAGATAAAAAAAGACAAACCGTTGCTATCGAGCTTGCAAAATGTCGCTTAAGGCTATCCACATCCAACTCAGTCATGATAGATGCAATGGTATCACCTAAATGATTAGTACAAACTGATTAGACTTAAGTATTTTCACATTATGAACAAACTATTGAAGCAAACTAAAAGTTACCTTTTGATGTCGGTCCAATCTTTAATACAAATTAAAGCTTGCACAACCGAGGATCTAGACGGTCGCGAAATGGGTCAACAACTCCGCCCACCAAGACCGAATGCCGACCAAGCAACCGCTGACACTTGAATAGATAACACATCACGAGCAAGCTGAGAGAGAATAGGGAGCTCAACTTGACCTTCCACCATGACAAGATATCGAAATGCTTGTCTTTTATAGATGCTAAAGGTTGCTCCAAGTACACTTCCAACTCATTTTTGCTAACATGATCTGTTTCACTAATGCTATGCAAGAACATATCAAGCTCATCATCCTCATCAACACTATCAAGTTGAGAACCCACTTGGTGCACATTTGTAGCGCTAGAGACTGTTTTCTTTGAAGCAGATACATAAGCTTGGAACAACTCATAAACAACTTTAGTAAACTTATCAATCTCTTGCATAGAAGTAATTGGGTAAATCTTCGGTGCATAATATTCTATCACATTTCTCTTGTATCTAGGATCAAAGAAGCATGCTACAGCAAGTGCCATGTTGGATTTTTCCCAATACTTGTCATATTTAATTTTCATGGAATATGCCATAGCTTTGATTACTGGGTCAGAGTTGTCACACCATTCTGCAATTGCAATCTTAATTTGACAAAACTTTTTGAAAAATAGATTCGCAGTTGGATATTTAGTACTAGAGAATAGCTCAGTAGCATCATAAAATAGCTTCAAGCATGCAGATATCGATGTTGCCATAGCCCAATTATCGGAAGTTGGAGCACACTTCTTATATTTGCTTGAATTTCGAAGAAAGAGCCTACCAAAAGCATCTTTATAGTAAATTGCACTCTTCAACATAAGATATGTGGAGTTCCACCTTGTAGAAACATCCAAGGAGAGACCCTTGGTCACATCCAAGTCACACTCTGAAGCACACTTCTTAAATTCTTCATATTGCAAAGGAGAGTTCTTGACAATTGCGATCAGATTTCTAATATTTGCAATGGCTGGTGCAATTGTCTTTAAACCATCTTGGGCAACAAGGTTCAAAATATGATTCAAACATCTCACATGGAAAAAGATGCCATCACATATTAATAGAGATATCTTATTGAGTTTGCTTACTATCCCCTGAACACATTTATCATTTGCTGAAGCATTGTCCAAAGTAAGTGCAAACAATCTCCTATCAAGATTCCAATCCACTATACTATCATAAAACGATAAGCACAGATTTTTTCCCGAATGATGCCCTTCTACATGCATGAACTTGATAATCCTTTTTGCATGCACCAACTGTCATCTATCCAATGCAATGTGATGCACATGTAGCCTTTGTTTTGATTAGATGTCCACATATCCATAGTTGCACTAAAGCGGCATTCAATTGTTTTAAAGTACTCATACGCTTTTTCTTCTCCTCCACAAACATATTCAATATATCTTTTCTCACAGTAATACGGCTTTTAATTGGAAAAGAAGGACGCAAACTCTTGATAAAGTCCACAAAGTACTCATGCTCAACAATATTAAAGGGATATTCATGCATGATAATTGCGAGATAAAATTTTTTCAAACTGACAGCCTCATCATACCTATAAGTCTCAATAGATGCAATGGATTCGTCGCCCTCACTCTTCTTCAGATTGATTGTTTGCTGCCCAGTCAAGATAAAATGCTTGTGTTTCAAGTGACTTTTCAAACCCGATGTTCCTCTCATCGCTCTCGTGATCGACCTTTGTAACAACATCCGGTCTTATTGCACCTAGCCCATAGCAGTACAACATTGTTGCCTTTTCATCTTTTGCATTAACCTCATACTTGGTGAAGTGCATCCAAACATCGAGGTGGCTTTCTTAGCTTTCTTTTCGGTGGTGGCTTACCTCGTTTCATCGGTCAAATCCACACTTGGAGTTGGAGTAGCACTGCAACAATATTTGGAGTTGGAGTAGCACTAGGGGCTCCAAAGAAGAAGAATGACTGAGCCAAAGCAGAGATGTCGCTTGCACTTGCCTTCTTGCTCCTACTTGCAAAGATTGTCCATAGCTATCTGTTATAGACAAATAGATTACAAAAAGCTTGGAATATTGCATCAAAGTGATGAATCTGATTTCTTTTGGTCAAAACATCAATATATGACCATGTGACGAATTGTTTCAGTATGCAACATGCTCATGCAAATCTGACAAAGCAACTACTAGCAAATTTTGTCTTGTCTAACAATTTTGTCTCAGAACACTAGGATAGTTGATATCGATATGTTTTGCATAAGTAAGCTTCTTTGCAAAAGTTTTCTTGCCAACAGTTTGAAAGTGCCATGTTGAGTGCAGAAAACACAAGAAATGTTTCTATTACATCCTCTAGTAGTCAAGTTTTCTTGTTTTGAGGTGAACAAGTGATGGTTCTTATCTTCAAATGGAACTCAAGTTCCTAGCTTTTTGATACATTGCAGGTTGTATACATATCAAATGCAAAAATGCACAACAAAGCCACACAATATACCCTTGTTTCTCAAAGACTCACCCATATCATATATACTCCAAAGGAAGTTGGACTTGGGTTGAGACTTTAGAATACATAGCGAGACTACAAGAAACGAAATGCTATAGACATTAAACAAGAGCTCGCTTTGTCAAAATAGACTAATAGTACCTCGAATTTCGGATAAGCGGCTCGGTCTCAAGTCTCAACCCAAGGCCAAGTTTGCCAAATACTCCATTGAAGTCAACCACCTCACAAATCGCACTTGCTTCGATCATACTTGGCGATGGCCTTCGCAGATTGTGAGAACCGGTTAGTGCTAGTGGAGTCTCCAACACATAGGTGTAGTCTCGCATCACATGAATAAATGCACATGCTTGAGTTAATAGCTTTCAACAACACGATTCAAGAATTTGAAAATTTATGGTCCAAGGTTCAAAAGTATAACACACAGTGCATAGCTTCAAATTTATGTCAAGATTTCAACATCAACATTGTAAACTGGAACCTATCAGATTCACTACCCAATTATTACCAAGGATAGCAAAGTGGGTTCCATACGAGTACACTAAGTGTATATGAGAATGATGTATGGAATATCAATGTGCAAATTCACAAAAGAAGATGAATTTCCAATGTCGGCTCTAGGACAGAAACAATCCTCCACCACCACACCGATTGTCACTCTAGGATTGTAAGGAACTTGTTGATCAAAGTAAAATATCCATTGCCTTCATCATTTTCCATCCAAATGTCCACGAATGAGGATCAAATTTCAGATAAACAAGTACTTGCAGCAGCAACATGTATTTGATTAGCGTAAACAAGTACCTTCAGCGGCGACGGCGTGGAGGCGCGGTGGAGTGGAGGCGACGAGGGGGCGACGCGCGCAGTGGATGGGGGGGGCGGCGCGGTGGAGGGGCCGTGGGCTTCACCGGTCGGATCGGGACGGGGCAGGCGTGGTGGTGGCGGTACTGGGGCCGGGAGGCGCGGCGAGGTTAGGGGGGCGCGACGGTGAGGTCGTGGAAGGGGGCGCGATGAGGCCGTGTGGGTCACCGGTCGGAGCTGGGGCGGGCGGCGTTGGCGCGTGAGGGCTGGGGCCGGGCGCGCGGAGGTCGTGGGGCGGGCGCGCGGTGAGGCCGTGGGTCGCCGACGCGAGGGCTGGGGCTGGGCGTCGCGGTGGCGGTGAGCGTGAGGACGTGAGGTCGCGGCTCGCCGCTCGTGAGGGGCGGCACGGTTAGGAGTCCAAGTTAGGAGGCTAGGGTTACTTCGGTTCGGGTAGTCCTCGTGGAGTCGTGGGCTTCTGGGCTGGGCTGGCCTGCGGTTCGGAAATTCTGTTTACTTGTAAACGGAATTTCCGAACCGTTTCCGTTTCCGTCGGATCAGACTCTCCCGTTTCCGATTCCGTTTTCGGAAAAAAAAATTCCGTTTCCGTTTCCGTACCGCTATTTACCGTTTCCGTTTCCGAAAAGGAGCTTCCGTTTCCGTTTTCCTCCGGAACGGTCGGAAAATTTCCGTACCGTTTTCATCCCTAGCCATAGGGATGAGTTAGACACATTAAACAATGGCCATCGGATGTGGGTGAGTAAAGCTGAGGAAAGATCTGAGGGGTTAATTTTGATAGAGGCAAGTTTCTGGAGACGTTTCACTGGGTGCATGAAGGTTGGGTCATCTATACCCCTTTATAATGCACCTAAGCAAATTTTCCTACGTCCACCCTAAATAATGCACCTCATTAGAGATGGCACAATGTTCGTGCACCCAGCAAAACGTCCCTAGAAACTTGCATTCATCAAAATGAACGTCTCAGATCTTTCCTCAGTTTTACTCACCCACATCTGATGGTCATTATTTAGTGTGTCTAATCATCCCTATAGCCCACAACAGACCTCCCACACCTACATATTTGAAAGGAGAGCGAATCAAACAAGGAAATAAATAAGGAGGATCCACATGCAAGGAAACCAGATTTGAATTTTTTACTGGACAAAATTGTACGTACTACATATTTGGAAGGAGGGTGAATCAAACAAGGAAATAAACAGGGAGGATCCGCATGCAAGGAAATAAGACTTGAATTTTTTATTGCCCTGGCATTGTGATCGTATTTTTTTTCGAATATGACCCTTCTCGATACTTTTTTACGGATCTAGCCCCATAGAGCCTAATTTCAGCGCATGGAGAGCGCTGAATTTTTGTTTTCATTTTTTATCTAAGGAACCAACTGTCTGTGAGTGCTACTTAATTTTTTTCAATTTTTTCTCACGGAACCAGCGGCCGGCGAGCACTGTTTAATTTCTATCTTTTTTCCTTGCGGATCCAAATGGTCGGCGAGCGCAGCTTTATTTTTCCATATTTTTTCAAATCATCCATGTGGCCTACAATGCACCTTCCTCACCTTCAAGATCAACAAGGAAAAGGAAACAAACGCCCGAATCAAGGAAAAGGAAACAAACGTCCGGAAAAGGAAAGGATCATACATTACGTCTTTGGGAAAAGGAAATCGAGATGGGCAACATACGGAGAACGCAGTCCGCAATGGCTCCACATCGCCATCGGTGGCTTTGCCGACGCGGCGAGGTTGTTGGTCACGACCTCGCGGCAAAGCCGTGCCTCTAAAATTTATAATTTATTTTTTTGAAAATAATTTTATTAAGTACAAAATAATCGAAAGTTTTTGAGAATTTTTCTAGAATTTTTAACCTAATGTGCTATCTTTTCAAAAATCCTTCTATATTTTAAAAAATGAAGGCAACTCACTTGTAGCTTCTTTTAGTCAGAGCCTGCACTGCAGAAGCTTCTTCTCTCCCTCCTCCATTAAAGCAAGAAAGAAGCTCCAAAGCTCCATCAATCCCGCACCAAATCTCCTCTTTCCATCTATGGTGTTAATTCCCAAATTTCGTGCTCTATTGCCAAAATTTTCTCCCAACTGATTTGATCCCAATTATGGTTTCCATAAATATGCTTGTTTGGTGCTATAAAAGCCATGAGCTCTCCTCCACCCCATCGCATTGCGTAAATCCCAAGTGCTCCCTCTTGTAAAGATCGCCGGATTTTGAGGTAACCCAAGTCATCATCACATCTTTCGGTGAAATTCACCGCAACCGTGACTCCTCCCTCGCAGCGCTTGGTCTTTGGCAATCTCGCCGCACAAGGCCGACCCATCGCGATCGACCGACCACCCTCGGCCTTCCTTCCTCTTGCCTCGCCAAGCTCAGAGAGCACGCTGTGCTCTCTGTGGAAGTTTAAAAAAAATCTAAGATTAGAAAATTCTTTTTTTCTTTCTCTTTCTTGATTTAAAATCTTTTGGGAGCCCGTTTTCGCCTATTCGACCTCCATTTAGTTCCGTTTTTTTTTCTAAATTTATTTAAAATTCTAAATTTCTCTTTTATTAGTAAGTGTTCTATTCATACTTATCTTCTCATTTAATTGATAAGCGGGTGTACTGCCGTCGTAGCGTTAGCACAGGCACTATACTAGTCTCTAGTGGGGTGCATTATTTGGGGTGAAGGTAGAAAAGAATGTTTAGGTGCATTATAAAGGGGTATAGATTTTGAGCAATTATAAGTGGTATACAAGTGCATCCATTAGCTTAATGCAATAATAACTGATTAATTGTAGTTTGCTCGAATAATTTCTTCTTCATCATTTTTACTTGTCAGACAAAAGAGGCAAATAAGATTCTATCAGAGATTTGATATCTCCTTACTTGGAAGTCTTTTTAAAGGAGATGCTTGGCAGATTTGCAGTAGCTCACATATATACTAATATAATTAAGCAATATCAACAAACGCTTAGTTGTAGCTGGTTCTGCTTGACATGGAGGCTAAACTTGTATGTTAAAACAGGTGCACAATTTTAAAACATTCGTGATTACTGATTAGACCAAAACAAGAAACTAATAAAACTAGAATATTCTAGTTCCATTTCCTTGACATTGCTATAGAAGCACGATATTACATCGTTTGTATTTGGAATAGCACGAAAATACACTCTCGCAGTCCATTTCCTTGACATTGCTATAGAAGCATGCTTGAGCGACAGGAACTTAGATCAAACCACTGGAATGCTGTAGCGGTGAGTACCCCTCCCTCCCTTCACTGCAGGCAATTTGATTCGTGGTCCTTAACTTCTGATTAATAAATTAAAGCTTATATCCCATATTGTTTTTGGTTACTCGGAAGCTGTGAAGTAATCTGTCCTCTTTTGCCCTTTGTTCTTGGGGATTTGTGGCTGGGTTTGCCTTGGGGTATTGGGGGATTTTTGGGAGTAGATGGGTGCCCATTCCTCCGATGTAGCGCTTGAATTTTGGGATTTGAGACAGAAATTCTGTTCTTGCTCGTGCTCTTGAATCTTTTTCTCTGCTTTTCGATTTGGTTCGAGTTGAGTTTGGCTAGGGTTCTATCCGCTACCAGAGGGTAAAGGTTTGGGGATTTTTATCTTGCTACTCTGCTCCTCACAGCCTCACCCAATCTTTTTGTCTTCCAGCTTCCCAAGCAGCCAAGCTCTACTCCTAGACTCCACCTCATCCACTAAAATCTTCACTCAGTTTTTGCACTCGATTTTCCCCTGGTAGGGAAACAAACCGTCATATACTGTCTCCATTACCACCGTTTCGTTAGTTCCTTAGTATTTATCTCCATTATTTCCACAATTGGTTTCAAATTTCAGGTACGTGTTGTACTCTTAAGCTTCCTTTTTTTTCTTTGAGCTGCTGTCTTGGTTGGCAATTTTTTAGGCTTTTGCGAGGAGTATGAGGCTATGTGTGCTGATCACATGGCTGGTTGTTTGTACGGCGGCTCATCACACCGGCGAACATCCGCTGTCTAGGATCGCGATCGAGAGGACGACACTCATTGTCCTCAAGTCGACACATGTCAGGGCATCCCCTTTGGTTCTTGGACTGAAGGTTAGCCCCAATTCTCTCCACTGTTATTTAACGGTTGCAGAATGATGGTTTACTGATGATACTTTGGGGGCACCTGTGAATTGTGATGCTCCAAGGCCAGAACAGTTAATGGGTAGAGGTAGAGTTCTTCCATCCATATCCCTCCAATGGTGATTGGATTGGTGTTTTCTCTCCTGCCAATTTTAGGTAACAGTATTGGAAAATTTACATTTAGACAAATTGATTGCCACATGAGTCAATCCAATTATGCATTTTCGGGTGTATCTAAAATGTTAACCATAAGGTTTGATTCTGTGTTTCTTGTTTGAAATTGTCAGTTCTGCAATCTTTCAACCTAAAAATGCAATCCAGTATTCCCCAGTGCTATGTACAGCTCCTATCAAGGTTGGTGAATTCTTTGTTCCAATTAATTGACCTTCAGGTAAAATTCATTGTCAGGATTCAGACTTCGTGATATGTTCGTTTCGATTATTGTTTTTTTTCCGATCTTCATTGCAGTACCAAATTGCAAGATTAAAAATGATGGCTATAATAAGTCTGGAAATGGATACTTGAAGATTCAGTTGATCAACCAGAGGGAAGATTTATCATTTGCACTATTTTTTGGAGGCCTCTTGAAGGTAAGATAATACTGTGTTTTCTCAACTTATCTACATAATAGCAACTTCAGTGTAATTCTGAAAATGCATTTCCTCATTTCTCTCAGGCGCAAGGGAAGTCTTCAAATGAAGTAAGTTTGCCTATCAATACAAGTTGAGTAATTTGTTCTCAGTGTGCCATTTGCTACTTAGGACCTTTAGGATGATTTGTTCAAGAATCTAGAGTATAGGTATCAATTCCGATGTTGTGCCAATTGTTTGCTACTCAGATACTTAGTTACAATGTAGATGCAGTGCTGCTGGAATTTTTGTAGTGCTAATCAGTGCTGCTGGAATTTTTGTAATGCTAATCCAAATAAGCTAGGTAGACCTGTATGACCATAGCCTGAAAAAAATTTTATCAGTAGTTTTACTAGATATTTTTCTTGGTTGCCGGAAATTTTGTTACTTTATTTGTTTGCCATATTTTCATACCGGTAATATGTTTCGCCGATTTGATTAAAATGTAGCTCTTTGCTAAGCAACTTACCAACCGACCGTCTTATTCATTGATTAATTTTTTTTAATGCCAATGCTCTGTTTATGGCGCCATGCTTTCACTTTACCAAAATCCAATCGGCGCAGCGTAGCGCGCAATTCTACTTAGTTATATCTTATGTCGCCTGGAATTGGCGGGCCCTCAGACTATGCCGTACATCTCACCCTGTTTTTTTGGCCAATCAGCACGCATCTGGGTTCTCAGCTGTCAGATCTAGATCTTGCGTCCCGAGCACGCCTCACCGATTGTGCTCGCAGCTTACTTGGCGATGGCTCTTTGCGCGGCATGGTTTCCCAGCCGTCTCGTTCCCCGCTCCTCCTTGGGCACTCCACCCGGCGGTTGCCGCCGCTCCACCTGGTTTCTTCTCCGCCGCTCCGCCCTCCTCCGATCTGGTGTTGCGCTGTTTCTTTTTCTCCCACGGTGGCTGCTATAGCACTCCGGTGAGCTCCCGTGGAGCCATCGGTGGGTCAACAGCGATGGCGCTAGAGCTCATCAGAACCCTAGGGAAGAGGAGCGCTCCGCATCTCCTTTGGCCGCTTGTTCTCTCGATGGCTCTTTGCTGGCCATCGATTCCCGTTGCTATTGTTGCTCTGCGTCGGTTCCCCTCACCGTCGTGTCCGAGGGGTTAGCCTTCACTGCCTCGCGAGCTCCGCTGTTCCGTGTCCCCCCGGTTCCCCTTCCTCGACAGGTCCGTCTCCCCTGCCTTGCTCGCCTCCCCTGCCTCGCGCGCTCCACCGCTCATCTGTGTCGTGGGTTAGGTTCTGCTTCCTCGAGCTCCCCGCTGCGCGCTCTGCTGATTGAGGATGGACTAGATCTACGAAAAGACGACAAGGGCCCAAATCTGGATTGCCTTTTGGTTCCCCTTATTTTCCATCGCTGCCTCCACTTGCTTCTTTCTTCTAGCCTCTTGTTGCTTGCTATGGCGATGGTTCTTTGATTTTGATTGGGGATTTGGGGTGATTCTGATGTTGATGCCTGCCGAGGTATGGTTAATGCCCCATTTTGGTTGTTCAAAGATGGGTGATTGCAGCCTGTTTTTGTTAGGATTTATTTTTGTGCATTCATTTTGGGATTAATAGTGTTCCAGCCCCATATGGCATCCTTTTCCCTTTTCCCTTCTTTGTTGCTCCTATGTGGTGTGGGCAAGCAACTTGCTCATCTGATCCAAGAAAGTTCATTGCTTGGGATTTATCCTACTGTGTTTGTAGTTATCATCTTCTTATCCATTTTAGTCTAAGTTCCTGATCTTGATTCGAAGTTAGATGAGCAACTAATTGACATGTCTCAATCAAACACTTTTTCCCTCATGAATATCCGATCCTAAATGTCAACATTTTTGTCTTTACAGGACTGAAACAGGACAGCGATGTGCATTGAGCAGGTTTGAAATAAAAGAAAATTTTGGCCAAGTAGCGAGAGTATGTGCTTATAAACTAGAGCAGCAATGCTTCTATTATGTTCCATTTAAGAAGATTTTATACAGATGCTTGATCATTTTGTGGTTAGATGCAAATCAGTTCCTCAGCTTCTCATCTACTTTTTCCTATGAAAAGAATTCTCACTTGCCTTTTAGGATGTTCGCATATGCACTGTATTTGTGTAAGGACCCGAATCCACTGATTCGAACCCACTGTGTTTACCGCACTAGTCCCAGGATCAACGCTAATGCACACAGCTCAACATCGGTACATATCACATCATACTCAACGATAATAGAAATAGTAGCTCATTTATTGATATAGCTAAGTGTATGATCTTATGACCGACTTACATTATTAAGCCACGCAGACAAGACCGGAAATATAAGCTAATAATTAAGCAAATGACAAGAGAAAACGAGATAGCTCATCATTCACCACAGCAACCGACAAGGCTCGGACCCTAATAACTCGTGGTCTTCTGGACTTCTCTTCCAACACAGTGTAGATTCTTCAACTGTTGATTATTGTTGTTGGCAAGGGTGAGTACTTAAAGCACTCAACAAGTTGTGCATGTAATGCAATTCTATGTATCTATATGTAAGGCTTATTCCAATGGATAGGCTATCATGGCTATTTTGCAATAAGCAAGATTTATGAACAAATATAATAAATAGATTGTAAAGATCAGAAACAAATAGCAATAATAAATAAATTCAGATTTCTCAAGTAAACCAAGTTTCCAATCCTAAGTCAAATTCCATCTTCCACATGGCATTCCGCCATCCCAACCAAATTATCCATTTAATTAAGCTAACCCTTAACTGTAATTCCCGAGCATTGCTCAATACCGCGAGCACGGCTATCCGAATAGTTTCACACTGCAGAGGTTATGCACTTTACCCACGTGATACAACCAAACACCACCAAGGCGAGTGATTATAACAAAGCCTTTACAATGCGCGGCTTAACCCGATACTACCCGCTAAGGTTTCAACATCGTGGGACTGGTTACCACATCCGGGGCCCCTCTTGCGCCGGTGAATTACTCCATAACTCGGAACTCACACCGACCACGATAGTACCAAAATTAAGACATTGCAAATTACTCAGTTAGGCTGGCCCATACCAGACATGTGGTTGCATGATTAACTCAGGTCAAAGCTTGCAAGGTTAAGTCCTTAGAGTGATCAAGACAAGACATCCACCTTGGCCTCCTCGCCCCTTGTCACTTGCCCCAATCTAAATGATTATCACCCAGTTGATTACCAAGCACCACGTGCTATCAACAATTCAACATCGTTGCGTGACATGACTCGCCACAACAACTCAATCTCATCGTGTGATCCACATGATACACAAGTTCATAACATTGTTCCATATTACATTAATCAAGATTAATTATCAATGATTCTGACACATGTGATGACGTGGCATGGCTAAGCAACTAATACGAACTAACCCTCCAATGTTGATTATAATTACTAACCAACTATATTGAACCAATCTAGGGTGACAATGGATCATGGCATACAATGACAAGGTAGGTATAGATCAATCGTATATTAGCTAAACCCAATCTAATTTGAAACAATTGTATACTTGAAATATATGCAATAGGGTAAAACAAATATAGCAATTTTATAAACATGGGTTCAACATGATCAAAGCACAACTTGCCTTGGAATAGGTCCCGATCCGTTCGAACTTGCTCTTGAGTTGTTGAATCTTCCTCCGGCGCCGCACAATTCAACGTCTCACGCTGCATCAAGGAAAAAAGCAAATAAATACCAAAACAGAGAGCAAATGAACTCCAAAAATCAAAGAAAATTTACCATTAAATAGATCTCAATTTTACAAATTTTTAGAAATTTTAATCACTCAAATCCGAAAGTTACGATGCAAAAGATATAGCCTTTTGAAGTTTGAAATAAATCATCAAATTGCAAAAATCGAATTAGCGATTTATTTTTAAATCGAAAACAGATTATTACGCAAGCGTGGACGCCATGCCGACGCCACCGGCCCGACCAACCGTAGCTTGACACGTGGCCCCGCAGCATAGACCGTCCACGGACCTCCTCCGGTCTACCGCAGACCGGCCCACGACGCCTCGGCGCCGTACCACCACGCGCACGATCCGATTGGCTCGCAGCGACGCGCAGACCGCGCGCCAGATCCGATCGAACGGCCGTGGTCTAGAGACACGCGGCTACGCCGATCGCTCGATCTAAATCCGACGGCCACACCTTCCGAAGTTGCTTACCGACGTGTCACGATCCGAACTCTTCATCAGATCCAACGGCTCCGGCTTCAACGCGACGATGGCGACGGCGGCGCAACTCCACCGGCTTGAGAACGACGACCTCGAGACGGCGCCCGGCGATTTAAACGGCGATTTAAAATACCCGAACCGACGCGGCGCAACCCAAGAGCTCCGTCCGAACACACGCGACGGAAGACGACTCGGCGACGGCGAAACGGCCAACCGCGATGGCTTCCTACACAACTCCGACGAGCTTCTTCGCGAAACGGCGGCGACATTGTGGCTCGGATTTGCGCAGAATACGCGGACGAGGTGAGGATCTCGGCGCGCGCTCGGTGACTTAAATAGCCGCGACGGAAGGCGTGCAAGGCACGGACTCAAGACGGCTCGTGGCGGCGACTCGGCGGCGACTTGAAAGGTGACGCGGCCATCCGGCGCCCACGCGCCGCCAACCAACTACCCGAGGCCGGCGACGCGGCGAATCTCTACCGTTGGATCTCGATCCAACGGTCGGCTTCCTTAGGTTTAGGTTTTACTGAAGCGGGCGCATGAGCTATCCGCCGCATGAGAGGGCCGCCCGACACTATTCACGTTTTTTAAAAGATTTACGATTTAAAATAAATACGTAAATTCATTTTATTTGTTTTAGGCAATAACATAATCGAAAAATTCCAAGAAAAATCTCAAAATACTCGAGACATTTCGACTCAAATAAAATATTTTTGGCAAAACTTTATTTTAACTTTGCACAAATTTAAATAGATTTGAACAAAAGGTCAATATTCTTAATTTAAAGTTAATTCAAATAAATCCAGAAAAATCCAAATAAATTCCAGAAAATCATAAATGCACATTTAAGCAATAAAATATCACTTGGGCAAATTTTGGGATGTTACAATTTGTTACAGCCTTGAAAGGTTTGTGTTAGACGTTTTAGCTTACTCCATTTCCAGCATCTCTTTACACAAGCTCTCTTTTTGTCCTAGGAATTTTACTCTTGCATTTTTTTTTGGGTCCCAGAACAAAGCTTCGGAACCTGAGAAACAAAGGCCTATAGTCTATCCTGAAGTAATTCGTTGTGTGCAAATTTATGAGGAAAGGTATGGCTCTATGAAAGTAATATGTTAAACTTTTAGTCACACATGCTTATTTTTAAGGTGAGGACCATTCAAGGGAGATTTGGTTTGTGAGATGGATCTTGCGGAGCAGAAGGAGTAAGTACCAAGTTGCTGTGTCATGATATATCGACTCCTATTTGTGCCACGTATTGCTTCTTCAATTGTTGGTTCTACATGCATGTATGTAGCTTTGTGGGGTTGTTACAATCACTTTATGTTTCTGTCTCTACTCACTAAGCGAAGGTATACAAATACAATGATCACATAGGTTAAAATGGCCTTGCACTCTGCGTTCATCATTGTACTTTTCCTGTAATTATGTATTGCTTGTTTTCTCTTTTAGTCTTGTGAACTGTTTTCTCTTCGTCAATCTATTTTTTCATTACCAAATACCAATAAGGAAAAATCACAACCACTTTTTATTTGTTTGGGCTTTTGTGGTGAAGGAAAGTACTCTGATTGGTAGCATGTGTTGCGACATTTGGAAACTCTGTTTTAGTTTACTGTATCAAATCCACTCAGTTGCATGCTTGAGTGATGTTCAGGTCACCATATTTTCTGCTTGTTGTAGGAGCATACATCAGCATGAGGAAATACTACTTTCTTTCTTCTTAGCTGCTACTTATGCATCTTCATCTCATAATTTTCTTTAGTTATGGCTGGTCCGCCAGCGGCGGTGACCCCTGCGGCGTGGCGTGACAGGGCATCGCCTGCTCTGGCTCAAGACAGACATAGCAAGTGAAAGAGGTGCGATTTCTATATGCAGATTAAGCTACTTTGAAGAGAAGTACATATTTTTTACAAGCCATTATTTGCTGGGACATATAGTATTTAATTAATCATTATAAACAGCAAGCATAATAATTGTCACATACTCACATGTTGCTGAGGTTGGTTCTTGAGCAAAGCTAAGTAGACTGAGAGCTATTGAAACATGGTTAGCTCTTTCTAATTTTATTTGCACTACGAGTCTGAAAGTCACATGTCTTCATTACTAAAAGTCGCATGTCTCCGTTATCTCTGTAGGTTTCTGAATGCAGGAGATTCGACACTGAGAAAGCCATTCATATGTGGGCTGAGATGATCCGGTGGAGAAAAGAATTCGGCACGGATACGATACTAGAGGTGAGGCTAATGATGCTGGCCTAGGTGATAAAGTATTGCCGTGTGAACATTTAATTTGGACAGAACCTTCTTAGATTACATATACAAAAAAACCTTTGGTTCATATATAGGTTGTTTATTTTTAGTGTCTGAAATGTTGTTCTTAAGGTACAGAGTGATAGATAGTAGTGTGTTTTTGTTTGCGCAGTTGTATTCCCAAACTCAGGTCCTTTTTTATTTATTATTAAAAATTGTATCTGATATCTACCATAGCAACTGAATCTTATAAGATTTCGATTTTCAAGAGCTACATGAGGTGCTTTGCTATTATCCTTAGGGTTACTATGTAGTTGACAAGCAGGGAAGATCAGTATACATAGAGAGATTAGGGAGAGTTGAACCAAATCAACTGATGCACATCATTTCAGTTGGCCGCTACATCAAATACCATGTGTAACAGTTTGAGAGAGCCTTTTGGGATAGGTTCCCTGCATGCTCAGCTGCAGTGAAAAGGCATATTGATTCTACAACCACCATACTAGCCGTCGATACTGTGGTATGATGATTCTTCTCATATTTGCAAGACCTTATATATAACTGGTAGATTAACTTTGTCATATTTGGTTGCAAACCAAAATTAGTGAGTAAAGATTGCGCACTAGCAATAGTCACAGTGTTCATTGACAATCATGCTGCAGGGTCTGTAGAACTTTAGCAAAGCAGCAAGGGACATACTGTCAAGAATGCAGAAGATTGATAGTTATTATTATCCTGAGGTATGCTTACTTTTTGTTACTTCTCTTGATCAATATTCGGTGCCAATTTGAGAAACACATTACTTTTGTTCTCAGACGCCGCATCAGATGTTTGTTGTGAATGCTGGCGGTGGTTTCAAGCTACTCTGGAATTCTGTGTGAGGCTTTCTTGATCCTAAAATTACCTCACAAATACATGTGAGTATAAATCGTATCTGGAATTCTTTTCTTGTTCTTGTCCAAATAAATACTATAGATTCTGATTGAGCCTCAATTGTAGGTTTTGGGAATAAAATTCCAAAGCAAACTTCTTGAAGTAATATATGCAAGATACGCCTTCTATTTGGAACTGTTTATTGTAGTTTCTTTGATCATAACAATTTTGCTTGTTACCTTGGATTGAATACAATTCCTTTTTGCTTTTACGGCCAGCCTCCCGAATTTTTTTGAGTAAAATACACTTGTGCTGCTGAGGGAGGATGTCTTAAGTCTAACAAAGGTCTATGGAATTATCCTAGCCATATGTATGCTTCTTAGCGAGGTTGTTCTATGGGTATCTGACAAATAATCATATAAGCTTTAGATGGTTCACTTGAGCTTCTGAAGATTGGAAATCTGATACATACACATATATAGCAGGGTTTATTAAACTTACTTGCACCTAATTAATCATTAATAACCATGAACAATGCTTGAGGATTTATGTAATTAGCGATCTCCTGGGGAGGACGAGAAGCTCATCAAATACATCACCACCCATGGCTATGGTTGCTGGTGCGAGGTCCCCCGAGAAAGCCGGTATGTGCAGTAGGTCTCTCCCGATTTCCATGTCTTGACCGATGAACATGGATTTGGCTTCCTAGCTAGATAACTTGTTCCTGGATGAACACCGGGTTTCTTGGGTACTAATGGTAGCTCATTTATAGATTTGTTATTAGTTGCTTAATTGTGTTGCGTGTGATCCCTAAACCATTGTATGATCTATCTTCGTCAAACGAATGATCTTATGATCGGCGCAACGTAGTGCGCATACCTACCTAGTCATATACATGGTATCACTGGTTGACGTGCAAAAACAAACTTTTCTTTTCTTTTCCTTTTTCTCTTTTCTCTTTTCCCCCCTTCCTTTTCCTTCTCCTCTTCTCAGCCTTTTCTATTTGGCCGGCTTCCTCTTCCTACTTTTGCTGTCCTCTCGGCGACGGCTACGAGCGTGGCTGTCCTGGTGGTGATGCCCGGCGATGACAGACGCTGCGTCAACAACATCAGTAGCGCGGCATCTCCCAGTGGGCGGCGACAGCATGCGGAGCCGCTAAACGAGGTGCGGTGCCTCCGAGTGGGCGGCATTGGCGTGGCCCCTAAGTGGGCGGCGACGGCACGAGCCCCAAGCGTGCAACGTTGGCGCGATCCGAGCGGTGGATGAGGACGGATCAGATTGGACCGGTCATCAATGGACGTAAGGCTCTCGTACCGTGTAGATTTGGAAAATTTGTGTCTCTTTTTGGATTCCACACAACCACACCCTTTATTTATAGCGAGAATTACAATCTTAATACAATCGAACTCTATCTCTAACTTCCTAATTTATCTCTAATTGAATCGGATCCTATTCCGAATTCTTATCCCAACATTCACCATGGAGTTGTAACTGTCAATTAGTCCTTCTATAGTAAAGTAAGATACGGCTTGGCCCTAACTCAATTTTCTGCATAACAATCGCTGGCAGAAACAATGTAGAAATCACACTACAGGACAGAGGGAAGAAAATGATTAATGAAGTTACAGTTTACTAACACCAAACATAATCAAAAGAACAGTCAATTAGTCCTTTTGTAGTCATAACCAAACTGTGAGATTTTCTTTGCATCTTCTCGTTCAAGTTGTCTGCATGGATTTTGATGCCCCTAGGAGTATTGTAAGAAACATGCAGTAAATATACATGAAGAAACCAAACTGTTATTGCAGTACATGACTATTTTTTATTTTTATTTAAAAAAAACTATATCATGTCTCGATCTGTTCTGATGTGGGAATGTTGATTATGTCAAAAGAGGAGAACGCTCGGCTAATACCTAGGCTGTGATTCTCTCTTGATATGACTGAACCTGTCGGTGCCACCATCGGTGAAAAATGTCATGGCCACAACTATATTATAACCTTGTTGGTGTTGAGTGAAGCAGACAGTGAAATCTAAAATTGGTCAACTAAAAAATTCCGTATCCTCTGCGCATGGCTTAAAATTAGAAGTCTTGAGCAAACAAAAGCCATCACGCTTCAGTTACTCAATAAATAATTGAATACATTGTCCAAATCATGTGCCAGCGATTAGTGAACACCTAATTGTTGTTAATTTTCTGAATTCCTGTAACTTGTAAAACATGTCATCTAAACACGACAAATGGCACCACAGTTCGTAAAAAGTACCGGACAAGTTTGCCTACATTTGTTATAAATGTCAATTAATCAGTGTCTGGCAGTAGTACAGCTGACAGATGCACAAGTTTTCTCGATCATGATAGAACATGAGTTGTCTTTTTGCTTCATCAATGCTTTACTTCTTACTGAAGTACTGAATGACATGTCTAATTTATAAATGCTTTACTTCTTACTGCTATTTTCAGCGTAAGCCTGCCTACCATGTCACAAGCCAGTAGTAAGCCACTATGGCTAACTTTCTATGCTGAGATTTCTATTATTGGTTTTAATCTTTGTTTTCACTCTTCTCATTAGATTGTTATAATTTCATTGTAATATTATGCAAGACCTCCATTCTCTTGAATTTCATATATAACTTTTGTTGTGCTAAGATAGCTCGTACTTAGCTATGATTTCAAAGCGCATTCCTTTTTCTAGACTTCTGGAATATGTGCGGGTACTGCCACAGTTGAAAATTTTAATTGACCGGAAAGTATTTTAAACCATTTGCTGTTCCCATGTGTTTCTTCACAGATTTTTGTCCTGTGGTGTCCTTTTTAATTCCATTCGGTCCATATAGTTTAGTTAGGTAAATATGTGCCCAAAGTGTCAATTTTAAATGTTGCTGCTTAGGCTCTATTGGCACTGAGTGTGTAAGTGTGTAAACTGGGTGGTTTACTTTCGGTGAATATGGCCTGAAATTAAGTTGATTCAAACTATAATGCAGTGCACCACTTTACATCATGAATGGAGAGTTAAATTATGCAGAGATGATATGCAAAAGAACCAGTTTGTAATGAAAATAGATTCTAATAGGAAATGTGTCTTTTGGTCCTAAAATGCTCTCAGTTGTAAGTTGTGCGCCGTTGTTTCTCCACACTACTCTTTTATTAAGACTGATGAAAAATAGATAAAATAGAGTTTATGTAGGCTGTCAAATTTTATAGTTTTCTGAAAGCAATTTTGGGTGCAGTAACTTTGATGTCATAACACACAAATAAAGAAACAAAACCATGATTAATTCTTTAATCTTCTGACCTTCATATAATGTTAAAGCTGGTATAAGCTAGATGCAATGCTTTCCTAGGTTCATAATAGTACAACAATACTTGTAAAGGAGTATACTGATGCTTTGCCAAGTAGGTTCGAGTATGCATGGCACAGCATCAATGAATTTATCCTTCTAGGGGCACACATAGTCCTGTTTTCCCTAATTTTCTAGGTATCTGCTTTCCCTTTATTTTAATTCATTATATCAATAGCCTTCATCTTAAGTCTGTTTTGTGTAGAGCTTCTTTATTTGTTTCAAGCTGAAAATATTGTTACCTTCAATAGGTCTCGCTCTAAGTTTTAAATACTACTTTTCATGCATCCTCATGTTTCATACGGTGTGGGAGCAATTCCCAAATCCCAATATGGTTTTACTTTATTGAGTTTTGTCGTGTTGGTTTCACGATTGAGATTAGAAGTACAATATTACATACTGAAGTCATCTTAAACATTGTTTTCAAATGAATATATGTTTGTTTATTTGGATTTGTTACAATGTCCCCATAACAAAATGTCCTAGGTTTAACATGGATTAGACATGGTCATTTCATGACTGCAGGCTGCAGCTACCATACGCTACGAAGCCGTTTGATTGCAAACTCTATGGCTGAGATCATGATTTATCAGAGAATGCAGAACTGCATAGGCTCCATAATCCAAGTCATTGGACTTTTTAATAGACTCCACTCCTATTGCAAGCTTGTCGTGAATTAGTGATCAAGATCAATCATGAAAAACTGCATATCCATAATCGATGCTAAGATCAAAGATTTTTCAGAGCTGATCAAGCTTGTTCAGTGAAGTAATGAACCACAATTTCTCACATATTAACAAGGTTTAACATTTTTCTTGTTTATCCAGAATGAGCACCAATTAGAGTTCACCCAAAGTGTATACATAGTGGCAAGCCACATACACAGAGTAGCCCTCTTATTTAAGAAAGCTTGTCTTGCTCCAAACTTATCAATACTATTCTGGTACCAGCCAGTATGATCGGTTTATACTATTTCGCCACCTAAAATGGTATAGAGTAGCCTTTTGCCCTATATCTTGCACATTATGGTATTGCAGCCTGCAGGAAGCAATTACCACCTTCCAAATTATCACTGAAATTACATGCATATTGGCATAGCTCACTCTTATTAGGATGAAGGTGCATCTGGCTGGTTTTGAGGAAGTGCGGCTTGAAATGCAGGAATTTCCATGTATGCATCATGTAGCCTTGCCAAAATTGGGTAATTTGTCTGTAAGAAAAGGAAAGCTTGTTACTCTTAGTTTCTGAATAAGATGGGTGAGAACTCATCCTCATTAGCAGAAATTTTTACAGAATGAAATAAAGGATACAGAGAGAAGTTAGGTACCATATCAATTTGGAAGCGATTTATGCCGGCAAGAATCTGTGGTTCTAGGAACACATCTCCCTGTCGATGAGCGCAAAATAGACATCATCAGATTACTTGAATTACATTGCAGAGGCAACATGAATATTGGCACATTGTACATTTGCTTACTACTAATGTGAATACAGGTGAGATGCCAGATTCAGAAAATGGGATGAGGAAAAAGTTAAGGAATTTTAAAATGTACTTTGGAAAAAAACTGCATGCATGATCGAGCTGATGATGCAGCTTTGAAGCTCATTTCTATGTGATTGATCATGGGAAAGCAACATGCATCAATAAACAAGGTTGGGTTAGAAAAACAAACCAATTGGACATCATCTCCAGTAGCATATTTACTGTCACATCCCTCTAAAAGCTTTTCGATTGCTGAAACAAATAGTAAGGGCAAACAATGAGTTATATCTGGCTGATATCAAGAAAAAGAAAAGTCAATCTTTAACAAGAAAATGTTTCTCAATTGCATTCATTGTAGCACTCCAAGGTACACTGAGAAGAAATTATATTGCAAATCAACCACACCTCTGAAGCCCTTGTCAATGTAACGCTGAACCAACAGAAGGCTCTCATTGGGGTCCAACCTACCCTCATGCAAACCCTGCAAAGTAGTTCTGTAAATTAAAGTAGTACTGGAATGAATTGAAAAGACAAAATCTTGTCAGTGGAAGCTAGCTGTTGTAAAACTCACAATGACAGCGTAGGCCTGAAGAGGTTGAATGCTTGAACAAACTATGTTTGCGATCTGAGATAAGCAAAGAACAAAGTTCTCAAAATGGACTTGCATATAAAAATGTTCTGAATGACAAAAAGATTGTTGGCTTCTTCGCATGACAATAAGATTGCCACCTTACACAAATTATATGTGAAAAATATCTCCTTGAAGAAAGTTAAATACCAAATTTCGTCCTAATCCCCTCATCAAAATTGCCTCCTTAAGAATTTTTGTTGGATACCATTTTCACTTCATTCAATAGGGAGATCTTAAGCATAAATTCTTTGCCTAAAAGCACAAGATATAAAGATACTCTGAACTGGACGTGTACCTGAAGATTAAGAGCTTTCTTTTTGAGATCTTTAGGTATGAGAGGATGCTGGGGATATTTATCTTCTACATACTGTTCATTACAAAATCAAGACAATTGTCAATGACCAATAGACGCCCTGGCATGCTGAAGGAACACGTTCTTGTGGGTTAAAAGAAAATTCCACTGAAGCAAGAACTGCAACTCACTAATGTGATGGCGAGAGAGTCGGAAACAACTATGTCCCCATCTACTAATGCCGGTACGTACTTAATTGGATTGATATTTTCATAATCTACAAAAGGAGAGCAACAACAATGAAATTGCAATATAAACGTGAACTCAAAACAAAAAAAGTGAATTTGTGAACATAAAAGATACTAGGAAGTCATGATAGTAGAAGTATTTTCCCGTTCATTGACAAACAGTATGTTATTTCAATATCTGGGAATGGAACGGATTCATGAAGTTAGATGGCAAGCACCGATACACACTTACGGATTAGGAATCAAGAATAATGTATATGGTCCTAATGTTATCTTATTATCAGTCATTGCATCAACTCTGATCATGAGTCCATGACCCCTTTCTTAGCTGTTATCAGTTGCAAACCTGGAAACGAGATGGCTATTGCAACACACGAAATGTGTTTACGTTCTGTGTGTTACCTGGATCTGTTCGTGGATCCACTGCCTTGTACTCATAATCGACACCTTCATCATAGAGAATATGATGCAATTAGTTCATTCAACTATAAGAGTTTATGATTCTTAACAAGTAGTATATTCGAAGTTTCTAACGTCTTGTTCTGCTTTAGTCAACAGGACTCAACACTTCACAACTGTGAATTACTTAGTTCTTGGTAAAGGTTTCCACAAATCGACACATCATCAAGTTGTCTGAACATAAATATTAGTACAACTAACAAAGACCATTAAATAAAATGAAATCAACACCCCCCCTCCCTCCCCGGGGCGCTTAAAAAAAAGTTCATGGGCTTCAGTACGAAAGATTGCTGAGCTTGATGGCAGTCGGATATAATTTCTCGCATTGAATTACATTTACTGAACCAAGAAATACCTAAGCTTTACCATCTTGAGTCATCCCTAACTGAAGAAATTCAGAATTTGACCAAAATAGATATATCTGGACCTTATTGATGCAATGTTTAAGATTATACATAGCAAGAAGAAGCCATAGGATCCCTTATTTTGTCTGATGCTGTTAGCTAAATCATTCAGAGTGCACCTAAATTTAAAATCTTAAGCTCAGTTAGGCCTAAGAAGTGGATGGCGCACAATCAAGAACCAAAGAAGCAAGCTACAAAGTCTCAAGAAGCGCTCACCTTTGAGGTTGAGAGCGATCCGGACACGATGGGAGCAGGAGCTGATCCAGGCGTTGTACAGGATGGGCTTCGCGGACGCCATTGCGCCTGCCTGACTGCCTCCTCCTCCTCCGGCTCAATTAACGGCTTGTAGAAGATGAAGGGATATGCTGGTAGGTGCAGGTGAAGCTTGGTTAAATAGAGGGTGAACTGAGTGGATGAAGCATGAAAAACACATCATATATCTTAAGGGGTAATTGATTGACTTGTAGCAGATGTCATGTGAGTAATCTCTACTATTAGGTCACCGGATATGAATTAAACTGAGCACACGAGACAGGAGAAGATACTGAATGCCCAAGTTTGAATATTATATGGGTGGGGCCCACAAGATATCTAGAAAATCAGGGAGATGTAGTCACCTTGTACTGATTGCACAGAAAGTAGAGAAACCAAGGACAAGGTCTACAATGACGATACCCCTCTCCCTCACAGTCGGGGGAACGTTGTTTACCGTGGCAATTCTTCTAATGCCACCGAAAGTTAACCGCCCCTTATATATTAATTATATGTTAGTGATATATTTATAGATTTTCCCTAAATTCTAGTAGCATGTAAAGAATTAATCTTTGTTTATATCTCTTTTCTATATTTTGTTACGAGTAAAAAAAATTATCATATTATCATAGTAAGACATCAAGTTGATATCACTAATATCAACATATCCAGCCTACACCCTTGACTATATTGTGTCTCCGGGCGCTTGAGCCTGGTAGAGCTTTTATGTTTTTTCTATTTTTTATTGTTAGAGAATTTGTAGGGAGGTTGTATTCCCTCTCTGTCCAAGTTTATAAAGCGTATTTCTTCTTGGTACATACATCAAGAAGATATTAAAAATAACTAGATTACCTCTAATTATTATCACTAAGTACTATATTAAATTTATACATGTAGAGAATATAAAATAAAGATGAATATTTATTAGGGTTATAGATGGAATATCATACTAATTTTGTATTAAAATATGAAGTGCGCTCTATATTTATGGACAACACCGTTCAAAGCTTATAAATTTGGACGGATGGAGTACTTATTTGTTGATAGATTGTTTTTTTAAGGTTTATTTTAGAAAAAATCACATATAACATATAATTCTTGTATGAGAGAAAGGGAGAAGATAGACAGAAGTATCACCACACCTTTTAAAGTAGTATAACTAGTTGACTTGGAGCAGATGCCATATGATTTCTCGCTACTCTTGGGTCACCGGGTATGAATTGAACTGAGCACAAGAGAGAGGAGAAGATACTGACTGCCCAAGTCTGAATATTATATGGGTGGGGCCCACAAGATATCCAGAAAGTCAGGGAGATGTAGTCACCTTGCACTGATTGCAGAGAAAGTAGACAAGGATAACCAAGGGAAGAAGATAAGGTCTACAACGACGATACCCCTCTTTCTGTCTGGGCAATCTTATTTATCTCTTTTTTATACACTAGAATACTCGTGTGTCTATTATTGATAAAAAAATTATCATATTATCGTAGGACGTTGAGTTGACATCATCAAATCGTCATGTTCAGTCCATGCTCTCGGCCATAATGTACCTTCCGTATTTTTTTTCTATTTTTTGTTGTTAAATAATTTTTAGGACAGTTGTATTTATTTGTTGATAGATTGTTTTGCTATGTTTTTTCACATACAGCACACAATTCTTATACGAGCCAAAGAGAGAAGAGAGATAGATAAACCATCATCGCTATATTTTTTTAAGTAGTAAAGATAGATACGCTGTTCATTTGGTCCTTATGGTCTAAGAGATAGCATTATTTTCTTGAACGGTGTAGATGCTTACATGCATGTGTATTCGACCTTTGTGAGTACGTCAGTGTGTACGTACATGTGCATCATCAACGAACTAATCGCACGTACTGCATCTAGAATACAAACAAGGAGTAAACATTATTAGCCTCAATTACTGTGTTCAATTTATTCACTTTTTACAACAACATCAAACTCCTGTTGCATCCATGGGTACTAGATGGATGAAGCAGTGAGTCTCAGTGAATTCCATGTCTATACTACTTTGTTTACCGTGAACATCATGGGCGGATTTAGCATATGAACATAGGTGTACAAATGTACATCTAAATTTTTTTAGCAAAAAACTATCATATAATAAGGATATTATGTATATATACTATTAAGTGAGCTTAAAAATACGTATTTCAACCTCTAAGGCCTTTTCAACCTATTCCACTCACTCCCTCTCCCAATCTTTCATGCATGGCCTAATCATGCAAAGTCCAGTCTTTCTCCATTCTTCAAGTCCAACACCCAACTCCGTCTCCATTCCGCACGCTCTCTCACTCTCTTTGTGAAGGCAATGACCGACGATGGCCACAGGGTAGGTACAAGCCGGTGAGGAGCAAGGTAGCAGACGAGCGCTGAGCAGCCACAAGCACCAGCAAACGAACAAAGGCTACAGGGCAGGTGGTAGCACAAGGAGCAGCGCCCCACATGGTAGCTTTGGCCATTGTGACCGCAGCGAGCACCGACTCGAGAATGGAGGGTGTGACACTAGCGACGGTCGGTAGGTCAGGATGGTAGTGTCGGCGGGGCAGGGAGCAGCACGCTGTGTTTTGCAAGGTAGCCATGTGGGCTTGGCGAGCATGAGTCGGGATGGAAGGTGCGACGCCAGCGGCGATTGGCGGGGGTAGGAAGCGTGCTAAAACAACAAACAACAGCTGAGCATTTGGCATCGACAACCACACAAGTTAATTTCATTCTTGATTCCCTAGTATAAAATCTCCGATTCACAAACCTATCAGCGTTATGTTGATTTGTAACGACGAATCGTGATTTTTGAAATGTAGCATATAGAGCATTCAAAAATAAAGAGGAAGCATGTAGATTTTAAATCCCTAATTCACAAATCTCTAAATTATTTCTGGTATTATCTCTAGTAAGAAAATTTGTTCCTTGTATTTTTTATATTATGAACCTTTATATTTAATATCGAACAATATTTTTGTAACTCCGAACACCTATTTTGAAAATTCTAGATCCGCCACTGGTGAACAATGTAAGCAAAAAATGCGGAAGCTATAAGTTCATTTAGCACAATTTAATTAAACCAAATAGTAACTTTTATATGTGTAAAAGCACAAACCCACCTTACGACGTGTTAGCAACACCTTGCATATCGAGTTTTTCTCTCCTCTCTTCCTTCTACTAATATAGTTCTTTTGATTATTAAAGAATCGAGATTTCTTTTATATGTGTACTATACTTTTCTTTTGTTCCGTCAAACACCTTTGATGTATAGGAGGAGGCTCCTTTTATAGTCAAGGAGAGAAGCCATGCGCTAACCACTGGTATCTTAATTCTCATGCACTAATTTAGAAGTCAGTAACATTGCACTTTAATTGAGTAACAACTATGGATGTTACCATGCACTAAAACAATAAAACTGATTGTCATTAAATTGCTATGTTAAGCATCAATCCCTTTTGTAGTTTTGCTTTAATACATGCATGTAGGCAGCCAAAAAACAATGCGTTGCTCAAATGCATGCATGTGTGCCTTAAATATTATATTGATGCTTAGCCATAATTCCTCCTGTAGTATTATGCTTAATAACATTAAGTAGTACACAACTAAATATTTGAAGAGAGAGGAGAGGGATTTTAAACCCCACGATTCTTAATCTTTTAGTCTAGCAACCATCACACTTAGACCTTTTATTATAAGAACCATTCTGTAATTTACATGGATCATATTATGTTAAAATAATTTAACAAACATCCTAATCTGAAAATTACATGTAGGGTACTATAGCATAGATGAAGCACTGGCTGCACTTCAAAACTATTATTGAAATTACATAAATATCGACTCGTTCGGAATCCTGATTACTGGGGTGGAGGAGCATCTGGCTGGTTCTGAGGAAGTGCGGCTTGAAATGCGGGATGTTCAGTGTATGCTTCTTGAAGCCTTGCCAGAATAGGGTACTTTGACTGCATAAGAAAAATAAAAGGGACTTATTAGCATTGGTTTCTGAATAATCAGTTAAGAAATTTGCATTTATTTCTTACAGAAGAACAACCGATGAAGTGTCACATACCATGTCGATTTGGAAAAGTGTCAGGCCAGCATGGATCTGCGCTGCTAGAAACACGTCTCCCTGTAAATGGCAACAACATTTATGAAACACCAATTAGTCCATCTCACATTAACAAAATTAACAGAAATAGTGGCACATTGTGTCATCTTGAGGTAATTTTTCGAAGTCGGTAAACATGTATCAAAGAACAAGCCTGTGTTTGAAGCACAAACCATCTGGACTTCATCTCCAGTAGCGTATTTACTGTCGCATCCTTCTAAAAGTTTTTCGATTGCTGAAACAAAATTAGTGAGGGTAACTTAGAAATCAGCATCTAATCTGTAGGCAATGAAGAGCATGAGAAAAAGGTGTTGGAAGTTTGTGCAATGTTTTTATTCCAGATTTTATATTGAGGCAAAAGTAACACAAGACTAGAGATGCATAAAACAACAGGTAACACATTGTACTCCAGAAAAAGCTCAAGAATTGAATATTAACGTAGTTGATGTATCACACGAATTACTTACTGTTGGGCTTGTTGAAGAAAAGGAAGCAGCGCAGAGCAGACGTGGAAGTAGTCGACGTCGAGGAAGAAGCAGAGCGGTCGCGCCGATGCGCTGCCCAGAAACCTTATTGCCGCCCCGTGCAGGTGAACTCTGCGGCAATTCGGAGATACCGCCACCCTCCTTCACGGTGCACGCCGAGGAGGAAGGCGGCGAGGTTCGATACTCAACACAATAGTACAAAGAATCCAGAGATGGGGAGGAAGAATGGAGGAGAAATTCTGTGTCTCTGTCCTGGACGTCTCCAGGAGTTTATATACACTCGCACAAGAAACTGACCTCATGATGTCAGTTAAATGCGGCAATTACTAGTAACTGACAAATAATATCAATTAACTCATTAGTAACTGACTGCATAATGACACGAAATTCAAATATATGTTTAAATCGCATTTAAACAGATTGAATGGAGAGATAAATGCAGATTCAAGAAACAAAAAGGTGAATTCAAAGTGTCAGATACACATTACGACACGGCGCGCCGCCGTCGCAAGTCACAAGTCACGCGAATTTTCAGCGAAAATACGCGAATGCGCATGCGTGCGTGTGTGTTTAGCCACCGCCCACCCTATGCCATTCTCATGCCAAGTGTAATTAATCAAGAGGTGGCAAGGACTCCACCTTTAAATTGCCTTTCCTCCACTTGGCTAGGCAATATGGTACTAAACCATGCATGCTTTGGAATTAAAGGAAATGGGCCACCCAATGGGCCAATTTCTAACAATCCCCACCAATTCCAAAGCAAACAATGCAGAAAAGATAACAAAGATTGCTATCTTCGATGTATTGTTAATATACCGATCTTTTGGTGTAAGTCCGTGCACGGGTTGAACTTGCACCTAGATTAGCAAGGTTCATCCTCTCACACGGTGATGAATGGACTATGCCTTGAATTCATAGCTTTTGTGATCGACTTCACTTAAAAATCACAACCGATACTAGGTCGCCAATAAACCACGCCTAAACGGAGCGTTATATGGTCATGCTCCTTATCCGCTCATGAGCTTTCTAGAGAATGCCCAATTCTCGTGAACTGCGACCTCACAGCTTGGGCTCAAGTAGGTGTATTCATTATAGGTATCCTGTAGGCCAATACCTTTATTTTTAAACACTAGAATACATTAAGGCTTTAAGCCAACCTTCCGATGATCAAGAGTACTTTGTCTATTAGGACATGGGTACAATTCAATAATATGTACTCTCTTGTTACAACATCAACTTGTTTTTCCCATTACCTAATTCACGGATCTCCGATCAGAAGATATGGGTTACCGCTGTGGTGTAACTCAAACAGCCTCATGCCCATGTCCATAGACGCAATGGAAATCGCTTTCCTTGTAAGTCCTTTTGTAAAAGGATCGCAGATTTTTCTCATTTGCGAATATAATTCACAGCAATAACTCCGAGTTTCTCAATTTTTCGACGTTTTAAGCCTACGCTTCACATGTCCGAGGACTTCATGTTATCCTTAGTACTCATAACCTTAGTCAACACTGCTTGGTTATCGCAGACATTAAGATCGCGGTATTGGTTTCTCAACCAATGGCAAGTCCAACAAGAGCTCTCTAAGCCATTCGGCCTCAACAGTGGTCGTGTCTAGTGCTACGAGTTCAGCTTCCATGGTTGACCTCGTCAATATGGTCTGCTTGCAAGACCTCCATGAAACTGCAAAGACCAACTAAAGTAAAAACATAACCACTTGTAGCTTTGATCTCATCCGCATCGAGATCCAATTGGAATCACTATATCCTTCTAAAACAGATGGATACCCAAGATAGTGTATTCCATAAGATGTTGTGCCTCTCAAGTAGCGCAACACCCTTTCAAGTGCCTCCCAATGATCATCTCCGGGTTAGATGTAAATCGGCTTAATTTGCTCACAAGAAATGAGATATCGTGTCTTGTGGCACCAGCTAGATACATAAGGGACCCAATAATTTGTGAATATCTCAATTGATCTTTTCCTAACCCTTGATTTTTCCAAGCTTAACACTTGGATCATAAGGTGTTGGGAGATTTTGCAATTCTCAAACCCGAATTGACTCAAAATTTTCTCAAAGATAATGGGATTGGTGCAAAATGATCCCATCCTCATTCTTGATCAATTTAATATTCGAATAACATCCGCCTCTCCCAAGTCTTTCATATCAAAGCATCGAGATAAGAAAGTTTTGACCTCGTTAATTACAAAGCAGTGTTTGTCCCAAATATTAGTATGTCATCAACATACAAACACAAAATAACACATTGATCCCCACCATAACGATAGTATACACACTTATCTCGCCTCATTAACAAAAAAACTAAGCAGCTTGTCAAAGTTTTATCAAACTTTTCGTGCCATTGCTTAGAGCTCGCTTTAGGCCATACAAGGATTTTAATAATTTGCACACTTTATTTTCCGTCCAAGAATCACATAACCGTCTGGTTGCTCCATATAGATTTCTTCCTCCAACTCTCCATTAAGGAAAGCTGTCTTTACATCCATTTGATGGACGTAGACCATGGGAAGCGACTAATGCTATGAGCACTCTAATGGTGGTTAATCCGCAACAGGAGAATAAGTATCAAAATAATCCTCTCCTTTTTTCGGTATAACCCTTGGCCACAAGTCTTGCCTTGTACTTATCAACAGTACCATCAGCCTCATCTTCTTTTGAAGATCCACTTGCATCCAACAGGTTTGCACCCACTAGGAAGATCGGTGATCTTCCAAGTCCCGTTAGCCATGATGGAATCCATCTCGCACTGGACCGCCTCTTTCCAATACTCAAGATCGTGTAATGCATAAGCCTCAAAGAGATTTTGGCACATCATCCACGAGGTATACAATAAAGTCGTCACCAAAGGTTTTCAACCCTTTGTCTCTTGCTCCTACGAGGAGCCTCTGTGACTAAATTGTTATCCTCCTCGTAAATATCTTCTCTCGGTAGTGTATCACTTATTGATTCGTAAATAGTGGTAGGTTCAACATTATTATTATTATTATCGCTTGATTATTCTCGTTTGTGAAGTACTACCGCTCTCATAGGATAAATATCCTCAAAAAATGAAGCATCTCTGGACTCCATTATTGTGTTAGCAATAATCTCAGGAGTTTCTGATTTTACTACTAAAAATCTATAGGCCGTGCTGTTATGTGCATATCCTAGAAAAATACAATCGACTGTTTTAGGTCCAAGCTTTCTCTTTTTCTGCAATGGTATATTGACCTTTGCCAAACACCCCCAAGTTCGCAGAAAATTAACATTGGGTTTTCTCCCCTTCCATCCCTCATACGGAGTAATCTCACGCTTTTTAGTGATTACTCTGTTTAGGACAAAATTTGCTGTTAATATAGCTTCCCCCACCACATTTTAGGCATACCGGCACTCTCCAACATGGCATTCACCAAGTCTGTTAGTGTTCGGTTTTTCCTCTCAGCTACCCCATTTGATTGGGGAGAATATGGTGGTGTAACTTCATGGATTATACCATGCTCGTAATGTAATGGGAGAATTCATGAGAGATATACTCTCCTCCACGATCAGACCTTAGTCGTTTAATTTTCTTTTCTAGTTGGTTCTCAACCTCGACCTTATAAATTTTGAAGTAGTTTAAAGCTTCATCCTTTGTTTTCAACAAATACACATAACAATAGCGTGTTGCATCATCTATAAAAGTTAGAAAATATCTTTTGCCTCCTTTTGTCAACAATCCATTCATCTCACACAGGTCAGAATGGACAAGATCTAGTGGTGCCAAGTTCTTTTCTTCCTCTAATCCTTTAAAGGGTTTTCTAGGTTGCTTTGCTTGCACACAAGAATGGCACTTTGATCCTTTGACAATATCACATCTTGGAATTAATTGTAATCTGACATTCGAGCAATGCTATCAAAACCAATATGATGAAACGAGAATGCCAAATATTGGCCTCACATTTATTCAAACTAGTTGTAATATTCATATTATAACAAGACTCTAAAAATCGAGGCGGAACAAGCCTCCTCTCATAGCCTTTACCAACAAAGTTCCCATACTTTGATATTACAACTTTATTTGATTCAAATACTAGCTTATAACCATCTCTCGCATAGGAGAGAACCGCTAATGAGGTTCTTTTTATTGTTGGCGCATCTCGCACGCTCTTCAAGTGGACAATCTTCCCCAAGTAAGCCTCGATCCACCGTACAACACCAAGAAACGAAGCATGCGACCCATTCCCCATTAGGACGGAGGAAGCCCGGCTGCTGGTAAGAAGAAAATAAGGAAACATCGAACACACGTGAACATTAGCACAAGATCAACCCACCAATCGGTGGATTGACATCTTGAAAAGACAACGGAGAATTACCATACCCTCCCAAGTCGAGGCCTCGCCTATGGTCACGTTGGCATTTTTCTTGCCGGTTCATTTGTCCTATTTTTGCGATAGCGACAGGTCTTTTGCCATATGACCATCCTTTCCGCACACAAAACAGGTGATGTTCTTGATGTCCCTTTTCTCAATTTTCTTCTTTTTAAAGCTAGTTGTCTTGTTCGGTTTATGGCCTTTGAAGTTCTTGCCATATGATTTCTTCTCAACGACATTGGCATTGTTCTGATTAGAGGTGCTTGGTGCATCTTTTGCTCTCGCCTTTTCTTCCACATCAAGGGTGCAATGAGATCCTCAATGTAAATCTCTTCCTTTTGTGCTTTAAGCTAGTGGCAAAATCCTCCAAGTTGAGGGAAGTTTGGCAACAATGCCCGCACCACAAACTTAGGAGGCAATGCACAACCCAAATGCGCAATCTCGCCAACTAGTAGTCGGAGTTCGTGTGCTTGTGCAACAATCGACTTAGCATCATCCATGCTAAAATCAAAAATTGCTCACACACATACAACCAACGACCACTTGACTTCGGCATATTTCGGTCAAGTGCATCCCACAACTCAATGGCGGATGTGTAGTTCATATACACATCATAGAGCCGATCCGCCAAAATAGTCGAAGGCACCTAGTGCGGTGTTGTTCGCGACCACAAACCGCAGTTTCGTCAATCGAATGGATACCGTGGGTGGATCACCCACCACATTTCAATGACATGAGCCAAAACTTGGCTCTTGTCTGCCATCTACGAAAATTGACACCAGAAAACCTCTCAGGTTTCATTGCATCCGAAGCACCAGCCATTGCTGATTCACAAAAATATTCGCAATAAGGTTTCTGGAATGTTGGAAGTTTGTGCAATGTTTTTATTCCAGATTTTATATTGAGGCAAAAGTAACACAAGACTAGAGATGCATAAAACAACAGGTAACACATTGTACTCCAGAAAAAGCTCAAGAATTGAATATTAACGTAGTTGATGTATCACACGAATTACTTACTGTTGGGCTTGTTGAAGAAAAGGAAGCAGCGCAGAGCAGACGTGGAAGTAGTCGACGCCGAGGAAGAAGCAGAGCGGTCGCGCCCGATCGCTGCCTGAAACCTTATTGCCGCCCTGCAGTGAACTCGCGGCAACGGTTCGAGATACCGCCACCCTCCTTCACGGTGCACGCCGAGGAGGAAGGCCGCGAGGTTCGGACTCAACACAATAGTACAAAGAATCCGTAGATGGGGAGGAAGAATGGAGGAGAAATTTCGTGTCTCTCGTCCCGACGTCTCAGAGTTTATATACACTCGCACAAGAAATCGACCTCATGATGTCAAGAATGCGGCAGCGATTAGTAATCGACAAATAATGTCAATTAACTCACTAGTAATCGATCGCATAATGACACAGATTCAAATATATGTTTAAATCGCATTTAAACAGATTGAATGGAGAGATAAATGAAGGATTCAAGAAACAAAAAGGTGAATTCAAAGTGTCGGGATACACATTACGACACGCGCGCGATCGCCGTCGAAGTCACAAGTCACGCGAATTTTCACGCGAAAATACGCGAATGCGCGCGTGCGTGCGTGTGTGTTTAGCCACTGTCCACCCTATGCCATTCTCATACCAAGTGTAATTAATCAAGAGGTGGCAAGGACTCCACCTTTTAAATTGCCTTTCCTCCACTTGGCTAGGCAATATGGTACTAAACCATGCATGCTTTGGAATTAAAGGAGGGTGAGCGGTATCTCCGAACCGTTGCCGCAGAGTTCACCTGCACGGGGCGGCAATAAGGTTTCTGGGCAGCGATCGGCGCGACCGCTTCTGCTTCTTCCTCGACGTCGACTACTTCCACGTCGCTCTGCTACGCTTCCTTTTCTTCAACAAGCCCAACAAGAAGTAATTGTGTGATACATCAACTACGTTAATATTCAATTCTTGAGCTTTTTCTGGAGTACAATGTGTTACCTGTTGTTTTATGCATCTCTAGTCTTGTGTTACTTTTGCCTCAATATAAAATCTGGAATAAAAACATTGCACAAACTTCCAACAAAAGGAAAGAACTAGCTGTTGGAGGAAAATGTGACACATTCCTGGACATAGCCCGTCAAGGATGCCCACGAGCCCTCACACCTCACTCCTAGGGGAAAAGACACCTAGGCTCCCATAGAATCCTCCTCCTCTGAAGGTTAAGTCTCCGGCCTTAATACAAAGTGTTACCATACCGACTCTATCATCAAGGGCCAAAGCTATCTAAAAGGTGTATCCATCCCTTGTGAGTCCCGCTAGACAAGAAGCCCCGTCACCCCAAGAAAATGCCCTAAGACATAGGGACCACTCGTCATATGACCATGTGTATGCAGTGCGACTGGCAACTGACTATAGATATACAGATCAAAGAACTACTGTTGTACCTTGAAATGACAATAATGCCCCTTGCTTGTACTTATAGATTAGCCATCTCTATGAGGGGTATTCTAGTCATTTATACAAACTCAAGAGCCATAAGTATCCCATGTATCCCTAGCTTATTTGTAATTTAACCCCTCAAGGAATATAAAAAGAGTCATCCAAATTTGTGTGCCCTAAGAAGGGACCCTCCATAAGAGGAACCCCCTCCGGCCATCGATAGGAGTAGGGCGGTCCTCTTGAACCCCTAAATCTATATAAATCTTTGTATCAACTTCACACTTGTGGACGCTGATCTATAACATGACCGACGTCCACTACCTAACTCATGTTTGGTTCAATACCTACAACTCTTAACAAATAAATAGTGCATTTTTGTATGTTTTGTTACCGAAAGGATTGTATATTGATAGGTAACTACATGGCAAACAGGCACGAGAGTAGCAGAAAGCAGACCTCTGAAGCCCTTGTCAATATAATGCTGAGCCATCTGACGGCTTTCGTTGGCGTCCATTGTACCCAGAACCGAACCCTACAAAACAATCGTGTAAAATAAGCCAATACACGGATCATCACACTACAATTGAAACGAAAACTTAAGATTTTTTCAGTACTAACGACGATGGCATGGCTCTGAAGAGGCTGAATGCTTGAACACACTATGCTTGCAATCTGCATCAAGGAACAAACATCCTGAGCCATTTGTAGTTGCAGAAAGATGTATGGTAAAACAAAGTAATCAGCTGTTTTTTTCTAAAAAAAGCAAGTAATCAGCAGCAGCAACTACACCTAAAAAGATAGGCTTCAGATATCATTATTTAGTGCCTCACCTGGTGATAAGATTGTTAACTTATGACAAGTTTTATTCCGTGATCTTTGTTCTTGAAAAGATTTGAGCACATCTAATGAAAAACTTATTTCAACACTTCAAAATGCTTCCAGTATCATGCAATTTGTGACCAGAAATGTGTAGGCAAACACTACATCACAGTTGGAGGACAACTTTATTCAGACATGTACCTGCAAATTAAGAGTTTTCTTTCTGAGATCTTGAGGTAAGAGAAGGTGCTGAGGATATTTGTCTTCCAGATACTGTTCAACATAAAGCAAGTCTGTTAATCTGTAATAGATCACTGCATGCATGTTGACCGAGCAAATTACAAAAGTTCAAAAATATAGTGAAGAGTTACAGCTCACCAATATGATTGCAAAAGAGTCGGAAACAACGAAATCGCAATCTACCAACGCTGGGACATATTTAATGGGATTGATTTTCTCGTAATCTACAAAAGGGAAGCAGTAAGGACGGTAAAAGCACATCATGAACTTTTACAAACTGAAAGGAACACTGGCTTGCCATGGTCCATGCATCCTTGGTGGCAACATGATAAACTTGGCACTCAAGAGGCAAAAACCGAATACTACTCCCATATCCATTTCATCCACCATACGTGACTTCAAACCAAAATTAGCACTCTGACTGACAAAAGCATATACTCCTGTCCAGTAATACTAGCCTGAATATCTTAGTCGGTGATAACCATCAGGATATTATTGGCCACATTATGATTCTAATGTCTATAATTTATCTGTCAATAATATATACACAGTAGGAAAGATCCTACTGTTTTCCTTTAAAAAAAATTATTGGTCAATCTATCAACCCCGATTACAACCACCCAACCTTTTCCATCACAAATCGCGCTTTTCGAGCAAATGAGATTCTCACTGTAACAAGGGCAGAGAGATTTAGCTGCATACCTGGATCTGTCATAGGGTTGACCGCCCTGTACTCATAATCCACACCTTCATCACAGTGGAAAACGGTGTAATTAGTCCATGCAGTAGCAAAAACTACTGACATCTAAACGAATCTTACATAAACTTTGGTCCTCCATATTCCAGAGCTAATTTTCTGAATCACATCACTAGTTCAAGAAATTGGGAGTGGCCAGCATGTCAAGAAAAAGAATCTTCATCCCTAACTAAGACAGTTGAGAGCTCTGACCACCCAACCAAGGCTAAATGATACTCATACCTTTAAGGTTGAGGGCGATCCGTACCCGGTGGGCGCAGGAGCTGAACCAATAGCTGTACAGGATCGGCTTGACCTCGGACGACGCCATGGCTACCTCCTCCTCCTCCAGCTGGTACTCAATTCCTCCCCATTAACTCGCGGATGAAAGCAGGAGTAAATATAGGTGATGAAAGGAGAAGAAAAAGATTTTCTTGAAGCCGCCGAACAATTGGAATGGACGTCTGACTACTTCTGTTCCACACGAGGCTGTGAGTCCCAAGTCCTAACTCCCTTTCTTTGAGAAAATTTGATATACGACACTGTAGATTGTATGGTTTCGGAAAATGCCACCGTAGAGCCTCCTCTTCCAAATACGCCATTACAGCAAATTTCTGTTGTATATCGGCCCATTTCCGTAATGGCCTAATTGTGTAGATATTTTATGTAAGCAAGTCCTATAAGCTCTGTAAGTAATTATAGTAATAGCTTAGTGTCACATGAATAATTATTTAGCTACCTCACCTCTTGTTCTCCTTAAGGACAGGGACAGGAGCCGATTTTATGCACACAGAAATACTACCAATCAATAAAATTGAAAGGAGGCTTTGAGACTACATCTTCTTCTTCTTTGTGTGCATGTGCATGATTATCGGCAACACCACCACCATCATACAACTGGTTATCAGTACAATAACACTCCCCGCTTAGACTTCCGGGTGCGTCTCGATTACTATGTGTTTGCACTAAAATTTGGCAAGTCTGGTCAAAATTGGCAATAAAGTCAAAGATACAGAATTAACGGACAGGATGGAAAGGTTTGGAGATATTTTGCTAACGGCAAGATCTTTAAGGAAATAACTGTCCGAGATAAGGCCGATACGGATCAAAATTTAAAACGTGTTGTAGTCGGACACGATCGGCCGAAGGGTATAAAAGAAGGACCAGAGCAAGCTGCGAAACAAAAACACAATACAATCAACCAGCTTTTACTTTCTTCCTTCCTGTCGACTAGGAGTAGCTTTTGTAATTTAGTCTCTGTAATCGATCTTGATCAATAAAGTTGCGCATCGCCGATTGTTGATCTTCGTTAATTACACCCCAGGTTTGATTTGTTCTGATTTTGTTGCGCATCGCCTTCTTCAGAATCGATCTACCTTTATCCTCTGATTAGCCTTAATCGGCTAATTAGATTTACCTTGTTACCTCGATCTTGATCGGCTTCAAGCTGATTAAGTCTAAGCCGATTGATCTTTACGATCGGCTTTTGAGTGAATTTTATATTTTACCTTGTCGGTTACAGGTCAAATCGACTAGCACGCTCTTGAACCGTATTAAATGCGGTGTCTTCTTTGTCGAAACCCTACTTCAAGTTTTTGACGTCAACACACTCTTGGCACGCCCGGTGGGACCGATATCTTCATCAGGAAAGTCAATTCCACCATCCGATCTGAACGCCGAGGCCATAATCGTCCCAACAATGGACGATTTGACCGTGAGCAACGCCGAGAAATAGAAGCTCGAAGATCGCGTTGGAGGAGTTGATGCTAAGTCGTTATCGTAAAACCGACGTGACGCCACTCAAAAATCCGCCCCGCCGACGGTCAACGCCCGGGAGATGCGGGTGTCACGTAACCGTAAGACGATATTCGCCGCTCAAGCCGAATTATCGGCTATGATTAATCGCCTGCACCACGCCTAATCAATCAATCATCGGCTCGTGACAACGCCAAGCCGATGATAGCAAATAGCGCCAAGTCTATAGCCCAGAGTTAGCCTCGTCAGAAGCTCGCTGACCCATTACAAGCTCGCTAATTATCGATTTTTCAAGAGCGCAAAACACGCAGAGCTCAACAATGATCCTAAACCATCGCCATAACCTCACCCCTACAATGATGCCTACTCAACCGACCGTAATATTGCCTAGAGATCCTCGGTCAAGTGGGGTAAGCCATTACCATTCCTACACCGATGCCGCGAAGTTAGACGCATCAATAAACCTGCCGCCATCGGCTCCGTTCTATTCCTTTCCCCAATCGGTTCCGCAGCCGATTGGTTCCGAGAGATTCTCTCAAGATCCTACCATGATTAGAAACCCAGGTCCACATAGGGTAGTAACATATTCAGAGCCGTTTGTCCCAGTGCCGGAACCTCAAGGCAGGCATAATCGGCATGATCAATATGGTCGGTGTCGACGATGCAAAGATATTGGCAACCCGAGCTTGCACTCGGGGGGTAGGCTGCCAACTATGACCAACATTATCAAGGGCCTGCTATGCCAATGGCCGATAATGTAAATTGGGTAGATCAGATTTCCGCTGTTTTACGGGACCGATTCGACATCTGACCCAAAGGAAAGGTTATCGGCTATAGAAAGCCGTATCCTGATTACATAGATCGTATGCCATACCGTCATAATTTCAGAGTACCAGACTTTGCGAAATTCTCTGGCGATGATTCAACTACGACGTTGGAACACATCGGACGCTTTATCGCTTTGAAGTACATTGTTATGGACGATACTTTGTACTATCGGACGATGGAGGATTGCTATTAAGATGTCTTGGGACCAAGGAAGCGCGAGTGGCAATGGGTGAAGTACATGAAGGCATTTGCGGTTCTCATCAATCGGCCCATAAAATGAAATGGATGCTTAGACGGACATGTTACTTTTGGCCGATAATGCTAGAAGATTGTTTTAAATACTACAAAGGTTGTCAAACTTGCTAGAAATTTGGTAATGTACAATTAGCACCAGCATCGGTTTTGCACCCAATTATCAAGCCATGGCCGTTTAGAGGTTGGGGAATAGATATAATCGGCCAAATATTTCCTGCATCGAGTAAAGGCCACAAGTTTATTTTGGCCGAATCGATTATTTCTCAAAGTGGGTTGAAGTCGACGACTTAAGAAGGTAATCAGCGTTGAAGCCATCGGCTTTGTCAATGAACATATTGTTCAGCGGTTTGGAATACCACAAACAATTACAACCGATCAAGGCACGGTTTTCATGTCCAATGAGTTTCAGGCTTACGCAACAAGTTTGGGGATTAAACTATTGAATTCATCCCCATACTACGCTCAGGCTAACGGACAAGCCGAGTCATCCAACAAAACACTGATTAAATTGATCAAAAGAAAGATCGATGAGAAGCCGAGGAATTGGCACTCAACTCTATCAGAATCACTTTGGGCATATCGGCTAGCTTATCACGGAGCGACGAAGCTTTCGCCTTATCAGCTGGTGTATGGTTAAGAAGCCGTATTACCCGTTGAAATCAATATTGAATCTATACGAGTGGCCAGACAAAACGATTTGTCGGCTCAGGATTATGACACTTTAATGAACGATAATTTGGAAGAGTTGGCAGAATTACGATTGTCTACGCTTGATCGGCTTAAGAAGAATAAAATCAGGGTGGCGAAAGCATACAATAAAAAGGTCATGCCTAAATCTTTCGATCAAGCCGATTTGGTGTGGAAAACAATATTACCAGTTGGATCAAAAGATAACCGATTTGGTAAATGGTCACCTACGTGGGAAGGGCCATATAAAGTTAATCGGCTAGTCGGCGGAAATTCGTACATACTAGAAACGTTGGAAGGGTATATATTGCCTAAAGCTATTAACGGGAAGTATTTGAAGAAGTACTATCCTAGCATTTGGATCGGAGCCTAGCCGACTAAAGATTTCGTTCAAAAAGCCAGTTAACACGATGCTGTTATTTGGCTAAAAGAGATTGCAGACAAACTTCAGAAAAGTGAAATTAAATTGGTTAAACAGCCGATTATAAGCGTAGCAAGAGTTACAAAATATTCTGGGTATTCCAAAAGACTATCACCAAGCAATGTTTCATCATTGGAAAAAGATTGAAATTTAGAGCCCTGAACCAAGAAGCCTGCCCCTGCCGCCTTGGCGATGGTTTGTTGAATCTCATCCAGGAACTTTTCATCTTCTTTGTCGCTGCCTGGGACAGGAGTGATCTTGGCCATTTGCGCCGAGATTTGAGATACAGCTTGGCCGATCTCTTGCTTTTGGTTTTTGAGGGAGGCTGCAGTTGTAGCAAGTGAAGATTGCTTATCGACTAAATTCTTGTTCACCTCAGCTAACTCCTCCTCAAGGCATTTCTTGGCCGATTCCAAGTGAAGAATGCTGGCCTTATCCAATTTAAGGGCTTGATTGTCTTCATCAAATTTTTTCTTCTGAGCCTTTGTGTTAGCCACTAGCTTGTCCAGGATGATTCTGTCGGCTTTTTGGGTTTCCCTTTTTGCAATTCTGGCCCTTGCCTCTTGCACTTCGGCCCTTTTGCTATCCAGATGGCATACTTCAAGAAGGGCAGCCATGGCTTCTGGGGGGAGGTCGGCTTCGAGAGCTGCCATAGCGTTGCGCAGAGGTTGTGTATTGGCTAGAAGGAAAATCATCCGTAGCCATTATCTCTGGATCTTCCAATTCATCAAGAGTAAATCCTAAGAAGTCCATTGGATCGGAAGACATGGAAGGATTGGAGGCTGGAACCGATGGTATTGGATCAAAGGCCTTCGAGCCCGGTAAGTCGACGGAAGGGGTGGTTCGAGGTTGAGAGATAGCAGGGAGATCGGCTAGGATGGCGGCTGCCTGCGCAGATGGTGTCGGCTGGAAAAAGAATAAAATCAAAATGAGAACAACGAGCGAAAAGATTATGTAAGCTCAGAAATATCAAAGACTCACCTCTCCAGTAGCCGATATTGTTGGCGAGCTTTCGCCACTCTGCTCATTGGGTTTAGGGACCTTCTTGGCAGCGGCCTTTGTGTACTTTCGCTTCTTTTCTGAGTGTCGGATAGATAAATCTTGTTAGATGGAAATTGATTGGAGAATGAAAAAGAGCCGATACAAATACTTACTAGGTTGTTTCTGCTTCTCCAAATCTGACAGAGATGGGCTCTGAATGCCCAAGGATCCAGAAGCATAACCGGTAATGGCAGCCGATTTTTGTTTCTTGGGCTGATTGTCACCCGATGGGCCCGAAGCCGTCCTCTTTCCAATAGCCTTGTTCTGCAGGAAAAGAGCAAATTTAGATTCAAGGTAAAAAATTCATGAACAGTGGGAGATTCAGACTCTAAGCCGATACCTCGTCAGAAATATCTACGCGCGTGTTAGTATATCCGGACGAAGTGGCCTCACTGCTAGAATCAGCGCGAGATATCAACGTCGGCTCCGGAAGATTCGGAAAGAATTCGTTGATGATGTTCGACGGAGACTTTGACCGATAAAGAGCTTCTGCAATGACTGACCACCACGAAGTGTAGCCTCCTGCCCGTCTGGTGTTCAAAAAGAAGTGTGGCAAAGATTGAATTTGCAGATCATCGGATACTTCAAGAACGATCTCGGCCGACACAGCATTACGGACTCTGGCCCTTGGCTCAAGCCGATCAAGAAGCTGAAGACTCGGAATCAATTGACCAAATCCCAGTTGTCTTGCATAAATGGATGGATGGTAGAATTCATATGATGGCTGGTATGTCCGATTCCTTGTGTAGAGACCAGCATGAAGAATACAAGGAGAAATAAAGATTCTATACAAACTGAGGGTCTCCGAAGACATCTCAGAACTGTCGGCTTCAAGTCTAAGGAATGAAGGCCATGGAAAATCGACCACTTGGCTATAGCTGAAAAAATCTCGCTGCCTCAGATCCTCATCGCTTAAATGAAGGAAGAAGGACATATACTTCCTTGAATCAGCTGCTGTGATTTTTGTTTCACTGCCAGAACACATAATGAACCGTTCGCTGTTGAACAAGAAGAATGAAACTCTCATCTCAATGCTCAAGCGATGAACGCTCTATTTGGAGCCTTGAATGCGGATGAGTTCGATCGAGTGAGCAATCTTGATACCGCTCATGAGTTTTGGACTACCCTATCAGAAATCCATGAGGGAACATCCTCGATCAAGGAGGCCAAATTGCATATGCTTAGGATCAAATATGAGAGTTTGAAGGACCATGTGGAGGTCCATCCATGTTTGTGATGAGTATTTGACTTTATTTGAGCAAGGTGTGCTCAAGTTTGAGTTTGATTTGGATTGATTTTCAAAATGAAGCAATTTGAGTTGTCTCTGCCAGGAGTGGCAGTACCGGTCGTATGGACGCGGTAGTGATGAGTTGGATGGTTTATTGCACATCTTTGTGGGCATTGCTATGTGAGGAGTTTCCTTGTCTTTGATGGTTGCAGGACGACGGTGCTAGGTCATGGTGAGGCGAAGGATGACCGGACTAGGCGAGGAGCGCTGAGGTCCAGACGGTTGGGAGATCGCCGAAGATGATCGGAGACGGAGTCCGGCAAGTCAAGAAGACAAGGAAAGGAGTTGATGCTAGCTAGATGCCGCGTGGATCAATGAGGGCCGTCGGATTGCGGTCTAGTTGATAGGTTAGCGGGTCTAGGTAGTATGCTTTGAAAACTGCAAGAAAACCCGGTATGTGTGTGGGTTTTGGGTTAGCCTTGCATGGCTGTGTGTGTGGGTTAATCCTAGCCCTTAGATGAGTGCTCTAGGGTTGAGGGACTCATCCAAGGGTGGTAGGTGGCCCAAGAGTAGTATAAATAGGGGTGGAGGGTAGCCTCCTCTCCTTGAAGGTGTTGAGGTTTTGATGCTCATTTGAGTTTTGCCCACATGAATGTGAGGCTTTGTAACCTCCCTTCCAGAAATGAAAGTTTTATTCATCCACCTCTGAATTTATTTTATGATTTACATTATGTCTTTACTTTACGCAATTTAAATTCAGCATTTACTTTCCGCAATTACATTCCCGCAATTTACTTTCAAGTAATTTGGATTTGCCTCCCTCCTTCTAAATGCTGCTGTTCTTGGATGTTTTGAGTATGTTCATATGGTTTTACATCTCTTTTGCACTCTTGGATTGAGTAGAGAACATCTTTTCTTTCAAGTTCCAACTTTGTTCTGAACTTGTTCTTCGCGCAGCAGTTAGTTTATGATTTTTGTAAAAATCTAGAAAAATCCTTTTTGAGTGATTCTTGTTGGAGGAGGTGCAGGACTCTGATATCCGCTTGCAGAAAAATTTTGGAGTTCACTTGTTGTACCGTTTGGGCGCCATGAGGTGAAAACCGAGCCCCAAACGTTCTGCTCGAAGTTCTTGACCAGACTGTGTTCTTCGATTTTTCGTGTTTTTTCTGTAAGGCTTTTTGAGGAGAAATTTGGTGGAGTTCTTCAAGACTCTGATGCTCACAGGAGAAAAAGTCTCAAAATTTTGTGAGCTACAGAAACCCACCAACCTCCTGTGCAAATTGAGGACAAGTTCTGGGAATTCTGCTTTTGCTTTTCTGAAAGTGACTTTTGTGATTTGAATTGATGTCCTTTCTAAAAGCAAGAGTTTGAATTGATTCCTCTTTATCTTGGACACTAGACAACCAGGATTGTGACTCAAAATCCTCACATATTTTATGGTACTTATCCATGCAAGCTTGGGGTACACATAGTTGTCTAGTTTTTCGGTTTTTCACAATTCCTTTTGAGCGATCTTGTCGAGGTTTTTGTTGGAGTATTTTGGGGGAATTTTTATTTGCGACCATTCACCCCCTCTGCTCGCCATTTCGGTCCTTCAATTGGTATCGAGCTGGTTTTGCTCTTCCATAGATCTTGACCGGTCTCAAGAGCCATGGCGACGGACAAATATTCCACCAAGCCTCCAATCTTTAATGGAGTTGATTTTCCTTTTGGAAGTCCTGATGGAGTCATACATCACGCCCAAGGCTACCCGATATGGCGTAAGGTGAAACTCCCGTATGAGGTTCCCGGCGATGAAAATGTCACGGCCATCAATATGGTTGACGTTGAGGCGAATGCTAAGGCAAGGAACATTCTCATACAGGTCTTAGCCAGTGAGTATGATAGATTTTCACCTTCGCTCCGCCACGAGATTTGGGTAACCTCGATGCTTACCATGAGGGCTCTACTCAAATCAAAGCGTGAGGCAGACCAGTTCAAGCGAGTACAACAAGTTTGATCAACGCTACCGGTGAGAGTCTCGACGAGTGTTTTGGTCGGTTTACAAAGATTTTGAGCGACCTCCGAGCAGCTTGGTTGCATATACCCCGACTCGGACAATGCTCGGCATTTCTTGACCGCACTCGACCTTCGGGTTTGGGAGATGAAGGTGACCACCATCAAGGACACCACCGACTTATCTACTCGACTCTTGACGGGCTTTATTCCCGCCTCAAGACTCATGAGATCGATGTCGTCTCTCTAAGACGAAATCTCATCGATGGCTTTGGTCACCGATCCCATTGGATCTTCTTCTTCCGATCCTTCTATTGGTTTCTCTCTTTCCGCCTTTGCGAGCTAAGCGATGACCAATCGGAAAATTTCAGAAAATGAGCTTGCTCTTCTCGCCGCAAGTTTTCTCATGCATACAAGAGGGTGAGAGAGGAAGAGAGGTGGCATGATCACCGCTTGAGTGTGGTGGCCCCAACCACATTCGCGAACTGTCCCAAGCCGAGAAGGGCAAGAATGACGTTGGCGGTTCGGGCAAGAACGACTACACCGACAAGAACCGCAACAAGAAGCCTCGGTTCGTGAACCGCGCACGAGAAGAAGTACCGCAACTTCTCCAAGAACAAGAAGCTCTTCCACCGCGCCTTGCGCGCTTGACGACATCAACCTCTCCGACACGGAGACATGGAGCGACGAGGCGAGGATGATCCGCAAGAGAAGAAAGGCGGCGACGACTTCTCCAAGATGTGCTTCATGGCCGACACCAACGACATCAACGACTCCGAGCTCTACAAATGACTCGGACGAGGTACCCTCCTATGACCAGCTCAACGAAGCTTTCTCGCAAATTAGGAAAATTTCATGCTAGAGCTAGAGCTAGGTGTACGGAGCTTGAGAAGGAAGTAGGTACCTTGACTCGGAGTTAGCTTCACTTAGATCTTCTCCTCCCGAGTCACCGATGATTGCTCTTTGTGTGATGCTATTCTTGTGGAGTTGGAGAACCTAAGGACCATACATGATAGTGTGCTTGTTGAACTTGATGGTCTTAGGTTGAAGAATGCTAGCACTAGTTACGTTGATGCTATTCTGTTGAGGCTAGTTTTCTTCATGCTCACTCCACTCCATCATGCTCTAATTGCCCTAAATTGCTTGCCGAAATTGATACCATGAGCGAACACCTTAGGAAGCTTTCGCTAGAAACAATGAACTTGAATCACTTGCTTCTAAGGACCCAAATACCATGTGAGGGTCAGAAGCAATTAAAACTTGACAATGAAACCCGAATGTCAAGTGTGCTAAACTTGCTAAGGACTTACTAGATAAGTCACAAAAATATTGCTTGCGATGTAATCGAGATTGTGGGGACTTGGATAAAATCCATGTCGAGCTTAGGAAGAAATTAGAAGACCAAGCCCATAGAATTAGAGATGCTCCTTGCGTTTCTTGTAAGGCCCTCAAGATTGAGGGCCGTGGCCGAGGAGAAAATGCACGCTTGAGAGAGCTCATCTTTCCGGTTCTTCTTCCTCTCCTTCCCCTGTTCTTCTTGTGCTTCTTTCTTCCGAGATTGCCAAGATCTTATGAGCACTCTCGAGAAGTTTGTTGGAGGCAAGAAGAAGCTCAATCTTATTCTAGACCAATCCAAGATTAGTAGATTCAATCAAGGTCTAGGATTTGATCCCTTGAGCACGCCGCGCATCCTCCCACCATAGTGCGGCTCCAAGAGTGATGAGATTGTGGTAGCTCCTGAGTGAGTACCACCGTGTTTAGGTCTCACTGGGTTGTCCATAGGACTTGACCGTAAGGGTGTTACTCCTATTGCTTCGCTCTAGCAAGGCGGTACACATGCACCTTCTGTAAGAAGGATGGTCACCTAGTAGATTTCGCTTCAGCGTGCCAAGATCACTCGGTGTGAGCGTGTTGTTGCTCTTAGGGGTATTGAGGTCATCCCTGCACTTTGAGTGCTCCTAAGACACACACCGCTTCTAGACAAAGTTAGAGAGTCGCTTTGTTTTTGGCAGCGCCCAGACTTGGTTTTCATGCTAGTTCTTCGAGTTTTAGTCCCGAGCTGTTCAGAGTCGATCTTTCCGCCGTCCTCTTGATATTCCTCGCTTTTCCCATCGAGGTAGATATCACGGCGTGAGGTGTTCGGTAGGAGATCCAGCACTTTATCGGGATGGTCCGCTTTGCACCACGGCGTACAACCAGCTTTTGACTCCTAGATTATCTACCGAGTTGCTCCCGATCGTGTGAGAGTTGAGCGTCAGAGAGACACTCGAGTCCGATCTTCTTCGTGGTCGGTACTGAGGTGTCGATGGTTCAAGATTGGGTTCCTAAGTCTTCACTCTATCCCAAGATCGAGTCATCTTTCTCTTGTGTCTTGATCAGTTCGCTTCGGATGGGGAAGGGCGATGTTTGGATTGTTGACTCGGTTGTTCTCGCCATATGACCGGAGATTCTCGTTGGTTCTCTTCCTAGTCCGAGCCCCGGTGATGAGTTAATCACTTTTGGGGATGCATCTTCGTAGAGTCATTGCTAAAGGTACCATCTGCATTAACCAAAATTTCATTCTTAAAGATGTTGCCTTAGTAAGTAAGTCGCAATACAATCGCTCTCTGCTTCTCAACTTATCGATGACTCTTTCGAGGTAAGCTTCAAGAGTAATGCCTCAGAGAATCCTTGATTCATCGGGAGGGTTAGTTTATGGATTTCTAGATTTGGGAGAGTCTTTCGTGCTGATTTTTCCGCTTCTTCCGAGACTCTCTTCGATGTTTGATTGCTTCGAGTCCCGTGATCTCTCCTTCCGCATAGGAGACTTGGTCACATTGGTTTTGATCATTTGACCCGAGTTAGCGACCACGATCTCATTCGGGTTTGCCCAAACTCAAGATGGTCAAAGACTTAGTTTGCTCTCCTTGCCGACATGGCAAGATGGTTATCGCTTCTCATCCTCCACCACCGTAGTGATGACTGATGCACCAGACATCTTTTACATATGGACACCGTTGGTCCGGCTAGAGTGCAACAAGCAGGAGGGAAGTGGTATGTTCTTGTCATCGTTGATGATTTTTCTAGATTCTCTTGGGTATTCTTCATGGCCTCAAGGATGAGACTTTTCTCACTTCAGGGTTTGATCAAGAGGTTGTCTATTGAGCTCCTGTGTGCATTACGAGCTATCTGCAGTGATAATGGCACGGAGTTCAAGAATTCCTACTTTGAGAGTTTTGTGTGGAGTCCGGTTTAGAGCATCGGTTCTCTTCTCCCTACGCCTCACAGAATGGCGAGTGGAAAGGAAGAACAGACCTCGGTTGAGATGGCCAGACGATGCTAGACGAGCACAAGACTCTAGGAAGTTTTGGGTGAGGCTATAGCTACCGCTGCCATGTTTCTAATCGCGTGTTTTTGAGAGCACATTTGCATCGCACTTCTTATGAGTTGAGGTATGGGCGAAAGCCCAGTGTGTCTCATTTTCGTTTTGGTTGCAAGTGTTTTATCTTAAAGTCCGTAACCTAGATAAGTTTGAGTCTCGCTCTTCCGATGGTATCTTTCTAGGTTACTCGACTTCTTTTCGTAGCTATAGGGTCCGGAGTGTTGATGCGCATAAGATCATAGAGACTGTGATGTGACCTTTGATGAGGCTAGCCCAGAGCTAGACTCGATATTTCAGCTCTTCTTATCCCTCCGAGACCATCTTTGTAGAAGATGAGGATGATGGAGATGATGGTGTTCCACCGATCCAGTTTCCTCTATACCGGGTGCCTCCTGCTTCCATTTCGCACCTCGGGAGACCACCTTGCCTTCCGACTCTCCTTCGAGTGGCTCGCTCCTACCTCTTACATGCATGAGGTAGAGGCCATACGCTTCTAGTCCTCCTGTCATATCCGTAAAGCTCATCCACCGATCGATCATTGGTGATCTGCTTGAGCGCGCCACTCGCTCAAAATCAGTTTGTCCAGCCGCCTCCACTCTGCCTTCGTTGCCTCCTTTGAGCCGAAGATGTTTCTCATGCATTATCCGATGAATCGTGGATTAATGCTATGCATGAGGAACTTGAGAACTTTGAGAGGAACAAGGTATGGCAGCTTGTCGAGCCTCCATCTGGTCATAATGTCATTGGGACCAAGTGGGTGTTCAAAAACAAGCAGAGTGAGGATGGGGTTGTCATTCGCAACAAGGCTAGGCTAGTTGCAGGGGCTTTTCTCAAGGTTGAGGGTCTTGACTTTGAGGAGACCTTTGCCCTCGTAGCTAGACTAGAGGCTATTAGGATCCCGCTTGCATTCTCTGCATCCTGGCTTCAAGCTCTATCAAATGGATGTCAAGAGTGCATTCCTCAATGGCTATATTGAGGAAGAGGTTTATGTCAAACAACCTCCAGGATTCGAGAACCCCAAGTTTCCGAGTCATGTATACAAGCTCTCCAAAGCTTTGTATGGACTCAAGCAGGCCCCCAGAGCATGGTATGAGAGGCTCAAGTCTTATCTTCTCACCATGACTTCAAAATGGGCATAGTAGACAAAACTCGCTCATCGACACCATGAGTCTCATTTTCTTCTTGTCCGATTTATGTGGACGATATAATTTTGGTGGCTCATCTCATTCGCTTGTGTCTCAGTTTTACGAGGTGATGAGCACAGAGTTTGAGATGAGTATGATGGGCGAGTTGAGCTACTTTCTTGGCTTCCAAATCAAGCGCACTGGATGGTACTTTCTTGCATCAAGGCAAATATACCCGTGACCTCCGAGGCGTTTCGACATGTCCGATGGGAAGCCGGTGATGACTCCTATGGCCACCATGCTGTCCTCGAGCCCGATGAGGATGGTGAGCCTCGCGATCAAAAGGAGTTTGAGCATGATCGGCTCCTCTTGTACCTCACCGCTTCGAGGCCGACATACATTTTGTGTGTGTGCGTGCGCTCGATTTCAAGCTTCTCCTCGCGCCTCACCGCCAAAGCGGTCAAGCGCATCTTCAGTACCTTCGTGCTACCACCGATTATGGTATTTGGTACTCTTCGCCTTCTTGTCTATCTCTTAGAGCCTTTTCGATGCCGACTTTGTTGGTCAGAGGATAGATAGGAAGAGCACTTCGCACTTGCCAATTCATTGGCACTTCTCTTGTTTCTTGGTCATCTAGGAAGTAGTCCGAGTTGCATGACCCACCGAGGCCGAGTATGTTGTCGCAGCTAGTTGTCAGAGCAGTGCTCTCGATGAGATCGACCTTACGGGACTATGGGTTAGAGATAGAGAGTGTGCCACTTTTCTCGTGACAACACTTCAGCTATTTGCATTGCTAAAAACCAAATGCAACATTCCGGACCAAGCACATTGATATTAGATATCACTTCCTTAGAGACCATGTGGAGAAGGGAGATATCGCGCTTCAGAGAGAGTGACCTTCGCTAGCCGATATTTTCACCAAGCCTTTGGATAGCTCAGCATTTGTTGCCTTGAGGAGTGAGCTTGGAGTCGTGAGCCCTTACGGCCTTTCGTGAGGGGAGCTGGTTTGTATATTATGTATTATATATTTTCTTCCACTTTTCTTTTCTTTTCTTTGTGTTTCTTTTGGGTGACTTTGGGCTTGTTTTCTTGAGTTGAGTTCACTCACTTAGACTTCTGCATGCCTTGCATTGACCTCTTATCTTGTGCTTTAGGTTGCTATCATGCGTGATTAGTGTTCTCTCTTCTCTCTAGGTTGAGTTCCCTCACGCCTTATAAGTCTAGCGGTATTGGGCCTCCGGTAGACAGAGGTCAGTGTGCACTCTTTAGTTGGGATCTAGAGTCGACTTCCTATGTCACCACTGGGAAGATAAGAGCGAGTCCGAGCCGTAGTGAGTCTCTTCTATCTTTTCTATGCTCTATAGCCTATCCAGCTTTGCAGTTTCTCGACTTCTTCTCCTCATTCTGCTTTTCTCGTTATTATTGAGTTCATTCGGTTTTCTTTATGCCTAATCTTGATAATAACTCAACTTTAACCAGATTTGAGCTTAAAATTGATTCATTTGTTGAGGGAGAGTTTGGGAATCTGTTCATGCATTGCATTTAGACTGCATTTTCTGTTTTATGAGCTTTGTCTATTATGCAATTGATTTCTTCTTCATGCTATACACCATGCTACATCATTTGAAGAAAATCACTAGCTTAGGTATGTCCAAGTTCATTTAACTTGCTAAGCTTAAAAATGAAATAAGCCTTAAATGAAAAACTTGATGAAACTTGTTGCTTTTACTTGCTAGGTTTCTTCTCTAGAGGTTTGTGCCACAATTTGAGAAATTTAGGAGTTCTCTAGAGTCCCTATAGCAACTTGGGTGAAACTAGTTTGATCCATGCAGAGTCCTTCAATTGCTCATGAATCGTTGTGCTAAAAATGAAAATTAAACAAAATTGACTCTTCTTGTGCACATACGACTCAACACCTTGTATTCACAAGACCGCTTCCCATTGCACTTGGGATGAACTTGGAATACATCGTGTTTGACCTAGACCATCCTCTTAAGAGCTCATCTTGAGATGGTCGATACGGCTTGAGTCAATTGGTTGTCAAAAGAAAATGCAAATAAATTAAAGACATATGTGGGTAAAGAATGCAAATAATGTCAAACATTTGCACCCGCTATGTCTTGTATGATGATAAATCAAAATTTGCATTAAGTGATAAATGAGCCCAAGGACCTTGTATGCTCTTCTAGATTCCCCAACGTGTTGAGTAGGTTGAACTCTAGGTTTTCCTTTTGATCCTTAGAGTGGCTATTCTTCTATTTTTGAAACTAAAGCTAAGTGTTGCACTTGTCAAATCTTGCTAAAATGAAATATTCAAAACTAAGCTCGATTTGCACTTGGACATGTCTTAGTTTAGTCATCTTTCAAATTGACAAGCTTGGTGTAATATCCTTCCATTTTGATCAATTGGATAATCCTCAAAGCTCTTTCGATTGCATTTCATGCATACATAAAAAAATTGATGCCTATATTGCCAAAAGGGGAGATAACGTAGAAAAGGCATCACTAAAAAGATAAAATGTGAATGCTTATTTGGTTATTATGATCTTTGTAAAACTATGCTACTACTCGTTGGATCATAATCTCATAATCACATTTGACATGTTTAGTTGGATTTTAGAGTTTTGTTGAAAACTTGCTCTTTCTTAAAATTTAACTCTAAAATCTGAATTCCTCTTCGTCAACTTGGTCATGGTTCTAATTTCTATCTTTGGACCAAGTTTGACTTTGCAACTAAAATTGCTTTCTTCTTCATTTTCTTCAAACTCAAATTTATGCCTTTTGTGTGGTTTGTCAATATACTCATCAAGGGGAGATTGAAGGACCATGTGGAGGTCCATCCATGTTTGTGATGAGTATTTGACTTTATTTGAGCAAGGTGTGCTCAAGTTTGAGTTTGATTTGGATTGATTTTCAAAATGAAGCAATTTGAGTTGTCTCTGCCAGGAGTGGCAGTGACGGTCGTATGGATGCGGTAGTGATGAGTTGGATGGTTTATTGCACATCTTTGTGGGCATTGCTATGTGAGGAGTTTCCTTGTCTTTGATGGTTGCAGGACGACGGTGCTAGGTCATGGTGAGGCGAAGGATGACCAGGACTAGGCGAGGAGCGTCGGTGGTCCAGACGGTTGGGAGATCGCGGAAGATGATCGGAGACGGAGTCCGGGCAAGTCAAGAAGACAAGGAAAGGAGTTGATGCTAGCTAGATGCCGCGTGGATCAATGAGGGCCGTCGGATTGAGGTCTAGTTGATAGGTTAGCGGGTCTAGGTAGTATGCTTTGAAAACCGTGCAAGAAAACCCGGTATGTGTGTGGGTTTTGGGTTAGCCCTTGCATGGCTGTGTGTGTGGGTTAATCCTAGCCCTTAGATGAGTGCTCTAGGGTTGAGGGACTCATCCAAGGGTGGTAGGTGGCCCAAGAGTAGTATAAATAGGGGTGGAGGGGTAGCCTCCTCTCCTTGAAGGTGTTGAGGTTTTGATGCTCATTTGAGCTTTGCCCACATGAATGTGAGGCTTTGTAACCTCCCTTCCAGAAATGAAAGTTTTATTCATCCACCTCTGAATTTATTTTATGATTTACATTATGTCTTTACTTTACATAATTTAAATTCAGCATTTACTTTTCCGCAATTACATTCCCGCAATTTACTTTCAAGTAATTTGGATTTGCCTCCTCCTTCTAAATGCTGCTGTTCTTGGATGTTTTGAGTATGCTCATATGGTTTTACATCTCTTTTGCACTCTTGGATTGAGTAGAGAACATCTTTTCTTTCAAGTTCCAACTTTGTTCTGAACTTGTTCTTCGCGCAGCAGTCAGTGTATGATTTTTGTAAAAATCTAGAAAAATCCTTTTTGAGTGATTCTTGTTGGAGGAGGTGCAGGACTCTGATATCCGCTTGCAGAAAAATTTTGGAGTTCACTTGTTGTACCGTTTGGGCGCCATAAGGTGAAAACCGAGCCCCAAACGTTCTGCTCGAAGTTCTTGACCAGACTGTGTTCTTCGATTTTTCGTGTTTTTTCTGTAAGGCTTTTTGAGGATAAATTTGGTGGAGTTCTTCAAGTCTCTGATGCTCATAGGGAGAAAAAGTCTCAAAATTTTGTGAGCTACAGAAACCCACCAACCTCCTGTGCAAATTGAGGACAAGTTCTGGGAATTCTGCTTTTGCTTTTCTGAAAGTGACTTTTGTGATTTGAATTGATGTCCTTTCTAAAAGCAAGAGTTTGAATTGATTCCTCTTTATCTTGGACACTAGACAACCAGGATTGTGACTCAAAAATCCCCACATATTTTATGGTACTTATCCATGCAAGCTTGGGGTACACATAGTTGTCTAGTTTTTCGGGTTTTTCACAATTCCTTTTGAGCGATCTTGTCGAGGTTTTTGTTGGAGTATTTTGGGGGAATTTTTATTTGCGACCATTCACCCCCCCTCTGTTCGCCATTTCGGTCCTTCAGAGTTCATTAGGTTACCCCACAAGAACATCAATGAGATGTACTCAAGGCTCAATAACATAGTGAGTGAGCTCAAAGGTTTTGGTGCTTCACTAACTGATCTTGATGTTGTTCGTAAGATGCTTAGGGCTCTACGGACAAATACGAGACGTTGGTGACATTGTTCCTAAACTCTCCCAAGTTACCAAGGATGACGCCAACCGAACTCTTGGGAACCTCATCACAAATGAGCTATACTAGAAGGACAAGGAGGAGCTCTTGGAGCAAAATTATTCAAAGAATAAGAACATTGCTTTCAAGGCCAAGCGGAGTCAAGCGATGATACGCTTGATGACTTCGAGGATGACTCTAAAGAGGAGATGGCTCTCCTTGTGGGGAGAATGAGGAGGTTTATGAAAAGGCGCTCAAGCTCAAACGCCCCTCATAAATTCAAGAAGGGGCAAAACACAAGAAACAACCGCTACGCCAACATCTGTTGCTACGAGTGTGATGAGAAGGGGCACATCGCTCCCCATTGTCCCAAGAGGAAGGATGACAAGGCAAGTCACCAAAGAAGAAGCCATTCCACAGTAAGAAGAAGCTCTTCAAGAAGCCTCACAAGGATGGCAAGGGTGAGGCTCATACTGGAGAGTGGGATTTCGAAGAGGAGTATTCGGATTTCGACTCATCCGATGATGACACCCCTTCTAAGAAGAAGGGACTCACCGGGGCCACCATCAAGGAAGCTACATCGCCATTCGTCACTCCTTTTTGGCTTTTGGCAAAAGGAGATCATAAGGTAAAATCAAGTGACGATGATGAGCCCTCCTATGATGAGCTTATGGATATGTGGACTTAAATGAGTTCCTTGGCAAGGAGAAGTCAAAGTATAAGACTTTGAGAAAAGAATTTCTTTCTCTCAAAGAATCTTATGAGGATATAAATGAAGCTTATGAACTCTCCTTCTCAAGGATCATTCAAAGTCCTTGGTAGATGTAGGTATTTCTTGTGATCTTATTGATGCTATGCCTAGAGTAAATAATTTTTCTTGCAATACATAAAAAACTAGCATAGCAACTTCATGTGATGACTTGCTTAACATGCCTTCTAGCTCAAGCTCTATTACTATTCATGATCACAATAACTTATTTATTGAGAATGTTGAGCTCAAGGAGCAAGTAGCTAAGATAGGCAAGAACTTGTATCGATGCCTCAAGGGTAAAGCAACTCTTGACAAAATCCTAAGTGATCAATGGTGCTCCTATAACAAGGAATGTCTTGGGTTTGTTCCCAAGAAGGGTAAGAGGTGAGCCATAAGGCTCCAAGGTTTGTAAGTTCTAATGGGAAGCTTTGCTTAAGTGTCACAATATGGTACATATAGCAAATAATTGCCCATTAGATAAAGTTGCTAAGAATAATGTTTATGATTCATATTATGTTCTTAGGAGATCTAGCAATGGTAGAGTAATTGCTAAATATGTTGGCACACCTATACTTGGTGTCAAAAAGAATACCATTTGGGTGGCCAAAATCTTGTTACTAACCTCCAGAGACCCAACAAATTTGGGTACCTAAAATGGTTTGATTTTTCTTTTGTAGGTGAACTACAAAACCGGTGGACGACATTGGGTGTTAGATAGCGGTTGCACCCAACACATGACCGGAGACCGGAAGATGTTCACTACATTTGAAGTTGGAAGTGGTCAACATGACAAGATCATATTTGGTGACAATAGCAAGAGAAAGGTAATAGGTTAGGTAAAATTGCTATCTCTAACGACTTTTCCATTTCAAATGTTTCATTAGTTGAAACTCTAAACTTTAACTTGTTATCCGTTACTCAAATATGTGATCTTGGTATTAATTGCATATTTTCTAGAGATGGTGTTGTATCTCAAAAGAAAATGATAACTTCTTAGTGTTCAAAGGCTTTAGATTTGAAAATCTTTATTTAGTTGATTTCACCTCAAATGAGTCATGCCTTCAAACTTATTTAATTATGAAAACTTCTTTGGGTTGGTTATGTCATAGAAGGCTAGCTCATATTGGGATGATTCAACTCAAAAAGCTTTTCAAGCATGATCTAATTGTGAGCTTGAAAGATGTGAAGTTAGAGAAAAATAAATTGTGTAGTACTTGCCAAGCTGGTAAGCAAGTTGGTAGTTTTCATCCATCCAAGAGTATCATATCTACATCTAAGCATACAGTAACAACTCACAGTCTTCCATGATGTGAGCATCTGATCATCCATTGCCAACACATGGCATAAATCCAGTCTTTGCCAATACATGGCACAGCAGCTGATACCAATACTTGCCAACACATGGTATAGTATTGAATCATCTGCAAGGTAAGCTTTCCAATACCTGTTTTCATATCATCCATTTTTGAAAATACCAACATATCTAACTATGTAATGACTTTACCAAGTGCCTATGACCGTGGGCGCAACTTTTTGAAAAGATTTAAACACTGCAGAGGTGTATAGCTTTACCCACAAGAAATGATCAACTCTTTGTGCAAGCTATTATCACACTTCTTTTAGTGTGCCACAGAGAGATCATAACATAATCGTTACATTACATAGATCTAACTTTGCAACAACCTAGTGATGACAAACCCTCACTATGGCAGCGAAAACACACACCCAAGACATGAAAGTCTATCCCTGTCATTCGCAAAGTAACTCAGGCAGTCCATCCCTGCCACACATGTTTCTCCTCATAGCAAGGCGTACACCATTGTATTAGTATACATTTACCCACACCTCTGTGTGGAAGCCCCTACGAGCAAACCTACCTGGAGAGCCCGTACTACTTCAGCCTTCCAATAAGCAAAGCCAAATCTAAGTAACTTAATAGGTTAAGGCTGTCCCATACCAACACTTGTAGTTGTATGTGTCCTTGGCCTAAAAACAACCCATAGCTCGGTTCTTAATCCGACCCGGACGGTAATCTTCCCCTACACTACATGCAAGTCTCATGCACCTCCGGCTATTGCCAATAATCGCCCGCGTCGAATCATAGTTTTATTTTTCATTTTTTTACCAAAATACCACAACCTTTAATCATATCCAACCTTATTAAATTTTCAAGAAACGGTATAATCTAATTGTTTCAGTTTCCAATACTAAAGCATGGCTAAGCATGGTTATTATATAATCGCTTATACCCAAGTTGACAATTATGTATTGTCTACCCTCATTCTAAGGTTATCAAGGTTTTCAATTCAATATTTATTAAGGAAGTTTCATGAGATAATAGGTATATCTACCAGTTCCACAATATAGCAAATTTATGGAAAATATGAGCATTCACAAATAGATTTGACAAAACAAAACAAAAATTACAACATTGGGATAATTATGATCAAAGGGAGTGTTTGCCTTGCTTTTGTTGGTTCAAGGGTCGACTTGGGGTCGATGTCTTTAGTAGTAGCTTCGTGTACGTCGGTATCTATATGTGATTATCGTATCGTATAACAACAATAAGAAGCAATACTAATAAGAGGCAAAAAGAAATCAAATGAAACCAAATTTAAAGATGAATTAGAATTGAAGGTTCTGGTGACAAAAATATTTTAATTACTGCTTTCTTATCTTTTTAGTTCTTTGATTAGCTTTATGGGTCTTAGGGTTTGTTTTGTACAGGGTTAGGCTTTCTTTAATAGGATTTAGATGCAAAGCATGCTTAATTAGAATTATTTCTACAGAATAGGATGATCTTTCCTCAGGGAGAATTCTTAAGCTGGTCCTATTGGTATTAGTGTTTATTTGCGATATTCTATTCATTTCCCAATCTTAATTATTTTTAAATTATATGCTATAACAGGTTAGATTTCGTTTTAGATTTGCGACTGCAATTTACACAAATATGCAACTCTTCTAGTCTCATTAAAAGATTTTGATCTTAGAAGTGTCGTGAAACTGGTTTTGTATCTTTTTTCTTTTATTTGTCAAAGTTACTAATATTTTAGTTTTATGTATACGGAAAATGAAATCTTTTACGAACTTAATTCAAATTAGATCTTTTTGCCGATTAATATGATCTTGACCTTAGGAATGTTTTGAGATTAGCCGTACATGATCTAACATTTAATTTTGTCATTTTGTTTGTTTATGCTTTGAATCCTTAAGTTTATATCCAGTACATGAAAATATATTTTGATTAAGGGGCTAAGTGCAAACTATGACTAATTATAATAATTTTATTCTATTAGGTGGTCTGGTCCTATAGTCTTTAAGAACTATTTTTTTATGTATTAACATTTATTTGTAGAGGTTCTTCATATTTTAACTTTTGTACATGAAAAGCAAAGCCATTAAGGAATTTGACTCAAACTAAGTTAAAAAAATTAACTATTCTTGCAGGATTAGATCATCTAGACCTCTAGAGTACTTACAAAGTGATTTTATATGTATTCCTATTTATTTGTGTGTTTTAACTACATTCTATTCATATATGTATTAAGAGCAATGTTATATACAGACTTGTTTCAAATTAATTCAAATATAAAATGTTTTTGCATGACATGGGTACCATGGTATTAATAGAGCCTAAGAATTAGTTGTCGATGTCCAAGACATTGGGTCCCTTAATCGAACTTACGGAAATATAAATTGTGGGCTCCTAGAGATCAAAATAGAGACAATGGGGATTGCTTCTTTATTAGCCAAATGGCTTTGATAGAGTATACAAGTTACAAGTTGATCAGAATGACTGTAGGATGCTAATCACAAATTACAGAATGACTATGAGTTATTCGATTGTCGATGATCTCTAACAACGTTGATTGACCCCTATTTATCCTGGTGAAGAGGCAGTAGTTTTCCCTCAAAAGGGCGTTGTATAGCCAGGAGATGTCTTCCCGCCAAACGTTGCCTTCTCGTCAAAGGGTGCCTTTTCTAGTGATAACTTCCGGGTGGTTATGGATACCTGTTAGGCAACTGTACGCATGAAGACATGTGGGAACAACTGCATGTCCCGACCAGCCTACTGGTCGGGGTGGCCATTTCACTGGTCAGTGACGACCAGTGTGAAGTAAGATGTTGACCATCTTTGACTGAACTAGTCGCAGACTTAACCATTCAGATAGGGATGTGCTTTGTTTAATGCATTATGGGCTTTACGTTTTGCAGGCCCATTATCAGCATATAGTCACGAATAGTTTTGAGGACTTAAATAAAAGATAGACTTTTAATCCTTGTCAGCTAGCGCCCAAGTCTTGAGAAATAAAAAGTTTATTACTCAAGGCTTTTTGTCTTCTGTGACTTTACAGGATTATGCGCCAATTATTTGACCGATTTGAGCGTTGATAAAGAGAAGATCCTTGGGCTTCTCTAGGTAACTGAATCGACACTTGGTCATTTTTAATGTGTGAGGTATATAAAGGTGGCAAAGGCCTCCTTCTAAATCAAGATAAGATCATTCTAAAATCTCTTCAGTTTTTTCAACTTCTCATCATATTCCTCTTAACTTATTTCTCCTTCATCAAATATGATGAGGGGTATAATCAAGAGAAGGTGATGGGGAGCTGAAATATCTGAAGGAGTTTTAAAGATAACATTTGATTTCTTCACACTTTTAGACTTTCGAAGAATAGATTACGTTCAAACTTTTTTTGATGTCTGTGCTACCCATCATCCTTAGAAATTTCTTGAAGATGGTGAAAAGAGCAAATAACTTCTTGAAGATGGTGAAATTTCTTGACGATTGAGGGAGGATGGTGAAAAGCTCAAATAACAGAAGATGTTTGAGGATAATATGAAAAGATTACTTGAAAATCTTTTGGTTTCTCTGAAGAAGGACTTCCGGGAACATCATTTTGGTGTCAGTTACCACTTATAAGAAAGGTAGTTTACTTTTTCTTGGAAACTGAAATGGATTTCGAAACTGTCACTGATTAGGTTGTATAAAAAGGGGGGTAAATCCTTTCAGATTTCACAAGCCCTTACTGTTTTCAAGCACAGAAATTTCTTAAACCTTTTTACGACCTCTAAGCTCTTCATCTTCAATCTCTTTCCTCTTTCCAAATCAATGTAATGATCCACATTTTCACATAAATGCAAAAATGGAAATCTCATGTACATACAGTACTAGTCCCATGATCAGCGGTTAGCACGCACATTTACAACAATTGATATCACATCCATACTCTTTATTACAAATGATATTGGTAATTACATAATGAGATCTTATAATACAGAGAGAAATGCAGCGGAAAGGATTAAAATTCTTGTAGTGTGCCCATCCAACCCCCAAGCAACTGACAAGGCATAATCCCTAGAAACTCATCATCAATATCCCGAATCATGTGATAATTATGTTTCATCGAGCTAATATGATTTTTCACCTAAAAACAACAATTAAGCAAGGGTGAGTACTTTCGTACTCCGCAAGACTTTTGCAAAACCTATGATATATGCAAGCCATTTCAAAGGAAAGGCTAGTATATATGGTTAGTTTGCATAAAGCCAATTTGAAATGTAAATACAGAATAGTAGATTGCAAAATGGAATTTAAGTAAAAGCAATTTAATACGGAAAGTAACAGAATATAAGCATAAATAAATCTCATGTACCTGGGTATCATGACCATATCCACAAACCATTTCCACTGACACACAGTAGAAATTACCGACAACGGTAGAAACCGGATTTTATGAAAATAAAAACATCTAACTAGTGCTGGCGCACCAAGATTCCCATAACCGCGGCGAAGGAAATTACGCGGCGTGACGGCTCGCCGGAGAAGAAGGTGACCGATTGGGTTCTGGAATGTCTACTAGGGACTATGAGGAAGCTTCACGCCAAGTAATTTGGACTGAGGTTCACCGAAACAGCTATATGGAGTTCTCTACCCTTTTCGGGTGTTTGCCGGAGCTGGGGAAGAAAAAGGTGGTCGAGTGGTGTTGCGATGGTTTGGCTCGTCTTTGTGGTTTCCAGAAGAGTGCACGAGTGCCAACCGTGGCTTTACGACGCTTAAATAGCCTACAAGGTCGGCTCGGCATAGGGTTTGGATGCGGCAAAAAATTGCGGCTTGCGCGAGCGTTCTCGGCCGTGATCTAGCACGAGAGAGTGAGCACGTCGGCTGAGGCAGTAGTGGTGTGTCCAGGTAAGGTGTGGGCGGCAACCTCGGGCGATGAGTTGCGGCGAGAAGGCGACAAACGTAGAGGCGGCGCGGTTTCGAGCTAGAAGCAGAGGGAGCTACGAGAGAGATCAGAGAGGAGGGCTGACACGTGGGGCAAGGCTGTCAACGAGAGAGGAAGAAGTCGGTAGGGGACGATAGCTGGCGACTTGGCCCCACATGGCAGGGAGACACTAGGGTAAATCGCAGGAAATCTCTGGACATGTTGACGTAAAACTAGGATTTGGGTTAACAGATAAGCTCAAGTTTTTATGTATAGTTTTCTGTAAGTCGAAAAGGTACAGTTGAGAGTCTGGTAAAATTTTTAGATAAATATGATTAGTAAAAATATTCCTAAAAATCTGACAATGCACTATTATAGATTTCAGCTGATTCTGATTTTTATTTAATTGAGGATCAAGATCAGTTTATTTTTTTATGAAACTTTTTGAGCGAATTTTTAGAAGTATTATTTAGCTTGAGTAAAATTTTCCGAGTTTTATATTTTAATTTTAATAATTACGACATTGCAATTTTCAGCTTTTCTGATTGTCTATTTTTGAATATCTAAACATACTAAATATGGGATTTAATTCTTTATATTTTTACCAGGCATGGGTAAGGTTAATATGTCGGCCTGGCTAATATTTTAACTCAGTTTAAGGTCGAGTGACTTCTGAAGAATTCTTACAAGGTCTGTTCAAAGTATCTAGACAGGGTTACTTTTGTCTTTTTAATTTATTTCCTTGATCCAGATTAGTGCAAGTTGCCTAATCAGGATCCTGGATGGATCTGGGATTTAACTAATATTTTATAAATTTTATTGGTTTTGGATATTTATCTTTTTACTTTTACTATTTTACAATTTGAATACATTTGACTTTTCTTTTAGAATAAAAACACAAGGGAAATAAATAATTCAGAAAACTCAGGAAATTAAAATTCAAATTAAAGATCATATCTCAAATTCATTTTTATAGTTTGTTTGTTTTGAAAGAAATAGTTTTAATATTGAGATATTTCTTTTCTTTTAAGATTAGAAGACAAGAAAAGGAGGAAAAGATATTATTTAAAATCAAAATCTTGATTCCAATTGAAATTTTTATTCAATTCCAGTTTTAAATTTAAAATTTTTCATTTTTCTTATTTTTGAATTTTTCGGGATGTTACAGACTACCCTCCTTAATAGGAATCTCGTCCCCAAGATTCGCAAGGTCCAGGGAGTGATAGGAAGATCATAGGACGGTTCTGATGATATGATTCATCCAATCATCTTGATATGCAAAGGGTTTTGATTTTGTTTAGAATTGACAATTATGAAGGAATGGAATGCTCAAAATCAGAAAGGAAGGATTGTAGGAATCAAATACACAAAGGATGTATGATTTGAATACACAAAAGATGTACTCAATATACAATTCAAAAAGATTGATTTGCAGAATTGAATTCGCAAAGGGCGTACTCAACACCATGATAAATGGGTCAGGTGCAATCACATGAAAAAGTGGTTTATGTTCAAAGCTTGATGTCGAAACAAGGGTTGTTCTGGGAACTTGACACGGAAGGTACGGGTTGCCGAGCTTAGCATTGACACGAGCATCGACAAGAGGGAGCTTGGTCTTGTAGCTGCTGAGGTCTAGGAAAAAAACATACAAGTTTGATGAGGCATCCCAGATTATCGGCAAGATCATTGAGACGGCTTAGGGATTGCTGCTGACTTCCTTGAAGTTGGTGAGTAGAAATCCTCTTGACGAATCTTGGCGATGCATCCAAGTTCTTCACAGTTGATGCAGGTGATGTTGTCCGTCTTATTAGGAGAATAAAGGGTTATTTACTGATGAAATGAATGATCAAAATTTACTAATGAAAGTGATGATCAAAATTCACTGATGAAAGTGATGATCAAGAAGTGGTTAAGATCAAAGAGCTTGACTTTGGAATTATTCGATGAATATGCAAAGATAGAAGGGGGTAGGATGAGAATTGGTTTGATTATAAAGTAACTTCTAATTCCTTAAAATCCTTTTATTATTTAAAGCTTCAATATATTAGAGAAGATGAGATAAATATATGAGAATGGTTTAGTCCAGAGTTATCTTTTATCTATTAAAATTCAGTTCATATTGTTTTAGGTAACATTCCGTTCCTTAAATTTTTCTTGATTAGATTTTCTTATTAATTAAGTGTTGTCACGTCGTGAAGTTTCAACTTATGTCGAGCATTCACGAGTGCATCCCGTGAAGCAATACAAAAGATTCACAATAAAAGTTTAACAACACGTAAAGACTTTAAATTCAATCAAGTGCATAGAGAGTCTAAAATTTTCCTTCATCGGCTAACTTATCTTAGTATACTCTATTTCCGCCTAACGATGCTGGTCTTTCATTCTTCATGGAGCGACTTGATGTCGTCAGAATTTCTTCTTCTGGGGCTCCTTTTCAGTCCTCGGAAACACATGACCATCTTGGCTTCGACTTGTAATCATACAGTCGGCGAAGTGGCGAGATGAAGTGTATTCAAATTTATTAACATGGTTAGGTGATACTTGCAGGGAGGATTGAATAGGGGTTGGTTTAACGAGGTTTAGGTATTTTCAACGGGTCTAGCACAATAATGGAGGCTCTGCTATTAATTTTAACGAGGAGGCTTTTAAGGAAAGATCGAAAACTAGAAGAGTATACAGGTGAGAAGTTCTACAGAGAGAAAAGATGAGTTGTGAGAAATTCTATAGAAAGAAGAGATAAGCTTGTAAGAATTTCTTATAGAAAGAAGAGATAAGTTACTTTATGAAATTTTCTTTTAAGCCTACGGGTTGAGATTTCTGAATTCATACATAAAGAGCAACTCATCGTGAAACTTTAACCTAAAGGTCAAGTTCACACATAAATTAGCCCAGACAGAGAATAAAAGTCAATTGCAATTAACAAGATATAAACACTACATAAGAATATTTCATATAGCTAAAGCGGAATAATGAGTCTATGTGCAGGGTTCTTTTCCTAACGAAGATCCTAATATACTCTATATCTTCCGTATTTTACTGTCGGATGATACCAACTCTTCACAGAGTAGAATCTCCAGTCTTTACTTCTGTCTTGTCGGGGTAGCGAAGTGGTATGTCCTATCTCCTTGAGGTTGTCGACGTAGACGTAGTCTTCATTGGCTGGCATGAAGAATGGTAGCGACATCCTTTCGGCAACTTCGGAAGCAAATCGCAAAGATAAACTATGGGCGAGACTTGTTTTAAGGAAAGAGGAATTAGTTTTACAAACCGAAATGAAAGTAAGGGTAAGAGTAAGAACTTAGGAAGAAGGAAAGAATGGAAATAACTACATTTTGCAAATATAATAACTTTTGAAAATAAATTTTGAATTTGATCCACTAATACTAATGACCATTCTAGGGTTTATCCTACAGTCAGCATGGCTTTGATACCAACTGTAATGACCCCTATTTTCACATAAATGCAAAAATTGAAATCTCATGTGCATACAGTACTAGTCCCATGATCAATGGCTAGCACGCACATTTACAACAATTGATATCACATCCATACTCTTTATTACAAATGATATTGGTATGAGATCTTATAATACAAAGAGAAATGCAGCGGAAAGGATTAAGATTCTTGTAGTGTGCCCATCCAACCCTTAGGCAACTGACAAGGTATAATCCCTAGAAACTCATCAACAATATCCCGAATCCTGCGACAATTATGTTTCATCGAGCTAATATGATTCTTCACCTAAAAACAACAATTAAGCAAGGGTGAGTACTTTCGTTCTCCGCAAGACTTTTGCAAAACCTATGATATATGCAAGCCATTTCAAAGGAAAGGCTAGTATATATGGTTAGTTTGCATAAAGCCAATTTGAAATGTAAATACAGAATAGTAGATTGCAAAACAGAATTTAAGTAAAAGCAATTTAATACGGAAAGTAACAGAATATAAACATAAATAAATCTCATGTACCTGGGTATCATGACCATATCCACAAACCATTTCCACTGACACACAGCAGAAGTTACCGACACACGGTAGAAACCGGATTTTATGAGAATAAAAACATCTAACTAGTGTTGGCGCACCAAGACTCCCATAACCACGGCAACGGCTTTTTGAAAAGTTTCACACTCTGCAGAGGTGTACATATTTACCCACAAGTCATGACCTTTTCCTTTTGCCGCATATTTCACGCACCTTTAGCGTAGTGGCCAGAATGTTCATGATGAAAACCTTTACATTATCTAGGCTAACTTTGCACCAGCACGGTGACGATAAACTCGTACTATGGTGTAAATGTTTGTACAGTCACTTCACAGTAATGAATAAGCATATCCATAGTATGGCGTACACCGTTGTATCAGCAAACGTGACTCCCAACACCTCGGTGTGGGTGCCCCTTCGAGCAACCAGTCACTGAAGAAGCTCGTACTACTCCGGCCTACCAATGTGCAAAGTTAAACCAGATAACTTAATTGGTTTAAGGCTGTCCCATACCAGCACTTGTGGTTGTACGGTAATTTTTTTGGTTTAACGAACACGTAGTTCGGTCCTTAATCCGACAAGGACAATAATCTCCCCGTACACTACGTACAAGTCCCTTGTACACCCGGCTATTGCCAATAATTGCCCGCATCAAAATCATAGTTTTATTCTCATTTTTGATCAAAATACCAACCATAAAAAGGTCATACCCATTAATTGTCATATCCAACATTTTTAATCATGTCAAAGTTTTATGTTTCTTAAGCATGGCTAAGCATGACACTAGGTGTGAGTAACCCAAATTGACATTAAGTATTGTCTATGTTATTCTAGGGTTATCAAGGTTCACAAATTCATACTTATCAAGGAAGTTCTACGTAACTACAGGTACAACTACCAATACCAATAAAATAGCAGACTTTAATAAAAGTAACGTATGCAATAAAACATTTAATGAAAACATTTATAAAACTGGGGTCAATATGATCAAAGGGGGTGCTTGCCTTGCTTAGTTTATCTCTTACGACGAAGATGAAGCCACAGCTGACGGAGGCAATGTCGGAAGTAGCGACGTCGGATTCCACACGTCGTTCAATCGGAAATATAGCAAATATCCAATTTTAATAAGGGCAAAAAGAAAACAGATACAAAATCAAATAAAGATTCACTTAAGAAAACATGAATGTTTTAGGGTTAGAATTATGATTTCAAGACCTCATGATTTAGTTAATTATACATTCGTATTGTTAAAGACTTTTATGATGAACAATCATGGTTTCTTTTATAGATTATCTATTCTTGAACTACGAATTCAAGAGGCTAAAATTATGTATTCTTGCATTTATAACTTCGAATTATAGATGCTAAAATTATTTGGATTAAGAAGGTTAGATCACTAATTATTTGATGAGTGATATGAATGAATATCACTTGATCCTTAGCTTGATTTTGCATAAAAAGCGATTTCGAATATATTAGATCTGATAAGTTAAATTGCTGATTATACCTTAGTGGTTTTTAATTAGGTTCTGGTGATACAATTTACATATTTGTTCATTATTTCAAAGTTGCTTACTCATATAGTCGAGTCCATAAAACATATTACTTGAGGTTATTTGGCTAATAGGATTTATATGCAAAACATGATGAAATAAGATTATTTCTTCAGAATAGCGTAGTCTATAGTTTGAAGAACATTCTTAAACTAATTTCATACATTTTAGTGTTTAGATGAGACATTATATTCATTGCCGAAATAGCTTATATGATATTAAGAGTTACGATGACCATATCACTTAAGGGTATTGGGTTAGCCGGATTCAGATGCAAAGCAAGTTGAAAATAAAATATTTTTCCAGATTATGGTAGTACATATTTTAAATATCATTTCTAGGTTAATCCTTTTAATAATTGTATTTAGACGAGATATTCTACGGGCTGTTGAAAATGCTTAAGTAGTTTTATAATCTACACAATAAAGGTTCAGTTTTAGTTCTTAGTTTTGCGACTGACCCTTACATGATTATTTATTCATTTTTTTGGCATTAGCATGGGATATCATTAAGTGTTTTAAAGTTGGTTTCACAATACTTTGCTTTTATCCGAGATGTTTTCCATACAAATGAACATTAAGACCTAATGTGCACTTAATCCAAATATGCACAAACATGAGTTATTCTTGCATAACAGGGGTATTATCATTTTATTGAAGACCTAGGAATCAGTTTACCATTATTTGAACTTGTATGCTTTAAGTTATATTTATTTTGATTTCTATGCATTGGAAAGTAATCTATTCTTAAATTTAATTCAAACTAGATTCAGTTCTAAATGTTTTTGCATATCTAAGTATATTACTCACTTTTAAACACATAGAAACTAATTTGACATGATCTGAATCATTTTTGCAAAAGATATTCATATTTGAATATTCAATGTATTGGAAACAACTTTCTTTAGAAAACGATATAATTCAAGGTAAAATATAAATAATTTTGCATATTTAGGTTCCTGAGGAATTAAGGTTTCTAAAAAATTGATTTCATTCAAATTGGAGTTTATTTGCAGAAATTCTATATATGGCATTCTTTTGATCCCTTTATTTAAATTGAATTTAAAATTCAAATACAGTTTATTTCCAAAATATTTTTGTATATTCTGAATCTACAGGATTTATCATGAATTTAGAAATTTATTTCATTTCATTTGGCTTGATAGTTCAAAAGATATTCAAGTTTGAACTTGCTCGGTTTTGGAAAATGCTGGAAATTAGAAAATTTGCTAAAAACGGAAAGTACGCTTTTGCGACCGAAGTGCGCTTTCAATGTTTGGCTAGCGCCGGGCCGAGGCACTGATGAGCTGGACCCATTTGGCGTAAACGCTTGCGCTGGTGCGGCCGACGCTGGGACCGCTGACCAATGACGTCGAGGTCGACGATCGGGGCCCGCATGGCAGTGGCTTAGCACATCGCATGCGACTGGCATGTGGGCCCGATTGCCAGCGACACCGAGCAGAGGAGAAGTTTGCGAAGCTCACCGGCGGCGAAACACCGTCGGAGAAGTGGAATGGGCTCCACTTTTACACTCAGTATACTTGCGCGCACCTAGGGACGGTATTACTTCGGCCGGAGGTGGCCGGATACGGCGTGTCACTGAGAGGAGGCGGCGGCGGACATGGCCGGCGGTGAGGTGACTAAACTAGTGCTTCCCGAGCTTGAACATCACCAAGGTGAGCATCAGTCAGTCTCAAAGAGTCGGTTTTTGGCTTTCATTCAAAGGAATAGGTATCGGGGAGGTGTTCTCACTGTGCGGTTGCGGCGGCGAAGGAAATTGCTCGACGTGACGGCTCGCCGGAGAAGAAGGTCACCGATTGGGTTCTGGAATGGCTACTAGGGACTATGAGGAAGCTTCACGCCAAGTAATTTGGACTGAGGTTCACCGAAATAGCTATATGGAGTTCTCACCCCTTTTTGGGTGTTTGCCGGAGCTGGGGAAGAAAAGGGTGGTTGAGTGGTGTTGCGGTGGTTTGGCTCGGCTTTGTGGTTTCCAGAAATGTGCACGAGTGCCAACCGTGGCTTTACGACGCTTAAATAGCCTGCTCTGGCTCGGGAGAGTGAGCGTTCTCGGCCGTGCTCTGGCTCAGGAGAGTGAGCACGTCGGCTGAGGCAGTAGTGGCGTGTCCAGGTAAGGTGTGGGTGGCAACCTCGGGCGACGAGTTGCGGCGAGAAGGCGACAAACGTAGAGGCGGCGCGGTTTCGGGCGTGAAGCAGAGGGAGCTTCGGGAGAGATCAGAGAGGAGGGCTGACATGTGGGACAAGGCTGTCAGCGAGAGAGGAAGAAGTCGGCAGGAGAGGACAGGTGGCGACTTGGCCCCACATGGCAGCGAGACACTAGGGTAAATCGCAGGAAATCTCTGGACAAGTTGAGGTAAAACCAGGGTTAGGGTTAACAGATAAGCTCAAGTTTTTATGTAAATTTTTCTGTAAGTCTTGAAGGTAAATTTAAGAGTCTGGTAAAAGTTTTAGATAAATATGATGAATAAAAATATTCCTAAAAATCTGACAATGCACTATTATAGATTTCAACTGATTCTGATTTTTATTTAATTGAGGATCAAGATCATTTTATTATTTTATGAAACTTTTTGAGAGTATTTGGAGAAGTATTATTTACCTTGAGTAAAATTTTCAGATTTTTATATTCTAATTTTAATAATTCTGACATTGCAATTTTTAGCTTTTCTGATTGTCGGTTTTTTAATATCTAAAAATACTAAATATAGGATTTAATTCTTGATATGTTTACCAGGAATGTGTAAGATTAATATGTCAGCCTGGTTAAAATTTTAACTTGGGTTAAGGTCGAGTGACTTCTGAAGAATTCTTACAAGGTCTGTTCAAAGTATCTAGACAGGGTTACTTTTGTCTTTTTAATTTATTTCCTTGATCCAGATTAGTGAAAGTTGCCTAATCAGGATCCTGGATGGATCTGGGATTTATCTAAGATTTCTACAAATTTTATTGGTTTTGGATTTTTATCTTTTTTCTTTTACTATTTTACCATTTCAATATATTTGACTTTTCATTTAGAATAAAAAAACAAGGGAAATAAATAATTCAAAAAACCCAGAAAATTAAAATTCAAATTAAAGATCATATCTCAAATTCATTTTTGTAGTTTGTTTGTTTTGGAAGAAATAGTTTTAATATTGAAATATTTCTTTTCTTTTAAGATTAGAAGACAAGAAAAGGAGGAAAAGATATTATTTAAAATCAAAATCTTGATTCCAATTGAAATTTTTATTCAATTCCAGTTTTAAATTTAAAAATTTTCATTTTTCATATTTTTGAATTTTTCGGGATGTTACAATCATATGGCCATGGATAAGTTGATTCTAACCGGGGAAGGATCAAGGGATTAAAAGAATAAAGTCTGATCCCTCCTCGCGCAATGCTACGATGGGACCCTAGCGGGGAGGACACGAAGCCAGTGCCTCAGGAGGGGCGCCTCGTGTTGTTCGCTACTTTAGTGAGGTTAGGGTTTCGCCTCACTGAGAGTCAGTTTTTGGCCAATGTGCTTGATCACTATGAGATCGAGCTGCATCATCTTCCTCCGAACTTCATTCTTATTATGAGTATTTTCTCACATCTTTGCAATGATTTTCTGAGAATTCCTCCTCTAGTTCACCTTTTTCGCTTCTTCTATCAATATACTAAAAATAGTAAGAGCCAAGATCTCTTCGGGAGCGCTTATTTTAAGCTCCAAGATAAAATGGCCTCTTAATATCCTCCTCTCCAGACCAAAGATACATGACATGATTACCGGAAGGAGTGGTTCTACTCGGAGATTCCTGGGGGTAGCCGACTCCAATTTACTGAAAAAATGGCCCCAAGTTGGACTAGGACCGAATTTAAGAGGGAGAAGGACTCACTGGTCCTCACCGAGGAGGATAAGGATATTGTAAACATCATCGGGAAACTGGTGTAAGGAGGTCTGACGGGGCAGAAGATCATTTTTGACTTCCTGCTCCATAAGATAAGTCCTTTGAAGAGGCGGTGCAGATTCGCTTGGAGGATGGAAGGCGACCAGCAGTCGACTAAGGACGAACCTTGAGGTAAGAGCACTCTCCATTACCGACCCCTTTCGTTTGATCAAAGAATCATATTGATATTTTTGAATATTACTCCTATTAGTGCTGACAGGCGAAGAGGCCTGGTCGAGAGTAGCGTCTATGCTACGCATCTTTTTAGACGGGTTCGACCTGGCTACCTCGAACAAGCAGCCATCCAGCCTGATTGGGCAAACAGATGAGTTCATTAATGAATGAATCATGGTAAGCACCAAGAATTTTATTTTTTTGATCTAATTGACTTTTGTGCTTGACAATTGAATTTATTTCCTTAGATGCGTGGTCGAAAGTGACCTGCCGAACAACCTGAGGTCTCAGCCACAGCCCCTTCAGTCAAGAAAATGAAGACTAGGGTTGCTTGGTAGACCCTGCCACCGTTGAGATTAGTGCTGATCTGATCAGCATTAGTCAAGCTTTGGTGCCGGCTAGTGCTGTACGCTCTAAGCGTGCACATGACCAAGCACAGGATAAGAGGGTTTCGTTCACTACAGAGACACAGATGAGAACCTCATCCCAAGTGCATTTTAAAATGGTTCAACCGCAATTGGGATCGTCCATATAAACATCTCCCGACCTTCTCGTTTGTTCAGGGTGAGAGTGAGGACTCGGAGGAAAATATTCCTCTAATCATAAGGAGGAAGAAGATCTCCGATCTAGAAATTGGAGCATCTTTACTCATATTGTCCTGGGAAATCGACTCAGGACTTCAATACAAGTATAATTTTTTTTGCATATATCTTTATTTCTGAGTACTTATCTTTAGAATTTAAGAATTTTTTTTGTTATTTTGTTTGTTAGCCCTTAGGCAACTGCTCCTGATTCCTCTGCGGATCAGGATTTAGCTATCCAGGTCAGTACTAAGGCTAACCCACTGGTCACCATGGAGATGACAAGTGTGGAACATGCCTTGGTTCTGACCGAAGAAGCTGCTCCGACCAGTGGGTAAGTAAATCTACTCAGTGCCGAAGGTGAAAATTCTTCGGCTGGTGGTGATAACCACTGGTCGGCCAAGATACACCGACCACGGAGTAGGTTGATCCTCCTACTATGACGACAACCGAGGTGGTCAGGACTACCACCGTCACTGGGGCGTCTTCTGTGAAGGACCAAGATGGTGATCAGAGGGGGATGAATGATCCCAAATTAAAAATCTTCCCCCACTCAAGACACTCCAACAAAGCTCACGAAAGAAACAACCAAAAACAAACAAGAGAGAGTAATTAGCCCTGTATGGCCAATGCTACCACTGGGGGGCTGGTAGCACCGGACCTCAAGAACAGCAGAAAAATCAGCACGAACTCCGAAAGCAAAAATAGTGTAACTTTTGATCGACGGGTCAAAAACTCATGAAAATTGCTATGCACCTTCGTATGGAGGTCAGGAACCTATTTTTAACCTTCAATCCAAGTGATCGATGTCAAAGTTCCAACCTTTTTCGGATCGAAGGAAGAACACACCAAGAAAGAGCAAAAACCATAAAACTTGATCTTGTACTTGCTTGTGGGGTATTGATGATCAAGATGACCCTGGATGACCTCCCACATGTCAAAGTAAGCAAGAACACAAGTCAAGAATAACAAAACCCTAATCTATCAAGAATGATCCTCAAAAGAGCAAAAGATCGATTTCTTGCAAGAAAGAACACAAGAATTGCCTAGATGATTGGGATATGATTTGAAGAAAATTAATCCATCAATCATTCATCCTTGGCACAAGAAGCACAAGCAAGTAGAAGGAGGGAGGCAAATCCAATTTGCATGAAAGTAAATTGTGAGAAAGTAAGTGCGGAATTTAAATGTTGAATTTAAAGCATAATGTAAACACGTAAAATAAATTCAGACTTGAGGAATTAAACTTTTATTTCTAGAAGGGAGGTTTGCAAAGCCACACAACAAAGTGTACAAAGCTCAAAGGAGCACAAAAACCTCTAAAACTTTCAAAGAGGGGAGAGCTACCCATATCTCTCTATTTATACTACTCTTGAGCCGTCCTCCACCTTTGGATAAGTTCCTTCAGCCCTAAGGAACATATCAAGGGCTAGGATTGACTCACTCACACAGCCATACATGGGCTAACCCAAAACCCAACAAACAAACCAGGTTTTTGCACGCTTTTCAAAGCATACTAACTAGACCCGCTACTCTATCACCTAGACCGTGATCCAATGGTCCTCCTTGATCCAAGTAGCTCCAAGTTAGCATCTTATCCATTCCTTGTCTTCTAGGTTTGCAACAACTCCGTGTCCGATCATCTTCAGCGATCCTCGACTGTCTGGACCTCCAACGCACCTCACCTAGTCTCGGTTATCCTCTGCCTCATCATGACCTAGCACCATCGTCCTGCGACCATCAAAGAAAAGAAAAACTCATCACATAGCAATTTCCAAAAAGATATGCAATTATACTCCAAAATTATAAATTTAAATACATTCTCGCTCATAAATACCGGTGCTACCACCCCTATGGCCTGTAGTACCGCCCGACATCAATTCCACAAAACAACCCTTTCTGAAAAAATCGCACCGCCTTGAGGGCCGGTGCCACTGCCCTCAGGCCAGTAGTACTGGAGCGGGGGAGGGGGGGGGTGGTGCTAATGCCCTCAGGGTGGTAGCACCACAAAATCTAGGCATGTTCAAACTGCCTCAAACTTCGAAATAGACTTCAAATTAACCTCAAACCCAAGCACATGCTTAAATGATATCAATAACTCATCACCATCAAGAGTAGACCTCCACATGGTATTTCATTCTATTGTAGGGGAGATTGAAGATGTCCCGACTGCAGACAAGGAGACACTGGTCATGCTAACCAATGAGGATAAGGGGATGGAGGTAGCGCTTGGAAGGGCAACAACTACTGACACCATCTCGCCAGTGGTTTTACCACTGGTCTCTTCCTCTGATCAGCTTAACCAGAGGGACGTCAGGCAAGATTATGATAACTTGCAAGCGAAGGTATTCATATCTTCTCTTTTCTTTTTTTTTCTCTTTTTTGAGAAAAGATAACTCTTAACCCATTTGCTGTTTTCCAGCATTCGCAAGAAATGTTTAACCTGCTAAGTCAGTAGACAAGGACTTTGATGAAAGCCAAAGTAAAAAAAGTAAGTAAAAACTTTACTGCATATTTTTTCTTTTCTTTATCCTTTTTGTTCTAACATAACTGTTCTGACATAGACAAAAAGAACAAATAAAAGAATTAGAGAAGCAACTCTTGGTGGCTCAAAATACCGCCAAGGGATACAAATTTGACCTCAATGCTGCAAAGAGCTATCATAAGGATAAAACTGAGAGACTCCACGAAGCCTTCAAAAGAAATGAGGATAAGATCCAAAGGCTCTCCGAGGAGTATAAAAATACTCTCCAGGCAAAGGAGTCTAAAAGAGCAGGTAAGAAAAAGATTTCAACTTACTTAAACTCAATTTTTTACTTTGGGAAAACTAAAAGCAAATATAAATTTAAACTTTGCAGATTTGAAAGATACAATAAAGGCCAGAGAGTCCCAACTTTTCGAATGGGAAGAAGGGAGACTAAAAGCTGAAGAGCAAAGGTCGGTCATGCAGAATGAAATTAACAAACTAACCGACCAGCTGAATATTTTTACAAAAGACTTGGTCACAGTTCAGAGATGTAGGAAATCTACTCTAAACTTTATTCTTGAAAAACTTCAAAAAATTACGACGGATTTAAAGGGAAAAGAGGTGAAACTTACAAATCCGTCGTTTGATGAATTGGTGAATGGCTAGTTAAAGATCATTGAGAAACAAATCCCCGTTATGGTGCAGACCATCAAAGTAGTACTCTGAGCTTCAATTGCTTCCCAAGTAGGTACCCTCTTTGTCTAGTTGAGGCACTTCTATAAGGATGTGGTTGAACTGGAGAAACTTGCACATGACTTGAAGCTTAGCACTCAGAAGAGATCAATAGAAAACGTGCAGAAGTAGTTTCTGCTGTTGAGACATACATGAGCAATGTAAAGATTACATATAAATAGAATGTATAATATTGTTGAAAAGAATGAAAAAGAATCTCTTTTTGTGTCATATTCTTCCTTGTGTTTATTCTGTGCATATTTTTTTCTGAGTATATCAGTAGCCCCCAACTGTTTGTGTACTGAACAACAATGTGTTCAGAATACAAAGAGTTTTGTGAGTGATGACCAACTCTTTTCATGTAGTACTTGGTATTAACCGACAACAGATTGGAGATTAGGTCATGCTAATGAGTTTTAATGCAGTAAAAACTAGCTTACAAGAAAAGTCTCTATTAGATGTTATCTCACATCCGACCAACAACCTTGTACGTTGTGTTTAGAGAAGTCGGTCAAATGATGACTCTTGTGAATTCCCAGAGGATTATCAGAATAGACACAGTTTATAAACAAAAAACCTAAAGAGATGGCATATGTAAATGAAAAATAAACTTATTTACACATAGAACCTGTGAAGATGCTGGATATTCCAAGTGTTGGACATAATTCTTCCATCTTCCATAGTAAGCCGAACAAAGCCTTATCACACAATTGATATTAAAGTAAAGGGACCTTCCTATTTGGGAGATAACTTATGCAAGTTAGATTGATTCTGGATACGCCTTAGAACCAAGTCTCCCACATTTAATGTTCGTGGTTGTACTCTTTTTTTGTAATATCCTCTTAAGCCTTGCAGATAGGCGGCTGACTTGATAAGTGTTCGGTTGCTTTTCTTCTAAGAGATTGATATCATATTTGCGTTAGTCTTCTTGATTGACCTGTTCATAGAGAGAGGTCCGTGTAGAACCTAAATGAATCACATTTGGCAACACAGCTTCTGCTCCGTAGACCAGTTGGAAAGGAGTATCTCCTGTTGCTCTATTGGTCATCATTCTAATGGCTTAGAGCACAGAGTAGAGATCGTCTACCCAAGCCTCCGAGCATTTGGCAAGATGATCAAACTCTATTTTCTTTATACCTTCTATAATTTGACCATTAGCTCTTTCAACTACTCCATTACTCTGAGGATGAGCAACTGAAGCGTAACAAATCTTTGTGCCTATTTCATCACAGTATTCTTGAAACAGACCACTAACAAATTATGATCCATTGTCTGTAGTTAGTCTACTAGGTACACCTGACTATATTTTTCACAAAGAATTTCTTTGCGGCTTGAGCCGTAATAGAGACTACAGGCTCAACTTCAATCCATTTGTGAATGTATCAATTGCAACAAATAGGAATTTGAATCTGTTAGTTGCTCTTGGTAATGGTCCTACTATATCAATTCCCCATGTCAAAAATGGCCATGACAAAGGTATGACTTGTAGTTAATTAGCAGGTAAATGTACTTGGCGAGCATGAAATTGACATTGCTTGCAGGTTTTCACAAGATGTATTGCATCCTGCAAAGCAGTGGGCCAATAAAAACCTTGTCGGAAAGCTAGGGGATGGCTCACCAGTGATCGGCGACCATCGGAAGTAGGCTGCCACCATGACCTTGCGGCGGTGATAATGGCCGAATGGAGGAGAGAGCGATTAGGTGGTTCTTAGGCTCAAGCGACTATGATTTAAGCATCAAGGGACCAAGGTGATTCCATTTTACCTGTTAATGCCATTGGAGATTGGCCGTAATGCATTGCCACCATCTATCGGAGCTGGGGAAGATGACCTGTGGCACGACGGTGCTATGGGCGATGTAAGCTGAAAATGAGGCACATGCATGAGAATTCTCTAAGCCCAAGGAATTGGGATGGTTCTCACTAAGAAGCTTCAATCAAGTTTCTGCCCCTTTTGATGAAGCTCGGCAACATTGGCGATGGCGGAATGAAATTAGCACTTGGCTCGGGTTGAGGAGGAAGGAGGGAGGTATGGGGAGTTCAGTGAGGTGCCCAAGCATCATTTATAGGCGATGTAAAGTTGGTGGCCAAAGGGTGTGAACAAGGGAGCCAATGGCGGGCGGCGTGGGTCTTCCGGTTTCTTGAATGGCTCAAAGTATGGTAGGGCTTGTCATAGCAGGGTATGGGTACAGTGGTGCTTGGGCGGTGTGCTTGGCATGGCAGCTCAAGCCGGCGTTGTCATCACGAGCACTGTCGGGGTAGGATTTGCACTGGGGTTCTTCTACTGTGGCAACAATTGGGCGGGGTTCAGATGAAGTGGGGGCAAGCAGAGTGGGGAGACGTGATGCAGGGAGGTGTGTGGCACTATGGCGAAGCTTGGGATCATATATAGATGGGAATGGTGGTGGCGCCAGTATTTGGACACAAGGCTAGGGGCATTGATTTGAGGTGGCCATCAGTGCACAATTCTCAGGGTCAAGGCATGGCTAGGGTGTGAGACCCCGTTCTTGCAAATAGGAACCTCCATGTGATTATTGTACTAGTCCCATGATCAGTGGCTAGCACTCACATGTTTACAACATTCATATCACAACCACAAGATATTAAACTGATAAGCATGTATTACAAGCGGAAATAATTATACAGAGTTTAAAATTTACAAAGACTGAACAGCGGAAATTAAAGAGAGTTAAAGAACTCCAAAAGCCTCGTGGTTTGCCTGCTAACCCTCAGGCAACTGACTTGGCAAACCTAGGGAAAATCATCGTCAAACACCCCATGCCCTGCGTTAAAGCAAGAATCGTCTGGCACTTTGCAAGCTTCATCCTCTGAGACAGCAGATGCAAGATTGAGTACATTGGTACTCAGCAAGTCTTATAGTGTTTAACGAATGCAAATAATTAATCATGCAGGCTAAGCAAAGGTAGGTTTCAGGTTATTTTGCAGTTACATAAACATTTAAAAATACCAATACAGTAGGTTGAAACATCGCATCTTTAAATAGGCAAGTTGAGGCATAAATTGATAAGCAAATATTCAAGTCTTTCAACCCAGTCTACCCCACTGCATAAGTCCCCGGTGTCTGTCCTTTGACACAAAAACTAGTTGCAAAATTGGTTTCCATCCCAAATCCATTTTTCTAGAAAATACCAAAACTCTAACATTGGAAAGACTTCACCAAGTGTCCTTGTCCGTGGACGCGGCTAATCGATTAGATTTACACTCTGCAGAGGTGTACAGATTTACCCACAAGGAATGATCAACCTCTTTTGCCAGGCCAGATAACACACTTCCTTTGGTGTGTCGGCAAGGAGATCATACAGAGCCGTTACATTATTTAGACGTTACTTTGAACCAGCCCGGGACGTTTGACCTTCGCCATGAAAACAAAAACACTCACCCAAGTCGTGGATCCATTTTCATCACACCCAACACCACATTTCTGTTCATGGCAAGGCGTACACCGTTGCATTGGTATGTACAAACCCCAACAAGCAAACCAAAGCGGAATGCCTGTGCAATCTCCCGCCTTTCTTAGATGCAAAGCCACATCTAAACAACTTAATAGGCTAAGACCCGCCTATACAAGCCCTCGTGGTTGTACGAAATTCTTGGATCTATAGCATCCCATTGCTCGGTCCTTAATCCGACACAGGTGATACTCCACCCTACACTACGTGCAACTCCCTTTGCACCTCCGTCTATTGCCAATAATCGCCCGCGTCAAACTATAGTTTTATTTTGGGTTTTTAACCAAATACCAGCAACATTTTCCCAAAAGAGGACCATACATTCTTTGAAAGGACTGAAAGCATACGACAAGTAACTTAAGCAGGTATATTATGCTAGCGGTTATACCCAAAATGACATTTAGCATGTCTAGTTCAAACTAAGGTTTGCAAGGTTCACATATTCATACAGATTGAGGTAAATCATAATTTACAGGATTAACTACAGTTCCAACCCAAATTAGCAGTTCTATGGAGAATTATCCGGATGCATAGTACATAGACAAAAACAACATAATGTAGGTAAATTATCAGGCTCGACATGATCAAGGGGTTGCTTGCCTTGTAACTCGCTGTCTAAATCAGGATCTGGATCTGTGACGGAGTCGTCTTCTTCCTCGAGCATGTCAGACTCTACACGTCGACCAAACGGAAACATAGCAAATATCAAATTTCAATAAGGGCAAAAAGAAAACAGACAGTAAATCAAATAAAGATTAACTGCAGAAAATAGGAGTAGTTTAGGGGTTGCATTATAGGATTTCAGGACTACATGATTTAGATAATCACATAAACACTTTGTTAGAGACTTTTAGGATGAACAAATATGGTTTCTTTAATAGATTATCTATCCTTGAATTACGAATTCAAGAGGCTAAAATTATGAATCTTTGTGTTTATAACTTCGAATTATAGATGCTAAAATTATTTGAATTAATAAAACTTAAGACATAAGATAAGGGGTTAATTGCACTAAATCTATTTAGCTATGATACTAGGTTTGCCCATGGTTTGAAACTATATAATCTATACTCTAACCAATTTACTTCCTATGCATATATATTTATATGCATATATATATATATATATATATATATATATATATATATATATATATATATATATATATATATATATATATATATATATATATATATATATATATATATATATATATGTATATGTATATGTGTGCATGCATAACACTTGGGTTACTTCATATTTCTAAGGGTAGTTCAAAACAAGTTTACTCCTTAATTATTTTGGCAAGTTCAATTATTCTACTTCCACCCTAGAATTCAGAAAATCAATTCTTACTTATTTCATATTCCTTTCATTCCAATATACATATTTTAATTCTTAGTGTATTAAAAGCAAGACTTAAATAGAAAATAATTCAAACATGTATGAAAATTAAATATATTTATATATTTGGATTCCTGGAAACATAAGGATCCTAGAAAAATTAGTTTCATTAACTTCTAAGTTTATTTGCAGAATTTTTGTATAAAGCATATCTTTAGCCTTTTTATTCAAATTTAAATTTCAAAATTACCCAGAGATCATTTTCAAAATATTTTTGCATATTCTGAAAGAAATTGATTTTACATGAATATATAACTTTATTTCACTAATTTTGGAGTTACCATGCCAAAGATATAGCTAAATGATTTGTCTCGGTTTTTTCTGAAAATCAACTAAAATCCAAAATACGCTTTCTCAATTGGGAAAACGGCTTTCGGATTTTGGCACGCTAGCGAGTTCGAATGCGACCCGGTCTGGCTGACAGACCGGCCCCGCTCGTCAGCGACCGAGCTGGCGCGCACGCTGAAATGGCCTAGAGGCTGACAGCTAGGCCCCACTCGTCAGTGACTGGTGAGCCAAAAGACCGCATGCGACTGACAATCTAGACCCACTGGTCAGTGACCTGAAATAAGGTGATTTGGTCTCCGGCCCGCCGCCAGCGAACCAGCGCCGCCGCGGCGGAATGGGTAGCACCACGAGCATCAGTGAGCCGAGGCGCACCTAGGAGCGTTACCTATTCGCCGGCAGGTGGCCGGAAAAGGGGTTGCCACCGGAAGGGTGCGGTGGCCGCCATGGCTGCACGAGCAAAAGCTCACCGCCGGCCAAGATTTCACCGGTCAAGCACGATGTGAGCATCAGTGAGCTAAGGGCGACCCATTTCACCTGAGAGTGGAAGCGGAGAAGGGCTGAAGGTGGCTGCCCACATGCGCCGGCCGGAAGGAAGAAGAACGGCGGTGGGAGTGTGCTGCAGTTGAGAACAAGTGAAGATAAGGGATGATCAGTATTCTATAAGATGTGGCGAAGCTCTGGGACAAAGAAATTTCAAGAATAGATGCCTAAATGGCTTGTTTCACCGATCCCCCCCTTTTGCTGGCTTCCGCGAGAGAACGGCGAGGAGGAAGAAGAAAACGGACGATTGCTGGGTTCAAGCGAAAAGCAAAGGAGTGAAGGGCCTCAATGCGACATACATGAGGTATTTATAGCCAAGGGAGTCGGTCTCTCCAGTGTTTGAACACAACCCCCACATTGCGGCGCTCTGGATGGCTCGGCGAAGTGGCGCGGGGTTTCTTGAGAGCTCGGGACAGCGCGGTATGGTCAAGGCATGGTGTGGACGGGCCGAGGACAAGCCGTGGTGATGCACGAGTGTGGCTCGGCGGGATTTGCGCTGAGACGCAGAGAGGAGTCGGCGACGACTCGGAGTACGCGAGCTCAGTCTCCGCGCAGAGGAGAAGAAGAAAGGGGAGAAAGAGAATGGTGGCTGACAACCGGGCCCGGGGTCCACCGATCAGCGGGAGCGTTTTGGCACCGCCTTGCACCAGTAAATGGGCCCGTACGCCGTGGGGCCCACATGTCAGTGAGAGACTCCAGAACTCAGAGATAGACTTGCTGCTAGACAGCCCAAAATGGGCATTAAACTGCTATCACATCGTGATAATTTTTCCTGAAATTATTTGAACGGCATCCTATGGAAGTATTTATCCCCCAATAAAATTTTTTGGCTAAAATATCCTATAATGAATTAATTAAAATTCTGACACTGTGCACTGCACAGGATTTGTATTTCGGTATTTTATTTATTTAAGGGTACAATTCATATAAATTATTTCCCAAACTTTTTATAAAAGTTCATTCTGGGTTATGGATATCTACATAAAAATTTCAAGTCAAAATCTCAAGTAAATATTTTATAAAAAGTCTGACATGAGGATTTTCAGTTTTTAATTGCCTCTGTTCTTGAATTTTTAGAAGGCTTTCCCGACATGATAAATTCCTGAGATTTTTAACTAATGTATATAATACTCTGAGAGTGCTATGGTAATTTTTATGGATCCTTATAAGTTTCTATTATTTTTCATTAATTCTGACTTCACTGTTTTTAGTCAAAAAGAGAATCAATTATTTAATTTAATTACATTTCATCACCTAGGATTTTTACCAGATGATTTTACTGGTTTATCAGCATGAATGAGGTCTCATGGTAATTTTTACTATTTTTAATTTTATCTCTTTACATTCTTACCATTTCCCATTTAATAATTCTATTTATTGGACTTTTCATATAGAGCATAAATCCAAAGAAAATCCAAATAAAACCAATAATCCTCAGAAAATTCAGAAATAAATATATTCAAATCCACAATATTCATTTTCATTTTATTATATTTTTTGGGATGTTACATAGGGCATGGTAAACCTAGAGGTGGAAATGACAAGGTATGGTCGTTGTTTGTCGCTATACGGTGGTTTGGTTTCGGGGTTGGATCAGACTACAGAGAGGCGGTGGAGTTCAGGCATGAAGAAGAAGCAGAGGGAGATGACACTGACTAGTGGGCCAAGTTGGCAGCTACATAGCCTCATGAGTCTCTCTAAGGGGCTCCTACATGGCGGTAGAGGTAAAAAAAGGCTCTAGAATGCTTCTTTCTGGACAGAGGTGAGGTGAAGCATTAAATTGAGATGTCATTCGTGTCAACAGAAATTTTAAAACTTTTTACGTCCGCTCCCAGTGCAGTCCTTGATATCCTATAAAACTTTCATGTCATTATCTTGTTTGAGTAATTTTTAAAAATTCTAACATTACCACTGTTACAATTAACTGTTTTTTGTTTTTGATTTTTATGGGGATATAAATGAAGTATATTTTATTTTAAAATTTTTATGGTGATTCCATGGATATTTTAATATTCTTATAAATGTTTCAGAAATGATCAATCTTATATGATTTTATAAAATTCTGACATTGATAATGTTGTTTTTATTTTGATTCAATTTTTGATTTTATAAAAGGGACAAATCAGCTTTATTATTTCCGAAATTTTTTAAATCAGTTTCCAACACATTTAGGATAATTAAATAAAAATTTCAAATGATTATCTCATTTAAATATTTTTATTAAATTCTGACATGCATACTGTTGTTAGTCTCCATATACTGTTTTTGATTTGTTTTTAGCAATAAATTTGTTCATATTTCTTTGGAAATTCTTGGGGATACCCTGGAGATTATTTGGGGTTTATATAAATTTTTATAGATTTTATTTCTTAAGGGATTTTGGGTTTTGCATTTTGAAGTAGAAGAAAAAAATTAATATAAAAGATTTTCTTAAGAACCAAAATTCAAGAAAAAATTATACAACATGGAAATTAGAAATAAAATCATATTTAAAACTCATTTTCATAGTTTGTACATTTTATAAGAAAGGGTTTTTAACAATGGAATTGTTCTTTTCTTAAGACCAGAATTTAAGAAATTGAGAAAAAGATGATATTTTAAATTAAAATATTAATTTCAATAAAAATTTTATTCAATTCAATTTTAAAATTTAATTTTTTTCCTATTTTTAAAAATTTCAGGATGTTACACCCAAAGATCAGAACATCATTGGCACAAAATGGGTTTTTCGAAACATACAAGATGAAAACGGTATGGTGGTAAGAAACAAACTAATATTGATGGCACAAGGTTTTTCTCAAATTGAAGGCTTGGATTTTGGTAAAACCTTTGCACTCGTTGTGGAATATAAGAACCCGGGTACCCTTATGACAGACCCAAGAGGGAGGCCCAGAAGATACTCCCCACGTCAGGCCCCACTGCTGTGCGCAAGGGGGTACATTCTAAAGGAAGTTGAGCTTATATTTAGATATGATAGATACGGTTGTAATCCGAGTCGTTAATAGGGTAGATAAAGATGTAAACTCTATCCTATAACCGACTAGAATCTTGTAACCGATCGGAATCTCTTAATCGATCGGGACTCTGTAAGCCGCTCCCTCCCTACTATATAAGGGTGAGGATAGGTAGCAACAGGGGTACCCAATCATCCAAGCACAAAGCGCCATCTTTTGCCCAGAGCATATAGCGCTTTGAGCACTTCCGATCCGAGAGATCCACATAATTCCAGCACACAGGATTAGGGTATTACCTCCATCGCGGAGGGCCTGAACCTGTATAAATCCCTGTCTTGTGTGACCTTCGAGTTTGAGATCAAGTGCCTACCCCATAAATTCATTGTCGACTATAAAAGTCGATAGTTGGCGCGCCAGGTTGGGGCTACGCTATAATCATTTCCCACAGACTCGATGGCAGCGATCGGCGGAATCACCACCACCTTCATCTCCGGCCAGGCTTTCCGCTTTGGGAGCCTGGACTTCGTCGCAGATACGCGCGGAGAACTTGTCCGCCTAGACTTGAACCAGATCCAATCTGGTAAAGATCAGGCCGACTCATTTTAGGTATGTCACTTTGACTTGGCAGGCAAACTAGTCGGTGTTGCGAGGAATTGCTGCGATCTTCTTGGCGTCTTCGCGATAGAAGAGTAGAAGACCGATCTCCAACGCCAACAAGAAGAACAAGAAGCTGCGGGGGAAGATCATCTCCGTAAGGGTAAGGAGGTGCAGGTGCGATCGCTTCGATCTCGCGGTCGCAATGTCCGCGAGGAGAATCCTGCAATCCAGGTTGGGAGATGAAGCCATCTTCCACACGCCAATGCAGAATGTCGTCGCCTCCAAGACGCTTCTCGACAAACTGGACCCGATGATTGCATCGGATAGCCCGACGGCCCCGATCGTCGCCCAGATCAAGGCCATGGTGACGGCGGCCGCAATTCAGCAAAATCAGGAAAAATCGGTAGGTGAAGCGCACTCACGCTCCCACGCGGCTTTCGGCACGGCCACGAGCCACGCTTGCGCCCCGAGCGCCACCTTCGGCACGGCCACGAGCCACGCCGCACCGGCGCCACCTTCAAGACGACCACGAGCCTCGCCGCTCCCGAGCACCATTTTCGCACGGCCACGAGCCTCGCCGCGCCCGAAGCGCCACCTTCGGCAGACGGCCACGAGCCTCGCCTACGTCCGAAGCGCCACCTTCGCACGGCCACGAGCCTCGCCTGCGTGCCGAACGCCACCTTCGCGACGGCCACGAGCCAACGCCGCCCGAAGCGCCACCTTCGCAGACGGCCACGAGCCACGCCCGCGCCGAAGCGCGCTTTCGCGACGGCCACGAGCCACGCCTGCGCCCGGCGTCGTGCGAAGCAACCTTCGACGAGACCCACGAGCTCACGCGCGCGCCCCGAGCGCCACCTTCGACACTACCACGAGCCACGCCCGTGCCCCGAGCGCCGCCTCGGCTCATCTACAAGCCTACGCTGCGCCACGAGCAAAGATGGCATGATCGTCGACAACATATGCAGATAAAGCGGCTAAGTCGCTTTTACTCAATTATATCATTATAAATAAAATTGTTGACTTTTCGACTTGCTACTTAGTTGACCCACAACTAAGCGAAGAAGTCGGGGCTACCTAATAGTGCGCATGCGCATCTTTTTGAGTTGTATTTTTCTTCTTTGCTTAACGATTGCAAGTGAATCCGAGTGCGATAACTCTGAGTTGTGAAGCTCTGACCCCATGAACGGCGAACTTTAGTCACCTAAAACACGTGCCTGTGAAAAAGAGCCATGAGCCGACTCCCAACACTCGGGGGCTAGACTAGTCGGGCAGAGTGCTTAAACAAAAAGAGTCAAACCACTCGGATGAATTCAAAATCAATAAGGAAAAAGAGTAAAAACTCTAAAATTATATATACACCAATCGAACGTCCCATCCGGAAGTGAATTGTTTTTACATTGCCTATGTTTGGCATATACTTGTTTCAGGGCTACTAAATTTGGATGCGGCGTGTGTGAGCCAACGTTTCAACGGCGACATCAAGAACTCGCGACGAATGAATTTAAAGGGAGCGGTCTTTGAATTTTGCCTTGAGCGGGAAAAGCATTTTGACTTACGCATATCGTTTGGGATCTGATATGTCCCAAGATGAGCCATTGCGGAATTCCAATAAGGGGCTAGGAACCACTCGGAAAGTTTAACGCGTGGAGCTCTATTGAGTCTTTCACGATCTCTTTGCCTTCAACAGGGCACTTGACTGTAAAGGAAAACTAGTCAGGAAGCTGCATCAAGAACTGGAAGCACTCGGCGTGAAGCATGCCTCAGTTAGGCAGCAACCAGGAAGGCGGCAACTCGATCGCCAAGGACTCGGGGGCAACTATGGAATATAAGAACCTGGGTACCCTTATGACAGGCCCAAGAGGGAGGCCCAGAAGATACTCCCCGCGTCAGGCCCCACTGCCGTGCGCAAGGGGGTACATTCTAAAGGAAGTTGAGCTTATATTTTGATATGATAGATACGGTTGTAATCCGAGTCGTAAATAGGGTAGATAAAGATGTAAACTCTATCCTGTAACCGACTAAAATCTTGTAACCGATCGAAATATCTTAACCGATCGGGACTCTGTAAGCCGCCCCCTCCCTACTATATAAGGGTGAGGACAGGTAGCAACAGGGGTACCCAATCATCCAAGCACAAAGCGCCATCTTTTGCCCAGAGCATATAGCGCATTGAGCACTTCTGATCCGAGAGATCCACATAATTCCAGCACACAGGATTAGGGTATTACCTCCATCATTTGAGGGCACGAACTCATATAAATCCTGTCTTGTGTGACCTTCGAGTTTGAGATCAAGCGCCTACCCCATAAATTCATTGCCGACTACAAAAGTCAACACTCGTGACTAGATTAGAAGCCATTCGTATCTTGCTTGCATTTGCATCTTGTTTTGATATTAAATTGTTTCAAATGGATGTGAAGAGTGCTTTTTCTAAATGGAAAAATATCCTAGTTGGTATTTGTAGAACAACTGTCGGGACCCGAATTTGCAAATCCGGACCCTCTGTGTATACCGCACTAGTCTAGGATCACGCTAGTGCACACAGGCTCAACATAGATGCTATCATAGTCATACACAATGAATATAGCATAACTTTAATAATTAATAATGCTGTTGTCTTACATGATTATTGCACACGGGACTTATAAAAGAAATAGCAAATAAGCGGCGGAAAAATAAATAAGCGTAGCACTCCCGATTCACCGCAGCAACCGATGAGGCTCGGACCCTAAGCATTCGCATCCATATAATCCTCCTCCACGAAGGGCGTAGATTATTCCTCTTCTGAAGTTGTTGTTGTTGGGGTGAGTACATAAAGCACTCAACAAGTTGTGCACAGCAATGCAAGTCTAATATTCTATATGCTTGGCTTAATCCAAAGGAATGGCTCATATGGTTATTTTGCGATGAGAGCGGCATTTAACAAGAATCTGATAAATAGATTGAAAAGCGATAGAACAATAATGATAATTAATAGATTCAGCATTTATGAAGTAAACCAAATTTCCAATCCTAAATCAATTTCCACCTCCCATGGCACCTGCCATCCCAACAAGTTTTTGTTTAACAAAAGTCTAACCCTTAAGCTGTAATTCCGAGCATTGCCCAATACCGTGAGCACGGCTATTGAATAGATTGTACACTCTGCAGAGGTTATGCACTTTACCCACACGATACAACCAAACACCACCAAGGCGAGTGATCATAACAAAGCCTTTACAATGCTACACCTAGACCCGATCTTGTCGCTAAGGTTTCAACATCTTTGAAGGGTTAAACCACCACAACAGGCCCCCTCTTGCGCCATGTGAGTTAAACCGTAAACCGGGACTCACTGCTCACCACGACAGATACCAAAATCTAGGGTTCACAAATTATTCACTAAGTTTGTCCCATTCCAGACATGTGGTTGCAAGAGAGACTCAGGTCAAAGGCTTGCAAGGTTAAGTCCTTAAAGTGATTAAGGCAAGACTTCCACATACCCCTACCAATCCTGGCCCACCTTGGCACACTGCCCCTTGCCACTTGCCCCAATCTAAATCATTACCACCCCAGTTGATTACCAGGCACCACGTGCCCCCACATTTCAATCTAGTTGTGTGACCTCCTCGCCACGACAACTTGATAGCACTGTGTGACAACACATGACACACAAATTCTTAAACATTGTTCCATATTCAATTAGTCAAGATTAAGTGACAACATTCGGACACATGTGATGACGTGGCATGGCTAAGTAATCTACGACGGTCTAACTAGTCCCATGTTGATTATTAATATTAACCAACTATAATTCCACATCCTAGGGTGACAATTAGATCATGGCATAAAATTGACAAGGTGTGATTTAATTCAATTAGGCATATCATCTAATTCCCAAATTAATTGAAATCATTTATACACATAAAATATCAGGCATAATTTAAAAGACAAAATAGCAATTTGGTGAAATTGGGTGCAACATGATCAAAGCACAACTTGCCTTGGAGTAGGTGCTGGTCTTGCTCTGAGCTTGGGTCTTGAAGCGATGAATCTTCCTCCGGATCACCGAGCAGTTCAACGTCTACGCGAAACGATGCCAAAATAGCAAATAAACACCAAAACAGAGAGCAAACAAACTTCAAAAATAAAATAAAATTCACCAATAAATAGATCTTGGTTTTACAAATTTTTAGAAATTTGAATCACTCAAATCCGAGTTAAAATGCAAAAGATATAGCCTTTTGAAGTTTGAATAAATACTGAAAATACAGAAAATAGAATTTCCGATTTTCCAAAATTATTTTTCTACTGAAAAAGATTTTTATTGCGCAATGCTGACGTTAGCCCTGGCCCAGACCAATCAGGCGCTGCCACGTTGGCTCGGCGCATGGACCCGGTTCACGGAACCGCCTCTGGTTCACCGTGGACGCGGCCCACGGCGCCTCGCGCCCTACGCCCGCCACGCAGCGACCGGATCGGTGCTGCGGCGCGCCGTCGATGCTCGACACGCGGCACGCATATGGGTGACGATCCGATGACTATCGATCTACTCCAACGTGGCACTATCCTAACCGCTCATCTTAGATCTAACGGTCCATCTTACCGGAGAGGTTCACTGCTGATGAGGATGACGCGGCGCGATCTGGACGGTTCGGCGAAGATCCAACGGCTGTGCGAAGCTCCGAGACACAGCGGCGGGCTTGCACCGGAGCGGAGGACGACGACCACCCGAACGGCGCTTCGGCGCGACTCTGGCGAGAAGAAGCAGCAAACTCGACGAGGCACGACGCGAGGAACTCGGATCTGGAACCCTTGCGACGGACGGCGGCTTGACGACAGCGGAACCCGAAGAAAACCGCGGCGGTGAAGAGCAAACTCCGGCGAGCTCCTGCAAGGCTACAGCGGCGACTCAACGGCGAAGGCTAGCACTGGCGGATGCGCTCTGGGATGGCAATCCTCGGGGTGCGGGCGGCGGCTTTTATAGCCTCGGCATGCGCGCAGGGAAGGAAACACTAAATCACGTGGCGGCGAAGGCAAGCGGCGGCGGATTCGGAAACCGAATCGGAGACGACAACCGAGAGCCGTCCGATCTGCAACGAGCGGCCACGATTAGATCTCGACCGACCCAATCCAGTCCGCACTTTCCAAAATCAACGGATGAGATCCAACCTTTCCAAAAAAACACGATCCGATTTCTTCCACACGATCTTGATCTAACGGCTCGCAGGTGTTAGGGTTTACGATCTCGTCTTTAAATCACACGCGCGTCCTCTGCGATCCAACTACCGACGCGAAAGACCGCGGCGTGGCTTGATGAAGACCACAAGATGAATATCTGACGGTTGGCATCTTGGTGGCGGCGGCAGGGCCGAGCGAGCCGCACAATGGCGGTCACAAGCGCGACACGATCTTGGGCTCGGCCCAGTACTATTCACACCGATTTTTCTAACGCTTTTCGATTTAAAATGATTCCCGAAATTAGATTAATTCATTTAAGGCAATTAAAATATCAGGAAAAATCCAAGAAAATTCTCATAAATACTTTGAAACATTCTGAACTCAAATAAAGTATTTTTGACAAAACTTCATATTATTTTTATCTATATATAATTAGTTTTCACCAAAGGTTCAATATACTTAATTAAAATAAATTCAAATAATTTTTGGAAAATCCAATAAATTCAGAAAATCACCAAAATGCACATAAGTGAAATTATAGGCCAAATTTTGGGATGTTACAAACCTCCCCTTAATGTAATCTCGACCAGAGATTCAAGGTGACTAGGGAATAGGTTTGGAAATTCTATCTTGAGTCCTCTTCACGCTCCCGGGTTGCCTCATTCTCGAATGGTTGCTCCATCGAACTCTGCAAAACGAAGCGACTTGTTCACAGTTCTGCGGTCCATGACATCAAAATTTTCATTGGTTGTTCCTTGTAGGTCAAATCATACGCAACTCAATCTCTTCCATAGGCGTCTGCTCTGCTGGCACCCGAAGACACTTCTTGAGTTGTGACACATGGAGCACATCATGCATGCCTGCCAGCAACTGCGGCAATTCCAACTGATAAGCAACCTCCCCTCGACGGCTCAAAATTTTGAACGGTCCAACGTATCTTGGGGCAAGCTTTCCTTTAGCGTGAAACCTATTAACTCCTTTCAGAGGGGTAACTCTAAGATACACGAAATCGTCGGGTTCGAAACTTAGATCACGACGTCGATTATCAGCGTAACTCTTTTGCCTTGACTGCACGATTTTCAACCTCTCTCTTATCATAGCAACTTGCTCTTCAGCTTCCTTGAGAATATCAGGGCCAAATATCATACGCTCTCCTGTCTCATTCCAATTCGGTGGGAGTACAGCGAGCACGACCATATAAAGCCTCAAATGGCGACATCGCCAACTAGCCTTGTAAACTGTTGTTATAGCTGAACTCTGCATATGGTAAGCATTTGTCCCATGAAGTGGTGTAGGCTAAAGCGCAAGCTCTTAACATATCTTCCAAAATCTGATTTACTCTTTACATCGACCATCGGTCTCACGGATGATATCTTTGTCTTTGAAGTTCAAACGCGTTCCCATGGCTTCATGCAATTTATCCCAAAATCTCGAGGTGAACTGAGTACCTCTGTCTGACACTATTTTCTTAGGCACACCATGCAAACACACGATTCTGGCTATGTATAATTCTGCTAACCGGTCTCCTGAGTAAGTTGTCTTAACCGGGATGAAGTGAGCAACTTTGGTCAATCGATCCACAATGACCCATATAGAATCATACCCATTTTGAGTTCTTGGCAATCCGGTGATGAAATCCATACCGATTTCTTCCCACTTCCATTCTAGGACTTTTAGCGGTTGTAGCAAACTCTTTGGTCTCGGTGTATTGCCTTAACTCTCTGGCATACATCGCACAAGGCAACGTGCTCGGTGACTTCACGCTTCATATTCGGCCACCAAAACCTCTCCTTTAAGTCCTGGTACATCTTAGCGCTTCCTGGATGAATTGAATACTTGGAATCATGAGCCTCTTCGAAAATCAACTGCTTAAGTTCTGGTTTGTTTGGCACACAAATGCGACCCTTGAACCACATGGTACCTTGGTCATCCACGGTAAAGTCCTTTACTAATCCTTCATCCTTTTTAGCCTTGATTCGGTTGATTTTCTCATCATCCTTTTGCCCTTCCCGAATCTGATCTTCAAGCGTCGGCTTTACTTCCAATGCATCTATGAATCCTTCTGGAACCATTTCTAGTTTTAACTTCTGAAACTCTTTACACAACTCTGATTGATCTTCTTGTACCATCATATTTGCAATGTGGCTTTTACGACTCAAGGCATCAGCCACTACATTAGCCTTTCCGGGATGGTATTGGATTCCCATGTTATAATCCTTGATCAGTTCCAACCACCTCCTTTGTCTCATGTTAAGATCTGACTGGGTGAAGATATATTTCAAACTCTTGTGGTCCGTATATATCTCACATCTATTTCCAATGAGATAATGACGCCACAATTTCAAGGCATGCACCACGGCAGCCAATTCCAAGTCATGCGTAGGATAATTTCCTTCATGCGGTCTTAAGCGCCTTGGCGCATATCGACCACTTTACCCTCTTACATCAATCGCATCAAGACCTGTCTTGGCGCACAAGATATATCAAAGTATTACGAACATTAGGCAAAACCAACACTGGGCTGTTGTCAAACGCTTCTTTAATTCCTCAAAACCCTTATCACAATCTGGCGTCCATGAAAATTTCTTTTCCTTTCTCAACAACTGCGTAAGAGGTCTCGCAATCGTCGAAAATCCTTCTATGGATCGGCGATAATATGCTGCCATTCCTAGAAAACTTCGGACTTGAGTGACAGACTTTGGTTGTTCCCAATGCAACACTGCCTCCACTTTGCTTGGGTCGACGGCAACTCCTTCTGTAGTCATAACATGACCGAGAAATTCCACCTTTTCCTTCCAAAGGTCACACTTACTGAATTTAGCATACAGCTGTTGCTCACGCAGCTTTTCCAACACTAGCCTCAGATGATTTGCATGCTCTGCTTCGGTCTTTGAATACACCAAAATATCATCTATGAACACAACAACAAACTTGTCCAAGTATTCCATGAAAATCTTATTCATCAAGTTCATGAAATATGCGGCGCATTGGTCAATCAAAAGACATGACCGTGAACTCATAATGTCCATATCTTGAAGAGAATGCGGTCTTGAACATCTTCTCGTTCGAATCTTTAGTCGATGATATCACGAGCGAAGGTCTATCTTGGAGAAAACTCCAGCTCCTCTCAAGCTGGTCGAGCGGATCATCAATCCTTGGCAATGGATACTTATTCTTAACCGTCACTTCATTAAGTGCACGGTAATCAATACACATTCTAAGGCTTCCATCCTTTTTCCTGACAAACAAAACTGGCGCTCCCCATGGCGACGAACTTGGTCTTATAAAACCTTTCTTTAATAACTCGTCGATCTGTTTCTTCATCTCCACCAACTCATCGGTAGGCATCCGATAAGGTCTTTTGCTATTAGTGCGGTTCGGTGCTAACTCAATAGCGAACTTCGATATCACGATGCAGCGGCATTCGGCAGATCTTCTGGAAATACGTCTGGATATTCCCTGACTACTGGCACATCCTCTATGACGACGGTTCTCATGCTATTAACCATTAATTGACCACCACGAACTGTTGTCGCTTGAAATTTCACTTTCTCTCCTCCAGGGCTCTCAATGGATACAACCCTTCGACCACAACCCAAAACTGTCTTATGCTTGGTTAACCAGTCCATTCCAAGAATGACATCTAAAGCTTGGGCATCTAGAATAATCAAGTTCGCTAGGAACTCTACCCCATTAATTATTAGCTTCACCCCCAAACACCCAAGGTTAGATCTTAACTCAGATTCTGGGGCTTGGACTAGCATCACACACTTAAGATTTTTCATGCTCAAACCATTTTCAGATGCAAAAGCTCGAGAGACAAAGGAATGCGAAGCTCCTGAATCAAATAATACTGTTGCAGGTACTGAGTTTACCAAAAACTTACCCAGTACGACGTCTGATGCTTCCTGGCTCCATCGGCGGTGATGTGGTTGACTCTGCCTTGAATAGTAGCTTGAGGCGTCGCTCTTGCCTGTCCAGCTCCTCGATTCGCTCCCATCATCGGTGCCTTAGCAGTTGTCGTTCCAAGATTGAAACGCACTGGCGTGATACCTCCTTTCTGGGGACATCTATTAGCATAATGCCCCAGCTCATTGCAACTGTAGCACCTTCTGGCGGCTGACTGCTGCATTCCTCCTTGAGCATTGTTACCTTGTGCCGGCGTCTGATAACTTTGTCCTGGTGGTCGCGGCGCAGGTGTTGCTGGTTTGTTAACAGCTTGCAGTTGGAACCTAGCAAACTGTTGCGGTGTCATCCTCATTCGCAGGTGGTTAGGGCGTCCACCTAGGTTAGTCATCAAGCGCTTGCGATTTCCCCCAAGCTCCTTGCGCTTATCCTCCAGAATCAAAGCCTTGTTTACCAATTCTTGGAAATCTGGAAAAGTGTGGGTAATCAGCCCCACTTGCAGCCCTGAGTTTAGTCCTTTCATGAAGCGGGACTGCCTGGCCTTGTCCGTCGCTAGGTCCTCAGAAGCATAGCGAGCTAACTGCGTGAATTTGTTCAAGTAATCGGCCACCGGTTGGCCTCCTTGCTTAAGCGCCCTGAACTCTTCCTTTTTCAGGTCCATCATCCCTTCCGGTACATGGTACTAGCGGAAGGCCGTTGCAAACTCTTCCCATGTGATTTCCATGGGTGCTTCATGAGCAGCACAATAGTTCTCCCACCATTCTGCAGCTGTTCCCTCTAGCTGATGGGATGTGTAAAGAACCTTCTCATGGCCTTCACATTGAGTGATGTACAATTTCCTCTCAATGGTTCTCAGCCAATCATCCGCTTCCAAGGGATTGACATTTCCTGAGAATGTTGGCGGTCGGGTCCTCATGAAGTCCGACAACTTGGAGTAAGGACGAGGCCCGCCATTGTTGTTCTGAGCAGCGGGGTTGTTGACTGCAGCCATATTGGTCATCTGCTGCATCATAGTCTGCATCAACTAAGTTTGCGCAGCGAGAAAAGCTCCCAAGTTACGCATATCCTTTGGCGGTGCTTGCTGCGGTGGTGCTCCTTCATTGGGATTGTTGCCTGAGCGCAGACCACTTCTGAAGCCCCATTGTTCTTTGTGAGTGTTCACCATCCGCTTGATTGCTTCTTGGGTTAGGAAAGATAGATGTAGCATAGATAAGATGCAAGAATTTCTAAGGCGGGGGAAACAGGTTAAACCCAACTTAAATAATCTTTATTGATACTTAGTATGGCTGCTTACAATGCCTAAGGGCTTTGCAACGCATACTGCACACTCAGCAAACAATTAAGAACCAAACTAAACATACAACCTTAACGTCTACTAAAAGGTAAAGACTAACTTAGAGACGCGACTCAACACTCGAGTCTCGACACAACTCTAAAATCGACTCTCACTCATCCAGCCACCCTGGTTGAGACTGATCCAGCGCGTGCACCGGTGGGTAGGCTGGCATGGGTGCGAACCTATCCTGGTGACCCTCTGCTGCCTCCTCAGGCTCCCACTCACGCTCCTCTGGGCTTCCTCTTCTTCTTCTTCTTCGGCGACTCCATCTGGCCCCTGGACGACCTGGTCCGCTAGCTCCTCGGCCACTTGCAAGGCCTCCTCCAGCTCGTCGATGACTCTGGCTGCTGCGTCACGGGTTTTCTGAAGCTCTCGCTCGGACACCCTCAGTGTCTCGACTTGTCTCCAACTCTGGCGGTGTCCCTCGGGTGCTCCTCTGGCGATGGCGAACTTCGGCAAGGTGTCTGCGATAGCACACTCCCCCACCACGATCCGTCGACGCTGGCATGCTCGCACTGTCGGGTGAAGCCGAAACACGGTGTCGCGAAGCTCGTAGGCGTAGTCATGGCAGATCCGTCGTAAAGCAAGTCTGGCAACCTCCTGAATTCCCGCCTCGTACGTGAACCTCCGGGTGGTGATGTGGATCGGTCTGGTGGTCTCGTCGCACTCTCGAGCGAAGATGGTCAGCTTGCAGAAGAACCCCCGATGCATACCGTTGACGTTCCAGTTGCTTTCTCGGTAGAGCGGACGATCGAAGCCTCCAATTACTTGAAGAACTCTCCACAGCTCCATGGCATAGCCACCCTGTCTTGACTCGAAGGACTGGAAGATCGGCATCTATTCAAAACAAAATTTTGAATAAGATCTCCACTCGAAACGGCAACGAAAAGAAGGTAATTTAGGAAGGATGAGAGTAGAGGGATGAGATAAGCCAAGAGTTTCTTATTAGTCAATTTTACCTTTTTCTTTAGAAAATAATTTTGGACACTCCTAAGAGATACCAACTACCTAGGGCCAAGACCTATAGTCAGTATGGCTCTGATACCACCTCTGTCGGGACCCGAATTTACAAATCCGGACCCTCTGTGTATACCGCACTAGTCCAGGATCACGCTAGTGCACACAGGCTCAACATAGATGCTATCATAGTCATACACAGCGGAATACAGCATAACTTTAATAATTAATAGTAACTATTGTCTTACATGATTATTGCCACACAGGGCTTATAAAAGAAATAGCAAATAAGCAGCAGCGGAAAAATAAATAAGCGTAGCAGACTCCCGATTCACATGAGTAAGCGATGAGGCTCGGACCCTAAGCATTCGCATCCATATAATCCTCCTCCACGAAGGCGTAGATTCTTCCTCTTACGAAGTTGTTGTTATTGGGGTGAGTACATAAAGCACTCAACAAGTTGTGCAATGACAATGCAAGTCTAATATTCTATATGCTTGGCTTAATCCAAAGGAATGGCTAATATGGTTATTTTGCGAGAGAGAGGCATTTAACAAGAATACAATAAATAGATTGAAAAGCGATAAAACAATAATGATAATTAATAGATTCAACATTTATGAAGTAAACCAAATTTCCAATCCTAAATCAATTTCCACCTCCCATGGCACCTGCCATCCCAACAAGTTTTGTTTAACAAAAGTCTAACCCTTAAGCTGTAATTCCGAGCATTGCCCAATACAGTGAGCACGGCTATTGAATAGATTGTACACTCTGCAGAGGTTATGCACTTTACCCACACGATACAACCAAACACCACCAAGGCGAGTGATCATAACAAAGCCTTTACAATGCTACACCTAGACCCAGTACTGTTCGCTAAGGTTTCAACACTGAAGGGTTAAACCACCACAACAGGCCCCCTCTTGCGCCATGTGAGTTAAACCAGTAAACCGGGACTCACTGTTCACCACGACAATACCAAAATCTAGGCTTCACAAATTATTCAGCTAGGCTGTCCCATTCCAGACATGTGGTTGCAAGAGAGACTCAGGTCAAAGGCTTGCAAGGTTAAGTCCTTAAAGTGATTAAGGCAAGACTTCCACATACCCCTACCAATCCTGGCCCACCTTGGCACACTGCCCCTTGCCACTTGCCCCAATCTAAATCATTACCACCCGGTTGATTACCAGCACCACGTGCCCCCACATTTCAATCTAGTTGTGTGACCTCCTCGCCACGACAACTTGATAGCTTGTGTGACAACACATGACACACAAATTCTTAAACATTGTTCCATATTCAATTAGTCAAGATTAAGTGACAACATTCGGACACATGTGATGACGTGGCATGGCTAAGTAATCTACGACGGTCTAACTAGTCCCATGTTGATTATTAATATTAACCAACTATAATTCCACATCCTAGGGTGACAATTAGATCATGGCATAAAATTGACAAGGTGTGATTTAATTCAATTAGGCATATCATCTAATTCCCAAATTAATTGAAATCATTTATACACATAAAATATCATGCATAATTTAAAAGACAAAATAGCAATTTGGTGAAATTGGGTGCAACATGATCAAAGCACAACTTGCCTTGGAGTAGGTGCTGGTCTTGCTCTGAGCTTGGGTCTTGAAGCGATGAATCTTCCTCCGGATCACCGAGCAGTTCAACGTCTACGCGAAACGATGCCAAAATAGCAAACAAACACCAAAACAGAGAGCAAACAAAATCAAAAAATAAAATAAAATTCACCAATAAATAGATCTTTGTTTTACAAATTTTTAGAAATTTGAATCACTCAAATCCGAGTTAAAATGCAAAAGATATAGCCTTTTGAAGTTTGAATAAATACTGAAAATACAGAAAATAGAATTTCTGATTTTCCAGAATTATTTTTCTATTGAAAAAGATTTTTATTGCGCAATCTTGGCGTCACAGCTGGCGCCTGACCAATCAGCGCCCCACGTCGGCTCGGCGCATGGACCCGGTCCACGGAACCGCCTCAGTTCACCGTGGGCGCGCCCCTGGCGCCTCGCGCCCGCGCCCGACGCTGGCGGCCGGATCAGGCTGCGACGCCGCCCGTGCCGATGCTCGACACGCGGCACGCATCCGGGTGACGATCCGATGACTATCGATCTACTCCAACGTGGCACTATCTTAACCGCTCATCTTAGATCTAACGGTCCATCTTACCGGAGAGGTTCACTGCTGATGAGGATGACACGGTGCGATCTGGACGGTTCGGCGAAGATCCAACGGCTGTGCGAAGCTCCGAGACACAGCGGCGGGCTTGCACCGGAGCGGAGGACGACGACCACCCGAACGGTGCTTCGGTGCGACCCCGGCGAGAAGAAGCAGCAGACTCGATGCGGCACGACGCAAGGAACTCGGATCTGGAACCCTTGCGACGGACGGCGGCTTGATGACAGCGGAACCCGAAGAAAACCGCGACGGCGAAGAGCAAACTCCGGCGAGCTCTGCAAGGCTACGATGGCGACTCAGCGGCGAAGGCTAGCATGGCGGATGCGCTGCGGGATGGCAATCCTCGAAGTGCGGGCGGCGGCTTTTATAGCCTCGGCATGCACGCAGGGAAGGAAACACTAAATCACGCAGCGGTGAAGGCAAGCGGCGGCGGATTTGAAACCGAATCGGAGGCGACAACCGAGAGCCGTCCGATCCGCAACGAGCGGCCACGATTAGATCTCGGCGATCAATCCAATCGCACTTTCCAAAATCAGCGAATGAGATCCAACCTTTCCAAAAAAACACGATCCGATTTCTTCCACGATCTTGATCCAGCGGCTCGCGGTGTTAGGGTTTCGATCTCGTCTTTAAATCACGCGTCCCTCTGCGATCCAACTACCGAAGCGAAGACACCGCGACGTGGCTTGATGAAGACCACAAGATGAAGATCGGCGGTTGGCGTCTTATTGGCGACACGGTGAGTAGGTCGCTGACAATGCGAGTGCAAGACGCACACAATCTTGGGCTCGGCCCGAAGATCATTCACGCCGATTTTCTAACGCTTTTCGATTTAAAATAATTCCCGAAATTAGATTAATTCATTTAAGGCAATTAAAATATGAGGAAAAATCCAAGAAAATTCTCATAAATACTTTGAAACATTCTGAACTCAAATAAAATATTTTTGACAAAACTTCATATTATTTTTATCTATATATAATTAGTTTTCACCAAAGGTTCAATATACTTAATTAAAATAAATTCAAATAATTTCTGGAAAATCCAATAAATTCAGAAAATCACCAAAATGCACATAAGTGAAATTATAGGCCAAATTTTGGGACGTTACAACAACCTCCTGGTTTTGAAAATCCTAAAAATCCCAACCATGTGTATAAGCTCTCTAAGACGCTGTATGGACTCAAATAAGTTCCTAAAGCATGGTATGAGCATCTTTGGGACTTTCTACTCTCAAAAGGATTTAAAATTAGGAAGGTTGATACAACATTCTTCATTAAAATAATTGATGAAGAATTCTTTGTATGTCAAATTTATGTTGATGATATTATATTTAATTCTACTAACCAAGTTTTTTTGCAAAGAATTAGGCGATATGATGTCTAGGGAATTTGAGATGTCCATGATCGATGAATTGAGCTATTTTCTTGGACTTCAAGTCAAGCAACTGAAGGATGGGACCTTCATAAGCCAAACAAAGTATGTGAAGGATCTAATCAAAAGATTTGGCATGGAGGATGCAAAACCCATTAAGACTTCTATAGCTTCCAATGGGCATCTTGATCTAAATGAGGGAAGTAAACCGGTAGACTTAAAGCTTTATCATTCCATGATTGGTAGTTTGCTTTATCTTACGATATTTAGGCCCGACATCATGTTTAGTGTTGCATGTGTGCACGCTTTCAAGCTTCTCCAAAAGATTGCCATTTAGTGGCCGTCAAGAGAATTCAAAGATATTTAAAGCATTCCTCAAATATAGGCTTGTGGTATCCCAAGGGTGCTAAATTTGATTTAGTTGGATATTCGAACTCCGATTATGTTGATTGCAAAGTGGATAGAAAAAGTACCTCGAAAAGTTGCTAATTTCTTGGTAGGCCCCTAGTTTCATGGTTCTCCAAGAAACAAAACTCCGTAGCTTTGTCCACCGCCAAAGCCGAATATATATCTGTTGGTAGTTGTTGTGCTCAATTATTGTGCATGAGGCAAACCTTGATGGGTTATGGAATTAACTTTAAAAGTGTGCCTCTCTTGTGTGATAATGAAAGTTCCATAAAAATAGCCAACAACCCGGTCCAACATTCGAGAACCAAACATATAGATATCCACATCACTTCTTAAGGGATCATGTAAGCAAAGGTGATATAGTCATTAGGCATATAAGAATCGAAGATCAATTAGCGGATATCCTCACCAAGCCTCTAGATGAAAGCCGTTTTTATAAATTGAGGAATGAACTAAATATCATAGATATCTCAAATGTTGCTTGAATATTTGCATCATGATTGGTCTTTCATTTGGTGTTATTTGCTCTTTGGTTGATTCTTGAATATTATGTTGGGCAACACGTTAAGAGGGAGTATTATACAATCTACATGTATACTACTTCCCTAAAATGTGAAAATATCAAATAAGTGCTACTATTGTTTCAAAAGAAAGCTTATAGACTAAACTAAGTCAAATTATTTCAAAAAATATGATATCTTGAAGCTTTTACAAAATTCTTATTGAAAACCCTTCTCCTTCAAAATACACTTATGTAAATCTCATCTAATAGATATTCTTGTTACATCATACTCTAAGGGCCTGTTTGTTTTAGCTTTGAATTCTCTAAAATCTGATTCTGGATTGTGGTTGTAGAGAAGCTGATTCTCCAAAAGCTGAAATCCAAAAGCACATATGAAGTGGATTGTGGATTGTAGTGTAGTAACTTGTGGCTAACCTAAGGACTCGAGTTGGACTGATGGTAGGGTGCTCGACCCGGCAACATCCCTACTCAATACTTAATGCTTCCCAATCTACTCCAATCGTTCGACCACAAGCTGGCGAGGTATTACTCGACCAAGCCAGAGCTTGGAAGTAATCGACCAAACGCTTGAACGGACCCTCTGCTGAACAGAGTTCGGGGGCTACTATCGAATATCTAAACATGGGGTATGTGTACATGCAGGATACGTGAAGGATATGTTCTAACGACATATAGAAACTCCGGATATCATAGGCCCAATTCTGTAGGATAAGATATACGCGGAGAGGATAATTCCATATTAGGAAGGACTCGAACACTTTTCCGTTATGAGGAAACCGACTCGAGTACGCCTAGTATCCAGGGAAGTTTGGATATGCTGCGAAGATCAAGCGACGGTGGACTCCTCATCAGCTACGTCTGGCATCCCAAATCGACTATAACTCAACTTGAGGTAGGGCTACCCCGACTATATAAGGCCGGGGGTAGGTATCCTCAGGGGAGGAGAAGAAGACTTTTAGAGAGAGATTTAGAAGATGCAGAGCAACAAGGAGCCAACGAACCATGCTTCTTCAATCTCCAGTCATAGTTTATCCATTGCCTAGATCCAATCTTCATTGTAACTAGAGCTAGACAATTTGCTCTGTACTTGATACACCAATACATACATCATCCGCATAGGACGTAGGGTGTTATCCCATCTAGGGGCCTGAACTTGTATACATCGTGTGTCGCTGTCTTTATGCTTGACTTTGCTAAATCGAAGGTACCCGTAATCATAAGTTTATTATCGAGATATAACCTTCAACACTTTCAAACCTAGTTAAAGTATTTAAAAATGTCATATGTTGCTTTTTGCTATCACAAACATATTAAGCCTTCTTTTGATAATATCCATGCTTGCATTAATTCTATTATGGGGGTTGAGCCAGTGGCACACATAGAATGAAAATACAAGGGTTGCTTATGGGCATGTCCCTCATTAAGCCGGCTGGTGTTGCGCTATGGAGAGCACTAAAAAATGGCCGACGATCCTAGAATGAGTACTAAGGGCACTGAGGCCAGAGCCGATGTGATAGCTCTAGTGTGCCCGCATGGTGCATCTGCCACTTGGTCAAGCACTCTTTGCACGTGTGTCCACGCCTTCTAGGATTGAGTGGTCATATCTCGCACCCAAGGCCAAGTGAAAACATACCCTCTGGGGCCATGCGGACAGATCCTCACCCTCTGGGGGAGAGTTAAAATATACTCACCCTCCAAGGCTGAGTGATCGTATACCCACCCTCTTCTCACCCTCCAGGGTTAACCTAACGTGAACTTCTCCTCAGTCGCTAGGGTTGAGTGGGCACACACAAGTGCTTTCAAAGCCATGCCTCAAGTGTTAAGTTTTTTGGATGGGACAAGGAGATGTCCTAGCCTCTCCCCATCCACCAAGCACTCCCAAGCCCTGTCTCAAGCACTAAGTCTTTTCCGATTACAGGCGGCGATGTCCTGGCCTCTCTCCATACACCAAGCACTCTTGAACCACATCTCGACCACTAAGGTTTTCCGATTGGAGAAGACGATGTTCTGGCCTCCCAAAGACAAGAAGAGCTCTTGACGCCCACCTCGAGCACTATGTTTTTTGGATGGGAGATGGCAACGTCCCGGTCTCCCCTATCCACCAAGCGCTTTTGAGCCTTGTCTTGAGTGCTAAGTTTTTTTATTGGACACAGGGTAACAACGTACCCCCTCAACAAGAACCAGCCAACAAACGAGAAAAATCCTTTCATTAAAAGGTCATAGGCCAACCAATGAGCAACACCCAAATTTCCTCCCAACATTGAAAAAACAACAACAAATGATAACCAAATTAGGATCTTGCATAGATGGCCAAACCTTAGTTAATTGAGTGCTCCTCGCCTTGCAGTCAATGACAGGATGAGTCAAGCACCACACACCTTAGTGCACCACTACTCATATTGCACCATATGACTTATTAATCACTCCTTGCTCCGTAAACTGCACCTCGGCTTGTTGATCACCATGTGCCATGCTTAGTTGATCACCCCTTGCTTTGTATGCCATGCCTCAACAAGTAGAGTACCCAACACTCACAAAAGTCCTTCGTGTCACTTAGTCCTTGGGCTCCACCTACAAACACTTTGGTGCACACCCAATTGTACCATGATCGACCCCTTGCTGAGTCAAATCAATACGTGCTTCGATGTACACATCCTTTCCTCATGGGTGACATGTCAGCCTAGAGAACTTTGGGCCCCAATGCACCCCATCTCTAGTCACCAGGTCAGTTTGCCTAGCGAGGGACAGGAATCCTCGATGGCTTTGCCTTTGCATGGTACAACTCCATATCAATAGCATTCCCTCAACTGAACACAGCTTGGTTCTATTGGTGTCTCCTCAACTAAGCGCTCCCTCTTTAATTGGTGGCTCTACCTCGGGGTGCGCCAACATGTTGCCTTGGCATGGTGTGATCAGCCTCGAGGCATTCCTTCAATCAAACATAGCTCTGTGTCGAGGGCCTCTCACTTCATAGGAAACATTAGTGAGCCAAGCACATGGCACCCCCGCGTGTGCCTCCCCACTATGTGTGCTTTGACTAGATGAGTCAAGCTGAGAGCGCCCTAGCACATATCCCCTTACCTTCAGGGCCAAGCCTCGCGGGTTGGCCCTGAGCACACACCAGCCTTGCACATCTCAACACAACGGCTTATATCGATTGATCACATCTCAATGTGTCATCCAATTAAGTGTCACCACCGAGCTCTATATATTGACACGTACATGCCTATTGTAGATAGTCCCATGCTTGAAAGCCCAATCGTACCTCAAACAGGTGGTCAATCCATGCCCATCTCAACAAGTTCACACACAATGACCCATTCACCTTAGATCTCCACTCATCTTGGACCAACAAGTCGGCCACGCTCATTGCTACATGTTCATGTAAGTCAACTTGCGCACCTCAGGGTCATGCTGCTCCTCGATGGCTATGCCCTGGCGACATTTAGATGAGTCGAGCTCGGCACTCCTATGTATACCTACATATCCCAAAGGCCATGAATCAAGCACTCCTCATTTCACAAGGCACTTCCTTGGGCTAGGTTCGATCTGCGTGCCTCCATGTAACCTCAGCATACAAGGGGTCAATGCGTGACTACATAGTTGTCCATGACCCCACGTCCTTTCGTGCGACGGTGAACTCTCCAATATGACCCAAAATCGGCCTAGCAGAGTAGTGCTCCTTCAACGAAAACTGGGGAACCCACTTTGGTGATGTGTGTACAACCTGACAACTAGGATTCACTCAAGGACTAAGGTATATTAACATGTGTTAGAGTGTGTTGCAGGTTACCCGCGGGATCATTGACCCGATGCTATGTGCTGAACCCTTTTACAAGTCAGTGCATGGCCTGGGCAGATGATTGATGACCACCCGGATTGGTGAGGGGCTACTATTGGGGAGGGTCCCCACACTGCCTCAAGCTAACGAAAACTTCGTCAAGGCAAGGCATGCTGAAGAGTGCCATGACAACATCAGCAAGGCACAACACATCGGGTGTTCCACCCCTGGTGAGGTCCACGAACCAAGCTCAGCTATGCATGACACATTAGGGGATCCACCCTAGAAGAGGTCCAAGCATCAACCTCAATGAGGAATAACACATTAGGAGATCCACCGTGAATGAGGTATGGGGACCAACCCAGATGAGGTCCAAGGACCAACCTCAGCAAGCCATGGACATTGGGGAATCCAGCCTGGACAAGGTTCGGGACCAACCTCGATGTGGCATGACACATTGGAGGATCCACACTAGACGAGATCAAGGGACCAACCCCAGATGAGATCTGAGGACCAACTTCGACGGGATATGACACATCGTGGGATCCACCCCTAACGAGGTTCGAGTATCAACCTCGGCGAGGCATGACACATCACAAGATACGCCCCGGATGAGGTCCAAGGACCAACCTCGGTGAGGCATGAAATATCAGGGGATACACTCTGGACGAGGTCTAAGGACTAACCTCGTCATATGACACATCAAGGGATCCACCTTGGACAAGGTTTGGGGACCAACCTCAGATCCAAGGACCAACCTTAGTGGAGCATGACACATTAGGGGATCCACCTCGGATGAGGTACAGGAACCAACCCCAAATGAGGTTTGAGGACCAACCTCGATGAGGCATGAAGCATCGAGGGATCCATCCCCAATGAGGTCCGAGGACCAACCCCGAACAAGGTTTGAGTACTAACCTTGGTCAGGCATGACACATCGGGGGGAATCCACCCCAAACAAGGTCCAAGGACCAACCTTGGCAAGCCATGGCTCGTATGACAGTCCACTCCAGATGAAGTCTAGGGTTGCCACAAATCGAGGTCACATCAACACTAGCATAGAAGGAAGGACAACAATGTCTTGGATCTCGAACATGGTAGACTTGCTTGATACAATGGATGAAGGTACCCCTCAGTTTAAGCTAAGATCTGAGGGGGAAAATGTAACTTCGGGCGCTTTTCCTATGCCCTCTATAAAATAGGAACCCTTGTAAATGTTGAGGAGGAGGCCACTTATAACACTTACCACATATGCAATACATTTGTACGGTCTCTTGTGCATAATTCTCATTGAGTCTTCCCCTTGCATCCTGGGTGGTCAATGCATCGGACTGGGAGTATCTACAAGTTTATTGTCCGATCTCGTATCAATGACAAAGTCATTATACAATTTTTAGGTACATATATCTCATTTCTTCACATCATACTCTACTTGAATATTCACCTATATTCTCAGCGAAAAAATAATTCTATCTAGAACCCCTCTCTTTCGTAACATTTTTAAGATAGGAACACTAAAACTATGCCATGAATGAAGGGTAATAAAGTATATTTTTTTCTTGCTCCTTAATTCGTATGAATAAAACTGAAATGGCTTATACTTGAATGCATGCTACCCATGATCCTCAATGAACACCAATCCAGATCGTACAGATAGGCTAGTGGACTAGCCGTAGAAGTAAGGGCACTCATTTTCACCCACCTGATTTGATCCCTAGAATCGATTCGGTGCGTCATATTTATTTAGAGTATACATATACGTGTGTATTTAGTAGAAAAGCACCTCGCTCCCTGAGACTGTGCATCAGTCTCCATAAAAAATTGTAACAAATTTGTAACCAGTGTGTAGTGAACACCCGCATATATATATATGTGTAGGATGAGTAGACTCTCACGGAAAAAACCCCTAGCTTGTCGTCGCCACCTTCTAGAGGTGGGCACTGGGCTAGGCTTTTTTGGGCCAGCCCATGGTACGGCAAGCATAGTACCGCACGGCACTGTTCCGTTTGGGCCAGGCCTGGCCTCGTGACTAGGCATGACGGGCGGCACGGCACGTATCCATACGCCATGCTTGGGCTAGCACGACATGTTTTGGCCCGTGGTAGTGCACATAGCCCGCGATCAGGCACGCAGTAGTGCACGATCGGGAACACGGAGGAGGCGGCTGGAGCAGAGGAGGCTGCCAGAGGTAGAGGCTGGGGAGATGAAGGGGGAGGCTTGGGAGGGGCAGGTTGGGGCAGAGGGTGAGGTGGTCAGGGCAAGGGAGGCTGAGGCGGAGGGGGAGGGGGAGGGAGACAGCTGGGACAGGGGAGGCCGGGGTGGAAAGGAAGGTGGATGTGGTTGGTGCTGAGGGGGAGGACGAGGTGGATGGGGCGGTCGGGGTAGGCTTGGCTAGGAAGAAAAATGGGAAAAGAAAGGGAAGAAGGAAAGAGAAGAAGGAAAGAAAAAGGGAAGGAAAAGAAAGAAGAAGGGAAAGAAAAGAAAAGGAAAGAGAGGAGGAAAAGAAAATAAAAGAAAAGAAAAGAGCAAATAGGGAAGAATCCAATTTTTGTTCGCGTGCGGTCAAGAAGTTGCCCATGGTGAATTTATATGTTCTCGGCGCTCATAGTTGAGAGAGCAAGAGATATTGAGAGAGAGAGTGGCAGGCGAGAGAGAGCTAGGAGAGATTGAGAGAGACTAGCGAGAGAGAGAGAGCTGAGAGATTGAGAGAGAAAGAGATAGCGACTGGTGAGAGAGAGCTAAGAGAGATTGAGAGAGGGACTTAATCTGCAGTTACCAAAGGACCGCGTGTCTCTTGCGTTGAGGGAGCAACGGGCCAGAGAGAGAACTGAGAGAGATTGAGATAGACAGGTGAGAGAAAGGAAGAGAAATGAGAGAGATTGAGAGAGACGAGCGAGAGAGAGCAGCTTCTTGCAAGGTACAAGTCTTTGTACTAAGAAACATCGTGTACTCACGCAAGCACTATAAAGTTTTTTCTATAAGGCCTATACTCATGTTCATAACGAGGCAGTAACTCTGCATATGTAATGAATAAAATTTAGATCTTTTTTCCCTAATATTTGTGTCTAGTGCCTCAGCTCCGTGCGTATCCGACTTCTTTTCTCTCGTCGCAATAGTGCAAATGTGCCAGACCTAGGCTAGTATAGCACGAATTGCAAGGCTCACTAAAGGCGAGCCGACCTGGTACGGCACGGTGAATTTAGTTATATGAATTTCTAATCATTGGGGCTAGCTTGGTTGACATTGGTCTATAGTCTACCACCTCCTAGTGGTTGCCGATCGAGGCCCTACGGCCACTCCACTGATCCCACCGCTGGCTATTGTGTCATCATCCAACCCAATCTTTTCTACCATTTGTAAAACTCCCGCGACCATTGCCATCACTAACCGTAGTTACAGGTTTTACGTGTTGTTCTGAGCTGCCAAAGCACTTGGATTCTGCTGCATTAATCAAATCAAGTGTGATCATATGTCGATGGATCGCTACATTACCTTTCGGTGAGCCAAGCACGCGACAATTACCGGGCTGACTACGACATCACCGTTTCATCATCTATTCCTCACTTTTAGAAAAGAAGCAAATAACTATGTTTTTCCCAAATTGAGGAGCACTAGAGATGAGCTCTCGTAAGCGCCGACGTTTCCCAACCCAAAGCAGGAACGAAGGCAAGTGCAATTTTCGTATAGATATAATATATACTGCCAAATTCCCGTATTATAAATAGGCTAATTTGTAGCTTCTAGAAACTCAAAACTTCTAACATGCAGTGTTATTAAATCTAACAAATGTAAAGTTAGTGGGAGTCATACTCTTATCTCCAGCCAAACAATTGAGATGCCGCACTAATTGGCCACTATAGTTTTGGACACTATATGGACGGTTATCTAAATAACATGTTATATATATACACACACAAACGGTCACACAACAACTGGTTTTATGCCACATCCAATGGAAGTGCCGTAAGTATAGTGAACTATAGTTCTGTGAAAAACATTTATAAACCATGGAATTCATCACCTCTATCTAACTTTTATACGAACAAAGAAAAAAAAAGTGATTTAATTTTGCTGTAGGCGACGCTCTCTAAAAAGGGATTGATTTTTTTTTTCTTTTCTTTTTTTTGGGCCATAGACGACGCCCTGTAAACCACAGCAAACTAAACGTTCAGAAGCCTTCTCTTTTCTAGCTCTCTCATAAACATTTTTTGCAAATCAAGTCCCCCCTTCTTGAATAGATATGCAACAATGGCCTCCACGTCAACCGTGGAAGAAGCGGTCACCTGCAGCATTAGAGGAGTTCGTAACTTTTCGGGAAACTGCCTAGCATGGGGAGCTCGGTAGGGATGCTACCGAGCATGGGGAGCTCAGTACGGTCTGCTATCGAGCATTGCAAGCTCGGTTAGAGGCTCCTTCTGAGCTAGGGGAGCGACAAGGAGGTGGGCACGGAAACCTACCGAGCTCTTCCGACGTGGCAAGTGACAAATGTGATATATCGTACCTTTTACAGTAGGAGAGGTGGCTAATTTTTTAATTTTTTTGAAAGGAGACCAGATTGAAAAAAAAAATAGGGGAAAGATAGAAAAGCTCAATCTTCAAATGATCAACCTCCGGCTCTGCCGGCTCGGTACTTCGCATGAGATCAGGTGTAACTTTCCATGAACGTGCACATTATAAAAAGCATCATGTTTCCACTGCATGCATCTATCCTCTTTACGATTGGTTACGCAGGATAGGAGTACCTTAGTTAAGGTCTACTTGGAATCTTGTTAATTATTGTTAACTAAAAGAATCTTTACAGATTCTAGCGAAATATTTATGTTGCGACTCTACAATAGGTTATTATTTAGTTAAATATATCAATAATAGTAAAAATAAAAGCTGCATATTAGAGGATAATTCATTTGGACTGGTGGTGGCTTCTAAATCAGAGCTTTCTTTAACTGTACTTTTAGCAATACAATCTACATGAAAGTATTCTTTTCAAGTCCTTAAAGCAAAATCTTACTATCTTTACTACTTAAAAAAAAGTAGTGATAGTTGGTGCGTTATTCATTCCCTTCCCCTTCTCACCGAGACTCCGCGCCAACATGTAGACCTTGTCTCTTGCACACACATCCTACCTTAAAAAATCAGAGAAGAAATCGAACCAAACAAACCCAACAAACCACCTAACAAACTCTTAACAAATCCAACAAACTCAATCTTATTGAAAACTCAATCCACGCCTCTTTCTTCCTAACAAACTCATCTTAGGGTATAAAAAGAAATAATTTTTCTTTAAACAACCACATCAAAGCATGTTTCTTCAACTTTTCTTTAAACAACGTCGCCGCACTGCCGGCCACTATCAGTGAGGAAGAGCGAGAGGGAAAGAAAGGAGGCCTATCCTGGGTCGCCACGGGTGCTGCTGTCGCATTCGACCTCCCCAGCTACTAACTCGTGGTACCACCTACCGCCAGCCGCCATTAGTGGAGAAGAGCGAGAGGGAGATCTAACTCCCACTGGACTTAGCGGATCGGCCAACGCACTAGGGCGTGTTAGTGATGGTGCTTGCGGGTGGCAATAGCGCAGGAGAGTGAGGGGGATCGGCGAGGGTGGGTCGCCGGCAGTCACCATTGGTGTAGAAGAGTGAGAGGGAAAGAGAGTAGCCCGTCTCCGATCGCTGCCTCGCATTTCACTACTGCGGATCGGGCATGCACAAGCGGTTAGAAACCGCTTTCAGAAGCGGTTTTAGAACCGCTTGTAAGCAACCGCGAGTGATACCTCGTCGGGTATCTGGCGATTCCCGAACGCTTGTGGTTCGACACTTCACAAGCGGTTAGTATTACCAACCGCTTGTGGAGAGGTTCTCTCAAAAGCGGTTGGTCTTACGAACCTCTTGTGGAGAGGCTCTCTCCTGGCGGTTGGAGTTACCAACCGCTTGTGAAGAGTCCGACGACATAAGCGTTTTGATTATATTCAATATAGAATATGTTTTGAGAGGGTTTTGATATAGATTTTGACAATTAAAATAAATAGAACTACATGAGTTTTTTTGACATAATTAAATATATATTATTCATGCGTACTCATTCAGATAATTACAGGTTCATTTACAGAAAAATACAAACTTAATAGACTAAAAAATGAACAAGTTGATGAACACATGAAATAATAAGCCACTTTTACAAGCTTCAAAGAATAAAAGGGCGAATCTTGAGCTCATTTCTTGTGTACGTCGCTCTTTGTGCCCTTGGTTGACGTTGATGTCAATTCACATATCCTTATTTCAGGACAATCTCTCCAACCATTTGCGTGGAACTCGCTTTTGGTGGATACAATCTCGTCGACAATAAAGCCGATGAGTTGTTCTTGGATTGCTACAACCCGAGAATCAGCATGCAGTGCCGTGGTCCAGAGCACCGAACAAACATGCTCTTGTTGGCGCCACCGTCATGCCACGGAGGTAGTCCATGGCGACGGTGGCGTGAGACGCGTGGTACTGGTTGTACAGCGGCAGCCCGTAGTAGCTGCAGCCGTCGAACGGGCATGCCTCCTCGTGGCTCCGCTTCTTGGTGTACCTGACACTCTCCTGGCAGCCATGCTTCTTGAACTTACAGGGGCTGGTCATGCTAGCCAGGACCTTCTCCAGCGGCCGGCACATGATGTCACCGATGGGCTCGCTGCAGCTGAAGCACGTCCGGTTCATGCTGATACAGCAGTTCACGCAGCGAGGATGTCCGTTCCTACACTGATCATTGAGATAAGAGATAATGCTAATTAGCAGAGTGATTTATATTGTGCTGGTGTATGAACAAAGTTCTCCATGCTTGTATGTTGGAGCAATCAATCAAGACACTACTGTGTATAACGAAGAAATCTCGAGCTAGATACTCGCCATGAACACTTGAGCTTCGTATGGCTTGAAGCAAATCACACACTCCAGTGTGTCTGGTTCGATGAAGAAGGCCGTGGGTGCCGTCTCCTCTTCTTCATGCTGCCACTACTACAGAACTGGGCATCACAACCGGCCTATTAGAAGCGACTTGGTGTGAATCCGTTGTGATGTTCGCACCAGAAGCGGTTTGTTGGCAACGGTCCGGAGAGGAATTTCAGAAGCGGTTTGAGACACGAGCCGCTTCTAAATGTTGCATTCTCAGTAGTGTGCGTGGTGGGCTTGGTTGCTTTCTTACGCGTACCCGCCGTCTTCTTCAGCGTGCCGCTGTCCATGGACTTGTTCGCACTCCTTTTCTTCATCGATCCCTGGATCACGTACCCCAACGACAATGGTTGGTCGAGGCTGCGTAGTCAATCCCTTTTGTAGGCCAGCACTCCTGGTTTTTTTACCTCTGAATTTATCTCACTCGTAAGCCTATTTACATAATAGGATAATTCATACTATAACTGTATACCACTTTAAAGATTAGTACTTCAAAATATATCACAATATATTATAAAACAACGAGTATTATTTTCAAAGTAACAACCAATGGAGTGGTACAATATGAATTATCCTGTTAGGCGCCTTCCGCGCTCTCCGATCGCGAGAGCACCTACTGCATACACAGCGCTTAATGCATGCAAGCTAAATAAGTACCTAGACTAGCTACCAAACTGACACATGCATGTACACAGTTGCATTTCACCGAACACCTTGTGGGCATTTCACCGAACACCTTGTGGGAAGCTGAATTAGAGAGGGAGGACGATGCATGCACAGCTGTACCTCGGTCCTCCTGGGTGGAATGGCGGTGTGGCGGCGGTTTGGTGGTGGAGGAGGCGTCGGCGAGGTGGCAGAGAAGGCGCCGGCGGGGTGGAGTGGCGGCGGCGACGAGGGCACCAGCGCGGGTCGGCGCGCGAGGTGGAGTGGCGCCGGGATGGTTGGGTGGCGGAGGAGGCGGCGGTGTCGGCGAGGGCGGCGGTGCGGGGTCTCGGCGGAGGCGGCGACGGGCGGTCGGAGAGACACAGGAGGCGGGCGCCTTGGGTCTCGGCGGGGACTTAGAAAATTTGGGGTGTGAGAAAAGGCGGGGCATGTAAACTTTATCTGAGGAGCACTTCTACAAGCGGTTCTTAGAACCAACCGCTTGTAAAATATCTCTACAAGCGGTTTTATAACCAACCGCTTGTGGAGGGAGGACTTCTACAAGCGATTCTTAGAATCAACCGCTTGTAAAATATCTCTACAAGCGGTTTTAGAACCAACCGCTTGTAGAGGGAGGACTTCTATAAGCGGTTGATATTACTAACCGCTTCTGAATATTGCGTTCTAGAAGCGGTTATTTTCTCAAACCGCTTCAGTTTAATTTTAGAATTTTAAAAAATGCTTTTAGCACTTTACTTTCATTCCAGAATTTTTTAAAAAGCTTTTAGAACTTTAGTTTCATTCCATATTTTTTTTAAAATGTTTTTAGCAATTTAGTTTCATTCTATAATTTTTAAAAAAGCTTTTAGCACTTTACTTTCATTCCAGAATTTTTTAAAAAGCTTTTAGCACTTCAGTTTCATTTCATAATTTTTTAAAAAGCTTTTAGAACTTTACTTTCATTCCATAATTTTTTTTAAAAAAACTCTCATGATCAATTGGTTCATAACTTGCCATCGCTGGGAGTGCTCTTTCTCGTTCTTGCAATCTACACACGGACAACATATGAAGCTGCTTGGAGGCAAGAATGCAACGGCCGCATCGAGAAAAGCCTGCACGCCATCGATGAACTCTCTCGAGCGACGGTCCGCATTGTACATACATTGCCGATTCATCTATACCAAGTTATAATTTCATTAAAAATTATAACAAATTTCGTTACAAAAATTATAACCTAACTTAAATTTCGTTACATTTAAACCCTACAAAAAAAAGCTCCACCTACACCGTCATCCAATTAAAGACCTACCTTTCTAATTATTTTGTATCCCTTCCTACCTTTGAAATTATTTTTTATTCTTCTACATGTTTTTCTATTTTATTTCATACACCAATAATTACTTCCTTGCAATGTTGTACCTAGATCTCCCCCAACTTATTGTGATATTTAAGATTCTAAAGCTAACAACCACCTAGATCTAAAGCTTCCAATCACTTTTACCTTGTAATGTCATATTTTGAACTAGATCTCCACCCTACATCTTCATACAACAACAAAAACAAGGCATAGAAAACAAATTTTCGATCATGCTTAAAAAGTTCAAGATTTCTCCACATCCATTGAAAAAATAGCTATATCTAGGTGAGAAGGATGTTCACATGATGTTACTAACTTTGAAACACTTAATTTGGAGCTAATCACCTCCAATTAAAAATTTGGACAGCACCTCCTCAAAACAGTATTTGGTCGGCCTTCTCATTCGATCGTACCTCTGCTGGCTCATGGAGGAAGAAGGGTTTAAATGCGCTACGCGGGAGGGCTTCCAGAAGCGGTTTGAGACACGAACCGCTTCTGAATGTTACGTTCTAGAAGCGGTTCTTTCCTTAAACCGCTTCTAAAAATCAGAAGCGGTTTGAGACTAGAACCGCTTCTAGAACGCAACATTCAGAAGCGGTTCGTGTCTCAAACCGCTTCTGAAATCCCTCTTCGAACCGTTGCCAACGAACCGCTTCTGGTGCGAATATCACAACGGGTTCGCACCAAACCGCTTCTAATAGACCTGTTGTGATGCCCAGTTCTGTATTAGTGTTTGGTGCTAGGGTGTGTTGGTGATGTGTTTGTGGATAGCGGTGTAGGAGAGTGAGGAGATCAGTGGAGGAGGATGAAAGGAAGCCAAGGAGGCCGCTCGAGATGGTGCTGCCCAGGACAGAAAGAGCGAGAAAGAGAAGAGGGAGAGGCGGCGGTGAGGGAGTGAAATGAGGAGAGAGAGTGAGGAGTGGGTAAATAAGGTTAGATTTAGGGTTAGTGGCTGGCTGGTTTTATCAGCACAATTTTGCATAAAAGCTATCGGATTTTTGAAATTACCCGTAGGTCCTCGATTTATTAAAAATAAGTTCTTCTAGACAAAAAAAATTGCAAAAAAAATCCTGTAACATCTAAAGTTTCAATTTGTATATATCATACCATCTTAATTATATTCCGATGCAACTTACGGCACTCTGCTAGTAATTTGCAAAATTGTGCATGTACCAGAGAAGATTCCCCTGTACAGCACAACACATAGGGTTTATCTATAAATAGCCATCCAAATCCTTGCGATGCTAAGAGCTACACACACCTGCCTAAGAGTTGACAGCATTAATAAGAAAACGTAGTAGCCAGTAAGCACATACTTGGAAGTTGGTAACATTGAGCTACCATCTAAACAAGTTTAATGAGGATGCTAGGACGAGAAAGGCATGCGGCTGGAGCACCGGCCTTTCTGATGCTGCTGCTGATCCTCGCCGCGGCCGCCGCATCTCCGTCTGCACTTGCCGTACCGGCACGGTCGTTCGTTCATCCTCCGCCCGTGCCGGTCGACAAGACGGCGGCTGGGCACTCCGGGTGCAGCAATAACCCTAACAACGGTGGCGTCGGCCCGTGCCTGCCTCCTAATTAAATGTCAAAATGTAAGCATGATATAATTATGTTGTAGCTTAGGGAACCAACCACCTATGTGGTCTCTATGTGTTCTCTAGCTAATCTCTATGTTAATGTTGCGTGGTTTATGTGGTTCATCTTTGTGCTTTTAGATTTGGTGTTGGAGGTCCTGCAACCTTTTTCAAGAAAAATAATACCAATGCATTAGATATTTTCTCTGAGATGACAGCTATTTAGTTTTTATATTCAAAAAATTATAAACAAGATTACTACATGTTAGAGTTGTCATACTGCACCATAGACGCCTTGTTGCATGAGAGGACTAACAAGGAGGAAGTAGACTTGTTGGAGACAAAAGCACTAGTCAACTGGAAAAGTAAGTGAGAGAGACGAAGAAAAGGAAAATAACAAAAAAACACTGGGTCACCAGCAGGTGGGCCTTGCAATTCTGCATGCCAATTATTCTAGAATTCGATGGAGTTCGAAGGCAAATTTAAGGGAATGGACTACCATAGAAAAATGGCCAAACAAAAAAAAAGCAACAACCTTAGATTCAGAATCGAAAACCTCAGGTTGTATTTATAAATCATGTAAGATATACGAAGGTGTTACATTGAGCACACTATCGAGGTGAAGAACATGCACGTGTAATAAGAGTAGACACACGCAAAGCGGATGAAAAAAAGCACATTTTTTTCGTGTGCCTACATCCGGTTGTCTACTCAAACCAAATAGAACATTTGGAACGTGAGAATTTCCGCAAACAAATTCCATAGAAAATGGCCTAGCTCAGTCGGTGGGACACTGGTGTGTGTCCCCGTCTGCCTGCATTCAAGCTTCGGCCCGACGCGCGTGCGTATGAGGGTTGGGTTGGGTGAAGCGCATGTGTATGGTGTGTGTGAGAGTGCGTGTGTTAGTATGTATGTGTTTGTAGCCCAGTCGTGTTCTTTCTTCTACAGTGACTATCAAAACGCTCCTAACCAAATTTCAAGAAAAAAAAAAAGAAAATCTGAACGAAAGTGAGTAAATCATATAATGTTATCCATATCCCACATTAAGAAACCATATCAAATTATCAGCGTGAGCCCAGCCTGACTACGAAACCAGACTGGGGCGGCTAGTGCTAACCATTGGTAGAACCAGAATGCCAAGGTGCTCAGGATCCGAAATTTTGTATCCGTCATTGGAGCAGGTTTTCGAATTTCTTTTTTTTTTGTCACCCACCGAAATCACCAAATTTTAGTTACTTTAGAAATTTCGATGTAATTTCGAGGTAAAATGGTTGAACAGAAATTTGATTCCTAGCGTCTATTCGATGCTGCTCTTTGCTCTTAATTCCACTAGATTAGTTAATTCGTTTTTGTATCTAGGATTGGCAAAAAAGTTCGTTAGGACTCAAATCAAAATTGCTTTGATTATAGTAGTTAGTAAGTTCAAATTTTAAATGAGTCCATTTTGAAAAAAGGTTAATGAGGTTTGGCTCAATAGTTACTCGTTACCTCGAATTTCAAATAACAACATAAATAATAAATAAAATAATTTTATACTAGCTATGTTAATATTAAAAGAAGCTGATCAATAATAGCCAGTCCACTTGTATAGTTCATTTGAGGACAAGGAAAGCTGGAGGTGAAATCCTTCTCTCCTCAATTTCTTGACCATAAAGCCAGGCCACCCATCAGAAAAGGACATGCAGCTATCCATTTACGTTAAAATCCTCGACAACGACTTCTGTTACTTCTGTATCATTGTGTACGAGGGGTGTTTTCGGGATTGTATGTGTGTCTGAGATTGGCAGACAGAGAGGTGGGGTGATAATGAAAAATATTAGCCTGCAAAATGCAGATAACTGCACTGGTGCTCCTTCCAGCTACAGAATGCTTTGGATAATAATATGATGGCTGTGTCAGGATAACAAAGTGCTTCTATGGGGGAAGGCAAAATAATACCACTTTTAGGACTTCAGTAGTAGCTGCTACTGCTCCGGGGAGGACACTAAGAGAATTTTTATTTTAAATAATATAATTTTTTATTCAAATTGCAAAAATATACGTCTATCTCAAAAAATTACAAAAATATACCGCTTTGAACGCGCGATATTTTCTCTGTTGTTGTCAGTTCCAAAAAAAATCATAACTTTTTCATATGATGTCGGATGGAGATGAACTTTATATGAAAATTGTAGCTCTCGACGAGATCTACAACTTTTGTATATAAACTTTTTCAATTTAAATCCATTTAGATGGTCAAAACTGAAACTTCTATCCTGTTTTTGGCTATCTAAATGGATTCAAATGAAAACAATTTGTATACAAAAGTTGTAGATCCCGTCGAGAGCTACAATTTTCATATAAATTTCATCTCCATCCGACATCATATGAAAAAGTTATGATTTTCTTTAGGAACTGACCACAGACAGAGAAAATATCGCGCGTTGAAAACCGCACCGATCGTCCGTGTATGGGGACAAAAGTATATTTTTGTAATTTTTTGAGATCGACGTATATTTTTGTAATTTGAATAAAAAATTGTATTATTTAAAATAAAAATTCGACACTAAGATGCTAAAAAAACACGCTACAACACAAACACCTGCAAATTTTCGGGACAAATATGGCTGTATGTAGGACAATAAAAAATGGACAGATGAGGACAAAAAAATATATAAAAAAATTTGAACGTACACGTGACATAAAATGAAACGATCGTCCTGGTTGTTGCTAAATTTGGAAGGTACACGTGACAAAACATGCCCCACGTGGGAGAAAGCTTTTAGAATTTTTGGAGCTCGTGATCATACATATGTATATATATATATATATATATATATATATATATGTATATACGTATATGTATGTTTAAATATGTATTATGTACATGTATGTACGTATATATATAACATATATATACGTGTATATATATACATATATAAGATATACTATTCTACATCTTCGTGTAGAATAGCATATTATAGTCTCTAGCCAGTTAACGTAGACCAACCAAACCACGTATCCCAATACTCAATGCAGCCCAACTGTCCCAATTGACTATAAGCTACATGGCAAACCAACTAGTAAATGTGTTTCCTCGTTTAAACAAGAATATTTTCTTTATTTTAGCCATTACTTTTTATTAGCAGCTCTGATTCACGAATGGTTTTCACCAGTAGCTTACTGATGACGAGAGAAATAGAATGATATAAGTCTTACCAATAAACACCATATGAATTAGATTTACTGTAAAATTACTGAATATGTTGTTAGATTTTTTTTGTGCACAGACGCATTGGCCGCTGATCCCTCTGCATAATAGTAAAATCTAATAACACATCAAGTAAATATCAATAAAAAATGATTCAGGCAAAACACTGCCAGAGCAGTACACAATTATACATGGATGGCTTAGAGGTTCTGTGAAGTAGCCCATGGAGTAGCATGCATGACGAGCAACTAAGATGGAGCATGCATATAGGTTTAATTGGTTGTGCAACCCAGAAACAAATCTATTTACTATGGTCCTGTTTGTTTCGGCTTAGGTTTTTTGGCTTTTGGCTTAAAGCTAGCTTTTTGGCTTAACGAGCTTTTAAGCCGTCTGTTTTTAAGCCAAGACATGCTGTTTGGTATCCTGGCTTTTTGATGGGTTAGATGGTGTAGCCAGGGTTCACAAAATCGGCGCAAACTGCGGTTTTCGAGTGTACCACTGTGGTTCGATATCCAAAACCGCTCGGTAAACCGTTTTATTTAAATTTAAAAAATCAAAAAATCAAAAAAAAATTATGCGTTGAAAACCGCTCGAAAACCGTTGAAAAACCGTGGTTTTCGCTCGAAAACCGTTTCTTAAAAACCAAACGGTTTCTTGCGAAAAACCGAATTGTTTTCGATTTTTTTGAATTTTTTCAAATTTTTTTGATTTCTTAACCCTTCGATTTCTGACGTTTTTCGAGCGGTTTTTGCGGTTTTCGAATTTCGAACGATTTTTTGAAATTCGATTTTGTGAACCCTGAGTGTAGCTTATTGCTAGAAAGTTTGAAATACCTTTTAAGGTTGTGGGTAATTTTGGAGACTTCAAAGGGTTATTTCATCCCAAAAAAGCCCAAAAAAGCACCTCTCACCTGACTTTTGGCTTATAGTTATATGGAGGCTTTTGGCTTTTTTTAAACCCGGCTTAAAAGCCAGTCGTTTGTTTCGGCTTTGACTTTTCTGCTTTTAAACCAGTGAAAAAGCCGAAACAAACAGGACCTATATCCTGTAGTAACGCATCTGAACTACAGATGGAGACTAGCGTACAAGCATGAGCAAAGCATATGTATGTTATATCCAACTCGATCGATCAATCCTAAAATAGAATGGTTACCTGACCGTGGTGTGGTTGACACTGGCTGCTCTGGAGGCATCTCTGTAGAGCGAGTCCTAGCGCACCACCGCGGTACATCCAGCGCGCTCTCCAAGTCTATCCACTGCTAGAGAAAAAGGCTCTTACAAACAGTTCAAAATCATCATCACATATGATTTTGTGAACTATGTGTGTAGGCATGTGTTAGTGATAATACGGCACATCACAGACGGTTCTGGGTACATATCGATTGTCTGTGGTAGCCTATTCTGTATCTAGAATCGTCTTTGATAGTGTATTATCACAGACGGTTCATAATCCCATCCGTCCATGATATGATATATCACAGACGGTATTTTCTAAAAAAAATACCCTGTGATATTATTTTGTATCAGTGAAGCTTTTTCTGTTTATTGGCTAGCCTCGTGACATGCTAACCATGCCCTCCAAAACAATCAACTTATAGATTACACATTTACATGTACACATAGACCATCATAAATCAACTAAGATTACATCACAGCACAAGCAAATTACATATTACACCACAACACATCTATTTCAGAAATCAACTCAGATATATTTACAATTGAATACAGAATTGAAAAATTCACAATTGACACATATGCCACTAAAATTCACATATTCACAACACAAGTGTCGACTTTTGTAGTCGGCAATGAATTTATGGGGCAGGCGCTAGATCTCAAACTCGAAGGTCACACAAGACAAAGGTTTAGACAGGTTCAGGCCCTCGACGGAGGAGGTAATACCCTAGTCCTGTGTGCTGGGATTATGTTGATCTCTTGGATCTAAGATTGCTCGTGTGCTCGATGATACGATATCTCATCTTCCTGTTGTTTCCCACCCTCTCCCTTATATAGTGGGGGTGGGGCGGTTTACAGAGTCCCGATTAGTTAAGGGATTCCGATCGGTTATTAGATACTAATCTATTACAGGATAGAATTTACATCTTTATCTACCCTGCTAACAACTCGGATTACAACCGTATTCCTTATATCTAAATATATGTTCAACTATCTCTAGGATGTATCCCCTTCCTCACGACAGTAAGACTTGGCGTGAAGCTCATCCTCTGGGCCTTCCTCTTGGCCCTGTATCTCCCTTAGGTACTTCTGGGCCGGTTATGAAGACACCTGGGTTCTTATATTTCACAGTAGCCCCCGAGTGATTCATGATCCGATTGCTGTGTCTTTATCTGGGCCTCAACTCTAAATCAACGTTCTCAGCTTCCAGCATAAACCTCTGACTGACTTCATCTTTGATTTGAGTGCTTTTCTTTGCAGCAAGGGGATTATGAAGGACTCGAATATAACCCCGGACAGTCCTCGAAGTTTGTTTTGACCTTTTGTGTTAATTCATCTTCCAAAAACCTCTTTGGCTTCTGAACCATCTTAACTCCAAGTCTCCTCGGCTTCTGATGTCATTACATCTTCGCATTTACTTCAAGCTTATCATATCAGCTATAAAAGGCGAACCAATGCTTCTGGAATTTATTCCCTCACGCTTAGTCTTCCATCTTCCTGCTCCGGGCTTTACCTTCTCCTGAGGGATCATCATGGACGGCCAGGACCCTGAACTCGCCGAGGATTGGGCGTCCTTTGAGCTTGTCCTAACGGAATGGGCGGAAGACAAAGCCGTTGCCCTCGACCACATCGCCCTCGACACCTTCCTCGAGATTTTCCCTGCCCTTTATAGGGCTAGGGAAGCTCTCGTGGAGGCGCTCGGTCGCGTGCGCCGCGGAGAAGTTTAGGACCCCTGTAAATGTAATATTTTCCCAGACATAATGCCTGTGGAACTTTATATATAATAAAAAAATATCTTTTCAAGTGCTTTCCATGATTGTCGTTTGATATAGCTTAGACCCAGCCTAGGGTATATCGAAGCTTGCATGGCTCTTTGATCGGGTAATCTTCGTATCCAATCGTCGTAGGATATATTTTAGGTCCGACTTGGGACATATTAGGATTTGCACGGCTCTTGGCTGAGTGATACCTATATCCGACTGCCGTAGGATATAGCTCTAGTCTGACTTAGGACATATCATATTCACGTGGCTCTAGGCCGAGTGATACCCATATCCGACTGCTGTAGGATATAGCTTAGGCCCGACTTGGAGCGTATCAGGATACGTGGCTCTTGGCCGATTGATACCCATATCCGACTGTTGTAGGATATAGCTTAGGCTCGACTTGGAGCGTATCGTTTTTGCGAGGCTCTTGGCCGAGTGATACCCATATCCGACTGCTGTAGGATATAGCTTAGGCTCGACTTGGAGCGTATCAGGATTTTCTCAGCTCATGGCCGAGTGACACCTATATCCGACTGGTGTAGGATATAGCTTTAGTCCGTCTTAGGACATATCAAGGTTTATCCAAATGGTATCCGTACTCGTTTATTACGATGCACAGCTTATCGACCCATCTTGGGGCATACCATTGGAACCGTGCCTTATCAGGCTCAACTCGTGATATATGATTCCGCAATGCGGTAACCACCTAGCAACCCAATATGGGATATATCACAAGAAGATATTTTTAATCCAAACTGGAGGACACCCACATCTCGATTAGTTCGATAAGTGGTTAAACATCCCATCGTGGGGAGCAACGTGTCCCAAACATGACTTGGTCAAACCGTGACTACCTCTGTATGTCAGGATGCCGGGCCTACAAATCATTACGAAGCATAGAGCAGGGTGAGGTATTCTGCGATCTTTTTCCCGCTGATTCGGCGAAAACCTAATTTTTCCCCCTTTAAAGACTAAACCGATGGTTCATTTTTCCCATCGCATACTCCCGCCTCTTCTGTTTCTTTTGTCTCTCCGCCTTCTCCGCAGCTAGGGTTAACTGCTGTTGCGCTCGTATCTTTGCGCCGCCGTTGATCTTTTCCTCTGAAAATGTCTTCTCATTCCTCCAAAGACACTTCCTCGCAGCCTTTGCCTCAAGATTGGACCACCTCGATCACGACGGAGGAGCGGTTGCAATCCATGGTGGATGACGGGGTTCTTCCAGCCCTGACTTTGATCTCCGCACGACCGGGCGCAGGTGAATCCATCCCTACTCCTCATTCCGAAGAAGTTGTGGTTTTTGAATCTTTCTTCCAACGCGGGCTGGGCCTTCCTGCCTGCGCCTTTCTTCGCGGTCTTCTCTTCTTTTACGGCATCGAATTGGTGAACTTGAATCCCAATTCCATCCTGCAAATCTCCCTCTTCGTTCTCCTCTGTGAGGCTTTCTTGGGCATCCGCCCCCATTTCGATCTCTTTCGCCATTTTTACCTTTTGAAACCTTATCCCTCAAAGAGCGACCCCAAGGTAATTGAGGGAGCCGGATTTCAACTGCGGGAGGGGTTAAAGAGAAACTACTTTGCTATTCCCTTCAAAACTTCCAATAAAGGTTGGCACCAAGAGTGGTTCTACTGTGCCAATCCTGATCCTGCTCTCCCCTCTTTTGCCGGGCGCCGGCCTAAGGTGTCCCTTTCTTGGGTATCTGCTCCCAATGCTGTCGACATGGACCAGGTGCATGATCTTTTGGCGCTGATTGAGAAATTAAAGGAAGATGGTCTCACGGGAGTTGGTCTGGCCCTTCATTTTGTTGCTCGTCAGATACAACCTCTAAAGGAGCGAGTCCATCTGGGATACGCATTTGAAGGAAAGGATGATCCGACCCGGGAACTGCCCGAAGCAGTGTCGAAGGAGCAGGTATATGCTCGGGTAGGCGACTTTTTCATCCCAAGAGTTGAGATGTCCACCACCAGATGCCCAAAGTCCTTCACCGCATCAAACCTTCCTCCTGAGGTGAGAAAGTTTAGCTGATAGATTTCCACATTTGCCTCTGAATGACTCTTAACTGTTTTAACACTCCTTTCCAGGATCGATTGGCTTTTTTCAGTGACGCGCCTCTCCCGGAGATGACCGTTCATAAGAGCACTCCCTTTAAACGACCGGCGAGCTCCCCGGCCGGAGACCTCGTCGCCAAGAAGGGGAAGAAAGCGATTGCCAAGGACCCTGCGAAGCCCCGATGCCCGACTGGTGGTCCCAAAATTCAGGAACCGCCAGCACGAGCCCTAGTGCCTTCGGCTCCCCTTCCCCCACGAGCCCGTGGTACAACCGAGTCCAATTCCGAGAGACTCGGGCAGTCGGGAGGAGCCCAGGGTTCCAGTTTGTAGCGCTCCGAGTGGTCCTTCCGGGAGTGGCTCTGCCACCCGAAAGAAGCCCCCGATGAAAATAAAGAAGTCCGACAAGTTTGATGCCCCATCGACTCTTATTCGACGCGTTTTGTCGATTCATTTACTGATCGTTCTTCTTATAGGAATCCTTCTTATGACGTTCCTGTTGAGACACCATCCGGGGCCCCTGAGGGACTTGAGCTCCAAGGCGTACCTGACCCGATTGAGTGGGCCCCACAAACTGCCTCGCTTGGAGACACCGGGGCGCCCTCCGAGCCACAGCCGCCTTCGTCGACACCCCGTACTTCGGCATCGAGTCCTGCTGCTCGAGGGCCCGTCTCCCATCCATCCCCCGAGGTAGAAGAGATTCCCCGGGTTCCACCGACTCCTGCTCGCCCCCAACTCATAATGCAAACCGCATAGGTTGATGAGGAAGACGGCTTGAAGTCCCTGGATGACTCGGAGGAGGAGAAGGAAAGAAATGACTTTTTCAGTCATGCCGCCACCTGCGCTCGCCTGGCCTGGGTAATACTTTTACTACTTTTATCACCTTCTCGCTTGTGCTGGTTAGCATGTTCTCACCTTTCCTTGTGACCGTTACAGAAATTGGGAGAACGTTCTGCAAAGAAATCCGAATACCTCCAACAAATGCTCCCAAAGGTCAGGACGCGCCAGGAATATCTGGCCGAGTTAGAGCAGATCAAGGCTAAGCATGCGGCCGAGCTGCGAAATCTCCGGACAGAGGTCCAAGCCCAGCGGGAGGAGAAGGAAACCCTACAGCAGGAGAAGCTAGACGTTGTCGGCTCCCTTCGAGGTAGATATTTCCTGGACCACCCCGTGCTCTTGTTCAATCGTTCAGTCTTTTGATTTCCTTATCTCCGTGTCAGCTCGGGATTCCACTGTTGCAAAGCTTCAAGAGCAACTCAAGGTCTCGGAGGCCTCCAAATTGAAGTCGGAGAAGGAGTTAGAAGGTACGCTCAGCAGCTTGGCCCTCCCTTGTCTTCGTTGCCTTCTTGGTATTTCTTGATAATCAGTCTCGCTTGCAGACTACAAGTTCAAGACGCGGGCGCAATACGCCGCTTATAGCGAGAGGCTTGAGGCCCTTGAAACGTCTTGCTCCAAGCTTCGCGAGGCCTCTGAGCCGTTGCTGAGGTTGATTCATCCCAAAGGCGAGAGGCCGCTCAGCAGGGACAATGTTATCTCCCAGTTGGAGGAAGCCCCCAAGGAGCTCAAGAGACTCTTGAAGGAAACGACGATCAACGGTGCTATCCAGGCTCTGGCGATCACCAAGTCGCTTTATCCCCGAGTGGATCTTGAAGCTATTAAGGATGGCTATGCCTGCAATGTGGATGAAGACCGGGCCACCAAACTCTGGGATGAAGTCAAGGATGCTTCTTCAGCTGTCGCGGAAACTATGGACCTATGAATCAAATATATAAAAAGCGTTTCCTTGATCTTGCAAGTCTTCTTTAAATATGCTATTATGCTTGATGAGGCCATCCGAGTGGTTTTGACATCTTAGATATCATGCCCGACTAGTTAAGCCCCCAGGCTCTGAGGCATGGTTCATGACGCATGTCTCAGAGTCTTAAAATTTGTAGGAGCAAAGCACTCAGACGCATAATTTTCGAGAAGATTATACGAGAACAACTTTAAGAGCAAATATTTATTCATAAAGAAACAATTGAATTACAAAGTTTAAGTGAAAAAAATGACGTAGTTGCTCTATGTTCCAAGTGTTGTTGACAATTGTGCCGTCTTCACGCTTGAGCTTATATGCCCCGGAACGTATTACCTCATTGATGATGTAAGGGCCTTTCCAGCTTGGAGAGCTTATGCTCGCATTTCTGATTCTTTCTAAGGACCAGATCTCCTTTGGAGAACGCGCGGCTCCTTACATTGCGACCGTGATAGCGACGTAAGTCCTGAAGGTATCTTGCCGACTGAATTGTTGCGACGTCCCTGGCTTCCTCTAGTCGGTCGAGGTCTTCTAACCAGCTTTCTTCCGAAGTGACTTCTTCATAGCTCCGAACCCGCGAGGATCCGAATTCTAACTCGGTGGGGAGGACCGCCTCTGAGCCATACACCAGGAAGATAGGTGACTACCCGGTTGCTCTGCTGGGGGTGGTTCGCAGCCCCAGAGTACCGAAGGCAATTCTTTGACCCACCGAGTGGCATATGGTTTGAGATGATCGAAAATCCTTGTCTTTAGGCCTTGTAACACCATGTCATTGGCTCGCTCGACCTGCCCATTACTTCGGGGGTGTGCTACTGATGCGAAGCAAATTTTTATGCTGAGTTCACCGCACTAGTCTTGAAATATGCCACCTCTGAATTGGGTGCCGTTATCCGTGATGATTCGGTTCGGTACGCCGAACCAGACCACGATTTCATGGAAGAACTATTTGGCTTTTGCGGCTGTGATTGTGGCGACTGGCTTGGCCTCAATCCATTTGGTGAATTTATCGACGGCTACGAAGAGATGAGTATAACCACCTTGAGCCTTCTTCAAAGGTCCCACCATGTCAAGCCCCCAGATCGCAAACAGCCAGGTGATTGGGATGGTCTGCAGTTCTTGTGCTGGTTTGTTCACTTGTCGCATAAAGAACTGACATCCTTCGCATGTCCGAACGATGTCCTCTGCATCGGTGACAGCAGTCGCCCAGAAAAATCCCTGACGATAAGCCTTGCCGACTAGTGTTGATGACGCTGCGTGATTCTCACAAACTCCCGAGTGGATTTCCTTGAGAAGATCTCTCCCTTCTTATTCTGATATGCACCGTCGTAGTACACCAGAGGAGCTCTTGCGATAGAGTTCTTCCTTGATCACCACATAGCTCTTGCTTCGGCGCATTATTTGCTCGGCCTGCATGCAGTCTTCAGGTAGTTTGTCCTTCGTCAAATAATCCAGATACGGAGCTGTCCAATCGGGGGTAATGATCAGGACTTCTGCTTTTACGTTCTTCTCCACCGGGATGTCCGACTTTGACCGAGTGCTTATTGAGGGCTTATGAATTTCTTCAACAAATATTCCTACGGGCACTGTGGTCCGGCCGAATCCCATTTTTGCTAGTTCATCGGCCGCTTCATTGTCCCGACGGAGCACGTGAACAAGTTCCAAACCGTCAAAATTGCCTTCTAGCTTGCGTACCTCCTGGCAATAGGCAGCCATGTTGTCTTAGATGCAGGACCAATCTTTCTGCACCTGATTGACTACGAGCATTGAATCTCCACGAACCATCAAACGTCGGATACCGAGTGATATGGCGATGCGGAGCCCATGGATGAGTGCCTCATACTCGGCGGCGTTGTTCAACGCGGGAAAAAGTATCTGAAGAACATACCTAAACCTTTCTCCACTTGGTGATATGAGCACTATACCAGCCCCGCGCCGCTGAGCATGAGGGAACCGTCACATTGTCCAATACTTGAGTTTCTTAATGACCGCCGGGTTCTGAAGTTCTGTCCACTCAGTAGTAAAATCGGCGAGCGCTTGAGACTTGATGGCTGTGCGAGACTTGAATAAGATGTCAAAAGCTCCAAGCTCGACCGCCCACTTTGCAATTCTCCCAGTGGTCTCCTGGTTGTGAAGTATATCTCCTATTGGGAAGGAGGTGACCACCGAAACAGTATGCTCTTGGAAGTAGTGCTTGAGTTTGCGAGATGTAAGAAGTACGGCGTATAATAATTTTTGCACTTGTGGATACCACACCTTAGATTCACTCAGGACCTCGCTGTCCCTTCCTCACGGTAGTAAGACTTGGCGCGAAGCTCATCCTCTGGGCCTTCCTCTTGGTCCTGTATCTCCCTTAGGTACTTCTGGACCGGTTATGAAGACACCTGGGTTCTTATATTCCACAACAAGTATGTCTACACGTATGCCACTACAAGTCACTCATTAGGTCAGGCAGAGTGGAACTTGCCTTTTTCATGTATGATCTCATGCAGCAAGAAGGAAGCGAGGTGTCCTCAAATTTTTATAAGATCTGCATGTTCCAATGCAATTGTAACGATTGTCAGAACCTATTGATGGGAAGATTAAAGTCAGCATATATATAAATTGATAAATATGAAACAATTATGGCATGATTGACAAACCTCTAGGTCATTGGTCTTCATTATACCGATGATGAGTTGCATGTTGTGGCACACGTAGAATCCACAAAGGTTAGTTCCCTTTGGCTGCTAGTGACACTACAAAAATAGAATTGGTTAGTTCAAAAGGCATTATTACAGAGTGTGATATAAGATTATTGTGTACTAGTGGATACTGGAAACTTGAAATTGTAGTTGAGCTGTGACCATCCCTTGGATGGCCCTCCACGATTTTTGTACACTTTGAATGACCTATGTGATTCCAAAAAGTTAGCCTCAGCCATTCCACGAGCAACGTATACCTTGAACGACCAAAAGTAGAGTTATCTTTGGAGGAAATGTGATTACCTATCAAGTAATTGTGCGACAAGCCTCAAGTTGTGGGAGTCGCCCTTTGAGGAATCTACATAGATTACTAAGTTCTTTCTTGGTGAAATGACAATAAAAACCCAGTGAAATCTACATAGGTATGTCGTCATAGTCATTCAACCTAACTTCAAGTTGCGTATAAAGTACAAATCAACAAGTATAGTAACTAGTGCATCACTTACCCCGGGTTGTAGGGTAAAAGTATGTAGGATTTGTCACGTTGAGTGAGCAATGCACTTGTAATGTAATCCTTGACCGCTTGTAAATTTTCGTCCATGATCTACTTGGAGACCATGTGTGGGTCGAGGAAACCTACCGGATCATTCCTTATTTTGGCTTCTTGTATCATGTATCTATATATATATAAAAGCATGGAGTTATATATATATGATATTTATCGATATTGCACAAATGTAGACCATGATTGCACACACTTACAATGTCTAGCATCCCAAGAGTGAGGTGTTGAGAGCATCGAGGTTGTAGAGATCGAACAAGTCACTGAAGTCGACCTCGAAAAAGCCCCCTTATAACTGGTTGAACAAATGTTCCTCTTTGAACTTCATAGGGATACTGGATATTTGTTGTGCCACCGGCTTGTTGGCTTGTTCCATGTACCAAGGATAAAATCTAGTGCAAGCCATTGTAAGCTGTTGTAGCTGCTCATCTAGTTGGAACAGCTATCCTAGCTTGTATTTGCGGGCCAACGGATAGTCGGGGACCGCTGTGCTCTGCTTCGATTTGCTCGTCTCACTTTCTCATATAGGTCGTTTCATGGGAGACGAATGGGCACGAAGTGATGTATGAGCCTATGTTGTACCTAGTATGGTAACCGATTTGATGGCCCGCTTCCATGCAATAGGTGGCTCCGATATTGTGGGTAGCTCTGGTGCATCAAGTAGCTCCGGTACTATGGGTAGCTCCAGTGATGGAGGACGATCATCTAGGAAAATATATGTAACATTACAAATTTTGCATAATAATATTTTTATTTTTTATTTATAATTTTTAGGGATTTTCTTGTATTTTCTGTAATTTATAAATTGTTTTTCCGTTTTCAGATTTACTGTAGAAACATTATAACATAAATTTTTGAAAATTTTATAGTAAGTTGAGAATATTTCTAGAATTTTTTAATCTTATTTGCTATTGCTTGAAGGCCTTTCTATTTTCAGCAGTTAAATAATTCAAAAAAATAATAAAGTGGTCCACATGTCATATGTATCTTCAACCTCCAGTATGCAGGGCAGCACTCGGTTCCTTCTCTATTGCCTCTATGGCCAAGCTTTTGGAGCTTCAATCCAACATGTTTTCGCCTCCGAATTCGTGTCCAATATGTGTGTCACCTTATCCCCATCCCATCCCGTCAATTCTCCCATCCTAATCCTCTCTTTTTTGCGAGAAATTCGATTTTTTCCCGGTTCGGACTCTTCTTGAACCGAGTTCATTTATATCTGCTTGAGCCCTCCCAAACCTATTTAAGATAATCACCAGGATCCCATCTCATTGCTCAATCCGTTCCTATGCTCATTCTTTGCTTTGGTGCCCTCGTTTGCTCGGAACACCGCGAAATCTCAAAGACCATCCTCCACGTCGGCCAACGTGCCCTTGCACGCTTCCCAGAGCTTCGGAGCGTCTCTTCTGAAAACGTTCACATCACTGTGCCACGGGTCTTCACTAAGGTAACCCCTCAATCGATTTCAAGTTTGGTGCACCATGCATGACGAATTTTGCGATTTTCCAAAGCTGTTTGTCGAAGTTTGATCCGCCGTGTCACCGCCATGCGCCGTCTAGCCGGCCAGTGAGAGCTGCCGCCATGGCCGAGAGCATTATGGTCGGAGCCTTGGTGTCCCTTCCTTGCGCCATGTGCTGCAGCCTACTGAGTGAAGCTTCTCTGTTCTGTTCGGTTTTGTAGTGTCCAGGAGCAAAGCAAGGGAAGGGAGAGAATGGAAAAAAAGTCCAAAAGAAAACAATAAAAAATAAAAAATGTTTAAAAAAAAATTAAGGTTCAGATTGCTGAGATTTTATAGTGCTTCAAATTTTTATTTTTCTTTAGCAAAGTAATTTTAAAAATTCGGAAATCTTTTCTTTATAGTTTTATGTGATTTAAACCTTTGAAAATTCTGTTTTTCCTCATACAAACTCCAATTGAGGAGATTCAAATTTCTAAATTTTTTTTAAGAAATTAAGATAATTTATTTTAATGAATTTTATTTGATTTTTCAATTTTTTTATCTCTATTTTGTATTTATTTTTATATTTGTCTTTCGTTGCGTATAGATGTTGAAGTGCCAAGAGTATGCAAGGGTGAAGAGTTGACTCAAGCTCAAGGTTCAGATAAAGATCAAGAGTTGTTCCAAGGTAAGTTGTGCTTTGATCATGTTAAACCCAATTTTACAAATGCTATGTTGATTTAAATTACTGCTCGGCCGAGCTAAAACTGAGCCGAGCCAAAAAAATGTGAAGAGTCATGCCAAAAATCAGAGTCAAACCCGAAATAAATCCAGTTTTGGGATCTAATTGAAATTCGATCATCGGTTTCCTCTCCTTCCTCTGTTTTGGTTTGGCAATGGAGGTCGGTAGAGTGGAGGCGGTGCACGGTTGGTGGTAGCTTGGATAGCAGAGCTCTCAAGCGGTGTTGAGACTACGCCGGCTGGGGTGACACACAAGGTCACCGGGGCGTAGGTCAACGCCGATGGAGAGCACGAAGGATGATAGCCAACGCACGAGAACAACGGTCCAACAGCAACCGAAGCGGATCCGAAGGCAAAGGAAAGCTAACGCGATAGCGAGAAGAGCTGTATGAAGAGCGGCGGCGGCCAGCCAACAAGGAGAAAGTAGTGGATGGCATAAGTGCAATGCCGGTGAAACACTAACCTTAAATACGCTCTAATACCAAGTTAACAATAGCACTTTTATATATCATGAGGTCAATAGGCCAGCATATATACACATATATGCGGGTACAAAAGAAAAGCCTATATAAGGCAATATCTATATAAAGAAATATGGGATACTAGCAATCTCTATACAAGGAAATATGTGATACTATCAATCTCTATACAAGGCAATATAGGATACTAGCAATCTTTATACAAGGCAATATATGATACTGTCTAATAGACACTACACTCTGAGTTCTTGTTCTTGTTTAGGGTGATTTTGATACCATCTGTGACAATGGCAGCATGATTAATGTCACACACCAATAAAGTATCCACAAATTCTCTAAGAAAAATCCAAAAATGGAATTTTCATGTTCAATTGTGTATCCTTTTCTAGTTACGACAAACAGAACGGCTACAAATGTGTTCTTTTATTGCCAAAATTTGCCTCAAGGTTCATGCTCGAGCCCAACCAGGGTTTACTGCGTGGCCCTGCAGTGGTCGGCAAAGCAATGGTGATGCTGTGACCATGGTCCCATAGGAGGGTGATGGAGCCATGGAGGAATTAGGCCTGGGGTTGTGGCTTAAGGCTGTCAAGCCCAAGGATTTGTTTCTTTGGTCCTAGCTTCAGCTTATTTTGCTAAGAAGTTAACCCAACAGGACTGTCATTTGGTTTAGAATGGCAAGTTGTGGCGTGGTATATCTTGATTTAAATGTAACACAGACATAGGATACAAATGGATACAGATGTCACACTTATGTAAAATACATACCAGTGTGCATGTCTAGAATAAGGAATAGTAATGTCAAATGTGTACTTTTAAATTTATGTGGAATTGTAGATTGAATCGGTTAAATACGATAGAGGATTAAAATGCTGTTGATTATATTTACATTAGATGGCAAGGAAAGTAAACTTTATTTTACCACCAAAAGCAGAATGTTTCGAAGAAAGATATGAACAAATAACAGTGTGGACGATGAAATTTTTACTTACTCCATCTGTTCAAGAATATATGACGTTTTGGACATCAATATGGTCTCTAATATACAATTTTGACCACTACTTTTTATATGAATATGTTCATTAAAAAATATAAAATCATTATAATATGGAATTATTTTTCATAACTAATTTAATGATACCATTTTCATTTGACCAATCTAAATAATTTTTTATATATAAGTAGTCAAAGATAAAAAAAGTTTGATTGCACGATTTCTAAATGTTGTACATTTTTAAAAGAGTGGGTATAATTAAAGCTACTTGACTTTTGGAATTACCTTCTTTTGTTGCCTTGCAGGAGACGGCTCTTCAACATGATCAATAACCTTCGCATTATATATCAGGTTGTCACCGGAAATGCCAGAAAGCAGCCCAAAGAAAAAACTCCTAGAAGTAGCAGTAAGAGTAACAATTCTGGCAAGGTATGAAACTTTCTTCTTTTCCATTACATTGTGACAACGTTTTACTATCAGAGAACCAGCTAGCTAACTACATCATTCTTTTTTGTTCACTAAACATTTGAAAACATCACCCTCACGCCAGGAATTGGAACCTAACTCAAGGGGCTTGAAGATGCCACCACCAGAGGACAAGATGAGTTCTGAATCTGCTGCGACGCATGTGAGAAATGGTTCCATGGTAAGTGCGTCAAGATCACTTCATCCAAAGCGGAGCATATCAAGCCATACAAGTGCCCCAATTGTAGCAATAGCAGCAAGAGAGCCAGAGTTCTGAGTTTTGGAGATCGCATGCGGATTCTTCAAGAATTAAGGACTCTTGGACATGTTGTAAAGAAGCAACCATTTGTGCTGCAGTGCTCAATAGCTGCCCATGTAATTGTCGCTTTCAGGTAGGACCGGTGCAGATTTGATTTGTCTTGTATGTTCTTGAGGATGTCCCTAGATTTAGTGTTTGTTTTTAGATAATTCTAGATTTAGTGTTAGTAGTTCCAATTACTAACTGTACTTCTAGTTTGTATGCCTTGAAGCCCTTAGTGATTAGTACTGGACAATGTGTTTTTAGATTCCACCTGTGCAACGTCTTACCATGTATCAGTTTAAAATGTAGATTCTGGCTATTTCCTGACAGCGTTTCTCGTCATCTGTGCACAGAATCTAGCAGAAAGGCCAGGTCCTGTTGGTTTTCTTACCATGGACCATTTGATGTTTGCAATGGTTCAGCTGATTGTTGTATCAGCTATTGTGAGTTAGATGGTTTAAATATTAGTTTCACCTTCGGTTGTATACTGTGTATCACCAAGACAAGATTTCCTGTTGTGTTTTACACTGCCTCTGTTACTTGGTTCAACTCTTATGGTAATCTCTATATCCTATGCTTCATTTTCCAGTGTGCGTTTTGCACGTGCTCAGTTATTTGTTACTTTACTTATTTGATGGTTGATGGTTTTAGGTGGGTTTGACATCTGTAGTGCACAATTCTGTCAAGAAAAGCTTGCATCAGAATCTGATTGTAAGATGCTCATTTTTGTATGTTTTGCCGTACTTGTTTTGTTGTTATCTTCCACCCTGATGACTTCTTTTTATATGATATAGCTATCGGATCAATGTTTCAGATAATCAGATCTAGTCGTGTAGATCCAATCAGGAGAAAAAACACACCAACTTTTCATTGGAAAAAAAAACTGACTTGGGCATTATGAATGGTCCATAAATAGCCAATAGAGCATAAAAACTGACTTGAAGCGTTATGTCGGGGAGGGTGTATGTTGCAGCGGGGTCACATCTTAAATATTTATTGTTTCTAGTCCAACGACGCCATTTCTGCTCAGGAATTTCACACCACGGTTAGATTTATAAAACCAAAACTGGAAAAGAGGCTATATGGCAGGAAAAGAAAATGGTGTAGACTGTGCGTTAATTTAATTTCAGAAAACTCTAGATAACTTAGTATTACTGTTATTTCTTTTAATTATGGTTTCAATCTATTATTATATTCAATTGCTAAAATCTGTTTTGTGCAAAAGTAAACATATCAGCCATTCTTTGAGTAAGCATTGCACGTAGTTATTAGACTTGCATTATGTGCATAACTTGTTAAGTACTCTATGTGCTCACCCTTGCAATAATCATCAATCAGTTGGAGAAGAGTTAACACCAGCTTTGAAGGAGCACCGTGAAGATGCTAATTATTAGGATTTGAGCCTAAGTCGATTGCCAGTAGCAGGTGGATGGGTTTCTGCATATGTTTATTTTCGTTTAGCTGTAGTTATCTTATTTAGTGATTAAGCCATACGTAGTATACTAATTTTAAATTCGGCCATAAGGTCTCACTATTTATTTAGTTATCAACTTTAGTTCGTTTATTCTTATTCTGTTGTGTATGAAGTTGATATTTCATCTATGTTACCACCATACGCACTCGCGTGATCTTAAACTAGTGCAATCTAAACAGAGAATTCGAATTTACATATTTAAGTTCGGACATCTTTATCCGTGAGACGATGGATCAATCCCGACATCTTTATCCGTGAGACCATGGATCAGTCTCCGCAAAAATTTATAGGTGTGTAACGAATACATGAGATATACATCCTCACGTGCTCTTTCGAAAAAAGCACCAGACCCAGCTCGTCCTTGCCACCTCCTCTCCTAGTGGTTGCCGAGGCCCTACCACTCCGCTGATCCCACCGCTGGGCGCTGGCTATTGTGGTCGTCGGCCGCCCCGATCTTTTCTTCCATTAGTAAAACTCCCGCGACCATTGCCATCGCTAACCGTAGTTACAAGTTTTACATATTGTTCTGAGCGGCTAAGCACTTGCGTTCTGCTCCATTAATCAAATCAAATGTGACCATATGACGATGTATCGCTAGAGACCTTTCGGTGAGCCAAGCACACCAATTAGCCGGCTCACTTCGACGCCACCATTTCATCGTCCATTCCTCACTTTTAGAAAAGAAGCAAATAAATACTCCATCTCTATGTAACGACTGTCCAAAGCTTCCGACCTTTCGCCATGTCCAACACGATTTGAGTAACTTTTTTTTCCCAACTTGAGGAGCGCTAGAGACGATGAGCTCTCTTAAGTGGCGACGTTTCCCAACCCGAATGAAGGCAAGTGCAATTTTCGTTTAGGTATTACCGTATACGGTGAAACTCCCGAATTCTAAATTTGTCAATTTGCGTTATTAAATCTAACAAATGTAAAAATATGGAACATCCGTAAAGTTAGTGGGAGTCATGCTCTTATCTCTAGCGATGCCACACTAATTGGCACAAGTACAGTAAGGCCAATATTAGACGTTGGATATGAAAAAAAAACGTTTGTGATAAGCTAATATGCTAAAAACGTATGTGATAAACTGATATCACAGACGGTTTGTGAAACAAATCATCTGTGATATGACTACATATTACAGACGATTTTCTGAAAAGAACCGTCTACGATACTTCACAGACGGTTCTTTCAGCAAATTGTTTGTGATATTTCCTACCAATATATATAATTGTAGACATCAAAAACTTGAAGTAGGGTTTCTGACAACAGCACACCAGACGAACACCTGGTTCAGAGCGTGTCAGTCGATTTGACCTATAATCGACAAGGTAAAATATAAAATTTACTCAAAACCGATTTCGTGAGGACCAATCGGCTTAGACTCAATTAGCCCAAAACCGATTAAATCGAGATAAAAAGGTAATCCCAACTAGCCAATTAAGACTAATCGGAGGATAAAGATAGATTGATTCTGAAGAAGGCGATGCGCAGCAAAATCAGAATAAATCGAACCTAAGCGTAATTGATGAAGATCAAAAATTGGCGATGCGTAACTTTATTGATTAAGATCGAATTACAAGAAGGCTAAATTACAGAAACTACTCCTAATCGACAGGAAAAAAGAGAATAATGTAAAGTTGTGGATTTGATTGTGTTGTCTTGCGGCTCGCTTTTGTCTGCCTTTTATACCCGCCAGCCGATAGAGTCTCAGTACAACACGTTTTGGGAGTCGTATCCGTATCAGCCTCTATTTTGAGGGTGATCTCCTTAACGATCTGTTTTTTTTCTAAATATCTTTATCCGTTATCCCAATCGTATCTTGCTAATTCTGAACTGCCGATTTAACCATACTTGCCAAATTTTAGTGCAAACATATGCCCCCCATTTTTGAGAGATGACTTATTATCTTTCAAAAATTGCAATCATCAGCTTTGCACAATGTAACTTGTTATTTGCCAAAAAATTTTACTTATCAGCTTTTGATCCATCGGCTCATGGCTAACCTTCATTCAGTAACTACCGCTATAATTGCGCCGTAATTACTTGACACGAACATAGTGCGTTTTAACTGTTCGCGCCCCTCGATATCTTCTTTCCTGCCTTTTCATCTTTTTACCATGCTATAAAATGCGGCCCCCATACTGTCATTTTCACACGCACAAGCTCTCGAGCTGTGTGCAATCGGCTTCAGCTCCTTCGTTTGACGAATTTTTAGAACAGTTCCTTAGCTCAATCACCCTTTTCAGATCGGCTGCAATGGACCCGAGTCAGGTACTCATCCCGATCCCACATAGCACTGATCAATACTTCTTGGGACCCTTAGGAAATTTAGATGTCAACACCGTTACGAATCAAGAAATCCCTCATCTTCCATTGTCGGCCTCTGGTCATAATATAAAAGGATGGAATAAAAGTTTTAGAGCTTGGCCGACAGCTCTCAAAGGGTGGAGAAACTGGTTCATTAGAGTGGTAGCCCAAAAGAGGGGTGAATGGGGAAAATGGGTATAGCCGAGTGCATCCCCTTTCTTTAGCTGACCCAAAAGCCAACGAGCCCCTAGTGGCCACGGCCTGTTATTTCTGATTAGATTGCTTCAATGCTTTCTTGTTTCGCACCGGTCCCATCGGCCTAACTCTTTTGGACGTAGCTCAACTGTGCTGCCTTAGGCCAGATGGTGAACAAATATCGACTTTTAGCGGTAAGCCTAGATATAAACTTATCAGATCGAAGGGTGAAGGATGGGCCAAATACATCGGAAATAACAATAGAGTTAATGGGCCTGTATCGGATGAAGAACATGCCGCCTTCCTTAACCTTTGGCTGGATCGCTTCCTATTCTGTGGGGCATCTCTTGGGCTGACTCAAGTTTACCAAGCCATAGCAGAACAGCTCGTTGAAGGTCGTCAGCTGGCTTTAGGGAAAACCTTTCTAGGTGCTGTATATCAAATGTTATATGTAATAAGAAGTCGGCTTTTTACTGGTTTTGAACGTTTTACCATCAGCAACGTAGGAGGGCCGATGTGGTTTGTGCAGATCTGGTTATACTATTTGTTCAGTCGCCCTTTTAACTTGAATCTAGCCGACGGGATCCCATTCCCAAGAGATGACACTCTTGAGGGCGCACCTTTCCAGTTTAGAGAATGCTGATCTTTCGGTGAAAGGTTCATGATGTGCTCCAGTAATGAGACAAAAATCACGTCTATCGGCTGTAGAAAATACTTGTCAGTTTTCATGCAACTTGATATTGAAGACTTCAAGCAACAAGACTTCTTTAGTTATAGTTCCACAGCCGATTTCCCTTGGCCTTCTTTCTTGCATCTGGAAGCCGATAGTTCTTTGATGCCTAAAGAGACATTGGACTTGTATAAACTCTTTGTTTCTCCATGCATTCTGCATGCTGGCCTTCATACCAAGAACCGGATATTTCAACCATTATATGAATTTTATCACCTGTCAGTTTATGCGATACAGCTGGGTTTTGGTCAAGTGATTCCAAGCCTGCCACTTCTTGATCGACTACAGCCCAAAGCTAGAGTCCGTAATGCTGCCGTGGCCGAACTGGTTTTAGAAATAGCCGATGGGCTTCAACTTCGTAGCTTCTCTCACTTCTTTCTAAATGCTCGCCGTGCAGGAGGTTTCACATCATGGTGGTCGGCTATTGCAGAATCATTGTACATGGAGAAAACTCCATCAATTATAATCAAGAAACTCTTCCCACACTTACCAGAGCCAACATTAGTGTCTAACAGCGATTCTAGCAATGAAGCTAGTTCGTCAGGTTACACTAACACGAGCATAGAAAATATAACGGGCGAGGTATCGGCTTTTAATCAACTTTTCCCTTGTTCATCTTCATTCTTGCCAGAAATAGTTTATTGACCGACCTTTGTTTAATCACAGGCTAAAGCTGCTGGCAAGAGGTCCACCCCTGGCCAATCGGGCAGTGGTCATCAGCAAGGCAAGAGGCCACACCAATTGACTAGTCTCACCGGGTACACTTCAGGCACCATGGATATTCAGAGTCCGTCACTGTCGGACATGGAGAAAAAACAACCCAGTAAGTATACCATGATCGACTAACATCTCTTTATATCCCTTCTGGTAATTAACTCACAGCCGATTGTTAGTTCAGAAAAGAAGAAGACCAAGTACACCAAAGCTCCAGCAAAAGGGGTTCAAAACCTCAGGAGCAAAGTGGCGAGAGCTCGCCACATGCATCGGCTACTGCAGGAGTAAGTTGTCCATTTAAGTGCTTTTATGACGTATGCTCTTAAGACATTAGATCACCCTTTATGTTCTTATACAGCCTACACCGTCAGCACAGGTCGCAGTAATTTTGGCCGACCATCCTGGCACTTCTTTGGGAGCTCTCTCTCCCTCTTAGCCGACAACACTGGGCTCCGTCAGTCGCGGTATTCCCAGAATCCTCTGACCCAACGAACTTGTTGGGCTTTTCGCTGGCCGATCTTGATGATCCAGAGATCATGGCCACGGATGATTATGACGCAGAAATCAGAAAAATCCTTGAAGTTTCTAAAGAAGCATCGGCCGCGGTGACATCGGCTCCAGGAATGCAAGAACGCCTCGACAAGCTTTTTGACCTGGTGATGAGGCTGCAATCGAAGATTCTAAAAAATAATTAGTCGATTCACGATGCCATGGCAACAGTTGAAGCCAATATGCCCCCAGAGGCAATGGAAGCGCTTCTGAACGTCTGCCATTTGGACAAGAAGAAATCACAAGTGGAGGCAGCTCAGGTCAGAATAGCTCAGCGTGAAGCTCAAGAAGCTGATCAAAAACTTTTGGATGAGCTGGTCGCTGATTCTAATGCAAAAAAGTATAAATTTGACGTCGATACTGAGCTGCTTAAAGCTTCCAAGGAGTCCATCTCAAAGCTTGAGACGACCAAGAAGTTTCTTCTGGAAGAGTTGGCTAAAACCGAAAAGCAGCTCCTAGAAAGCCTACAAACCTTGGAGAAGACTTCATTAGCAACCAAAGACCAGAAACTGGGTATTGCCATGGCCGTGGTCGGTGTGAAGAAACAAATGGCCAAGGTGACCCCTGTTCCTGGAAACCCTAAAGAAGATGAGTGCATAATTGATGAAGTACAAGGCGTAATTGCCAAAGCCGCGGGTGCTCTATCGGCCTTGGGTGCAAGACTCCCTGGCTCTGGTCTTCAATATTAAAATTTTTATGATGAAAACTCTATCGGATGCTTGTCTTTTGGAACAGCACTTCTTGTGTAACGTTTTAACTTTGTTATAATCGGTTGTTTAATCGATTTTGTGCTTACCTTGTCATGTAATTTACTTCCTTTCTAGCCGATTAATCGCAACGAGTTAACTTGGCTTTTCATATCGATACTTCTCTCAGCTGACTAAGCTCCAACCCAAACGCTAGGATAGTATTTCTTCAAGTATTTCCCATTGATCGCTTTAGGCAAGACAACTCCTTCTAATGTCTCAAGTATGTATGAATTTCCATCGAGCTGATTAATCTTATACGACCCTTCCCACGTAGGCGACCATTTTCCAAATCGGTTATCTTTAGAACCAACAAGCAGTATGGTCTTCCAAACTAAATTGGCTTCATCAAAAGACTTAGGCACCACCTTTTTATTATATGCCCTCGCAACTCTTATTTTATTCTTCTTAAGCCGATCCAGTGTAGACAAACGTAATTCTACTAATTCGTCCAAGTTATCGATCATTAGATCGTTGTAATTTTGAGCTGACAAACTATTTTGTCTGGCTATTCGTATAGAATCAATGTTAATCTCCACAGGTAAAATAGCTTCTTGGCCATACACAAACTGATAAGGCGAAAGCTTTGTTGCTCTGTGATAAGCTAGCCGATACGCCCAAAGTGACTCCAATAGCGTTGAGTGCCAATTCCTTGGTTTTTCATCGATTTTTTTAATTAGCTTAATCAACGTTTTATTAGATGACTCGGCTTGTCCATTAGCCTGAGCATAATATGGGGATGAATTCAACAACTTGATCCTCAGGCTCTTTGCATAATTCTGAAAACTCATTATACATAAATACGGTACCTTGATCTGTCGTGATCGTTTGTGGTATTCCAAACCGATGGATAATGTGTTCATTAACAAATCCGATTACTTCAACACTTGTAACCTTTTTGAGGGGTATAGCCTCAACCCACTTGGAGAAATAATCGGTCGCGGCTAAAATGAACTTATGGCCCTTGCTTGAAGCAGGAAATATTTGGCCGATTACATCTATCCCCCATCCTCTGAACGACCATGGCTTAATAATCGAATGTAAAGCCGATGCTGGTGCTAGCTGTACGTTGCCAAACTTTTGACAAGTCTGACACCCCTTGTAATATCTGAAACAATCTTCTAACATTGTCGGCCAAAAATATCATGTTCGTTTAAGCATCCACTTCATTTTATGAGCCGATTGATGAGATCCGCAAATACCTTCATGCACTTCACCCATTGCCACCTGCGCCTCTTCGGCTCCAAGGCATCTTAGCAGCAAACCTTCCAACGTCCGATAGTACAAAATATCATCTAAGATCACGTACTTCAATGCTTGTTGCTTAACTTTGCATTCTGTTGGTTTAGTTGGGTCAATGAGGTAATCCCTTATCTGCGTTCTCCAGTCGATAACATCGTGCACACATGATAGCTTTGCCTACTAGCTCAATCATCTGATATCGACTAAAGTCTTTGTACCCTGATGCCTACTGAGCTAGTGCGTTGGCTCTATCGTTCAACTCTCGAGGGATATGACCAATAGAAAATGAGGTAAATGAGTCGATAGTTTCGAAGCACTATTCTAAATATTTAAGTAACACTTCATCACAGCATTGGTATTCGCCTTTTACTTGTTGTACGATTAATATAGAGTCGTCGTATGCCTCAACAGTATCAACTCCGATATTTTCTAATAAATGTAATCCTTTGAGCAATGCCTCATACTCTGCTTGGTTGTTTGAACATCGGCTATTTAACTGAAATGCGAACTCAAAATTGTGACGTTTGGGCGATATGAGTACGATACCAATACCATCACCCTCTCAGCATACCGACCCATCAAACAATAGCTGCCACAGGGCCACGGAGACCAAGTTGGCAGCGGTTTCGTGCCCTGTGATAAAATCAGCTACAACTTGCCCCTTAACTACCTTAGCCGATTCATATGATAATTCGAATTCCATTAAAGCATAAGCCCATTTACCAAGTCAACCTCGCAAAATTGGAGCCGATTATATATACTTTATAACATCGGTTTTGCAAACCACCTTACAAGCCGATGCTAAAATATAATGCCTTAGCTTTGTACAGAAAAAATATAGAGATAGGCATAACTTTTCGACAAAAGGGTACCTGATCTCAGCATCTAGTAGGAGTCGACTTATATAAAAGATTACACTTTCCTTACTATCGCCTTCCTGTGCTAACACGGCTTCGATATTTTCTTCTTTAGCCGATATATATAGTTTGAAAGGAATCCCTTTTCGTAGTGCGGCTAGAACCGGAGGATTGGCTAGGTATTCCTTGATATCATCAAAATCCTTTTGCTGGTCAACTCTCCAAACAAATTCCTGATTATCCTTTAACTTAAACAAAGGGGTGAACGTACGAATCCGACCAGAAAGATTTGAAATAAATCGTTGGAGATAATTAATCTTACCAATCAGCTTCTGCAACTCATTTTTACATGTCGATGGCTTTGTTTTGGCTATAGCTTCGACCCTTTCTTGATTAACTTCAATTCCTCTTTCATGGACCATAAAGCCCAAAAATTGCCCAGCCGACACGCCAAACGCACATTTGAAAAGATTCATTTTCAAACCATGTACTCTAATATTTTGGAAGAACTTTTCTAAATCGGCTAAATGTTGTAGGTCATCTTTTGATTTTACTACAACGTCACCAATGTATATTTCAACAATGTGGCCCATTAAGTCATGAAAAGTCAGATTCATGGCTCGCTGATAAGTTGCCCTAGCATTTTTAAATCGGACGTCATAACCGTCCACTCAAATAACCCTATTGCACCAGGACACCTGAAGGAAGTCTTAGGTATATCAGCTTCTGCCATTAATATCTGGTTGTACCCAGCATTACCGTCAAAAAAACTTATGATTTTATTTCCTGATGCAGCATCGATAAGCATATCGGCATCGGATACTCATCCTTTGATGTGGCTTTATTCAAGTCTCTAAAGTCGACACATACTCTAAGCTTCCCGTTTTTCTTCATAACTGGAACGATATTGGAAACCCACTCTACATATCAACAAGGCCTAATGAATTTTGCTTTCAATAACCGTTCTATCTCTTCTTTTATCATATTGTACAGGGCCAGATTAAAGCGTCTAGGATACTGCTTAAACAGCCGATATCATGATTTAATAGGCAATCGATGCTCGACCAGTTGTTAGCTTAAACCAGGCATCTCGTGATACACCCAAGCAAAACAATCTTTATAATTTTTTAGAATTTTGACCAACTTGTCCTTATATTTTGTATCTAATTTTGCACTAATAAAAGTTGGTCTTTTCCTATCACCACTACCTATATCGACTTCTTCAAGTAGATCGGTAGATGTGAACCCTTGGCCTAACTTCTCGATTTCTTGGAAATCCTCGATGGCCTCATAGCTATCTGTTACTTGCCGATAGCTTTGCATTTTATCTTGTAGGGCCTTTACTGTTTCGCTTGACTCCATCAGCGTAAAACCTCACTTGCTCGATCGAACGTGCCTAGCTTGACACTGATCAGCATAAGTCTTGTCTTACCAACACAAATAAAGTCACAATCATCCAGCATTTTCCCTGATATACATTCAGCCTCTTCATGTTTCCAATTTGCATCTGAACTAGCCATAGCGATATGGGCCGATGTATCTGTAATACCCCGGCCCGTTAATGTGAAGGCCCATGTGGCCCATGTGGAGTGGTGGTGGGATTATTCCCACATTGCTTGCACAAAGTGAGTTGTAGTAGTCTATAATGCCTGTTGGTTCCAAACATAGCACCTCCGGGTTAACCCATTTACACGAAGCGAGGACGAAAGTGTAAGTGGGGTAGGCTGGACTTTAAACTAATTTGGGCCAGGGTGTTACAGATGGTATCAGAGCATCAACCTTCGCTACACGGGCGCGTGTGGGACAGGGGCGAGGGCATATGGCGCATGGTGCGTGTGGGCCCGGAGTGGCCACACGGCATGGCATATGTATCGGCATTGGACGCACAGCCGTGTACCGAGGGGTGGTTCTAGGTATCTGCTGTGTATACGGTGTGCTGCCGAGGGCGTCAGCCCTTAATGTGGGGTGAGTGTAATACCCCGGCCCGATAATGTGAAGGCCCATGTGGCCCATGTGGAGTGGTGGTGGGATTAGTCCCACATTGCTTGCACAAAATGAGTTATAGTAGTATATAATGCCTGTTGGGTCCAAACATAGCACCTCCGGGTTAACCCTTTTACACGAAGTGAGGACGAAAGTGTAAGTGGGGTGCTATACATGTGTAGGTCCGCCCTATAGTAGGTTGGACTTTGAGCTAATTTGGGGCAGGGTGTTATAGTATCAGCTGAGACGATTTCAACTTCGCCTCCATTCCATTGGACAAGCGCCTGATGCATGGTCGACGGAATGCAGCAATTGGCATGAATCCAATCCCGACCGAGTAGCACACTGTAATTGCCTTTGGCGTCAATGACGAATAATACGGTCGGCAAAGTCTTACTACCGATAGTTAACTCCGTGACCATAACGCCTTTGGCTTCTGTGGAATCGCCTGTGAAGTCATTCAAAATCATGTTAGTCTTGATCAAATCTTCATCAGACTTACCCAACTTCTTGCAGGTGGTATACGGCATCAAATTGACGGTAGCCCCTCTATCCACTAGCATCCTTGATATCGGCTTGCCGTTTATATATCCTTTTAAAAACAATGGCTTCAAATGCCGATGATCATTTCGTAGTTTTTCAAATATAGCATTTTGGGCACCTAAACATGATTGACCAAAGGTTTCTTTAGCCGATTCGGTTTTGATTTTGAACTCGGCTGGTAACGTGAATACCATGTTGATGTCCACTGGAGGCATATCATCCCTAATCATGGGCGAATCTAGATCGTCAGTTGAATTGAAATCTTCTTCAACTTGCTCTTTCTTCCTCCACTCTTTTTTGGTAATTTTGATCGGTTGAAGTTCATTGAAGGTTTGATCCCTCTGTTTTTCTGCATTAGCCTCTCTAATTTCTTGCGTTCTTAGTCTTTGCAATTGTTTGCGCTGTGATCAGCTGAGACCACGCGGACACCACCTTGGCCTAGGCTCCACTGGCTTGCGTATTTTGCCAGCTAAATCTTCCCGATTAGCAGAACCTGACTCTGTCTGCATCTTAACCTGATTTGGTACAGAGATTCTCTCATGAACCGGTTTTCTATAATTTTTGTTAGGACCATCTCGTATCGGCCCAGACAACCTTTCTTTGGCCAATCGGCTAGGCCAATCGTCCTAAGGGTAGTGTTCTATTGGGCACATGTATGGAAATGGCAATGCCACGCCTCTCTCCTAGCAAAATTGCCAAAAGGGGCACCTCTGATGAGCTCTTTCTACGTTTTCAGTTCGATATAGATTATCTGGCCGACGCGGAAAATATTGCGGCCGATTATTCATTCTTTCATACTTCTCCATCAACTGAGAAAACGTTGCCCCCGGCCTTCTCGCTGGCTTCCTTGGCAGTGATTTTTCTGCTTTATACCATCTGCCAACTTGTGGGTCTCCCTTGGGTTTTATGGTCTTTGAATTTTTTCTTTCATGATCGGCTTCTATTTGTAATAAACCGATCGTGATTTTTAATGTTTGATTGCCACCAGAAGTTGACTGAATATCGACTAGTCGATTTTTTCTTGGTTCTTCGCTGTGCATCGGCTTTTTCCCCTTGCTCGAACATTGCACCATATTTATGGGGAACGGATCAACGTCAACTTGCATGGTCAGCTCATTAGCAAATTTTAGCCGACCATCTTCAATAGCTGATTGGATCTGCTAACGGAAAATATTGCAATCGTTAGTATTATGAGAAAAAGAATTATGCCACTTGCAATACCTCCGTTTTTTGATCTCATCAGCCAATGGTATAACATGTCCTTCGGGCAATCGTATTATTTTTCCTTGTAATAAAATCAAAAATACGATCACACTTAGAGACATCAAAAGCATATTTAACTTCCGATTTATTCCTCGTCGGCTTAAGCCAGGAACAGACTAAAGATTTTTTAGACCCTTTAATCCATGCGGCTATATTCACCTCTGCTTCATCGTCTTCAGATGATTCACTGGGGCAATAGTCGACCATATTAACTTTAGCTTTATCCTTTTCTTTATTATTGCCGTTTGTTTCGAATCTATCCTTGAACGCCCTATTATCTGGGAATCGGCTTTCTTGTGCCGACACACGATGAAGCAGGTGGCTTATATCGGTGAACTCCTGTCCTCCAAATTTTTCTCGGAGTGGTGGAATTAGCCCTTGGAAAGCCAAATCGACAAGTTGATTGTCGGGTAATGTGACACTAAAACATCGATTTCTGATTTCCCTAAATCTTTTAATGTAATCAGTTATCGATTCTCCAAATTTCTGGTAGACAGAGCTCAGATCAGAGATCCTGAGTTCTAAACTACTAGAGAAAAAGTATTCACGAAATCGACTTTCCAAATCATTCCATAAATGAACCGAATTTGGAGGTAGACAAATAAACCAAGTAAAAACTGCTCATGATAATGATAATGGGAACAACCTGATTTTTAGCCCGTCGGACTGAGCTGCTTCGCCGCATTGTGCTATAAAGCGTCCGACGTGTTCCAATGTTGTAATTGAATCATCACCAGAGAATTTTGTAAAATCTGGGACTTTAAAATTGTGAGGATAAGGCATACGATCTATGTAATCGGGATATGGTTTTCTATAGCCGATAACTTTCCCTTTTGGCTGTATGCCGAATTGATCCCTTAATACAGCAGAAATTTGGTCGGCCCAATTAATACTATCGGTCAACGGAACGGCAGATCCTTGATAATGTTGGTCATAATTGTATTATGCCCCCCGAGTGCAAACTCGGGCTGCTGATTGGGTTGAGCCGATGGAAGATGAGTGTATTCGTCGTATCCATTGTTTCTCCAAGTTGGCGGTTCCGACAATGGGACGAAAGGTTCTGAATAGGTTACTACCCTATGCGGAACCGGATTCCTAGGCAGGACAGGTTCATGACGCTGTGGGTATCTATCAGATTCAATCGGCTGTGGAACCGATTGTGGAAAAGCGTAAAACGGAGCTGTCGGTGGTAAATTTATCAATGCATCTAGCTTAGCAGCATCGGTATAAGCCTGGTAATGGGTTACTCCGCTCGGCTGAGGATCTCTTGGCAGTATGATGGTAGGTTGAGTTGGCATCATGGTTGGGGGTGAGGTTATAGCCGATGGTTTAGGATCAGCTAACGTGCTCTGCGTGCTTTGTGCTATTGAGAAAACAGGGTAGCTTGGCAGAGCTTGCATCGGGTCGAGCAGACTCCCGGATGAGGCCAACTCCTGGGCGATAGTTTTAACACTATTTGCAATCATCGGCTTAAGTGTTGTAACAAGAGCCGATGATTGGTTTATCAGAGCATGTGTACAGATTGATTAATCATAGCCGATAGCTCAGCTTGAGCAGGCAAATATCGACTTACCGGTTCTTCTAAAACGGCTGCATCTCCTAGGGCGTTAACCGTCGAGAGAGCGGTTTTCTGAGTGACGCCCCGTCGAGTTTTCTATAACAATTTAGCATCATCTCTTCGAAGCAGTTTTTCGATCTTTGATTTTGTTACACTGCTCTGGCGTTAAATCGTCCAGCGTCGAGATCTGATGGTGGAATCGACTTTCCTGATGAAGAGTGTGTTGTCGTCAAAAATTTGAAGTAGGGTTTCTGACAACAGCACACCAGACGAACACCTGGTTCAGAGCGTGCCAGTCAATTTGACCTGTAATCGACAAGGTAAAATATAAAATTTACTCAAAGCCGATTTCATGATGACCAATCGGCTTAGACTCAATCAGCCCAAAGCCGATTAAATCGAGATAAAAAGGTAATCCCAACTAGCCAATTAAGACTAATCGGAGGATAACGGTAGATCGATTCTGAAGAAGGCGATGCGCAGCAAAATCAGAATAAATCGAACCTGGGTGTAATTGATGAAGATTAACAATCGGCGATGCGCAACTTTATTGATCAAGATCGAATTACAAGAAGACTAAATTACAGAAACTACTCCTAGTCAACAGGAAAAAAGAGAATAATGTAAAGTTGTGGATTTGATTGTGTTGTCTTGCGGCTAGTTATTGTCCGCCTTTTATACCCGCCGGCCGATAGAGTCCCAGTACGACACGTTTTGAGAGTTGTATCCGTATCGGCCTCTATTTTGAGGGTGATCCCCTTAACGATCTGTTTTGTTTCCAAATATCTTTATCCGTTATCCCAATCGTTTCTTGCTAATTCTGTACTACCGATTTAACCATACTTGCCAAATTTTGGTGCAAACAATAATATAGAGCCCTGACCCACTAACGGTTTTTTAGGGTTTCCAAATCTATCTTTGAGGTGGGGGCGGCTGTGAGACGATTTGGTGAAAGGAGACCATGAATTTGGAAAAGTGATTGTAGATCCATTTATTCTTGGTGATCTAAGGTTAGTAATTATCTCTAATTACATTATATTCAAGATCTAGTTTGGAATAGAAAGAATTGAAGATGGTTTAGATCTAGCTTAGTGTAAATCCATTTATTCTTTGTGATCTAAGGTAGTAATTGGTTCTAATTGCATTATATTCAAGATGTAACTAGCTTGGTAAAGAGAGAATTGAAGATGCTTGTTTAGATCTAGCTAGCTTGGTACAAAGAGAAGATTATTTAGATCTAGCATGGTTTAGGATTTAGGATAGGGTTTAGCTAGTTAATTTGCGCTCCAATTTAAGGATGTGTGCATGTGCACTCCTAGTCTACTTCAATGTAATTAATTTTTTCTAACTACTTTAGATCATACATAGTCTACTTCAACATTTAACACTAATTGTTATATGTGTAGTATAGATGGACCAAAGCTAGATGTACGCTGAGAACCGTGCGAGTGCCGAGTATATTAATGACGTCTCCACTTTTAGAAGAGCTGACGATGAGGATATGTTTAATATGGGGGTGCAATTTATGTCTTGTCCATGCATTGATTGTGAGAATCTAAGGATATTTCGAAACTCAGTACAGATCAAAGCACACATGATTCTAAGGGGTTTCAAAAGGGGTATACATATTGGACCAATCACTGTGAAGAGCAGATTATACAGGATGGTAGTATTAACATCGCCGACGAAGTCAACGATATGCCAGATCATATCGATTGTGCTTTCGATAAGGATAGGTTGCACGATGACAATCTGGATCAGATGTTGCACGATGCAGAAGGGAACTATGATGAGAGAGGGTATGGTAAATTCCAAGGCTTGATGGAGGATTGGGAGAAACCTTTGTTCCGGGGCTGCAAGTCAAAATACACAAGGTTGTCATCCGTGTTTGAACTGCTAAAATTGAAGGCAAGCAGCAGTTTATCCGACAAGAGCTTTATGGCACTGTTAGGTCTCTTAGCGGACATGCTTCTAGAGGGAAACGAGTTGCCCAAAACCATCTATAAAGCCAAGAAGGTTCTTTGTCCTATGGGAATGGAAGTAGAAAGAATACATTCATGTCGGAACGACTGTATCCTCTACCGTAAAGAGTACGTAAACTTGCATGTATATATGGTGTGAAACACATCCCGGTACAAGCGTAAGAATCAACTAGATGATGATGGTGAGGGCATTGAGGTGAAGAAAGGAACTCCTGCTAAGGTGGTATGGTATCTGCCTATAATTCCTAGTTTGAAGCGTTTATTTGCAAACTCAAAGGAGGCAAAACTGTTACGTTGGTACTCGGATGAGCGTAAGAATGATGGAATACTATGACACCCAGCTGATTCCGCCTAGTGGAGAAACATCGATAGAGGATTTGAAGAATTCGATACCGAACCAAGGAATATATGGTTTGGATTGAATATAGATGGAATGAATCATTTCGGTTATATGAGCAACTAACATAGTACTTGACCCGTGAATCTCTGTACCTACAACCTTCTTCTATGGTTGTTTGTGAAGCGGAAGTATATTTTGCTATCTATACTTATCCAAAGGCTAAAGCAACTTAGAAACGATATTGATGTATACCTAGCACCACTGGCGGAAGGTCTAAAAACATTGTGGGTTCGTGGGGCACAGGTATGGGATGTGTACAAATAAGAGAACTTAAATTTACACTGCTTATTGTTTTGCACCATAAATAATTATCCTACCCTTGCTAACATGCCGGGCTAAAATACAAAAGGAGCTAAAGCCTATACTCATTGCTTAGATGATACTGAGAGTGTGTGGCTGAATCACTCATGCAAAACTGTATACATGCATCACCATAGATTCTTTCGGAGGAATCACCAATGCCGCAAGATGAAAAAACAATTCGACCAAAGGAACAAGGACGATTCAGCTCCAAGGCCTTTAAGCGGGAGAGATGTTTATGATATGGTGAAAGATTTGGATATTGCACATGGAAAGGAACGTAAATTGAGGACCTGCGAGAAGAGCATCTGGAAGAAGAGATCAATATTTTGGGACCTACCTTATTGGGAGCATCTAGAAGTTCGCCACTACATCAACATCATGCACGTAGAGAAGAATATGTGTGATAGCTTGATTGATCTCTTACAGAACATTAAGGGCAAAACAAAGGATGGTATCAATGCACGGCTTGACTTGGTCGATATGGACATCAGACCTGAATTAGCACCAAAAGAGATCGATAAAGGCTGAACATTCTGCAAACCTGCTTATTACAATCTATCCAAGGCCGAGAGAATTGAACTGTGCCAGTGCTTGCATGGTGTGAAAGTTCCATCCGGTTACTCCTGTAACATGAAGAGACTTGTTTTGATGCAATATTTAAAATTAATTGGTACAAAGTTTCATGATTATCATGTGCTGATGACACAGATGCTCCCTATTGCAATTAGAAGTATTTTGTCGATCAAGGTCCGGGAGACAATCATAAGGTTGTGTTATTTTTTAACACAATTACTCAAAAGGTCATTGATCCCAAAGGACTAGATGCTTTGTAGGCCGAGGTGGTGATGACTCTATTTAATCTTGAGATGTATTTCCCTTCGCCGTTTGTCGATATCATGGTCTATATCATTGTTCACCTTATGAGAGAGAAAAAGATGTGCGGGCCTATGTTCCTACGTAACATGTACATGTTCAAGAGGTACATGGTAATTCTTAAGTCCTATGTACGGAATCAATCTCTGTCGAAGGGTAGCATTGTCGAAGGTTATGTAACCGAAGAGGTTGTAGAGTTCTACGTCGATTACATGGCTCAAATCAAACCAATAGATCTACCTCGATCTCACCATGAAGGGAGGTTCGAGGTTAACAGGACTATTAGAAGGAAAGCAATCACACCTAATCCAATTGCGTGTATTGAAGCCCATTTCATGGTTTTACAACACATGGTTGTAGTGTCTTCGTATATCGACGAGCACAAGCACTGGCTATGGTAAGAGAATTTGGCGTGTTAGGAGTTTTGGATCATGAGACAGCACAACCTTCAATTTAACAAATGGTTGAAGGAGCGACCCATCGCTAGGAGCTCGTCATGTGATACGCTGACATGGTTGGCAAAAGGGACAATATTTACAGTTGTGACATGAAAAGGATACGACTTAAATGGGTACACATTTTATATGAGAGATCAGGATATGAAGAGCAAAAACCAGAACAGCGATGTCCACATAGATGTGTTCAGTATCGCTGGGTCAACGAGGAGCTTGTACTATGGGTTCATAGTGGAGATTTGGAAGCTCGACTATGTACTTTTCAAGATCCCCTGTTTCGGTGCTATTGGGGTCCACATCCAACAGGTGAAGGTTGACAAGTACGGTGTCACTACTGTAGACCTTTAAAGATAACCCATTCTATATATTTGTCAAGTTAAAAGAGAAGATATCGTCCCCTCATTCTTCATCGCCGAATGGATCTGATGAGCCGACGATAGAAAAACTGAGGTGCGGTCCAAGAGGAGGAAATAAAAGGACCCATGTCCGATATACCATCACGGCAGTCGATTCGAAGGATGATGCCCCTACCCAACCATCGAAGCCAATGGTAGCATTTCGGACATTGTGCAAAATAGTTGGACAAGAACGTGTCCCCATCACCTATCCATCCTGGAAGTCATCGACAGGTGAGGAGCGCAATAGCCTAGCAACGGATATTTTGACATCATTCGAGATTACAGGAGATGCCATGCTCGTAGTGTGATGGTATGCGTTGCTACTGAAGGCAAAGGCGTAGAAGAACTTCAAGAGCACGCTTGTTAGCAATTACGTGAAGAAGGAAATGACTCCCTTCCAGAAGTATAGGTTTATTGATGAAGACGTATGGCAACGATTTATTGAGATGAAGACGACGGAAGAACTCATGTGTCAAAATGAAGCACACAAGGCCCTCCAAACAAAAAACACCCACCCGATAGACTCGGAACCACTAGGTACGCAGGTAAGAGCACACAATGAAGGAGGGAGTACTTGATGGAGGCCTTCCCGCCATTTGCCTTGATCGTAGACCTACGCACTCAAAACTTGCTAAGAGCGAGGTCACGTCCCATGTCTTCGGGCACCATGTCCTTTGCAAACCCCGCAGACGAGGAAGTGTACCACGCCTAGTAAGATATCTAACTACCTAGTTTGTAAGTAGTTGCGGTTCTTGTTGGTGTAGTCGATCTTTCCCGAACCACCGGAGTTGTCTTGCCCTTCTCCAGCTTGGGGCAATTTGCTTGAATGTGGTTGAGGCCACCATACTAGAAGCAGGTGATTGTACCACCTCTATTCCTCTCCCTCACCCTATTGTAGGCATGAGAAAATTTCAAGCTAGGAGAGCAAGCTCACTTTCTGAAATTTTCTCCAGCTGTTAATCGCTTAGCTCGCAAAGGGTGGAAATAGAGAAACCAACTTAAGTCTCAGAATAAGATCCAATGGGACCAGTGATCAAAGCCATCGGCTGCGATTTCGTCTTGCAAGAGACGACGTCGATCTCATGAGTCTTGAGACGTGAATAAAGCCCATCTAGAGTCAGAGTCGATAAGTTAGTAGTGTCCTTGATGGTGGTCTCCTTCATCTCCCAAACCCGAAGATCAAGTGCGGTCAAGAAATATCGAACATTATCCGAGTTAGGGTATATGCAACCGATTGCACGGAGATCGCTCAGAATCTTTGTGAAATGACCAAAGCACTCATCAAGGGTCTCACTAGCGTGCTGTTCAAATTTGTTGTAGTCACGCTTAAATTGGTCCTGTCTCACCATCTTGATCTGAGTGGTGCCCTCATGGTAAGCATCGAGGGTCACCCAGATCTGGTGAGCAGAACGAAGGTAAGAGATCCTGTCGTACTCACTGCGGCTAAAACCCTGTATGAGGATGTTTCTTGCCATAGCATTCGCCTCAACGTCAGCCATATTGCTAGCCATGATGTTCTCATCGGCAGGAACCTCATACGGGAGCTTCACCTTCTACCAAATCAGGAAGCCCTAGGCAGTGATGTACAACTCCATTCAAGACTTCCAGAAAGGAAAATCATTTCCAGAAAAGATGGGAGGCTTGGTGGAATATTTGTCCATCACCATAGCTCTCGAGACCGGTCATGATCTACGGAAGAGCAAAATCGGGCTCTGATACCAATTGAAGGACTAAGATGGCGATCAGAGGGGGGTGAATGATCCCAAAATAAAATTTTTCCCCCACATAAAAGAATCTAACCAAGAACTCACTCTAAGCACGCAAGAATAAAGGAGCGAAATCAGAGAAAGACAACCTCTGCTCATTGCGGTGGCACTCTGCAAAGACAGCAGGCACGCAATGCGGATGGGCGGTACTACCGCAGCACAGGGGCGGTAGTGCCAGATGGGCGGTACTATCCTAAACAGGCACGACTCACCCTACACCGCACGATGCTGATCTAACGGTTCGCAAGCGCTAGTGTTTTCAATCTACCTCCATCGTCCGATCACGATCCGACGAGCGTCGATTAGCCTTCTAGAATACGGGCTTTTGGGCTGATGGTGCAAGCGATCGGGCCACACAGTGCTAGGCCTCCCGCACACAGTGCTGGGCTTCGACCTAGTACTGTTCTTCTATTTTTCCGCAGATTTTCTTTTAAAATAATTACAGAAATAATTTTAATTAGATTTAAGCAATAAAAATATTAGGAAAAATCCAAGAACATTCCCATAAATACTTTGAGACATTTTGAACTCAAATAAAATATTTTTAGCCAAACTTTACATCAACTTTATCTATGAATAATTAGTTTTCACAAAAGGTTCAATATACTTAATTTAAAATAACTCAAATAAAATCAAGATTAATCAAATAAATTCAAAAAATAAAAAAATGCACAAATAACAATAAAATAATAATATAGGCAAATTTTGGGATGTTACATATATTGACCTAATTAGAGCACTCAATGTGAGTTAAAAGCCTTTGGAACTAGATTATTATCATATCTAGCCTCCCAACAGGTACTTCATAACTCATACATGCCAACAAGGTTATCACTTCTTGTCAAATACTTCATTTTCAAAAATATCTTCTATTTGTTTAAAAGGAGTCTATTTTATTACAAACTAATTGAAAATGTGCTCTCTTGATCTGCTTATTAAGTTGGAATGCTCATATATGTGTTTCACCTCTAGATGAACACACTAAAGTTATTTGCAACTTCATCTCTGAAAAATTCAGACTAGCCAGGTCAGGGCCGGCACTATCGCGGGCTAAACCTGGTAGTACCGCCCATGGCCGGCACTACCGGTCTAGCACTACCGGGCATGCAATGGAGTGGTAGTACCGACCATAGGTCAGCACTACTGGTCTAGCACATGTGGTACTGCCACCTTTGCTGCTGAAGAACAATCTGAATTTCTGTATTTACTTCTATACTCTAATTTCTTGTGGTCTTAGTATCCTTGCTTATTAATTCCTTCATGTCTTTAACCAGTAAGCATGCCGAGAGTCAAAAACCCCTCAAAGCCTAAGGCTCCTCCCGGTGGAGGCCAAATCAGAAAATCTACTTGGGGTGTTGGGGTTCCTGCTCCTCATAGTGACAGTGAGGACTCCGATAATCGTATCGCAAGAGATGAAGAGATAAGAAAAATTGTGCAGCAAGAGTTGGGGACAGGGGGAAGCAGCTCTTAGGCTGATAAAAAGAAGAAAGTTGTTTCCAATTCCAGTGAGGAGGATGAGGAGGATGAGGAATACATGGATGTGGACGAGAAAGGAGAGGATGAGGAAGAAGAATATGAGTCTGAAGAGGAGGAAGGTCTCCCTAGTTTTGATCCTCAAGAGGATCTGAGACAGATAAAAGCTGACAAGTACTATTCTCTAAGGGGAGCAAATCAATATAAGTTGCCAAGGACAATGACAGAGAAATATTTTCCCCTCTATTTCAAGAAAATGTATTCAATGAGATATATATATTATGATAAGGATTTTGCTAATCAAAAGTGGGTGGATTGGAACCACATCAGAAAATTGCATTTGTTTGCTGGAGTCCCAGAGCTATTTGATGGAGCCAGCTTGCTGCATTTTGTATCTCTAAGGTGTGATTTTGAGGTGGATGTGATCTGTCAGTTCTACTCTAAGGTCTACATCTCTGACTCCTTTGATTCCATCACCTGGATGACTAGTGCCAAGGTATACACTGCTACCAAAGAAGAGCTTGAGCAGGCACTGAGTATTTTCCATAGCGGCTACCCAAAGATCCATAGCGAAAGGCCGCTTGTAATTGCTTGTCAGATGGAGTTTTATGATCCTGCTACGAATGTGAGGAGGCCAGGGAAGTTGGTAGGACTTCTCCCACAGGCGAGTTTGGTCAACAAGATTGTCAGGGTTACCATTCACCCTAAGAGTGGTAATTTTGATGAAATTCGAGAGTATGCTTGGAATATTATGAGCAAGATCATGCACAGGGAGAAGTTTGATGTGATCGATTTCATGATCAAGGAGATAGCTTCATCGGCTAGAGAGCGGGGTAAGACTATCTATTTTGCCCCATACATTATGAAGCTCTTTCTTAGGAAGACAGGGTACAATAAAGGATGTGGTTATGCTCACAAGTAATACAAGCCTCGTGAAGCGTCTCCCCAAGTTATTGGTCATCCAACACAACAGCACCACCACCACCAGCCTCAAGATGAGCCATAGCATCCACAGCCTGCTGTCCACAATGTGCCTCAGGATGCCTTCCTTGCCAGTATCGATTCCCTTCGCCTCGATATGATGGCTCAATTCTCCACTCTCAGCTCCGGGATCATGGGTAGACTTAATGAGGAGCATCAGTATCAGATTCAGACTAGAGCCATGGTAGAGGAGGTCAGGGAATAACTGAATTCTGTTGGAGCGCAAGTGGACCTTCTTAGAGATGATCTTGTTCCTGTTCACTTCCGTCATTTTGGGTGTGGTTGTGGACGCGGTCGCGGTACTTCTCCACCATCCTAGATGCTCCATGAAGACCCCCTCTTTTGGTACTTGATGCCAAAGGGGGAGAAGAAAGAGGTGGAAGGAAGCGCAAAGTTTAGTATTGGTGCTTAGAGGATTAGCTTATGGTTTATATTTTTGTATGCGTAAGTAAGCTAATGAGAACCCCGTGATGTTCATGTTGCTTTTGGATGTGTTTCGGATAATTATGTGCTTTGATGTTTAAGTGGTTTGGATGTTTTATGCTTTATGGTTATTATTAATCTCTTATCTATTGTTTATTGTCACATATTGATTTTCATGCTTTAACTATTGGATATATATTCATTGCTTATATTGATTCCTCGGACTCAATATCTAAGGGAAACTCTGTCAAAACTTCCAAAAATCTCAAAGTGTGCAAATGTCAACTTTTTACCCATACGCATACCTTTAGGGGGATTTTTCATTTAAATATTGTGGTTTTAATAACATTTTGCTTCAAATCCACTATTCTTCACTTCAAGAAGCAAAATATTATTAAAGCAAAATTCATGAGTATACAACATGATTTTCTAGTTCTATGATCAAAATCCAAATTCAATTCATTATTTATGATTGAGATTGTCATAAATTACCAAAAAGGGGGAGATTAAAAGCATCTAGCCCCCCAATTGTATTTTGGTTTTGGTAATTAATGATAATCGTGATTTAAGAGACTAATATGTTCCTTGAGATTGTTGAAATTAGATTTGTCCCATACATGGCATGCATTGAAGCATGAAAAATAAATCTTAAGAGGACTAATGCACCAAGCTAAAGCACCAAGGTATAAATTTAAAGACCTTTTCATAGTCTTTGCCGATCTCGGTATTTTGGAGAAAGATCGTATTGCTAGAATAGGTGCCGTACTATAAAGAGGGACTCTTGGCCAGTAGCTTAAAGTTTAATTAGTGAAAATTGCTCAAATCCATGCTCATATCTTGATCATTCGCATTTGTCGAAAAAATTCCTCGAAAAACCCTTATCTGCCTTGCATTGTCGGCACTACCGATCACAAGGGTGCGGTACTGCCGCAGGGGTGGCAGTACCGACCCATATGGCCGGTAGTTCTTTTATAGAAGGGGGTGCTTTTGCTGAGTTGCCCAGTCGGCACTATCGGCCTCACACGGGCGGTAGTGCCGGTCTACTGTAGAAAAGGCTAGTCTGTCTTTGCATTTAATACTACAGTCGACCGTTAGACCTAAGGCTGGCACTACCGGCCCTACATGGGCGGTACTGCCGACTTTCCTAAATTTTTCAAGGGTTTAGTAGCAACGGCTAGAATTCTTGGTGGGGGCTATAAATACACCACCACCTGCAGCAAGGAGGTACTCTTGGACACTTATTACACATTCATGAGCCCTTGCTAGTTTCTCTTCTACTCTAGAGCATTCAATTCTCAATTTGAGAGTAGTTGAGTGAAAATCAAGTGTGTGCATTCATTTGAGCTATTTAGACACTTATAAACCTCAAGCGAGCGTCAAAGTTTATTACTCTTGGAGGTTGCTGCCTCCTAGACGGCTTGGAGGCGTTTGTGCATGGTGAGCTATTTGACGGAGCTTGTGAGATGCCCTGGCAAACTTGTGAAGGTCAGAGTTCACCTACCCAGAGCATGGATGAACTACCAAGTGATCGAGGAAGGCTCAATTGTGAATTGGAGCCGGCTTGAAGTTGAACAAGCTTCCTCAACATGGATTTGGGGAGACAAGCAAGTCTCCGAGACCACGGGACAAATCTTTGTATCATTCTCTCGTGTGGTTTGATTTCTTGGCTCTTGTGTGCAATTTACTTTTCTAGCATCTTTAGTGTAGTGATTTTGTGACTAGGATTGTATTCTTGCCTAGTGTAGGTTGTCGGTGCACTTAGCGAAACCTAAAGAATTTAGACTTTAATTGTCAAAAATTGTAATTCTAGCTTAGATTTTTTTATTGAAATTAGAGTCGAAGAATTTTAAAAACCTCCTATTCACCCCCCCTCTAGTCAGTTATCCTTGATCCTACAACCTCGATGCCCTCAACGCCTCACTCTTGAGATGCTGGACATTGTAAGTGTATGCAATCATGGTCTACATTCATGTAATATCAATAAATGTTATATATATAACTCCTTGCTTTTGTATATATAAATACATGATCCTTGAAACCAAAATCAAGAATGAACCGGTAGGTTTCCTCGACCCACACATGGGCAACAATTTACATGCCGTTGAGGATTACATGACAAGTGCACTGCTGGCTCAATGCGATAAATCCTATATACTATTATCCCACAACCCAGGATAAGTGCTGCACTAGTTGCTATAATAGTTGATTTGTACTTTATACCCAACTTGAAGTTGGGTTGAATGACCATGGTGACATAGCTATGTAGGTTTCATTGGGTTCTTATTGTAATTGTACCAAGAAAGAACTTGGTAATCTATGTTGATTCCTTAAAGGACGGCTTCCACGACTTGATGACTGTCGCACAATTACTCGATAGGTAATTACATTTCCTCCATAGATAACTCTGTTGTAGGTCGTTCAAGGTGTACATTGCTCGTAGAATGGCTTAAGGTAACTTTTTGGAATCACATAGGTCATTCAAAGTATACAGAATTCGTGGAGGGCCATCCAAGGGAGAGTCGTAGATGAACCACACTTTTAAGTTTTTGGTATCCGCTAGTACACAATAATTCTATATCACACTCTATAATAATGCTTCTCAAAATAACTAATTCTATTTTTGTACTGCCACTACTAGCCAAAGGAAACTAACCTATGTGGATTCTACGTTTACCATAACATGCAACTCATCATGGGTACAATGAAGATCAATGACCTGGAGGTTTGTCAATCATGCAATAATTGTTTCATATTTATCAATTTATATATATGCCTAATTTTAATTTTCCCATCAGGTTTTTCGATGCGCTATAACTGCACTGGAACATGATGACCTTTTAAAAATTTGAGGACAACTCATTTCCTTCTTGCTGCATGAGGTTATGCACCGAAAAGGCGAGTTTTACTCTTCCTAACTTGATGAGTTGTAGTGGCATATGTGTAGAGAAACTTGTATTGTGAATTTATGAATTGTAGTGGCATATGTGTAGAGAAACTTGTACTGTGAATATGAATTGTAGTGGCGTATGTGTCAATTGTGCATTCAATTAGTTAATATATCTGAGTTGATTTCTGAAATGGATGTGCTGTGGTGTAAACTGTAATTGCTTGTACTGTGATGTAATCTGAGTTGATTTATGATGGTATATGTGTACTTGTAGATATGTAATCTGTAATCTGCTTATTTTAGAGGGCATGGCTAGCATTTTCTGAGGCTAGCCAATAAACAGAAAAAGCTTCAGTAATGCAAAAAAATATCACAGACGGTTCCTTTGAAAAACTTGGGACTATGAACTATCTGTGATAATAGACTATCACAGACTACTCTTAATACCGACCATCTGTGACAGCCTATTAGGTGTTTCACAGACGGTTCAGAAATCATCTGTGATACGCCATATTATTACTAACACATGATTACAGTTGGTTTAGAAAACTATATGTGATGATATTTTTGAACCGTCTGTGATGAACTTTTCTGTAGTATATGGGCCACTATAGTTTGGGAGTCCATAGACGGCTATCTAACTAACATATTCTTTGTAACGTTAACCAATGTTTTATGCCACATCCAATAGAAGTGCCGTATGTATAGTATCTATAGTTCTGTGGAAAGGCTTTATACAACAACAACAGTAACAATAATTAAATTTTTTATTCCATACAAATTAGGATAGGCAAGGAATAAAATCCAATCAATGTTTATTCAATAAACCCCTAAACCTTTGATCAAAGTCATGATTTCAGTACATAGATCGCTAACATCTATGCACTCCTATCTAACGCCAACTTTTTGGATATATTCCAATCTCTCAAGTCTCTTTTAACCATTTCATTCCATGTTAGTCTCGGTTGACCTCTGCCTTTTCTTATGTTTTCAAGATTACTTGAAATTCCACATCAGGCCTTCGTTAGATATGTCCAAATCATCTCAAACGATGTTGGACAAGCTTTTCTTCAATTGGTACTACCCAAACCTTATCACGTATATCTTTATCCCTCCTTGTATGACCAGAGATCTACCGTAGCATCCGCATCTCTGCTATGCTCATCTTCTGCACATGTTGACTTTGTGTTGCACAACATTCCGCTTCATACAACATCGCAGGTCTGATCACGGTCGTCCTATGGAACTTACCCTTTAACTTTTGAAAGACTTTTCTATCATATAGGACACCAGATGCTTAGCACCAGTTCACCCACACCTCTCATATCCTGTGGCTCACATCTTCATCAATCTCGTTGACGCTCTGTTGCAACGATCACAAATGTGAAAAAGTTTCCTTTCTAGGTACTACTTTTCTATCCTGACTAATATCTCCATCATATGTTATAGCAACACTTAAAACACACCTCGTATACTCCATTTTAACCCTACTAAGTCTAAAGCCCTTTGATTCTAATGTCGTCCTCTATGCCTCTAGTTTTCTATCAGCACATACCCTACTCTTATCAATTAGCACCACATAATAAGTGAAAAACATACACCAAGTAATCTCTCCTTGTATGTCCCGCGTGGATTCATCCATCACTAAAGCAAAATTGTAGGGGCTCCATGCTGATCGTTGACGTAGTGCTATCTTAATAGGAAAGTCGCTTGTATAGCGATCATATACTCTGATACTAATCACAACATCGTTGAATATATCCTTAATTAGGGTAACATACTTCGTTGAAACCTTTTTTCTTTTCAAGTGGCTACCACATAATCTTTTTTGGCATGCTACCATAGGCTTTCTCCAAGTTGATAAGCACTATGTGTAGATCCTTCTTTTTCTTTCTATATCTCTCCATTAATTGTCGTATCAAGAAGATTGCCTCCGTGGTCGACCTTCCAGGCATAAAACCAAATTAGTTTTTTATCACGCTAGTCACTCTTCTTAAACGATGCTCAATCACTCGCTCCCAAATCTTCATTGTGTGGCTTATAAGCCTAATTCCTCTGTAATTAGTACAACTTTGAATGTCTATTTTATTTTTAAAAATTGGCACTAATGTGCTTGTAACACCCTGACCCAAATTTGCTCAATGCCCAACCCGCCTGTGGGGTGGATCCGCACATGGGTAGCACACCACTTACATTTTCATCATCGCTTCGTATAAAATGGTTAAGACCGAAGTAATATATTTGTACCCAACAGGTATTATATACTACTACAACTTACTTTAGACAAACAATGTGGGACTAATCCTACCACTACTCTACATGGGCCACATGGGAACTACCCCTCGGAAAGCAACGTGGTACTAATCTTACCACTGTTCCACATGGATCACATGGGAACTACCTCTCGTACACGTCCGTACGTCCAGTACCGGCATATATGCCATACCGTGTGGCCACTCTAGGCCCACAAGCGCCATTGTAACACCCTGGGTCAATATCGCTCAATGTCTAGTCTACCAATGGGGCAGATATGCGCATGCATAGTACTTCACTTACACTTTTATCCTCATTTTGTGTAAAAAGATTAACCCGACGGTGCTATATTTGGACCCAAAAAGTATTATATAATACTACAACTCATTTTAAGAAAGAAATGTGAGATCAATCCCATTACCGCTTCATATAGATCACATGGACCTTCACAGTAACGGACCGAGGTATTAAGGTGCTTCTCTGCCACTCGTTAGGTATTATAAAACCATGGAATTCATCACCTCTGTGCAGGGTTCACATTATCGACGAAAATCGATCGATTTTGCGATTTTTGCCCGTATCGCCACGGTTCGATTTCTAAAACCGCTCGATAAACCGGTTAATTAAAAAAAATTCAAAAAATAAAAAAATTCGAAAAAAGTTATGTTTCGTAAACCAGTCGAAAATCGGTGAAAGTCGAGCAATTATCGACAAAAATTGCTAAAAAAATCGACCGCGAGAAGAACACAATCGGTCTGCCGATTATCGGTGAAACTCGAAATTTTTTTAATTTTTTTTCCAAAAAGTTTGATTTCGAAACCATTCGATTTTTGACGGGCGATTTTTCAGGTCGGAACGATAATGTAAACCCTGCCTCTGTGTAACTTTTATATGAGAAAAAAAAGTGATTTAATTTTGCTGTAGGCGCTGCTTTCTTAAAAGGGAACTGAGTTTTTTTGCTATGGGTGACGCCCTGTAAACGACAGCAACCTAAATGTCCAACCTCATCCTGCCGGCTCGGTACTTCGCAAGAGGTCAGGTGTGACTTTCCATGGAGGCGCACTTGATAAAAAAGCATCATGTTTCCATTGCATGCATCTGAAGTGGAGAACAGAAAGAGAGAGACACACGTGTTTAGGGAGAGCGAAAGCGGAAATTCTTTATTGCTAATGAATTCTCTGTACATGGGGGGGACCCCCCCTCCTCCTTTTATAGCGCTCTCTAGGGTTTCGGCATTAGGGACCACATGGGCCTTGGTGGGCTTTAGGGTTTCTCAACACTCCCCTTGGGCCCTTCTTGCGAGATGCATATGCCTCATTAAAACTCGAGAAAACCCGAGTGGGAAAAATACTTGGAGAAAGAGCACATAGCATACGCTTACTATGTTGCACGAATTGCCTCGTTAAAACCTTATGCAAGAAAACTTCATGAAAAACTTGCTAAGGAAAAGAGTACAATTCTCCCAACTTCAAATGCTAATCTTGAGATTCATGTTGGGTATTCATAATTCATCTTGAGATTCATGTGGGAGTATGTGAAATATCTCCCCACAAATCTGCACTTCTCTAAGTCTCATCATCCCAATTCCTTTCACGCACCTTTCAAAGGTAGATCTTTGGGAGTGATTTAGTGAACAAATCTGCAAGATTTTCACATGACTTAGTATGCAATATCTTGATCTTGTTCATCTTATGCAATTCATGAGCATAGAAGAACTTGGGGTTGATATGCCGTGAGATTGCTCTTCACATAACCCATCGTGCTTGGGCAACACAAGTCGCATTATCTTCATAAATTATCGTGGGAGTTTGCTCAATGTTCAAGCTACATGACTTACGGATGTGGTGAACCATTCTTGAGCCATGCACATTCACGCGATGCTTCATACAAAGCGATGATTTCCGAGTGGTTTGTCGGCGTCGAGACAAAGTGCCTTAGGCGACTTCCAAGAAATTGTTGTTCCTCCACATAGGAAAACATAGCGGTTTGGGACTTGCGGTATCTGGTGCGATAAATACCCGACATCGGCATAGCCAACAAATTCAATTCATTATTTCTTGAAGAAACAGACCAAGGTCTTTGCTTCCTTGGAGGTAGCGGAAGATGTCCTTGATCCCTTTCAATGCCTTTTGGTGGGTTACGCCTTGATCAGAGAGCTAGCAAATTCACGTGACGCAATGTCAGGCCTAGTGCTATTTGCAAGGTACATGGCGCTCAATTGCACTCGGATATGGGAATTGCTCCCGGGACTTCCTCCCCTCTTCTCTAGAGTGCAGTATGGGTCTAGAGTGCGCTTGGAGTGACCTTGAGCCATTGGAGTCTTCGAGGATATGCCTTTTCAAAACCAAACCTTTCCAACACTTTACGTGTGTAGGTTGATTGATGTACCAAGATTCCTCCTTGGACATGTTCAAGCCGCAAGCCTAAACAAAACTTGGTTTTACCCAAATCTTTCATTTCAAACTCGGACTTCAAGTATGAGCATGCCTCTTCAATTTCTTCATCAGTCCCAATGATGTTCAAGTCATCTACATAGACGGAGATTATCTGAGAATCCATTCGGGATCATTTGTATAAACACACATGGACAATCTTCATTTGTTTGTGTAGCCTTTCTTGCAGAGAAAGTCACTCAGCGATTGTACCACATTCTTCTGTTGCTTGACCCATACGGTGATTTCTCCAATTTCACCTTTATCTGAGTTTCTATTTGCTCCATCTTGGTTCGGGATAGGAATTCCTTAGGGTACTTTCATGTATATCTCGAATCCAAGTTTCCATATAGGTATCTTTGTGACAACATCCATTAGCTTCATTCTCAACTTCAAGTTGGCGCCATTGAGATCAAATATCTAAAGGTAATTCCTCCCATGGCCAGGAGAATAGGTTTCTTCATAATCAACTCCGGGCGTTGAGTGAAACCTTGAGCTACAAGCCTTGCTTTGTACCTTACAACCGTTGTTTTCATTCCTCTTAGAACAAAGACCCATTTGTGACCTCTGAGGGCTTATATGGGGAGGTGTGCGACATCTGGCCCAAACACCTCTCTCTTGTTCGGAGAGACTAACTCTGCGATAATTGCCTTTTCTATTCTTCCCAATCTAGCCTTTTCTTGCACTCTGCGAGATGCGGGCTCGGGATCATGATCAATGATCGAGGCAATCTTCTTTGAAGTAGGCATCAATGTTGGTGTTGCTCTATTCGGGATTCTCTGTTATTACAAAGTTTATGGCCATTTCTTCATGGGGTGCTTCATGCACTTCTACTTGCTCTTTGCTTTTCCCTATCGCGAGAGCAAGTTCCTTTAGCTTTTCATCGCCTATGTGTGCGCACACATTATTTCCGTGACTTCTGCGATGGAAGATTCAAGTCTGGAATTGCCTTTCTGTTGGCTTCTTTCCAGTGCAGTCTCAAGCTGCTCCCCTTCTTTCCTTAGGGCATTTTCGTGATTGGTTGTGGTAAGTCCTCTCGCTTGATTTTCTCAGGCGCGTCTCGGGTACTTTGGGTTTGAGGAGCAGTTGCTGTTCTTTTTCTTTGAGGCCTCGAGCAGGTTGAGGATACCTTCTATTTTCTTTGGTATTTCCACCCTCTCGGTGCATTCCTTGCGGGTACATGCGACTTAACCACGCCCTTGGATCACAAAATGATCAGCGGTTCATTTGCTAAATTACGCAAATCAATTATCTTACGGACTTCTTGATTTGCTTCATTAGTGCGGGGTCATGTGCGGGATCGGTGGAATGCCATATGATTTCCGGCATTTTTCATCAAAGGTTGATTTCCTCCCCTAATGACGGAAAGCGATCCTCTCAAAGATGCAATCAATGACAAGGTGTATGCAAATCTCGATCATGGGTTCCAAATACACGATTATGGATGCACTCTCATAACCAACGTATATCGGACTTGCGGAGAGGGCCCATTGCGATCCGTGAGGGTGGTATAGGTACATATACCATACACCCAAATTTTCTAAGATGGGAGATCTTGGGATGATCCGTGCACAAGTTGCATGGGGAATGGATGTTGTAGGCGATGGTCCGAAATTGATAAGAGCTGCTGCGTGCGGAGGCTGCGTGTCCCCAACAAGTGTTGGGCAAGTTACAACTCTGCAAAAGCGATGCGGCAATGAACTTAATCCTCTTTATTAGTGCTACGCTAGTCCATTCTGCGTATGAGCGTGCGATGCGGAGTGCTCAAGCTGCTATCCATTCTTTGTGCAATAATCATCAAACGCCTTTGAAGTAAATTCTCGGCATTGTCCATTCTAATGGACTTCACGCGATGATCGGGAAAGCGTTCTTAATTCTTATGATCTGCGAGATCGACTTTGCAAAAGCATGGTTTCTTGTTGACAACAAGCATACATGCGACCATTTCGAGGAAGCATCGATGAGCACCATAAAGTATCGAAGCGCCTACGGCAGGGCTGAATCGACCGCAAATATCCCCTGGATGCGTTCGGGAATGCGGGGATTTCACTTTGCACTTTCATGACAGAGGGTCTAGTTATTAATTTCCGTGGCACATGCGGGGCACACAAAATCTTCATGATTCGGAAATTCTTAACGTTAATGCCATGACCTTGTGAGTTGTTCACTATATTTCTCATCATTCTAAGACCGAGGATGACCTAATCTACCATGCCATAAAGAAAATAATTGAGCTTCTAAAAGCAGTCTTCAAGGAAGTATACACTTGGTGCATGAATATTCGTGTAGTACAACCTGATTCATATGAGGACATTTTCTAATACCATTTTCCACATACCGCGTGCTTCACAATGCACAAGTATTCTTTGCCATTTTCTTCATTGGTTTCTACGTGAAAACCATTGGCGCGGATGTCTTTAAAGCTTAAGAGAGTGCGCGTTGATTCGAGGTACAAAAGGGCTTCTTCAATTACCAAAGTTGTACCCATAGGCAATATAATAGTGGCTCTTCACGAGCCGATTACATATGAGTCGCTTCTGCGATCGTAGTAATCTTTCAGCGTTCTTCGTGATCATTTGAAATACTTAGACTCTCTTAAGATGGTATTTGTTGTGCCACTATCAACAATGCATATCTCTTCCATTTGGCGCTACGATTTCTAGATAAAAGAAATATAATTCTAATCGGATAGAGGCAAAAACAATCCAAATATTACTTGCAAAATTAAGAATCTTTGGAATAAAGAATAAATTGCGTATTTATTCATGAAAGAAATACGCTCTTCTAGAGCTTACAATTCATTATTCAAAGAAAATGCTAACAACCATAATCTAAAAGAAAATGCGATTCATGCATTTAAGCGGCGGTCTTGGTTTGATCGTTACGCTCGATGGTAGGTTTCGCGTCCTGCGAGGACTCTAGACCAATCGCGACGACGGAGCTTCTTGCCCCAAGAACTATCTTCAAGTCCGATGCCCAAGTGAGGTAGTTACGTAGTGCGGGGCGGTTCTTCAAACTCACGATTCACGATTCATGATTTCAAAATTCGACATTAGATTCTGCGTGTAATCTAATAGAAAATAGTTGCAATAAGCATAAAGTGCGAGAAAAATTAAATTGCTATGCATTGCAATATCTTAAATAAAGCAACAGATTCAAAATTCATAAAGAAAATTCATAAAGCAGAGAAATAAAGACAAAAAATTAAAAAGCGAGCCAAATAAATCTTCTTGATTTTCGGCAATTTTCAAAATTTTCGCAATTTTCTCTCTTTTTCTCCTTTCTTTTCTTTTTCTCTTTCTTTTTCTTACAGCGAACCAGCCCATGGGCCTGCCCATTTCCGCTTAGCCCACTTGGCTGCTCCGCCCGGCACTGTGTGGCTAGGGTTTCCCTAGCCTTGCCTGCTAACGCCCTCCTTTTCTTTGTTTCTTCTCCGTGCACTACGCTTTTCTTTTTGTTTTCATGCGTGAGCGAGTGGCGTGTGGGGAGGAGGCTGCGTTAGGCTGCACGGCTACCGAGTTAGTCTTGGCGACGCGCGGCCGTGGGCCGGCGACAACTTCGGCTGCTGAGCCGGAGCCAGGACGGAAGGCAATCTGTGTGCCGCCGGAAACCGAGGGCGCCGTGCTGCTGCAAGCGCGGCGTGTGTGCGGAGAACGAGCGGCCATTGTGGCGGCGGCGGCTGAAAGCCGATGCCGTGGCAGCCAGGCCTGAGCTGCGTGGCGGCGGGGCGGCAGGCGAGGCAGCTCAGACGGCCGGCGAGGCTTCTGGCGCGGCGAGGCGAGCGGCGGAGGCGAGGCTGCGGCCGCGGCCGGCGTGAGGCTGAGGCGGCCGTGGCCGAGCGGCTGAGCGTGGCGGCGACGCCACGTATGAGGCCGAGGCGCCGCGGCGGGCGCGCATGGTAAGCCAACCAGCGGCGTGGCGCCAGCGCCGAGCGATCAGCGGCGCGAAGCAGCAGCGCCGCAGGCGGCAGCGGGCGGCTGCGTCTTGCGGCGATGCAGGCAACGCGGCAAGACTGGCAGCGGCGCGCGTAGCGTAAGTCGGTCTGCGGATGCGGCCAGGCGGCAGGCATGAAGTGCTGCGGCGCGCGGCGGTCGGGCGGGGCATGGCAGCGGCGGCCGGAGGAAGACGACAGCGGTGCCGAGCGGAACGAAGCGGCGAAGCGCCGCTCACTTCCTCGAGTGTTCCTCGAGCGGCGCACGGATGACCGATGGCTTCGGCGTCGCCGTCATTGCTATGCGTGGGGCGCGGCCGGGTCGTGGCGTGGCGCAGCGGCGAAGCGGCGGCTGCGGCCAAGGCGGCTGGGCGGCGAAGAAGAGAAAGCGCGGCCGCCCGCCCTGCCGAGCAAAAGAGGCGGTGCCGTGCGGATTCTTCGAGCCGGCCGTGGCGGTCTTCCTCGAGCGCTGGCGCGGCGAGCACGGCGAGGCGCCCGGCCGGCGGCGGCTGCGTGCCTAGCCATTGGTGCGAAAGCCGTCTTGTGGCGAAGAAGCGAGGCGAAGCGCGGCGGTGTGGTGGCCTTGCGTGCGTCGGCGGCGACGCGTGGCGCGGCGAGCTCTCGGCGGCGGCATTTGGCGGCGAGGGTCTGGCCGGTCGGTAAGTTGTCGGCGTTCGTCGTCGTCTTTGCGAGCACGAGGCGGTACGATCGAGTCGCCGCCGCGCGGCCGGCGGCCGTCTTGGCGAAGGCGCGACGAGGCATCTTGCGAAGGTCGCGAGCCGAGCGCCGAGGCCGAGGCGGCGTCTTTGCGACACGAGGGCAAAGCGGCGGCGCCGGCGCCATCTTTTTTTGAATGAGCGGTAATTCTTGTCTTTGTAGCTTCATGTCGTGTAGCTTCTTGCCACGTGTGGACGATACTAGATCGTAGGTTAGATGCATGCATAGAAGCAGCAACGATTAGATTCAATCGTCGAATTCCACCTTTCTCACCTTTTCAATCGATCTCGGTGAGAGCCGTCGCGATAACGTGTTGAGGAACCTCGCTCTCGAATAGTCGGGGTTCGAACAGATCTGAAGTGGAGAACAGAAAGAGAGAGACACACGTGTTTAGGGAGAGCGAAAGCGGAAATTCTTTATTGCTAATGAATTCTCTGTACATGGGGGGGACCCCCCCTCCTCCTTTTATAGCGCTCTCTAGGGTTTCGGCATTAGGGACCACATGGGCCTTCGGTGGGCTTTAGGGTTTCTCAACAGGTTACACAGGATAGAAGTATCTTGGTTAAGGTCTACTTGGAATCTTGTTAATTATTGTTTAATTAAGAGAATCTTTACAGATTCCAGTGAAAAATTTATGTTGAGACTCTACAATAGGTTATTATTTAGTTAAATACATCAATATAAAAATAAAAGTCGCATATTAGAAGGTAATTATCAGATTTACCCCGCGCAACTGTGTGTCTAGATATTATAATACAATTGTCTTTGATATATAACTCTACTTCAAATAATTAAAATGCATTGTATTTGTTATATAACTCTAATATTAATATATGATTAATCTATACCATTATAATCTGGTCCCACCAAAATAAGTGGTGGAGATCTTTCTCTTTTTTTCGATTAATATAAGAATTTCTAGGATTTTTTTTATTTTTAGGTTCATTGTGAGATTTTCTTGTCATTAAAACCAAGAAGATGCTCTAAATATTACCGGTTGTTTTTATTTATATAGATTTATTTGGACTGGTGGTGACTTGTAAATCACAGTTTATTTAACCATACTTTCAGCTATACAATCTACACGAAAGTATTCTTTTCGAGTCGTAATAGCAAAATCTTACTATAATTTGCAAAAATTGCGCATGTACCTGAGAAGATTCCGCTGTACAACACAACACACATAGGTTCTATCTATAAATAGCCATCAGAATCCTTGTGATGCTCAAGAGCTACACACACCCGCTTAACAAGAAAACGTAGTAGCCAGTAAGCACGTATTAGTTAGCGGTAACATTGAGCTACAATCTAAACAAGTTTAATGAGGATGCAAGGACGAGAAAGGCATGCGGCTGGAGCTCCGGCCTTTCTGATGCTGCTGCTGATCCTCGCCGCGACCGCCGCGTCTCCGTCTGCACTTGCCGTCGCCGCGCGGTCGTCCGTTCATCTTCCGCCGGTGTCCGTCGACCAGACAGCGGCTGGGCACTCCGGGTGCAGCAATGACCGTAACAACGGTGGCTCCGGCCCGTGCCTGCCTCTTAATTAAATGTCAAAATGTAAGCATGAATGCATGATATATATAATTATGTCGTAGCTTTAGGGAACCAACCACCTATATGTGATGTGGTCTCTATGTGTTGTTCTCTAATCTTCATGTTGGTTTTGCGTGGTTTATGTGGTTCATATGTGTGCTTTTAGATTTGGTGTTGGAGGTCCTGCAACCTTTTTCAAGAAAAATAATACCAGTGTATTAGATATTTTCGTTGAGACGACAGTTCTTTAGTTTTTATATTAAAAAAATTATAAACAAGATTACTACATGTTAGAGTTATCTTACTGTACCAGAGACGCCTTGTTGCATAAGAGGACTGACAAGGAGGAAGTAGAATTGTTGGAGACAAATTACAAGTCAACTGGAGAAACAAATGAGAAAGACGGAGAAAAGGAAAATAACAAGAAAAAATTGGGTCACCAGCTAGTGTGCCTTGCAATTCTGCATGCCAATTATCCAAGAATTCGATGGAGTTGGAAGGCAAATTTAAGGGTGAAAGACTACCATAGAAAAATGGCCAAAAGAAACAACCACCTTTGAATCAGAATCGAAAATATCAGGTCGTATTTATAAAATCATGTAAGATGTATTAAGGTGTCCACACCTAATAACATTGAGTATACCATCCAGAGGATGAAAAAAAAGCACATTTTGTTCATCTAGGTACATCCGCTTGTCTACTCAAACCAAGGATACGTTTGGAACGCGAGAATTTCTACGAGCAAATTCCATAGAAAATCCGCACGACACAGTGTAAATCCTACGAAGTTATCCATATCCCAAATCATGAAACCCTGTCAAAGTATCAGCGTGAGCCCTGGCCCACGAGCCCTGAGGCCAGTGTCGGGCCCGGGCCCAGGCCGGGCTGGGGCCGGCTAGTGCTACCCATTGGTAGAACCAGAATGGCAAGGTGCAGAGGACCCGAAATCCCGTATCTGCCACCTTTCAAATTTTGTTTTATTTTTTTTCAGCATCCACCGAAATCATTTTGGTTATTTCGAAAATTTTGATGTAATTTTGGGACGAAACGGTTGAACAAAAATTTGAATTTTCTGACAATTCTTGACTGAAATTTAAAACTTCAGATAAAATTTGGCCAATTTTTTTTAAACAAAATTTAAATGAATCCACCAAAATGTGAGTGGGACCAGCTTGTTTCGGCATCACCCGAAGAACCGAATTTCAGTGATTTGCGAATTGCGAGTTTGCGACTGCCAACAGTTTGCTCGTCGTGTCAGCGTCCCTTTCCTCGGCTTCTAATCCAGTCCTCGTCTCCTCGGCCTCGTAATCCTCCTCCTCCCGTTCCCAAAACCCTAGCCCACCCTGACCCTGCCCGCCCCGGGCCAATGGACGGCGGCGGCGGCGTCGTGCGGCCGGCGGTCCGCCGCACGCCGGAGGGCGTCTTCCGGGACTTCCGCGCGCGCCGGACCGGCGTCATCAGGGCCCTCACCACCGGTAACACTAGTACCCCCCGGCCTACACGCTCCGCGGCTGCTGTTTTCCTTTAGCCGGTTTCTCGAGATTCTGATTGATTGGTTGCTCCGGAGACGTGGAGAGGCTCTACATGGTGTGCGACCCAGGTGAGCTCCGAGTTCGATTCGCTCTCCTTTCGTTTCGAATTTTGGGACTAGTTCGCGCATTCGTCTATTGGGCATTGCATTCCTGGGTTCCACATTCGTTATTCGCAGCATGTTTGCGTCGAAATTTGTGGGTGTCATTTCCTTGATTTCTCGTTTCAGGAGCCCGTGGCTCCAATTTTGGGCCAAAGTTTTCTTTTTTCTTGTCCTTTTATTTTTGGTTCGATGCATCCTGGTGGCTGTAGGATGCTGCTCTTTGCTACCGATTCCGCTAGATTAGTTAGTTCGTCCTCGTATAGTTCATTCGGGGACAGGGAAAGCTGGGAGGTGAAATTCTTATCTCCTGAATTTGTTGACCACAGATTTACAGTTACGAGGGGTATTTTCGGGATTGTATGTGATTGTGTGTCTGACTGTGAGAGATAGGCAGACAGAGAGGTGGGGTGATAATGATAAATATTAGTCTGCAAAAGGCAGATAAGTGCACTGGTTCTTCTGCCTGCTACAGAATGCTTTGGATGATAATACGATGGCAGTGTCACCACAGCAAAGTGCTTCTGTGTTTTTGTGTGTGTGTGTGTGTGTGGGGAGCAAAACAATACCGCTTTAGGACTTCAGTAGTGCCGCTACTGTTCCAGGGAGGACATTAAGATGCTAAAAAACCATCTGTGTAGATGTAGGACACGGTAGAACATAAACACCTGCAAATTTTCCGGACAAATATGGCTGTATGTGTGACATAAAAAAAGAACAGATGGGACCAAAAATATATATTGGGAATTGGGTGCTGCTACACCTAACGCGACATAACATGAAACAATTGTCCTGTTGGTTGCTAAATTTGGAAGGTACACGTGACAAAACATGCCCCACGTGGGAGAAAGCTTTTAGAAGATTTGGAACACTTCTCATGATCCCACCTAAGCTTTTTCTATGCTATCGAGAGTACACATACTCCCACCTACCACTTAAATGAAGTGTTTTACCTCTTTATCACTTTTGATATACTTAAATACTAATTCTAAGATACTTTAATGCGACATGATATGAAAAATTCACCGGAGCTATTTATTTTTGGTATATACCCTTTTTCATATATAAAAGGAGTATATACACAAATTATGGTATAAATAGTGGACTTTGATGAAATTTTTCATGGAACTCACTTTAGAGTATCTTATAATCAGTATTAGAGTATGTTTAAAAGGATAAAGAGGTATCACAACACCATTTAAGCAGTATATTGAAGGTAGGAGTACATACTCCCAGCGGTATGTTGAAGGTAGGAGTACGTGCTCAATGGAACCATCGGGGATTGGTAGCAGCTACACCTAACGGCAGCAATCTCGTGTCCTAATTCTTTATACCAAAATTCTTGTAGATGTTAATTAAATTTGCTTACATTCGATTTTCCTACACTTTTCGGTGTTCACTCATTTCCATTTGTAAGGTAAGTAGTTGATGGAAAAAAAGGTGCTTGTAAAGTGCATAGAAGACAGGCGCTTATAGCATAGTCACTCCGTTGATTTTGGATAACAAGAGAAAATTTATGTTTTCTAAAGACATATGTTTTTCTGTCACCAATGAATTAGAGAAAATTTATGTTTTCTAAAGACATATGCTTTTCTGTCACCAATGAATTAGTATAACAGTTGCACAAAAAATTAATAAACCCTAAAACTATTAAATATTTGACTTAAGACAAGATAATTTATGAGTAATTTTCTATAAACTTCAAATCGATAACTTGTATTTATTAGGATTTTTACCGCACATTTTTGCTTGCAAAAGAAAATCAACAATGTAAACAACAAGTATCCTCGTCGCGACTTGTTGTGGATTGCACAAATTTCTTATTGCTGGAAATTGCACCTGTACCCACCTGTCTGATATTTTAGGTGGGAGAAGCAGACAGAATTTCAAACAATTTTCTCTTGTTAATTGTAGAGATGTATCATTCCCTAATCTTGTATGTTATACTGTCATACAGATAATGGATTATCCAAGCTTTTGCTTTTTATGTGTGACGACCCAACCCAGGATGGGATCAAAATGCACAACTAAGCAGCAGTGGTAGGGTAATTGGGGTAACTTGAGAGAATGAAGGATTAGAAATCAGAGAGAAGGATGAGGTAACAAGAGAACAGAGGTGGGGAATTTCCAGAGTTAATTTCATGGATAGATTCCTCACTATTACATGACTATTCCTTATACTCCTCTCTACCTCTCATCACTCTCATAGACATATGGGCCCAACTGCCCATACACCGAACCCATACAACAGCACACACACTCAATTACATGTTAACCCCACATGTCATCTAGACGATTCTCCCTTACTGCTCCACTACATCTGCAAGGGTCATGACATTATGTTGTTATAAAGCCTTTTATTTTGTGTTGTCATTTTCTTGTGTTATGGAATGTTGAGTTTTAATTGGTCGGATCAGCCATTCCTGTTCTTGTTCCATTTCATTGTGGTTACTGAGTTTCAGCCATTTAAAGCTTTCTTAGTCCCGTTTCAATTTGATAGATGATAGGACCACAACCTACTAAACTGAGTATCATTTTTGGGTGCAGAGAAGGAGAACATGTGTCTATATCGACTTCCCAATGAGACGTGGCAAGTGAACTTGCCTGCAGAAGAGGTTGCTCCTGAACTCCCAGAGCCAGCACTAGAAATTAATTTTGCATGGGATGGGATGAAAGATAAAGATTGGCTGTCACTTATTGCGGTGCATAGTGGTTCTTGGCTATTGGCAGCTGCCTTTCATCTTGGAGTAAGGTTTAGGTTCGATAAGCAATCCAGGTATTTCATTTGCTCTTTTTATTAAAGTTCTGCTTGGTATTTTCTGGTTTTTTCTTGCCCTTTTCTCCTTAAATATCTCGTGCTTTAACAAAATGGTGAATATTTCTGTCCGACTATTATGTTCTTTGACTTCTTTTGTTTGACAATGGTGTTATTGCTTTCATGGTTTGCCCAATCTCTACCTTGCTACCCTAGTTAATGTGGTTAATTAAACTGGACTGGATGCAACATTTTTTATAGGCATAAATAGACTAAAATATATGTAAATGTACTTATGTGTAACCAAGAAGTGTAAGTGATTTGTTGTTTGGCTGGTCTGTCATCCTTTCAAAATGGTTGATGTAATTAGGGATGCAATCGGCTCGGATATGGTCAGCCATCGCTCTTCAAGTATCCTAAACCATATTTTTGTTAGACTAGGAGATGGATATGGATAGTGCCAGATGCGAATACGGCACGGATAATATCGATCACGAATTCAAAGCGAATATGGGGCAGAATCGATACGGTACCGAATTTTTTTTTGTCGGATATCACGCAAATAGATATTGCATATAGCACACATATAGCAATGATTTATCAACCATATGAGTTCAACATGCAATAGGATTATCGCAATTTAACAAGTCATTTTATCACTTAGTCCAACAAAGTTTGAAAAATATCAAATATTCCTTTATGTTTTGCAAAAGAATACTAGCTTTTCACGTAGGCAAGTGGAAGTATATTCTTGCATGTCAAGCTCTGATGGTGGCCGACACCGGCCGGTGGGACGGCAGCATAAGGGTGGAGCTGTGGAGAGAGGGCCTAGCTTGGGCTATGTGATTGTGCCCAATTGAAGTAGCTAGAATATGGCGTGTAAATATCCGAATAGAGTTATCTGGAATTATCTGAGAATATAATCGGAATATCCTGATCCGAAGGATAGTGATCTCCCGAATCCATTGCCGAATCCGAAACCAACTATTCAAAACTGATGCCGAATCTGACAACTATCCAACACGACGAGTCGATTTTGATCTAACACATCCGGTCGGTTGGTCGGTCGGCATCTAGCCAATCCGATTGCACCCCTAGATGTAATGCAGTAACGGTTCGTTTAGACTTTAGCTTTAGCCCAATGTGCAATATCTGTGTCTTGATTGTCTTCACATTTCAAATTTATTAATGTCAACAATTCTCTAGCGACGGTGTTGGAATAGATATTTGAGGAGAATTGACTGACTCTCATTGATAGAGCAGGTACAAATATATAGTACAGAGCTTGATCTATCTATAGCAGGTTATCTCTAGATATAGACATCTATCTCTATACAAGGTATAATCCAATCAGGAGATAAATCCTAAAGATAGGTATCTATATATATGGCGTGAGGATATATTTCCATATAGAAATATATGGTATCTTTATATATAGAAATAGATTCCAACAGCCCCCCGCAGTCTCAGCCGGGAGCATTGCGGACGTTGAGACTGGATTGAAACGCCTTGAAAACAGTAGTAGGAAGTCCCTTGGTGAAGATGTCGGCGTACTGTTGATCCGTCGGGATATGAAGAACACGAACATCTCCAAGAGCAACATGCTCTCGCACAAAATGAAGATCAATCTCGATATGCTTTGTGCATTGGTGTTGAACCGGGTTGGTGGAGAGGTAGATAGCACTGATATTATCACAGTAGACGACGGTTGTCTGGCGCAAGGGATGTCCGGGTTCAAGTAAGAGTTGACGAAGCCAACATGCCTCGGCCACACCGTTGGCGACTCTGCGGTATTCGGCTTCGGCGCTAGAACGGGAAACGGTGTGTTGCCGCTTGGAGGACCAGGAGAGAAGGTTGGAGCCGAGGAAGACGCAATAGCCGGAGGTAGACTTGCGCGTGTCGGGCAACGCCCGGTCAAGATCCGTGTAGACAACAAGGTCGTGAGACTGCATGCGATGGAGTCAAGTCCAAAGTGGAGGGTGCCCTTGATGTAACGCAAAATCCGTTTGACCAACTGAAAGTGGTGGTCGCGCAGGTCATGCATATGAAGGCAGACCTGGCGAACGGCATGAGCAATGTCGGGGCGTGTGAAGGTGAGGTCGCAAAGCGCCAAAGAAGACTCTGTAGAGGTCGGATTGGGCCGTTTGCCGCCACACGCATGACGGAAAGCTTGGAGCGAGCCTCGATAGGAGTGGCGGAAGGGTTGCAATTCGTCATGCCGACGCGCTGAAGAATCTCAGCAGCGTACTTGTCTTGCGTCAGGAAGAGCCCGTGAGATGAACGGGAAGCAGTAATGCCGAGGAAGTAGTGGAGGGGGCCGAGATCACTCATGGCGAACTCATGATGCAGTATGGCGACGATGCGTTCGAGAAGGTCCGTAGTTGATGCCGTAAGCACGATGTCATCAACATATAGTAGGAGAAAAGCAGGTCGGTGCCCTTGGAGTAGACGAACAAAGAAGAATCGGACTTGGTGTTGGTGAAGCCGCCTGGCGATGAAGGAATGAAATCGACCGTATTGCACGGGAGCTTGTTTGAGGTTTGTCAATGATTTGTTGAGGTGACACACATGAGTGGGCTTGTCAGGGTCGACAAAGCCTGGTGGTTGCTGTGTGTAAACTGTCTCAGCAAGGGTGCCGTTGAGAAAGGCATTCTTGACGTCGAGTTGTCGAATGGGCCAATCGAAGGTGACGGCGATGGAAAGAACGGTGCGGATGGTGGTTGGCTTCACCACCGGACTGAAAGCCTCATCATAGTCGATGCCGGGTTGTTGAGAAAAACCCCGTAGGACCCAGCGAGCTTTGTAGCGAGAGAGGGAGCCATCGGAATTGAACTTGTGTTTGTAGATCCATTTGCCGGAGACGATGTTTGCGTGGGGTGGTGGAGGCACCAAATCCCATGTATTGTTACTAACAAGAGCAGTGAACTCATCAATCATGGCGGCTTTCCAGTTAGGATCATTGAGAGCACCCCGGTATGTCTTCGGTTCCGGAGAGAGGTTGCTGGAGGTAGTGGCGGTAAGTTGGAGCAGGGGAGGTGGAAGAGTGCCATCCTTGCTCCGGGTGGTCATAGGATGGGGACGACTCGGCGATGGCGATCTTGACGAAAGTGGCGGTGGTTTGCAGAGGCGTCGATGGGCGGCAGATGTACACACATGCCGCACGGCGGGTCTCGAGCGGTTGGAGTGCGAGGAAGCGGCGCAAAGCACCCCTGCGGCAGAGACAACAACTGGCGCTGGAGAGGAGGCGATGAGTGTCAAACCTTCTTCTGCGGCAACAAAGCAAGCGGCGATTAGTGCGGCGAGGAGCGCCGCAGGCAGAGCGTGAACCGGGGCTGTAGGAAGCAACCAATGTAGAGGAGCACCTGCATCTGCATCCAAAAAATAGCTGGCAGGAGGGGTGGGGCGCATAAAGGGAAAGTAAGTTCATCAAAGATGACGTGCCGAGAGTGGATGATACGGTTTGAGGTTAAGTCTAGACAGCGGAAGCCTTTGTGATTGTCAGGATAACCTAGGAAGACACTCGGAGGAGCGTGGAGCAAGTTTGTGCTTCATGGTGGCGGAGAGGTTTGGATAACACCGACAACCGAAAACTCGAAGATTGGCATAGGAAGGAGGGGAATGAAGAAGGGCTTGGTATGGGGTAAGGTTGTCGAGAGTGGAGGTGGGGAGGCGATTGAGAAGGTATGTGGCAGTGTGGAGGGCTTCGACCCAATAGGAGGGGGGCATGGATGCGTGAATAAGGAGAGTGCGTATGATGTTATTGGTGGAGCGGATGATTCGTTCGGTTTTGCCATTTTGAGGAGAGGTGTGTGGACAGGAAAGACGAAGATGAATGCCGTTTTGCAAAAAGAAGGTGCGAGTGGTAGTGTTAAGGAATTCGGTGCCATTATCACACTGAAAACTTTTGATGGTGGAAGAGAATTGAGTGGCGGCATAAGTGTGAAAGTGTTTGAGAGTGGGGAAGGTGTCAGACTTGAGTTTTAGGGGGAATGTCCAGAGGTAGTGGGTAAAATCATCCAAACAGACGAGATAGTACTTAAAGCCAGAGATGCTAGAAATAGGTGATGTCAACAAATCACAATGAATCAACTCAAACGGTTTATTGGTGTTGGACATAGATGTAGAAAAAGGAAGATGAACGTGTTTGCCTAGTTGACAGGCATGACATGTATGAGGTACAATTTTATTTGAAGCTAACGGGATGGCGGCTGCGGCTTGGAGATGGGAGAGGATGTGGTCGCCAGGATGCCCCAATCGTTGATGCCAAAGGATGCTGGGAGTGGAAGGAGCGACGAACGCGTGGTGCTGGACTGGGTGCGCTGGGTAGAACGGGTAGAGATCGCCCGAACTATTGCACCTGTGAATCACGGCTCGAGTGCGTAGATCCTTCGCAGAAAAACCAAGAGGATCAAATTCAATGGAGCAAAGGTTATCTTTGGTGAATTTGTGAACGGAGATGAGGTTGGCAATAATATTGGGAGAGACAAGAATATTGGAGAGGGAGAGAGGACGGTTTGGGGTGGAAAGAGTAGTGTCGCCGGTGGTGGTAACAGGAAGAGAAGAACCATCACCAACTACAATGTGGGTGGAAGGACGAGGGGTGGTGTGACGGACAGAGAGTTTACCGGGGTCGGCGGTGAGATGAGAGGAGGCACCGGAATCCATGTACCACGTGGAGGAGTCTGGCTGCTGCATGGTCATAGCATTCATCGCTTGAATGAGGGAAGCCTGATCCCAAGAGGGGGCGTCGGGGAGGCAGCAGTGAGAGTAGATGGCGATGCTGCATAGTAGGCGAATGGTGCTGGTGCCGGCGCCATGGGAGACGACATCCGAGGCGCATGCTGCAGCTGTTGTGGACGAGGTCCAAGGATGCCGGGTCCGGAAGCAAGCACTGGCCACAGCTGAAACGTACCAGTGGATGGAGAAAAACCCATACGGTTGGCGCCTGTGGGAACGGCAGGAGGCCGTGGGCTAGTAGAGTAGCGACCCTTGCGCTTGCCTTTGTAGCGGGAATTTGGGACGCCGGGACTGCTGTGACCCATGGGCGATGGTGATAACTTGGTGCTGTGGGAGAAAAGAACGATATCCCATCGGACTTAGGGTTTGATCTTGAGATTGGCCTCCTCAAGGAGCAAGACATTGAGCAGTGTCAAGAAAGAAGGGAGGATCGCCGTTTTGATGATGGTGGCGATGTTGCGGAAGTTGTCGGTCAATCCGCGGAGAAGGGTGAGGACAAGGGTGTCATCACGAACGGGTGGCCGATGTCTGAGGGCGTCGGCGTGGGACTTGAGGCCGCGGGAGTAGGCGAGGATGGAGAGGTCCCTTGAGCCAAATTGCGAAATTCGGCCGAGAGGCAGGCGCGTGATGTCCTGTTTCTTTGCGAACAGCCCTCCGTGCTCTCCCATATGATGCGCGCCGAGGCACCACGATGGAGAACAATGCCGAGAATTTCCTCGGAGAGGGAGGCGTAGAGGAGAGATTTCACCGCCATGTCTGTGGTGGTCTAGATGCCGTCGGGTGGATTGGGAGCATCTTGGGTGAGGTGGTGAATAGCGCCGAACTTGCCAACAAGGAGTTCAAAGAGCTCGCGCCAACGAGAGTAGTTGGGTGGATCGAGTTGAAGAGAGAAGGGGATGTGCGTGCGCACATTTATGGTGGAGAGAGCGGTGGCGGGGTTATAAGGGTTGTATGGAAGAACGGCGCCGCAGAGAGGAGCACCGGCTGCCCACAAAGACCAGCATTAGCGGCGGCATGCGGCGGCAGAGCAAGAGATGGGGTCCGCCATAGACAGGGGGGGAGGCGGCGCTGGAGGAGATAGGAGAGGTGTTAGGAGGGCTCCGGCCAAGGGAATAGAGGAAAGGGGCGCAAGGGGATGCGCTGTACAGCCGAAGGCAGGGAACCTAGGCCTCTGATACCATGTTGGAATAGATATTTGAGGAGAATTGACTGACTCTCATTGATAGAGCAGGTACAAATATATAGTACAGAGCTTGATCTATCTATAGCATGTTATCTCTAGATATATACATCTATCTCTATACAAGGTATAATCCAATCAGGAGATAAATCCTAAAGATAGGTATCTATATATATGGCGTGAGGATATATTTCCATATAGAAATATATGGTATCTTTATATATAGAAATAGATTCCAACAGACGGTTTTATAAATCTTTGGGAAAACTATTTATTAGGGAATTTTTGCACAAACATTCAAAAGGGAACATTTGCTAGTGGACTCCCTTTGACATCGCCTTTCAACAGTGACCTAACGTTTTACTAGGTGAAAAGTCCGTGAAGTGTTTGCTAGTCGATCTGGACATCCAGTGCAGTAGCCCTATGCTATTTTTGCATCAATCTCAGTACTATGTTTGTGCTTCAGTTTATGGACACTACACTATGAGCTCTTGTTCTTGTTTAGGGAGATTTTGATGCCATCTGTGACATTGGCTGCATGATTAAAGTCACAGACCAATAAAGTATCAACAAATTCTCTAAGAAAAATCCAAAAATGGAATTTTCATGTTCAATTGTGTATCCTTTCTAGTTTCCACAAACAGAATGGCTACAAATGTGTTCTTTTATGGCCAAAAAATAATGAACACACCGCCTACTGTTGATTTTGCCTCAAGATTCATGCACAAGCCCAACCTGGGTTTACCATGTGGCCCTGCGGTGGTCGGCAAAGTGCTGGTGGTGCTGTGACCATGGGCCCAGAGGAGGGTGGTGGAGTCATGGAGGAATGAGGCCTGGGGTTATGGCTTAAGGTTGTTAAAGCCCAAGAATTTGTTTCTTTGGTCCTAGCTTTAGGTTATTTTGCTAAGAAGTTAACCCAACTGGACTTACGTTTGTTTCAGAATGGCAGGTTGTGGCGTGGTATATCTTCGTATAAATGTAATACAGACATAGGATACAAATGAATGCAAATGTCACACTTATTTAAAGTACATACCAGTGTGCATGTCTAGAATCAGGAATAGTAATGTCAAATGTGTACTTTTACATTTACGTGGAATTATAGATTGAATCGGTTAAATACAATAGAGGATTACAATGCTGTTGATTATATTTACACTAGATGGCAAGGAAAATAAACTTTATTTTACCATCAAAAGCAGAATGTTTTGAAGAGAAGATTGGAATAAATAACAGTATGGAACATGCAATGAAATTTGTTATTTACTCCATATGTTCAAGAATGTATTGACATTTTGGACATCAACATGTTCTTCAACATACAACTTGGACCACTACTTTTTATCTGAATATGTTCATTAAAAAATATAAAATTATTATATTATGGAATTATTTTTCATAACTAATCTAATGATACCATTTTCATTTTACCAATCTAAATAGTTTTTTATATATAAGTAGTCAAAGTTAAAAAAGCCTGACTACACGCTTTCTAAAACGTCATACATTTCTAAACAGAGTAGGTATAATTAAAGCTACTTGACTTTAGGAATTACCTTCTTTTGTTGCCTTGCAGGAGACGGCTCTTCAACATGATCAATAACATTCCCACCATATATGAGGTTGTCACGGGAAATGCCAGAAAGCAGTCCAAAGAACAGAACTCCTAGAAGCAGCAGTAAGAGTAACAAATCTGGCTCAAAGGTATGAAACTTTTTTCTTTTCCATTAAGTTGTGACGACGTTTTACCCTCTGAGAACCAGCTAGCTAACTACATCATTCTTTATTGTTCACTAAACATTTGAAAACACCACCCTCACGCCAGGAATTGGAACCCAACTCAAGTATCTTGAAGATCCACCACCAGAGGACAGTAAGGAGAGTGCAAAAGAGGAAGAGAAAGAAGAGGAAGATCATTAGAGCACACTGTACCGTGCATGCGGTGAAAAGACAAGATGAGTTCGGGATCTGCTGCGACGCATGTGAGAAATGGTTCCATGGTAAGTGCATCAAGATCATTCCAGCCAAAGCAGAGCATATCAAGCAATACAAGTGCCTCAGTTGTATCAGTAGCAGCAAGAGTGCCAGAGTTGAGTTTTGGAGATCCCATGCCGATGCTCCAAGAATTAAGGACTCTTGACATGTTATATAGAACCAACCATTTGGGCTGATGTGCTCAGTAGCTGACCATGTAATTGTCGCTTTCAGGTAGGACCGGTGTAGATTTGATTGTCTTGTGTGTGCTTGAGGATGTCCCTAGATTTAATGTTAGTAGGCCCAACTACTAACTGTCGTTCTAGTTTGTATGCCTTGAAACCCTTAGGGCCTGCTTGGGAGCCACAAATTTTTTTCCACCAGTTTACAGTTACACCCGTATTCTTCTGGGCACAACGAAACACAACTGTAATCATTTCTGGTTGTAAACATATAATATTCTGTTTGGGTATGAAATTAAATTACAGAAGATATGAGCAGGCTTTTCTAGTAGAGAACTAGCTAGATATGAGCATAAACACAAGTGTAATCAATATTTTGTTTTCTTGTAAGAGACAGGTGTAATCAATATTCTGTTTTCTTGCAAGTGGGATGAAAATGAGCAGGTGATGGGCTGCCCGTTGCCAATGAGGTCCTTGCGCACGATGGCGATGTTGACACCGGACGGGCCGATGTTCTTCTGCGCGCCGGCGTAGATGACGCTGAACCGGGAGACTTCAACCGGCTTGGAGCAGAAGTTGGAGGACATGTCGGCGACTAGGATGCCGGATTTGTTTTTGGGCTCCGGGTAGTCCTTGAACTCGACGCCGTTGATGGTTTCATTGGAGCAGATGTGGAGGAACCTGGTCTCTGGGTTCTGCTCGATCGCGTCGAATAGCGGGAGGGAGGTGTACTTGCTGCCCTTACCGGACCAAGCGACGGAGGCGACGAAGAACTTTTTAGCCTCCTTGAAGGCCTTGTCACTCCAGGAGCCCGAGACGACGAAGTCGACAGGGTCGGAGGGGTCGGCGCAGAGGTTGAGCGGGACGGCGGAGAACTGGGTGGTGGCGCCACCTTGGAGGAAGAGGAGGACAGCATGGGTGTCGGGCACAGCAAGGAGCGCGCGGAGGTCGGCCTCGGCCTTCTTGATGGCAGCGTCGAACTCCTTCCCGCAATGGCTCATCTCCATGATGCTCATGCTGGAGCCGCGGTAGTCGACGAGCTCCGCTTGCGCCTTTAATGTCGGAAAGAAAATATCGCCTCCTCAGCCGAGGAAATGTTTCCGCCCGCCTTGCCCAAACCGGGAGTAAAGTTATTAGATTACCGGCCCACTCAAGCAGAATTTTAAGGCTAGACCTGAAAAATTTTCGGACTTATATTTTACACTGGTTTTGGACCTAAAATAAGGCTTCCAAGCAGGCACTTAGTGATTAGTGCTGGACAATGTGTTTTAGGTTACATCTTTGCAGCGTCTGACCATGTAGCTGTTTAATAGGTAGATTCTTGTTCTTTCCTGACAGCATTTCTCATCATCTGTACACAATCCCGCAGAAAGGCCAGGTCCCTATGGTTTTCTTACCTTGTACCATTTGATGTTTGCAATGGTTCAGCCTGATTGTTGTATCTGCTATTGTGAGTTAGATGGTTTAAATATTAGTTTTCAGTATGCTGTAGCAAACTTAGGTCCTGTTTGGAACGTCGCACAGAATCCCTACTTGCAAAACGGGTTGTCAGACAAGATACCAGACCCACTTGTAGTTCCTAGTTGATTTATGAATTGTGAGGCCTCATGACATTTGTAGATTACTTTGTATCACCAAGACAAGATGACCTGTTGTGTTTTACCCTGCCTCTGTTATTTGGTTCAACTCTTATGATAATCTCTATCTTATGCTTCATTTTCCAGAGTGCGTTTGATGGTTGATGGTTTTAAGTAGGTTTGACATCTGTAGTGCACAATTCTGTCAAGAAAAGCTTGCATCAGAATCTGATTGTAAGATACTCATTTTTGTATGTTTTGCTCCGTGCTTCTTTTGTAGTAATCTTCCACCCTGCTGACTTCTTTTTATAGGATATAGCTATCGATCAATGTTTCAGATCTAGTCATGTAGGTCCAATCAGGAGAAGCGCACAATCTTTTCATTGGAAAGAAAAAACTGACTTGGAGCATTATGAATGGTCCATAAGTATCCAATAGAGCATGAAACCTAACCCATTTTAAGTTTCATGTGCTAACCAATTTATTGAAGAAAAAAAAATGATTTTTAAGAATATCGAGGTATCCAGTACTTCTCTTGTCAGAAAAACAGCTGGTTATTTACCACGGTGATAATTTTGCTGTAAAGAAGATTTCTCAACAAGCAAATACTCCATGTAACATTTTTTGAGACTCAAGCAAAACCACTAAATTAACTTACTGATCTTCAACCGGACGCTAATTCCATTGGTAATCTCGATTTCGCTAATCATTGCGTCATGCACGAGGGGACAATATGCAAAAGTTAAGAGGCTCTAAAGTATAAATTCATGTCTTCTATATGAGCTCTTTTAACAAGGTAGTCTTCCCAGGCCCAGGCATGAACACAGGTCAGAAAAAACTTATAAAAGGCTCTCTTGTTTGCTGGCTCATTGTCTTATTGATACCTCTTGTTCCTGCGGGTCATGCCTTCCTTCACATGCCATGTCTGAATTAGCACTGGTGGCACAAGAACATTCCATCATCACAGATATCTAAGTAAAACAATTGTACAGGATCAAACCGAGGGTTGCACTATAACCCCTAGCCATTACCACATTCGCAACCTGACCAGCTCCTTTGTAACAGTTGAGCTTCCAAGCTTTTCTTTCTTATGGCTGCAAATGAAAATAAAAGTAACATATAATTAAATTAGTCAAGGCTAGACAAAGCCAATTATATTAACTAAAAAATCTCTCTTGTTGTGTTTAACGTCATAAAGCGTATACTTGTTGAAAATTTCTTTGATGAATGGCTTATGCCCGTGATCAGGTTCTTCCTCAAGTGCATCCAACCTCCTCTCTATGTTTCTCACTGCTTTGTCAACCTCTGCTATGCTCACGAGGGTTCAACTGTGTCGTGCAATGATGACGGCCCTGCATGTAATTTTTCTATCGGCCCAGCAAAAATATTTTTAGTACTAGCTGGCACAGAGATATAATTAACCATCTTATACATTCAGAGGAAAATGGTTGAACTTAAATATAGGATGTAAGAAAGAAAAAAGATCAGTCCAATCTGATCTGTTTGGAGCAAGAAAAGGAAAGTTGATATAGCAAACCTTTTACTTAATTTGTCCAATGTGATCTGTTTGTATAAAGAAAAAGTTGGCTAGATCATTGGGCTGCACAAATCAGGTGTCCAACAGTGTGCAGTGGTTGACATAGCTTCACCAATGCTTTGTGATCTTAGTATTATACTGCAATTTTAGTATCCTTGGTGATTTTGCATTCAACTGGCAATGCATCTACCTATATTAAAGATGGAATGGTTCCGGCTTAGGCAAATTGTCACCTCATCCCTTTCGCGGAGAGGCCCTCACGGAAATTGTGAAATTACATTCAGGTCCTGTTACTGTTCTTTTGCAAAAAAAGCCCTTCGGAAATTCCAAAATTGTGTTTAGGTCCCTCCAAAAATTCCAAAGTTGCATTCAAGTCCCCCGACCGGCTCTTTCGCAAAAAAACCTTTTCAAAAATTCCGAAAATGTGTTTATGTCGTCCCACCGCCTGTTTTGCAAAAAAAAAAACTCGTGATTTAACAAGTTCAAGTCAAAACACCCTCATGATTTAAGAGAATTTCGTCCAGTCCCGGACCAAAAAATCTACGGGTTCTAGAAAATCACCCTCGTGCGACATCATGTGCTTGCGCCGCGTGGAGCCGCGCATACGCATCTAGTAAAACTGATTTGTGAGTCAAATTAACGACCTTAAAGGAAAGGTGTGCACTTCCTAGACCATTCAAATATTTGTTACTTGAGTTCACCAATGCTCGAGAAAGCTGCCCTCAGCTGACCAACCCATTAAATCAAGCTTCTGGTCATATGTAGTGTAAATCCATGTTTGCAGGAGATGAGGACTCAGTCTGATTTGATTCATCTGAGGCTTCCAACTGGGTAAAGAAGTTGAAACAAATTTAAATTGCTACATTAATTTTGGAAATTTTGGCGAGATTTCACCAAATCTCAGATTTTTTTGACCGGTTTTTGACTTTTTATAGCCGAATTTGACCGGATTTGGTCCGATAACCCTTAAGAAAGTCATCTTCCATGAAATTTTTTTGAAAACCAAAATTTTGAGATATTTTAAAATTTCGGCAGAAACACAGTCCAATTTTTATAAATTTGGACAAGCTTGGTCATGATCTGAAAAATTTATGGTACAATATTTAGTAGTGTAGTATAATACAAAAAAAAATTAAATAATTGAACTTCATTTTTTATCTTTGAAAAATCAAAAACTAAATGAACATAATTGGGACAGTAACCTTATCAGAATTTTATAAATTTGCTCGAGTGTGATCATGATCCAAAATTTTTATGAGAGCTTAATAATTGACTCAGTACTTCTAAAATTTTAAACCTATTTTTTTCCTCAACAAAATCTATTTAGGCATTGAACTTCAGTTGTTATATTTCAAAAATCAAAAATAGAAAGAATATAAATGGTACAGTGCAATTGTAAGAATTATATAAATTCACTGGAGTGTGATCATGATTCAAAGTTTTTATGAGATCTTAAGCATTTACTTAGTACCCTTCTGTAAAATTTTCAAAAATTCTAAAACTTTTTTATTGCAAAACCAAATCTATGTATTGATCATGAGGCTTTTATCAGGATGTAGCATTATTAGAATTTTTGAAAATTATTTAAAGCTTGATAATTATCTAAACATTTTATAGAAATATTAATAATACATCAGGACTATCCAAAAAAAGTTTCAATATTTTCTGATGTGGTTTGTACCATTTTTCATTTGGTTGAAATTTGCTGGTAAGGCTTTTATCAGCAATAGCACTGTCTGAATTTTTAAAAATTCATAAAGCATGATAATCATCTTAAAATTTTATGGGAATATTAGTGATACATCACAACCATGCAAAACAAATTTCAAAACTGTTTAACGTGGTTTGTACCATTTTTTATTCGGTTCAAACTTGCTAGTCGGCGTTTTATCAAGATAGTTGCAATGTTGGAATTTTAAAAAATTAGAAAGGCTTGATAATCATCTAAAATTTTTGTTGGAACATCAGTGAAATATTTGGTTCAAACTTGCTAGCACAGTGCACTGCTCTACTCTAAAGGTCTAGCCATATATATTCCTAAATCAAGTAATCAGCATAGTGGGTGTTAAAAAGTAATTAGCATAGTATTTTACGCACTTATTTTTTTAGGTTCGTATTGTGTATGATCATATCGAGCTAATAGTTGATGCGTATGCTGATACCACGTGGCGTGAATATGTGGACTTCGGTGTGGGGATAAAAGGAAAAAAAATTATTCGATAACTGTTACTCGACACGTTCGGCGCACAACGCAACAGCCCTAGGCGGATGTGGTGGCGCAGGAGTCGGGGAAGTGTAGTACAAGTTAGGATTGTCTGATTGAACTCATAAACGGTTAGGATTGTCTGATTGAACTCATAAACGGTCAGGATTGTTTAATAGTGTATTACTATAGTGCATGGTACAGTAAAAAAAACGATAAATTGTTTTTTAACAGTATTTTCGAAAGATCTAGAACATCGTTTTTTGATCCAACGGTTCACGTGCAACTGCTTAAGTTGTAGTCCCATTATGACTGCATTGGATCTCAATTCGGGAGTTGGGAGGTGGTGGCGGGAGGACGTGGTCAGCCTGCTCCGATTGTTGTAGGATAGGTGGTAGCAACGGGATCAACAACAGGCAGCAGGGACTGGATCTGGGATGGCGGGGGCCTCTATGACTGACGGCGAGGGTGGACTCCCTTTAGACCTGCGTGGCCAGAGGTGAGGTCAACTCCCTTTAGGGCTCCATGCGAGAGAGAGAGGGAGAGAGAGGAGAGTGGGCGAACATGGTCGGAATTCGGGGTTGGGGTTCAGCAGGAGAGGAAACCGAATATGAGAAGATGAGGGGGTTCTGTTGCATTGCAAAAAGTAGGTAATTACATCCCAAGTTGAAGTGCATTTTGGTAACGAGTTAGCTGCTCCAAGCAGGGAGCGACGCCGAGGTCGCTCCGTGGAAATACTAGAGGGTCGCTCCACTTGGGATGGGATCCTGATTTAAAAAACAAGGAGCTGGGTATTTGGATGGGCTGCAGCCTGCAGCTGCTCCGATTGCAAATTCGAGAGCTCAATCACTATAAAAAAGAATCTATGATGGTTATCCTGCTTTTATATATAATTAGTGGCAAATCATTGTGATGCCACAAGAAACCTTGGTAGTGACGATTTTATAGTGGGAAAAGTGCTACGTTGTCACTGTTTTATTTATAATTAGTGATAAAATATTATGTTGTTAAAAGAGATATCGGTGGTGACAATTTCACATTGTCGGATAATATTATATCGCCGCAATATATCCTAGTAACGACGATATACCACCTGCCACTCTATTATTTTTAAGAGAAATTTTATATGTTTTTAGAGAAAACATTAGCTCTAAACCATTAAATCCAATTCACTGACATGTACATACATGCTGTGCACTTCCCCTTCCAGCTCCTCTTGGCTCCTGCACTGTGACCACTTATATCATGTGGCACATTCTCCTTTGTTTACATCGTGTGATACTATCAGGCCATTCAAGCGAGCATTTGCTATCGAAATGAGCTAAAAATTTCACGGAGAACTCCCACTTGCACTGCTAACATACCACATAAATTTGCCACTGGAATTCATTCTGTAGCGCATAGGAAAAATAATGGAAGTACGCACATTCTCTTTTGTTTACATCGTGCGGCACTATCAGGCCATTCAAGCGAGCATTTATTGTCAAAATGAGCTAAAAAATCTCACGAATAACTCCCACTTGCACTATTAACATGCCACATAAATTCGCCACTGGAATTCATTCCGTGGCGTATAGAAAAATAAGGGAAGTCAGCATATCCTCTTTTGTTCGAGCATTTAATATCGAAGTGAGTTAAAAATTTCATGGAGAACTCCCACTTGCACTGCTAACAAGCCACATAAATTCGTCGCAGGAATTCATTCTATGGCGCATAGGAAAAATAATGGAAATCGGCACATTCTCCTTTGTTTACATCATGTGGCACTATCAAGCCATTCAAGCGAGCATTTGTTGTCAAAATGGGCTAAAATTTTCACGAAGAACTCCCACTTGCACTGCTAACATGCACATAAATTCGCTGCTGGAATTCATTCTGTGGCGCATAGGAAAAATAATGGAAATCGGCACATTCCCCTTTGTTTACATCGTGTGGCACTATTAGGCCATTCAAGCGAGCATTTACTGTCGAAATGAGCTAAAAATTTCACAGAGAACTCCCACTTGCACTGCTAACATGCCACATAAATTCATTCTATGGCGCATAGGAAAAATAATGGAAGTCAACACATTCTCCTTTGTTTTCATCGTGCGGCATTATCTGGCAATTCAAGCTAGCATTTAGTATCATATTGAGCTAAACATTTCATGGAGAACTCCCACTTGCACTGCTAACATGCCACAGAATTTCGCCGTTGGAATTCATTCTGTGGCGCATACGAAAAATAATGGAAGTCAGCATATTCTCTTTCGTTTACATCATGCGGCACTATCTGCCAATTCAAGTGCGCATTTAGTGTCGAAATAAGCTAAAAATTTCACGGAGAACTCCCAGTTGCACTGTTAACATGCCACATAAATTCGCTGCTGGAATTCATTATGTCGTGCATAGCAAAAATAATGGAAGATAGCATATTCTCCTTTGTATACATCGTGTGACACTATCATGCCATTCAAACGAGCATTTGCTATTGAAATGAACTAAAAAATTTACAAAGAACTCCCACTTATACTACTAACATCATAACATGCCACATAAATTCGCTACTAGAATTCATTCTATAATGTGTTGGAAAAATTATGGAAGTCTATATAGTCTGTTTTGTCTACACAATGCGACTTTATTAGGCTATTAAGGCGAGCATTTTTTTTGTTCGAATGAGCTGAAATTTTCACATGGTACTTTCACTTATACCACTAACATGCCATAGAAATTCACCTTTGGAATTCATTATGAGGCGCACAAGAAAAATCATGAAAGTCTGCACACTCTCTATTGTCTAGGCTTTATCGGGCTATTAAAGCAAGCATTTACTTTGCAAAGATTATTTAAAAAAAGGATAAATGACCATTTATAACAAAAAAAAAAGGAACCAACAGATTTGCATCTCGTAGTTTGTTTAGAGTGAAAACAACCTTCGTATTTCCATCTGTAAATTGGCGTCAATTTTATTCTCTTGCCGAATCACTTAGTTAATGGACTATATAATCCTCACCTGAGGATTCCCATCTTAGCTCCGTAACACACAACTAGTTTTCTAGAGTGCTTCATCGGGGCTTAGCTACCAGTAAAAGGTAAAACCAATCCTATGACTTGGAAGGAACTACGGTTGGAAAGGAACAGTAAAGAGGGCTTCCAGTTTCCACATCCTTCCACAAATATCTAAATCCCAATCTACTAGATGCAGCAGCCAGCCACCATGTTCATCAAGCCGGATTGCCGGAGCCAGAAATATCTAAATCTCAATCCGCACAAATGGACTATAATAGACTGCCGGAGCCACAACACATCTACGCCGGAACTAGAGGCCATCCATGCCGCCAAGCACAGCTTTTCCTTCGACTAATCCCTAGCCACCGCTTTGCCATACGGCCGGACCGCTAGACCCACAATCCATCTACGCCCCATCTGCGCCGGAGCCGCAGCCATCCATGTGTTTCATCTATTTTTTTTTTCTTTTACATTGCCATGTCTAATATCATATGGATTCTAATCTCTTGTTTTTTTCCTCATGCCGGTTATTTCTTTTGGTACTGTTGCATTTAGTCATTAATGTGGGCCGACTGATCTGTAATATTGCAGTCGAAATGGATCGTCAATTGCATCAAGAAACCCATCAAGTTAACCATGAAGGCAATCAGTTGGCCTCTGATGTAAACATGAATGTAGCCGAAGAAATCACTATTCCAGTTCCAAATGCTAGAGGTATTGTTGACATTCGTTGCATACAATTATTTTCCAAAAGGAAAGTAAAATGAAAGATCGACATAAGCAGTGCATTATTGTGTTGTTTTTGACTGTTTAATGTTTTCTTTACTACATAACAGGAGTATTGTACAGATCTATAGTAAGAAGAGTTTGAGTTGAACTGTATAACAATGCTCCTATAATTTCGTACAAGTAGATTCATAGATTAGGACTTTGGACATGATCACACTTTTGTATGTTCTTCGGTTGGTACTAGTGCAAAACAAAGGATGACAAAAAGTCGAGTTTCTTTAACTGAACAGTTGAGTTCCAAGTTTATAGTGGTGCTTGGCTCTGTTCCTGTGTTACATATTTTGGCCACAGATTTAGTGTTTGGTCGCCTAATATATTACTGTCAGAAAGATATACAGACGATGTACATTCACACATCTCCATGCCCAATGGTGTCAACATTCTAGGTGTAATGTTATGCACATTTTCTCAATAGAATCAGAGTATGAAAAAGAAAAGCAATATTTTCTCTCTTTTGTTCTCCCTGTTGGACCTGTTATTATTTCTGAAAATAGCAACTAGAACACTAAAGTTTCTAAGAATGCAATTAGTAGACAAATGAATCGTCCTCAATAGTTTTAATTCCAGTCAAGCTAGTGGCAATTTTTTTCAACTCCCTATTAATCACCAATAAAATCACTTTGTTTTCTTAGTAGTATTCACTTATTCGTGGACCTAAGTACTTATGACACTTAAGTCATGTGCTCAGATCGATCTGCTTATCATGTGCTTACCCTTAATTTTATCTTGTAATATACAGGCCGAACTTCACAAAGTTGCAAGAGGCAGAGCGAGAAAGGATTTCTTCTACACCGATACCACTAGTTGAGCACTTTGCATTGGTCCTTGGCAGAAAAGCAAATCATTCACGTGGTGTCGGTATTCCCGCAGTCAATCGAGTGGCTGAAGAAAGGCTTAGGTTACATGCACAACTTCAGGCTGCTGAATAGCGTGTAGCTGCTGCTGAACAACACAAAACATAAAACAATAGGAAAAGAGAAAAGACGTCAAAGTTGTGGCAACATCGAGAGAAAATATCTCTGTATTCTATTGTGTTCTTCCTCATATTTGTATGCGTGTGTTCATAATCCGGGCTAAAACCAACACCGGCAACGGTGACGGTGGTGCCAGAATCCTTCCTTCTGTCATGCACTTCTCCATCTGGTTATCTCTATTTTGGATTCGCTATCTTACCAAGAACTAGATCATGAATCATCTTGATTCAGATCTCGTTCGAATCCTGATCTGCTTCGTGTGATCGGGGATTCGGGATCGAAGTTCGACTGTAGTTTACACGAAACCGGTAGCTATGCTCACGTCATTACCACTTTCTAGCAGCGCCATCGAGCTCGCGGAAATCGGCATCTAGCTGACCGCCAGCAAGCTAGACGACAGAGTTCAAGGGTATGGTCGTCAAGGAAAGGCGCGCGCCTCATGCTGATTCGTCGACATGGCGGCGTTCGAGGCATGCACACGGCCACGCCCACCCCTAGCGGCAAGTGGCTGGCCAGTTGGTGAATTCACCGTCAGCGCGGTCGACGTACATCTGCCTCCTCGAGCTGCATCCGAACCGGCCGGGAGGAAGACGAGCGTGCACGAGCTGCGAGCTAGGCGCCCCGCGCACGGCGAATTCACCAACCAGCAGACGCTCGACGTACGACACTGCCTCAAGGGCGCCCGCCGTAGTGTCGCCTCGCTCCTCACCATGGGCCCCAGGTATCACCGCGTATCCGGAGACATTGCGAAGTGCAATCAGAGGGGGGTGTATATATGGATCACCACCCACAAGTTGGTCTACAACAACTTCAAAACCATCGTAGCATTCGATTGCAGAATCGGTTTGGACAGCGTAACGATTGGAATCGGCTTTGGACAGCGAAACGATTGTAGTTTAGGGGATGGCCAAACAAGTATTTTTGTCAAATGTGTAATCAAAGCATAGAAACGGTTTTCCACCTCTTTGTTGATTGCCCTCAAGTCCGCTCGCTGTGGTCGTCCATCGCGCACTAGGTTCGCATACCAACTCTCCATCCGGACCAATGGGAGGCGACCACGCATCTTGACCAATGGAATTTGCACCGCATAGGCGGTCAATCCAGCCATCGGAAGGGCGTCAAGACCTTGATTATCCTGTCTTGTTGGTAATAGAGGAAAGAGCGAAACAACAGAGTCTTTCACAGAGGTTGGGTGTCCCACGATCAAATCCTTCAATCTATTAAAGATGAGGCTGTCAACTGGACTCTAACGGGAACTTCGCAGCTAAGAAGACTTCTTCAGCACGAAGTTTAAAGCTTCTTTTCCTTTTTCCCTTTTTTCTCCTTTTCCTTTTCTCCCGGGCTCGCGCCCTCCGCGGCCTGCTCTCGGGTGCGGGACTTCTTCAGCACGAAGTTTAAAGCTTCTTTTCCTTTTTCCCTTTTTTTCTCCTTTTCCTTTTCTCCCGGGCTCGCGCCCTCCGCGGCCTGCTCTCGGGTGCGGCCCTCGCTGCCGTGTACTTCTTAACAATCTTTGTATCTTGCCCCTTCTAATCTAATCTATTCACAACTTTTGCTGTTTTTTTATAAAAAAAACCCAGACGGTGCTGTACTCCATCGTTAGTGTGCTTGTGGGCATCTTTGAAACACCCTTTTCTCTCAAGCAGCACCAGTGAATTGTGCTCAGGTCTGTGTGGTTATTGTGCCATTTGATCTCTGCATTCTTTTCAATTTTCATGTTTCTATTTCTCGACGTTTTTTTTTGAGTTATACTGTAGATCATCGTACAGTTAAACTTTCTAATATGCCTAAAACTACCTAGATTGGATATGTGAAAACTATATCATTAGATTTATCATTAAAAAACACTTTCATAATATTATAATTTTATTAATATATAATAAGGTAAAATTACAAAAAGTAGCACATCTGGAAGACCAGGAAAAGTCAATAACCTTACTTAAAAAGAGTCCTTGCTGGTGCGGTGTTGTGTTAATTGCCCACATGGTATTGTTAATGTGATCCTTCATCTAAATGTACTCCCTCTATTTTACAATATTTGTCTATAACCCACCATACGCACAAATCAAGGAAGCACAAAATCTAAAAAATTAATTAAAAAATGGCCATGCATACCCCTATAAATGACACACCATAATCATATAACCTCTTTTAAAGTATTTGTTTGCACCAAAATTTGGCAAGTCTAGTCAAAATCGGCAATAAAGTCAGACACGCAAAAATTAACGGACAGGTTGGAAAGATTTGGAGATATTTGGTAACAACAAGATCTTTAAGGAAATAACTGTCCGAGATAAGGTCGATACGGATCAGGACTTAAACGTGTTGTAAAAGGATACGATCGGCCGACGGGTATAAAAGAAGGGTCGAAGCAAACTGCGAAGGAGAACAACACAATACAATCAACCAGCCTTTACTCTTACTTTTTCCTGTCGACTAGGAGTAGCTTTTGTAATTTAGTCTTTGTAATCGATTTGATCAATAAAGTTGCGCATCGCCGATTGTTGATCTTCATCAATTACGCCCTAGGTTTGATTTATTCTGATTTTGTTGCGCATCGCCTTCTTCAGAGTCGATCTGCCTTTATCATCTAATTAGTCTTAATAGGCTAATTAGACTTACCCTGTTACTTCGATCTCGATCGGCTTCAAGCTGATTGGGTCTAAGCCGTTTGATCTTCACGATTGGCTTTTGAGTGAATTTTATATTTTTTACCTTGTCGGTTACAGGTCAAATCGACTGGCACGCTCTGAACCCGGTGTTCATCTGGTGTGCTATTGTCAGAAACCCTACATCAAGTTTTTGATGCCAACACACTCTTGGCACGCCCGGTGGGACCATGTCGTCATCAGGAAAGTCGATTCCGCCATCCGATCTCAACACAGAAGCCATAATCGTCCCAACAATAGATGATTTGACTGCAGAACAACGTCAAGAGATTGAAGCTCAGAAGACTGCGTTGGAGGAGATGATGCTAAGCTATTATCATAAAACTAGACGTGGCGTCACTCAAAAATCCGCCGCCGCTGACGGTCATACAGGAGATGCGGGTGTCACAGAATCGGTAAGCCGATATCTGCCTTCTCAAGCCGAATTATCGGCTATGATTAATCAGTCTGTGCACCACGCCTTAATAAACCAATCATCGGCTCTTGTGACAACGCTTAAGCCGATGATAGCAAATAGTATTAAAACTATAGCCCAGGAGTTAGCCTCGTCAGGTAGTCTGCTTGACCCATTGCAAGCTCTGCCGAATTATCCTGTTTTTTTAGTAGCCCAAAATACGCAGAGCACACCGGCCGATCCTAAACCATCTGCTATAACCTCACCCCCTACCATGATGCCTACTCAGCCCACTATAATATTGCCTAGAGACCCACGGCCAAGTGGGGTGAGCCATTACCACGCATACACCGACGCCGCTAAGTTAGACGCATCGGTTTCACAGCCGATTGGGCTTGAAAGATACCCACATGAATCTACCTTGCTTAGAAATCCGGGTCCGCATAGGGTAGTAACTTATTCAGAGCCTTTCGTCCCAATACCAGAACCTCAAATCAGGCATAATAGGTATGATCAGTATACTTGTGTGCCGTCGGCTCAGCATAATTGGCAACCTGAGTTTGCACTCGGGGGGCAGAATGCCAACTATGATCAACATTATCAGGGGCCTGCGGTACCAATGGCCGATAATGCAAACTGGGCCGACCAAATCTCCACAGTCTTAAGAGACCAATTCGGCATACAACCAAAGGGGAAGGTTATCGGCTACAGAAAGCCGTATCCTGATTACATAGATCGTATGCCTTACCCTCACAATTTCATAGTCCCAGATTTTGCAAAATTCTCTAGTGATGACTCAATTACCACTCTAGAACACATCGGACGCTTTATTGCTCAATGCGGCGAAGCGGCTCAGTCCGATGGACTGAAAATAAGACTATTCCGTTGTCCTTTGTCAAGGCAGCCTTTACTTGGTTCACTTGTTTGCCTCCAAATTCTGTCTACTTATGGAACGATTTGGAAAGCCGATTCCACAAGTATTTTTTCTCAGGCAGTTTAGAACTCAGGATTTCCGACCTAAGTTCTGTTTGCCAGAAATTTGGAGAATCGGTAACTGATTACATTAAGAGGTTCAGGGAAACTAGAAACCGATGTTTAGTGTCACATTGCCCGATAACCAGCTTGCCGATTTGGCTTTTCAAGGATTAATTCCACCACTTAGAGAGAAGTTTGGAGGGCAAGAGTTCAACGATTTAAGCCATCTGCTTCATCGTGTATCAGCTCAGGAAAGCCGATTCCCAGATAATAAAGTGTTCAAATATAGATTTAAAAATAACAACAATAAAGAAAAGGATAAAGTTAAAGTCAATATGGTGGATTATTGTCCAAGCGATTCTTCAGAAGACGATGAAGCGGAAATAAATATAGCCGAATGGGTAAAAGGGTCTAAGAAGTTCCTAGTCTATTTTTGGCTAAAGCCGACTAGAAATAAGTCGGAAGTTAAGTATGCCTTTAATGTTTCCAAGTGTGATCGTATTTTCGATCTATTATTACAAGAAAAGATAATACGGTTACCTGAGGGACATGTCATACCATCGGCTAACGAGATCAAGAAACGCAGGTATTGCAAGTGGCACCATTCTTTTTCTCACAATACTAATGACTGCAATATTCTTCATCAACAGATCCAGTCGGCTATTGAGGATGGTCGGCTAAAATTTGCTGATGAGCCGACCATGCAAGTCGAAGCTGATCCATTCCCAATTAACATGGTTCAATGTTCGGCTAAAGGAAAGAAGCCGATGCATGATGAGCCAAAGAGGGATCGGCAAGTCAATATTCAGTCGAATTCAAACGGCGGCCAGACGTTAAAAATTACAATCGGCTCATTACAAATAGAAGCCGACCATGAAGGAAAAAATTCGAGAACCATTAAACCCAAGGGAAATCCTCAGGTGGGCAAATGGTACAAAGCTGAAAAATCACCATCAAGGCAGTCAGCTAAAAGACCAGGACCAACGTTTTCACAGTTGATGGAGAAATATGAAAGAATGAATAGCCGACCACGATATCCTACTCGTCGATCGGATAATTTATACCACACCAAAAATGTGGAGAAAGCACATAGAAGGTGTCCCTTTTGGCAGTTTTGCTGGGAAAGGGGAGTAGTATTGCCATCGTCGTATACGTGCCCGATGGAGCATTATCCCCGAGATGATTGGCCAAGACAATCGGCTAGAGATAGGCTGTCTGGGCCGATTCGAGATCAAGGTAGAAGTTACAGGAGGCCTGTTCACGAAAGAATATCCAAACCGGACCAGGTCGAAACGCTAAGGCCCAATTCAGACCGAGAAAATTTGGTTGGCCAGATACGAAAGCCAGTAGAGCCCAAACCTAGATGGTGTCCATCTGGCCTTAGCCGATCGCAGCGTAGACGACTTCAGAGGCTAAGGACTCAAGAGATCCGGGAAGCCGACGCAGAAAAGCAGAGGGATGATACTTTCAATGAGCTTCGTCCGGTCAAGGTTGTCAAAAAAGAGTGGAGAAAAAAGGAACAAGCCGAGGAAGATTTTGAATCGGCAGATAATCTAGATTCTCCTATGATTAGGGACGATACACCCCCAATGGACATCAATATGGTGTTCACACTGTCGGCCGAATTCAAAATCAAAACTGAGTTGGCTAAAGAAACTTTTACTCAATCATGTTCAGGCGTTCAAAACGCCATCTTTGAAAAACCAAGAGATGATCATCGGCATCTGAAACCATTATATCTGAAAGGGTATATAAATGGAAAGCCGATATCAAGGATGCTGGTAGACGGTGGAGCCACAGTAAACTTGATGCCCTATACGACTTGCAAGAATCTGGGTAAGTCCGATGAAGACTTGATTAAAACTAACATGGTTTTAAACGACTTCACAGGCGATCCTACAGAAGCCAAAGGCGTCATGGTTACAGAACTAACCGTCGGCAGTAAAACTTTGCCGACTGCGTTTTTTGTTATTGACGCCAAAGGAAATTACAGCGTTCTGCTTGGAAGAGATTGGATTCACGCCAACTGCTGCATCCCGTCGACTATGCATCAAGCGCTTGTCCAGTGGAACGGAGAAGAAGTTAAAATTGTTACGGCCGATACATCGGCTCATATTGCCATGGCCAGTTCTGATGCGAATTGGCAACACGAAGAAGCCGGATGCGTATCGGGAAAAACACTAGAAGACTGCGATTTCATCTGCGTGAGCAAAACAGGACTTGTGCCGATCAGTGTCAGGCCAGGCACGTTTGACCGAGCAAACGAAGTGTTGCGCCGATGGGGACAAGAAAAACAATAAAGGTATTACAAGACAAAATGCAAAGCTATCGGCAAACAACGGATAGCTATGAGGCTATAGAAGACTTTCAAGAGATTGAAAAGTTGGGTCAAGGCTTCACGTCCACCGATCTGCTTGATGAAGTTGATATAGGTAGTGGTGATAGAAAATGACCAACTTTTATTAGCGCAAAATTAGATGTAAAATATAAAGAAAAGTTAATCAAGATTCTTAGAGAGTATAAAGATTGTTTTGCTTGGGAGTATCACGAGATGCCTGGTTTAAACCGACAATTGGTAGAACATCGCCTACCTATTAAGCAAGGTTATTGGCCGTTTAAACAGTACCCTAGGCATTTTAATCCAGCCCTGTATAAAATTATAAAAGAAGAAATAGAGCGATTGTTGGAGGCTAAATTTATAAGGCCTTGCCGATATGCGGAATGGGTTTCCAACATTGTTTCAGTCATGAAGAAAAATGGAAAACTTCGAGTTTGTGTCGACTTTAGAGATTTAAACAAAGCGACACCAAAAGATGAATACCCGATGCCAATAGCCGATATGCTTATCGATGCTGTATCAAGGAATAAGATCATAAGTTTTCTAGACGGGAATGCCGGATACAATCAGATATTCATGGCAGAAACCGATATACCAAAAACAGCTTTTAGATGTCCTGGTGCCATAGGTTTGTTCGAGTGGACGGCTATGACTTTTGGTTTAAAGAACGCCGGGGCAACATATCAGCGAGTCATGAATTTGATTTTTCATAATTTAATCGGTCACATCGTTGAGATATATATCGATGATGTCGTGGTAAAGTCTGCAGAGGACTTGCAGCATTTGGCTAATTTAGAAAAGATTTTCCAGAATATAAGATCACATGGCTTGAAAATGAATCCTTTCAAATGTGCGTTTGGCGTGTCGGTTGGGCAATTTTTGGGCTTTATGGTACATAAAACAGGTATCGAAGTCAATCAAGCAAGAGTTAAAGCCATAGTTGACACAATGCCGCCAACATGCAAAAATGAATTGCAGAAGTTGATCGGCAAAATTAACTATCTCTGAAGATTTATCTCGAATCTGTCCGGTCGGATCCTTGCTTTTACCCCACTGTTGAAAATGAAGGATAATCAAGAGTTTGTGTGGGGAGCCGATCAGCAAAAGGCTTTCGACGACGTTAAAGACTATTTAGCCAATCCTCCGGTTTTGGCTGCACCGCGAAAAGAGATTCCATTCAGGTTATATATATCGGCCGAAAAGAAGACTATCGGGTCTGTTTTAGCACAAGAAGTCGATGGAAGGGAAAGGGTGTAACACCCTGAATTTTGATCTAATTTAAATTGTTGAGCCTTTTTTATTTTTGAGAATTTCTGAGAATTTATTAGAATTTCAATTGGATTTATTCATTTTTGACCTTTCTTGAATTTAATTAAATTCATGCAAAAGCTTGTGCAAAGTTTTGTTGGAAATATTTTATTTGAGTTCTAAATATTCCAAAATATTTTCCAAAATTTTTCTGGATTTTTTCGGGCATTTTTGCTATTTATTTTGGCTTTGTTTATTTATCTGAATTATTTTAATTCGAAAACGTTTTAAAACTCGCTGTAATAGTATTGGGCTGAAACTTCGATCGGTCCGGCCCATTTGCGCCCGTTGGCCCAGCTCAGCCCGCGCCGTGCAAACCCTAGCTGCCGCCGCGTTTCACTCGTTGGATCGGCATCGTGTGGCTGAGGAGTTGCCGCGCCGCTTCGTTGCCCGCCCGTTGGATCGCCGCGCGTGGACGTCCCCGATCGTGCCATGTCGCCCGGCCATTTCCTCCGCCTCCGCCGCCTCCGTCGTCGTCGACGACGAGTAACGGCAGTTTTTACTCGCGTTTAAGCCCGCCTCCCGAGGCCCTTTTTAACCCCCGACCGCCCCACTATGGAGACATTCTTCTGCCGCTCTATCCACCTCATTTCTCAGCGCCTGTCTCGCCGTCGTTTAGCCAGAATTGCTCACCGTAGTTGCTAGTGACCACCGCTCTTTCTTTGCTTCGTTCCGCCGTCGTTGAGCCGCCTCCGTTGTTGCCAAGGGCGTCGCCGACCTCGTCGCAACGAGACGCGTCGAACGCGCCGCTCATCTTCGCCGGAGAAGCCCCGTAGCGCCGTCGTCGAAGTCGTCTTCCTCCGCGTCGGTCCAAGCCGCCGCCGTCTCGCCATCGCCGTCGCTCGAGTTCTCTCGACCGTCCGATCTCCATCCAACCGTCGCGGTAACGCCACGTTTTTTCTCTCGATTAAATCCAGATCGTTTTATCTCATCCGTTAGATCTTAATCGCACGGCTGTATTAATTCGCGTAGATTATTCGTTTAGGTTTTAATTAAATCTTTTCGCTAGACTCAATCGCAACCGTCCGTTTTGATTTGAACGGTAGAGATCGTGCCATCGTGCCAGCCAATCGGGAGCTGACGCGTGTCGCCGGTGACCGAAGCATCGCTTTGGCCGCTGGCGCGCGCGCATGGCGTCAGCGATAGCGTCATGGGCGTGGGGCCGCTTTGTCACCATAGGTATGCGGTGGACCGAGTCCATCAGAGACCGAGCGGTGAGCTCGACCACCATCGCCCGACCAACGAGGCGTGCCACGATCGGATGGCGTCGCGATGATGTCATCAATGGGTCCCACATGTCAGTGTCTAAAAATAATATTTTCTGAGTATTTAATAAATGCTGACGTCAGCGATGATGTCATAAATATTTTATATATAAAAATAATTCAGCCGAATTTCATTTCGGTGATGACGTCATCGTTAGGTCATGCTGATGCAATAAATCGGTTTTTCTATTGAAAAATAATTATGTTAATTCGGTTTATTCTTTTTAAAAATTTTGCAAACTTTGAAAGGCTATAACTTTTGCATTTGAACTTCGATTGAGGTGATTCCAGTTTCTAGAAATTTGTAAAATTATGCTCTTTTTAATGGTGAATTTTAATTGAATTTTTGAGGTTATATAGTCTACTATTTTGGTTATTCATTGCATATGTCATTGTTACGCGTAGACGCAAATTTGCTTGGAAAGTTTGAAGAAGAGTTAAATGCGCCGAGATCAAGCTTCGGAACACGACCAGCAACTCTTTGAAGGCAAGTGATGCTTTGATCATTTTGATCCCAGATTTTAAAATGTAATTTATGCTTTGAAATTATGCATGCTAATTTTATTTAAAATGAATTTAAATTAAATTGGGTAATTTAGCTAATCAACCCATATTGTTAATGTCACCTTGAAATTATTATTTGTATACCTTTAAATCATTGTTCACCCTAAGGTTTTATATCTGTTGGATATTAATATGATGCCAACACGGGAGGCTAGACCGTGAATAGATGCTTAGCCTTGCAACGAATCATGAACGATCTTTCGGAAGTACTACAATATTGACTAATGAAATATTGAATGTATTTTGAAAGTGGTGTGATGATGTCACATGATGAAATTGAGGTATAGAGACCTGTGTGGTTCTGTACCGATGTTGAGTTATTGCTGGCATGTGTTGCACAATAATCAACTGGGTGGGAAATGATTTAGATTGGGGCAAGTGGCAAGAGGCTTTGTGCCAGGTGGGCCTGTGCGGCAATGGGTTGATGAGTGAGGTGAGTCTGTGTGCCACTGTTGAGTGTTGGAAGTCTTGCCTTGGTCAGTTAAGGACTTCACCTTGCAAGCCTTTGATCTGAGTCATCCGTACAACCACATGTCTGATATAGGACAAACCTAGTTGATTAGGGTTCTGATATCTTTCCTCTGATACCTCAGGGTGACAGTACATGGGGGTGTATCTGTGTGGGGGAGCGTACCTATGCTACGGCTTGGTGCCCATCCAACGGTGTTGGCATGTCCTATACTTCGGCTCTGTGTGAGGGGAGTGATAGTAAAGGCAATACCGGAGAGGTTCATTGGTTAAGGTAGAGGTTCCTGAAAGGCTTTGTTATGGGCAATCACCTGTGTGTGAGCGATTGTATCTTGTGGGTAAAGTGTACAACCTCTGCAGAGTGTCAAAACTATTCGAATAGCCGTGCTCGCGGTATTGAGCATTGCTCCGGGATTACAGTCAAGGGTTAGACTTTCAAAAATAAAATGTGGAATGGGTGGCTGTGTGCCTATGTCGAAAATGAACTGTTTAAGGCTGTGTGCCAAGTTTACGGAGCAAAACTGTTTACAGAACTTAGTATTATATATACCTATTTCACCGCTTTCAGTCTAAACAAGATGGTAGTTTAAAAATGTTGTTTGATGCAAAAGAACCAAGTAAGCCAATTCCTTGGAATAAGCCTTGCATGTAGTAATAGCACCGCATTCTATGCATTACTTGTTGAGTGCCTTGAGTACTCACCCCTCCTTGCCTATCAACCCCAACATCAGTGGAGGAGTCTACACCGGCCTGGGAGGAGTTCATTGAAGATCCGGATAATTAGGGGGCAAGCCCAGTCGGTTGCCTGTGACAAGATGAAGGCTTCCACGAAGTTTTACTATTTTCCGTTGTTTCCTTTTTAATCTGATAATGTAAGCCCTGCGTGGCTGATTTATGTAAGGAGACCATAAGGTCGTACAAATCAGTTTAAATAAATGTTTGCACTATTTATTACTATATCGCTGTAATGTCTGCAATGTGCAACCCTGTAAAGGTTGTGTGTGCTAGTGTGATCCTGGACTGGCACGGAATACACAGAGGGTCCGGATTCTCAGAATCGGGTCCCGACAAAGGGTTATCTTTCATTTAAGCCGACGCTTTCTTGATGCTGAAGTCAGGTACCCTTTCATCGAGAAATTATGCTTATCTTTATATTTCTCATATACAAAGCTAAGACATTATATTTTAGCATCGGCATGTAAAGTAATCTGTAAAACCAATGTTATAAAGTATATGTTATCAGCTCCGATATTACGAGGTCGACTTGGTAAATGGGCTTATGCCTTGATAGAGTTCAACTTTGATTCTGAATCACCAAAGCGATTAAGGGACAAGTTCTGGCCGATTTTATAACAGGACATGACACTACTTCCGACTTGGTATCCGTAGCCCCTTGGCAATTGTTTTTTGATGGGTCTGTGTGCAGAGAAGGCGATGGAATCGGCATAGTGCTCATATCGCCCAAAGGTGCATTTTGATTAAACAGTCGATGCTCAAATAATCAGGCAGAATATGAAGCGTTGCTCAAAGGTTTGCAATTATTAGACAACATCGGAGTAAGTGCGATTGAGGCATACGGGGATTCTATGTTAATTGTACAGCAAATAAAAGGAGAATACCAATGTCGAGACGAGGTACTGTTAAAATATTTAGAGCAATGCTTCGAGATCATCGGCTCATTTACATCATTTTCTATCGATCATGTCCCTCGAGAGTTGAACAATAGAGCTAATGCCCTGGCTCAACAGGCATCAGGGTACAAAGACTTTGGCCAATATCTGGTAACTAAGCTAGTGAATAAAGCCGTCATGTGCGTAGATGTCGTGGATTGGAGGACACAAATAAAGAATTACCTGATTGATCCATCTAAACCGACAGAACGCAAGATTAGGCAACAAGCTTTAAAGTACATTGTTATGGATGACACGTTGTATTATCGGACGATGTAAGGATTGCTATTGAGATGTCTTGGAGCCGAAGAAGCACGGGTAGCAATGGGTGAAGTACATGAAGGCATTTGCGGTTCTCACCAATCGGCTCATAAGATGAAGTGGATGTTTAGACGGACAGGTTATTTTTGACCGACGATGCTAGAAGATTGTTTCAAGTATTATAAAGGATGTCATACCTATCAAAAGTTTGGCAACATACAACTAGCGCCAGCATCGGCTTTGCACCCAATTATTAAGCCATGGCCGTTCAGAGGTTGGGGAATAAATGTAATCGGCCAAATATTTCCTGCTTCAAGTAAAGGTCACAAGTTTATTTTGGCCGCAACTGATTATTTCTCTAAATGGGTTGAAACTATACCACTCAAGAAAGTGACCAGTGTCGAAGCCATCGGTTTTGTTAATAAGCACATTGTCCATCGATTTGGAATACCGCAAACAATTACGACCGATCAAGGTACGGTGTTCATGTCTAATGAGTTTGAGTTCTGCGACAAGTGCGGGATTAAACTATTGAATTCATCCCCATACTACGCTCAGGCTAATGGACAAGCCGAGTCGTCCAACAAAACGTTAATCAAGTTGATCAAAAGAAAGATTGATGAAAAACCGAGGAATTGGCACTCAACTCTATCGAAGTCGCTTTGGGCGTATCGGCTAGCTTATCACGGAGCAATGAAGCTTTCACCTTACCAGTTGGTGTATGGTTAAGAAGCCGTTTTACCCGTGGAGATCAACATTGAATCTATACGAGTGGCTAGAAAAAACGGTTTGTCGGCTCAGGATTATAACAATTCGATGATCGACAACTTGGATGAGTTGGCATAATTATGTTTGTCCACACTTGATCGACTTAAAAGGAATAAGATCAGGGTTGCAAGGGCGTATAATAAAAAGATCATACCTAAATCTTTCGATCAAGCCGATTTAGTATGAAAAACGATATTGCCTGTTGGTTCGAAAGATAACCGATTCGGAAAATGGTCACCTACGTGGGAAGGACCATACAATGTTAATCGGCTAGTCGGTGGAAATTCGTACGTAATAGAGACGTTGGAAGGATATGTGTTGCCTAAAGCTATTAATGGGAAATATTTAAAAAAGTACTATCCTAGCGTTTGGATTGGAGCCTAGCTGACTAAGGATCGCGTTCAAAAGGCCAAGTTAACATGATGCTGTTAATCGGCTAAAAGGATTGCAAACTCAAGAAATACATTTACTAGAAAGAGAAATTAAAATCGGTTAAACAGCCGATTATAAGAGTTACAAAAGTGCAGATAAGTATTTCCAAAAACAACCAACAGAAGTTTTACATTTCAGGATTTAATATTAGATGCCTGAGCCTAGGAGAGTGGCACCTAAAGCCGACAGTGCACCAGCAGCCTTTGCAATCACATATTAAACTTCGTCGATGATGCGATCGTCTTCTTTTGCGCTCCCTGGCACTGGCACCACTTTGGTCATTTGCTTTTTCACGCCGACCACGGCCACTGCAAGTCCGACCACGATCCTTGATAGCCGGCGAAGTTTTCTCCAGGGTTTGCTGGCCTTCTGTGATTAGCTTCTCTGTCTTGGCCAACTCTTCCATGAGAAACTTCTTAGTCAATTCGAGCTGACCGAGGGAGTTCTTCGTGGTCTTTATCAGCTCTGTATCGGCATCAAACTTTTGTTTCTTGGCCTTGGCATCAGCGACGAGCTCGTCCAAAATTTTCTGGCCGGCTTCTTGAGCTTCGCGCCGAGCTATTCTTGCCTCAGCTGCCTCCACTTCAGATTTCCTCTCGTCCAAGTGGCAGACGTTGAGGAGAGCTTCCATGGCCTCTGGAGGCAGATCGGCTTCAACCGCTGCCAAAGCATCACGAATCGGCTGGTTGTTTGCCAAGATCTCCGATTACGGCCTCGTAACCAGGTCAAAAGCTTATTAAGTTTTTCTTTAGTGTCTGGGGTAGAGGTGACTGCAGTCGACGCTTCCTTCGATACTTCGAGGATCTTCCTGATCTCAGCATCGTAGTCATCAGTGGCCATGATCTCCAGGTAGTCGAGATCGACCAAGGAGAAGCCCAACAGATTTGTTGGGTCAGAAAGCTCCGGCAGATCGGCGAGTGGAGCTGTTGGAGTCAGCCGTGGTGGAGAGAGCGGCCCAGAAGAAATCTTCGGAAGATCGGCCAAGATCTTCGCGACTTGAGCTGATTGCGTCGGCTAAACAAAGTAAAATAAAGGGTAAACCGACGTATTGAAAGACATGAGTTACTTAAAGGTACGATTATTTACCTCTGCAGTGGCCGACGTGTGTGGCGAACTTTCGCCACTCTATTCTTGGGGCTTGGATCCCCTTTTCGTAGGAGCCTTGGTGTACTTTGTTTTCTTCTTTTCTGAGAATATGATCGGCTAAAGGTCAGTTGAGCAAAAGGAAAGTAAAAAATCAGTCGATTATGTTTATGCTTACTTGGTTGTTTTTTCTCGATGTCCGATAAGGATGGACTCTGGATTCCTAGGGTACCCGGTATACCTGTTAGGCGGTCATTGGAGTGGCCTTTTGTTTGACCCTTTGCTCGATTGGCGAAAATGGGCTTCTTGCCGGTGCCTTAGTCGCAATATAACAATGAAGGTGGTCGGAAAATATGTCAGTAGAAGTCGGTAGAAGAGCTAGCGTCTGAGAGAAAAGTTATTCAAGCCGATACCTTATCTACAAGACTTGTGTTAGTGTAACTTAGATGAACTAGCTTCTTTGCTAGAATCAACATTAGACACTAAAGATGGCTCGCAAGCCGGAAAGAATTCCTTGATTATAAGCGACGGAGTTTTCTCCATGCATATACATTCGCAATAGCCGACCACCATGTTGTGAAGCCTCACGCGTGAGCGTTCGGATAAAAGTGAGGAAGATGCGTGAGTTGAAGCTCATCGGCTAATTCTAAGACTAGCCCGCCGATGTGGCATTGCGGACCCTCGCTCTAGGTCAAGTCGATTGAGAAGTGGCGGTGGAATCACCGCCAAAGCCGAGTGTCTTGCGTAGATTGAAGGATGGTAAAATTCATATGAAGGCTGGAACGTCCGATTTCTAGTATGAAGACCGACATGGAAAACACATGGAGAGATAAAAATTCTATACAGATCCAAGGTCTCCTGAGGTATCAGAGAACTATCGGCTTCCAAGTGCAGAATGAAGGCCAAGGAAAATCGGTCATGGCGCTATAGCTAAAGAAATCATGTTGCTTGAAATCTTCAGTGTCCAATTGCAAAAAGAAAGACAAGAATTTTCTGCAGCCCGCTGGTGAAATCCTTGTCTCATTACTGGAGCACATTATGAACCTCTCACCAAAAGATCGGCATTCTCTAAATTAGATAGGTGCTCCCTCTGGTACGTCTTTCCTTGGAAAAGGAGTTTCGTCGGCTAAATCCAGTTTAAAAGAGCGGCTGAATAAGCAGTATAACCATATTCGCATAAACCACATCGGACCACCTACATTGGTGACGGTAAATTTCCCAAAACCGGTGTAGAGCCGACTCCTTATTACATAAAGCATTTGATACACAGTGCCAAGGAAGATTTTTCCTAGTGCTAGCCGACGACCTTCAACAAGCTGCTTTGCTATCACTTGATAAACTTGAGTTGGTCCAAGGGATGCTCCACAAAACAAAAAACGGTCTAGCCAGAGATTCAGAAAGGCGACATGCTCTTCATCGATGCTGTGCCATTAATCTTATTATTATTTCCAATATATTTGGCCCAACCTTCGCCCTTAGATCGGATAAGTTTATATTTTGGTTTTCCACTAAAAGCTGATACTTGTTCGCCATCTGGCCGAAGACAGCACAACTGAGCAACATCTAAAAGAGTTGGGCCGATGGGACCGGTGCGGAACAAGAAAGCATTAAAACAATCCGACCAAAAACAACAGGCCGTGGCCACTAAGGGCTCATTGGCTTCTGGGTCGGTTAGGGAAAGAGGAATACACTCAGCTATGCCCATTCTTTCCCATTCACCCCTATTTTGGGCTGCCACTCTAATAAACCAATTTTTCCACCCCTTGAGAGCTGTCGGCCAGGCTCTAAAACTTTTATTCCAACATTCTATATTGTGACCAGAAGCCGACAAAGGTAAACGAGGAATTTCTTGGTTTGTTACTGTGTGGACATCTAGATTCCCCAAAGGACCCAAAAAGTATTGGTCATTGCTATGCGGGATCGGAATAAGTACCTGGCTTGGGTCCATTGCAGCCGATCAAGAAAGGTTGATGAGCTAAGGGTTGCTTCGAAAGTCCGTCAAACAGGAGGTTTAAGCCGATTGCGGATAGTGCGAGAGCTCGAGCGCGTGAAGAATGACTGCATTGGGGGCCGCATTTTATAGCGAGGTAAAAATCTAAAGCGGAGGGAAATGAAATCTCAAAGGACGCGAGCAGTTAAAGCGTACTACACGCAAGTCAGAAAATTACGGCGCAATTTTATATTTTTTACCTTGTCGGTTACAGGTCAAATCGACTAGCACGCTCTGAACCCGGTGTTCGTCTGGTGTGCTGTTGTAGAAACCCTACATCAAGTTTTTGACGCCAACAGTATTCAAGTAGGGTAGAGAGTGGAAACATTGAATTAACTATACTCTTGATTATCTCAATAAACAGATATTTTGAAACGGCCCGAGGACATAGATAAATATAGTTTTATCTAGTGAAACGGAGGAAGTATTAACTGTAACGTAATGCTGTAATAAAATGAGTCCAATGCAATATGAATGATGCATGCAATTTAGTGTGGTAAAAAAAGGATTTTTTTCATAGTGAGGGAGTTTTGTCAAAAACACACATGTATCTCAATGTTCGTCAAAAACCCATCCGTAAGTTCTATGTTAGTCAAATCCCCCACCCAATGGCCAATTTACTCATTGAAGTTCCTAGAAGTCAAGAAATACTAACCTGACTGTCTCCCGCTGAGGGTATCATGCCATACTCCTCCAGTGCAACCGCAACATTGTCGATCATCCTTTTTCCTTATCCCTCTATACTCCCGCTCTTGTGTCGTGCTTTATGCTTCCACGCCCATTTTGCGCACCCTATGCTGTGCTCGCACATGTCCCCTACTCATAGTTCATAAGATCGGCCCACTAGGATTTCCAACAAGTGTCATGTAGCTAGGGGCTTCAACGTGTAAATTAGCCCTTCAGGGTGAGATAATGAGTTGGATAAAGGTGGATTTTTGATAAAAATCTCCACTTGTAGTTTGGTTTTTGCACCCTATGCTGTGCTGGCACATGTCCCTTACCCATAGTCCATAAGATCGGCCCACTAGGATTTCCAACAAGTGCCATGTAGCTAGGGGCTTCAACACGTAAATTAGCCCTCCAGGGTGAGATTATGGGTTGGATAAAGGTGGATTTTTGATAAAATCTCCTACCTTGTAGTTTGGTTTATGCAACCCCCACCCCCCAAAAAAGCCGTTTAGACCCCTAAATTGTTCGAATAACGTAAGTAGCAAGCTGTTTGCATTAATTATGAGCTAGCTAGAGTGTCAAATGAATAGTTGTGTTATGGAGTGCCCGATCTTCATGACGTAGGATCAAGGATAATTTGCGCCGTCTCTTGATGAATACTAGTTGCTAACCACTGCTAGACATAGTGAGATCACAACTCTTTGATTTGTCAAGATCACATGTGTATTGGACTTCACGAGATCATTGAGTAAAGTATTATCGTACACTCAATTCCCAGCGGAAAGAGGGAAGTGATCTTTGTAAGAAGCAACTCTCAATTCCTTACTCTATTGTGTATATATGTAACAATATTGAGGAAGAATAAGCTTATTCGATGTATATTATCAATTGTAGTCTAAGTTTAAAATAGTGAATAACACAAATATACAAGAGAGATTAGGGGAAAGTGCAACCTAGACTAGGGCCAGCCAAGGTAGCTTGCACTGTACTCTATCACTAACTCAAATTTCTAATCTAATTCGGTCAACTAGGAAGCTGATACTTATCAACCCGATTAAAAGATAGAAAGAAGCCGATTCTAGAGTTGTCGTAATAGAGTGAAATAGAGAGGATGTTTCTAAGCTTCTAAATAAGTCCAAGAATACCACAATCCGAATCTATATGTGAGAATTATGCCCTTTTGAAGTTCGGTTGGTCTGGCAATCCTAGTTGAGCTCTTTTTTTCTTTCCAAACCGAATTGGACTTTTCTTTTCTTCTTCCTCACGACTTGGGCTTTCCTTTTCTAACTGAATTGGGCTTTGGGCCTCATTGCATCATTCTTGGTCCACTCGTGGCCGAGTGGGCTAGCCTCCCCACTAGGCCTATGTGCCCCACTTTGATGCAGTCGCATGGAATGGCCTCCTGGCCACATGAGATAGCCAATAGGGTGGCCCATGCTGCCTTATAGTCCTTCTATGTGGCTCCCGTCCCGTCTCGCCTCCGGCTATGTTCCACTATAGTACATTGACATAATTTGACTCTAATTAATATTTGTGCAATCTTTGTACCTAACAACAAACAACCATGATTTCTTTTATGCTAATTTGTACCCAAACTAAAAGTTTGTACACAATGTCTTGATTTGTGCATGCATCAAACACAACACATTCCAAAATTCAAAATTTGAAGTTCAGCTTGTTGTGAATAGTATAACATTTGTCTTTTCTTTTTTTTTTCCTTTTGTTTCTATTTATCGTTTGTCAAAAAATTCTCATTTTTCTTACTTTCAGCGCAGAACAAGTTTGAATTTGGAATTTATATAATTAGAGTAATTTCAAAAGTATATCTGCAAGTTTATTCAGAATTTTTTATGCTAACCTGATACCTAAATTAAACGTTTGTGCACATGTGCGCTAAATAGTGCTTGTGCAGTGGATATCTTCCCCTACATGTTAGCCCAATTAATTAAAGGATATACCTCAGGATAGACCTTCGCTTGCGGAGTAGGAATTCAATGCTTTTCTTGTTCTCCAGTATTTTTTTTTATCGTCTTTAGACAAATGTAATTACAAAAATACCTCTCTTCTCGATCACAGACACACCGACAGATCATATATGTCACCTACTGTGCTTATGCATCATGCCAGGTTCTATCAAGCTACAGCAACACGGCAGCAGCGGTCCTACCGGCCTTCCAAGCGCTTGGTGCTCAGCAGCACATCCCGTGCGACCATTGATGGGCATTTCTTAGCTTAATTAATCACCTAATTTTGTGATTATTTACTTGACTTAATTAGGTGGGTGATTAATTAGGTGATTCCTTGAGTGATTATTTTACGGACATCAGGCCAACCTACGCTAGCTCGGCAAGCCACTGAGCTGCCGAGCAGGGGGCACCCAGCAGGCTAGTGGGCCCTGCCACTGCTATAGTTCAGTAAGACCATCTTCTAGTGCTTTCACGGTTCGAAAGAAGGCTATTTTTATAATTATTTCAGATAGAATCTACATTTGTAGAAAAAAAATACGAGCAACAAAAACTTTCACACTGCGGAATTGTGGATTAAGAACACTGGTATTCCTTTCCTATCCTCCACTTCCAGGAACAAGAACCTAACAACCCTACCCATAGTATATACGTTCACTTTATTAGCTATATATACGTATTTCATATTGCTACACGTGTGCCAATATTCTTTCGCTAAAATTCATCCTCACTGTCAAAACAAATGCTTTAACAGACATTCTTTGTCCAGAATCATTCCTGACGTTTGGTTAATCCTAAAGCTTCACCGTACTCCCTTCAATCACAAATGGCTGTCGTTTCGATATAGGTGCACCCAATCTTTTGAAACTTTGACTGTCAATATATTTTTAAATATTTAAATTGGATACATGTAAATTATGTGTAGATTTGTCTCAAAAAATACTTTCATAATATTATAATTTTATTGGGTTTTATAATTATATTATAATAGAAATTAATGATCAAAGTTGTGTTTTAAAGACTGTCGATGTCCAAAATGGCAACTATTTATGACCGGAAGGAATAACTCATAAGCCATTGTGCACCTTTGCTCAAAATGCTCTAATATATTACTTAGTGCTGTGAAAAACGGTATGCATTCGATGAATGGATAGAGTATCACTAAGCGATTAATCACAACACGGTCGATTAATCAAAATCTAATGGACGGTTATGCATTCTTATTAATATATTTATTTATATTTAAAATTAATTAGAAACATTTTATTTACCTGAAGTTTTCGTAAATTATCACTCAACAAAATATTATCTGCCATATTTTACATTTCATTATTTATACTTCATCCAAAAGGTACATACTATGAGCTATAGTTATCAATATCATACCGTTACCTACCGGTATGTACCATTTCAGCATCTAAACATGTACAAAGTAGTCATATGAACCGTACCGGCCTCGATACTGATCAATATTGGCCATACCTTCTTTGATACTGATCAATACCAGTCATACCGGTGGAATTGATATTATAGTCTATTGAACTATATATTATATTTGATAGTACTACTATGTATTTGGAGTAATATTATAAGTTAAATGTAGTGTAAATATAATTAAATATATATATACTTATAAATATATATTATTATATTAAACTCTAAATGGTACACTGGTATGGACCGATACCAAAATATACCATACCAAGAGTCAAATTGGTATATATCCTCCGGTACAGTATTGACAATTGTGCTATGAACATCATGACACAAAATTATAAGCTAATTTATTTTATTAAATGAAAAAGACCAATTAATCAGATTATACGATCAAGCAATCGTTCAACAGTATTACAGCATTAGTTACTCTCTAATTATATTGTTCATGATGGTTTAACCATCATCACCGATTAATTGGCCAACTAAACGGCTGAGCGAGCCATTTTTCACAACATTGGAGTTGCTAGTACGACTGAACCGCACGCATATTGGGGTCACTATGAGCATTGGGGTTCACCACAGGCACATTGGGATCACTATGGGCATGAATTAGTTTATGGCACTTCTAATATCATCTTGAGCATTAATTTCTTTATGGGTTAAACTAGATGGCATCTGGAGTCATGGTCGGACGTATTTTTTGGATGGTTTTGTCAATCAATATATGATGTTTTTCATATTCCATAATGCAAAATGAGTGTATTGTTCTTTCTATATTTCTAATATATATCATATTTTACTTTATATTCTCGACATGCATGCACTGAATATAGTCTTTTAAGATGATAATTACAGGTTGTCTAATCATTTCAATGTTCCCTTGTTCGACCTGCACGATAAAATATGTCCTATATTTTTTGTCAGAGGGGATATCACAAAACTTTCAGTATATGCAGATCTGTTGTCTTTTACACAGTTAAAACAACACTAAATTTGTTGTCTTTTCATGTGTTTCCAGACAAGAATTTTTTTTGTGCTGATCATGTGATGAAACAATATATCACAAACCATCCCTATTACTTAGAAAAGAGAATTGGTGAGTGGTAGTTCGTCCTCCCCCTTCTCCCTCCTCACAAAACATCGTGCTAATAGGTGGGCCCTTTGCCTAGGCTACAAGGCACTCCCCATCAGGGTTCACAAAATCGCGAAAAATCACTCTGTTTTTTACCTTACCGCGCTAGCTCGAGATCCAAAACCGTTTGATAAACTGGTCTAATTTTTAAAAAATTCAAAAAATTTGAAAAAATTTATTTGTTGAAAACCGCTCGAAAACCGTTGAAAAACCGCGGTTTTCGCAAAAAACCGCTCGAAAACCGTTGAAAAAACGCGGTTTTCGCAAAAAACCGCTCGAAAAACCGTTTTTCAGGAACATTCAATTGGTCGGCTAGTTTTTCACGAAAACTCGCGAAAAACTGCGGTTTTTCGTTGAAAACCGAACAGTTTTCGATTTTTTTGAAATTGTTTTCAAATTTTTTTGATTTCTTAACCCTTCGGTTTCTGACGGTTTTCAAGTGGTTTTTCGAGCGATTTTTACGGTTCTCACGGTTTCGGTTTTTATGGTTTTTCGCGGTTTCCGTTTTGTGAGCCTTGCTCCCCGCACCTCTCGAAACCTCAGGCATACTCTCGAACAAAAAAAATCTTTCGTTCATATCTCGCAACACCCGCATCTCCCTCCCCATCTACATCACAACTAGCGGCTGTGGCCGCCACATGCGACCTCGGTTGGATGGTGGTGGTGCATCCGGCGACACGGTGGTGGGTACGACCCCGATCAGGAGACGGAAGCCAATTAGACGATGCGGCATGGCTTTGACCTTGATCCGGTGGCTGCGGCATAGCACTAACCAAGGTGACTCCTCCCTCTCCTGGATCTGGCAGTGGTAACCGGCTTCCTCAACCTCGACGGCAATGGTGACCGTTGGCTTCCTCAACCTTGGCGACAATGGTGAGAATTGGCTTCCTCAACCTAGGCGACAATGGATAAGTCCACAACTCAATGCGGTCCAACGATAGAGGTTTGCGGCTCCATGTGGCCATATCTAGCCAGTGGTGGAGGCGCACTTATCTGGCTCAGTTCGCAGCCCTTTCCTCTCCCCTCCATCTAGCCTTCGCCCCTAACTCCACCCTGGCTGCCTTGACCTCATTAGCAACGGCTTGATGCGGCGTTGTGGTACAGGTCCGTGGCTCCATGTAGCCAAATCTAGCCAACGGTGGAGACACACCAATTCGGTTAGGTCTGCAGCCATTTTCTCTCCCCTCCAACTGGTCTTTGGCCCTAGCCCTACCCCCGTGTGCTCGCCACCAGTCCTTGGTGAGGAAGCTGGCCACGTCTTCCTCAACCTCAGCGGCAATTGCAACTTCCTCGACCTTGACCGCGACAGCAACCTCCTTCCTCAACCTCGACCACGATGTGATGGAGACTTCCTCGACCGTGATGGTGATCTCCTCCATGTTGTGATGCTATTATCCCCGTGCCTTCACCTCCTAGCATCCGTTCCAATTGTTTGTTAAATTAGACTTGACTTGAGAGTCTGAACTAAATAAGAAATTAAAAAGAGTCCTATTCTGATTCGATTATTTGAATCCTTTTCTGATTCTTAGAGTTGTAGGTTAAGGGTATAAATTCCTAAGTCCTGAGATTTGTAAGCAAGTAAGCAAAGAACTAATAAAAGTATTAGTTGTGTTTTGTGCCTCTTTAACATTTTATTTCGATCTTTGTGTTATGTGCCAATAAGTAGTATCAGAGCTTCAGAGTATACTGAAGAAAATGTAGAAGTGCAAACAATCTAAATCTGAATTTCATGGCTCAGGATCTGCATCATCTCAATTCCTCAGTGGAGGTGCCATCAACAAGACGATGCTAAGAAAAGAAAGCAATGTCTCGTTGCAGTATTTGTTGCTCACAAGAGGCAACTATACCACGTTTTCATTGAATATGTGTGTCAACCTATAGGCACAAGGCTTGTGGAACACCATGACAAGCGGTGACGTTGATGACTGGAAAGATAGGATGGCTCTCGTCGCCATCTATTAGAGTGTAGCAAAGAATGTACTCCTAATGTTGACTGAGAAAGACTCTGCTAAGGAAGCTTAGGAGATGCTCAGAACGATGCACATGAGTGCGAAGATCCAAACCTTAATGAATGACTTCAAGGTGATTCACATGAAGAAAAGCGAGTTAGTGGATAATTTTGTAATTTCATCATGAAGCTGACGATGATCGCCAATGGCATCTGAGCACTCGGCAAACATATGGTTGAAAGCTTCTAGGCTCCCAAATTCGTTTTGGTTTTGGTAATTAATGACAATCGCGATTAAAGGACTAATATTTTCTTTGAGAATATTGAAAATAGGTTGGTCCTAGTCATGGCACGCGATGAAGCATGAAAATGGAGCTAAAGAAGATCAACACGTCAAGCTAAATAGCTAAGGTATAAATTTAAGGACCTTTTCATAGCTTTTGCCGATCTCGGTGTTTTGGAGAAAAGATCAAATGCTAGAACAGGTGTCGTACTATCCAGAGGGGTCTTGGCTAGTAGCTTGGAGTCGACAAAGGTTTAAAGGCTCAATCATGCACATTTGATATCTTTCGAGTGATCGCATTTGAACATTTTCATCATTTTCGAAAAAGTCACTGAGAGGCTGGTGCTACCACCATGGTAGCCCAGTGCTACCGCCCGGGCAGTAGCATCGGCCCTAGCGCGATGTGATAATTACAGAGAATGTGCATTAGTGGCCAGGTAGGGTGGTGCTACCGGCCCCAAGCCCGATGCTACCAGCCGGGCGGTAGCACCGGCCAACTATGTGGTATGAAAATCACATAATGCATGTTTTTAGTCCGAGAAAAAAGAAAAATGGCCTGGTGCTACTAGCCATATGGCGGTAGCACCGGCCTCACTGGGCAACGGTCACTGATGGTGCAATAAATGCACTATAGCGACCGTTGGGGCCAAGCTCGGTGCTACCAGCCCCATATGGGTGGTAGCACCAGAAAACCTACATTTTTATACATTTCTTGTCCCAACGGTTGGAAAAGTGGGTGAGGGCTATAAATACCCCCTCACCAGCACTCTAGAGCAAATCTTGGATCTCATTGATCATATTTGAGCTCAAGCTAGTCTCCAATACTCTTATATGCATCAAATTCTCACTTTTAGAGAGTTTGGAGCAAATTCAAGTGTTGCATTTAGTGTTGAGCCTTTAAACACTTGATTTGACCTCAAGCAAGCGTCAAGGCTTATTACTCTTGGAGGTTGCCGCCTCCTAGATGGCTTGGAGGCGATTGTGCACGTGAGCTTCTCAACAGAGTCTGTGAGAAGCCTCGACAAGCTTATGAAGGCCGGAGTTTGCCTACCTGAAGCGGGAAGAACTAACAAGTGATCGAGGGAGGCTCAATTGAGAAAAGGAGCCGGCTTGATGTTGATCAAGCTTCCTCAACGCGGATTAGGGGAGAACGGTAAGTCTTCGAGACCACGGGATAAACAACGTGTCATTTTCTCTCTTGTGGCTTGAATTTCTAATTCTTATGTACAATTTACATTCCTAGCAATTTTAGTGTATTGATCTTGCGCTTAGGATTGTATTCTTACCTAGACTTAGATTGTCGATGCACTTAGTGAAACCTATAGAATTTAGGCTTTAATTGTCAAAATTGTAATCCTTGCTTAGATAATTTATTTATTGAAATTAGAGCCAAATAATTTTAAAATCCTCCTATTCACCCCCCTCTAGTCGGTTATCCTTGATCCTACAGTGGTGGAGACCACCATCATCCGCAAATTCCTCCTGGTGGTTCTGGCAAAAAATTTACAATCGAAATGTCAATCGAACAATTTAGCAACCTCAAGACCATATCTATTGAGAAGCTGGCCGGCCGTCTCAAAACTTTTGAAGAGATAGTTCGAAGCTACAGTGACAAAGAAGAGCAACATCAACTGCTACTCATGCACTCAGAGTGGATGGCACTCATGAAGAAGAAGGAGGGAGGGGAATCTTCCTCCATCTCAAAGGACCATGGCGGGAACGGCAGCCGCCCAGGAGGAGAACGTAGTCGTGGCCACATTCATGGCATGGGTGGTTATGATAACACCTCACCATTGGGCAAAGCTAACCGAAGCACTGGAGGTGGGAAGGATAAAAGCAAGATCAAGTATTTTAACAGTGATATTTATGTCCATTATGCATCGGAGTGCCGTAAACCTTGTTGTATCCGTGATTAAGATGAGGAGGCTAATCTCACTCATGCACAAGATGATAATCGTGCCCTACTCCTTTCTGTGCATGTGCATGAGGCATGTAACATGATGCTGATGAACGTGGAGAAGGTGACACCAAAGCTTCGCATAAGTGGTGAGGCGCATCACGTGTCCAATAAATGGTACTTGGACAATGGTGCTAGCAACCACATGACAGGGCAGCGGTTTGTGTTCAATGAGCTAGATGAAAGCGTCTATGAACAGGTCCGATTCAGTGACAGATCCACAGTGGAGATCAAGAGGAAGGGATCAATCCTTCTCCAATGCAAAAACGGAGAACAACGTGTACTCTCTGAGGTATACTTCATACTAAGCCTTTGCAATAACATTGTAAGCCTTGGGTAGCTTACAGAAGATGGTTGCAAGGTGGTATTGTATCATGCACTGTTGTGGGTCTACGAGCGCAGCGGTAGACTTCTCATAAACATGAAAAGATCCAAAAACATATTGTATAAGATTCAGTTGGAGACAGGAAACTCGGTATCTCACAACCAGTTTGGAGGATCCTACATGGCGGTGGCATGTGCGGTTAGGCCATGTGAATTTCCATGCCCTAAAGCAGATGGCAGAGAAAGATATGATGCTAGGGTTGCTGAAGATCGACCACCCAATGCAACTATGTAAAGGTTGTTTCATGGGAGAAGCAAACACATTGATACCTGATTTCACTTTATCAAAGAATGCATGGAAAATGGACTGGTTATTATCAAGCACGAGTGCACATAGAAACAGCGTGCAGCTATTCTAACAAAGGCACGTGCGGCTATTCTTAATTTGGTGTTTGGTATGGTGTGATTATGCTATGGTTTTGGTTAGTGTTTTATTTTTGTAACTTGGATCCTTGCATATGCACAGTGTTATTTTGATTTCTTGGTTCACTTCTCATTGTCCAAGGCTGATCACTTTTTGTGAGGCTGGTTGAGTGGGACCAGGTATGTTCAGTTATCCATTCGACTGTGCTTCCATCCTTATGCAAGCTTGGTAATTATTTAAAATCTGACCAGAGCTTGAAAATATTTTATTTGGGTTCTAAAGAAGCTGAATTACCTCTTCAAAAAATTTATAATTTTTAGAGTTGGTTTGCTATTTCTAAAAAATTAAACTTGTTATATACCATTAAAGTTTATTGGGAAAATATTTTAAAAATTAGATTCCTAAAGCTGTCGGCTGAAACCCGTTTTCTCCGCTTGAAAGCATATTTTTGCCAAACCATTTTCTCTCTTAACCCTCCTTCTCTCTCGCTGACAACTTGGCCCTACCTGTTGGGATTCGTCTTCCACCTTGTGCTCGTGCTACTCGCCATCGTGGCCATGCTCGCTCGTATGAGGTGGCAGCTCAAGCTCACCTCTACTATTCAATATTGTAAATGAAAGCTTGCTCTATGCAAAATTGGAAAACCTGGTAGAATAACTATTCCTTTGACATAGCCTTCCATACTATATAACATTTGTGTAGAAGTCTTGTGGAGTATAATTTTGTACTCAACCATTGCTTATTGAACTTATCCAGAGGATGTTGAAGAAAGCCCATCGTACGATTACTTTTACACCGCGGGTTTTAGCAATGATGACGTCGGCTTCTAAGGATCCTACTCTAGTCAGTTGCCTATGGATCGTCTAAGGTATACAAGCTGGATGTTGTTGCCTCTTTATTTTGCTTCCATTATGATCTTTTACCATGTGGACTATTTGGCCAGTTGGCCTCATTGCAAAATTTTTCATGTATGACTTAACTTCGGATGTTTAAACTACTCTGTCATTCCTGTCGTGTATGGATGTGATATGTCAATGTTGGATGTGTCTACTAGCTATTGATCGTGGAACTATTACGGTATACACATAGTTGTCAAAATGCAAATTTTGGCTCTCGACACACATTCTCTCTCTCTCTCCCCTTCGCTTGGCCTCAGGGCGGTGACCAACGGCACACTTTGACAAGCAGACGACGGTGGGAGGCCGGGGGTTTGTGGTGATAGCTGGGCTGTCGGCCAAGCAGCACTACGGCCTAAACCGTAGCAGCAGACAGTCAAGGGCCATCGACTAGAGCCCAAAGGTATTCAAGTATTATCTTGCTAGTTCAGAACTTTGAAATGTTGATAAAGGGTTAATCACTAGAATTAATTAGTTGATTGTGTGGATGTAGATCTTAAGAAAATGAAGAGGTAGTATGTAGATTTGAAAGCTTTGTGGGATCAATCCGAAAAGATACAGAAGACATTTACAACTACTACCTTCACACCCAAACCAATATTTGTAGAAAGCGGATTTGTTTTCAGCAATTAATTTTGTGAAAGAACAAGCTAAGTATAATGGATGATCAATTTTTTTAATACAACTTAGTCACGAAGCCATAATATCTCACTTTCAAGTTATGGAGTCTTGCAAGTAAATTTATAATTTTTCTTAATTATTTTGTAATTTTCTAATTTATTGTGACATGTTTGCTCTAATATGAATAATTTGACTTTGATTTTCGCTATTATGAACCTTAAACTTTTGTATTGAATAATATTTTATAAACTCAGTACATCCATCTGAAAATTGCAGGATCCTTCTTTGGAGGGCACAACGGTAGAGGTGCGATGCGGGTTAGGGCAGATCTCGACCGGGCACCAAAGTGGAGCTGAGGGTAGGGGTGCAATCAGCTCAAATTCGTTCGAATATCGCTCTATCTATATCCTAAACCATATTTTTTGTCAGATTCGGATAGTACCAGATACGAATATGATGTGGATAATATCGGTCGTGGATTCAAATTGAATACGGAGCGAAATCGATACGGTATCGAATAATTTTTGTTGGATAACGCGCGAAAACAGATACCGCATAAAGCACACATATAGCACTAATTAACCAACAGTATGAGCTCTCACAGACCATCGACGCCGAGCGTGAGAGGTCGAACGAGGCCCTCGAGGCCCTTCGCGAGAAGGCGGCGAGGACCATCGAGTCCGAGCGCGTGGTGCTAACGGGAGCCCTTGAGACTGCGTGCGCGGAGGCAGAGACGCTTCGCAAGCAAATTGCGGAGATCTCTGCTACTCCGGTGAAGGCCTCCGCCGAGCTTGAGGCGAGGTTGGCCGAGCTCGAGGAGAAACTGGGGCGAGCAACTCGGACGGGGAAGAACGCCCTGGCCTAGCTCCAAGACGAGCGCAACTGCGCCGCCAGCTCTACAGCCGAGGCGCATAGTCTGCAGGGCTAGCAGTTAGCTCTGAGGGCAAGGGTCGTCGAGCTTGAGCAGGAGAAGCTCACCCTAGACATAGCAGACTGTAAGTAGGAGAGTAGAGAGGGATAAGAGCAACTTGTACCCACTTGTAAATGTAATTTTTTTCAAAAAGAAATAAAGTTCCTTTTTGATGTTAATGTTCGAAATTGGATGAAGAGACTTAGCTCGTTAGTATTTCCTTGCTCAGCCCCCGCTGTGGTCGAGTCCGAGCAACGCCAACCTCGGGCACAGAAGGAAGACCTTGTAGTCTTTAGTCGTTGAGACCTTGTAACCCTTAGTCATTGAGACATGCGGGTTTAATTAACACCTTCGTCCTGAAAAAAGACTTAAGACAAAGTTGTTTTAATAGTCATGCCCTCCACGCGAGCGAATTGAGCCTGGGAACACTCGAGGGCGAACCTTGTGCGCGAAGCATATACACTCGCCGAAATCAAGCGCGGTTTCTGGTTCAAATCCTGCTACAGGGGGGAGCCGTGACACGATAAGAATCGGCTTACTGCTGGCGTGACCCCTGGAGGTGAACCTCGAGATTACAACGCTCGAGTCTCGATGTATATCAAGGCGCTCGGGTTGGGCTTGGCAGCACTCAGGCCCGACCTATGTGCAAAGCATGCACGTACGCCAAATTCGAGCGTGGCCTCTGGTCCAAGTCCTACTACAGGGGGGAGCCGTGATGCGATAAGAATCAGCTTACTACTGACGTGACCCCTGGAGGTGAACCTCGAGATTACAACGCTCGAGTCGAGGCATAAGAGATGTCAAGAAGCGTAAGGAGTCACAACCATAGGCAAAAAGGAGTACACTTGTCTAGTTATAGTTGTCGAGGTCGAACAATCCCTTCGAACTATCGCCTGCAAAAGGAATAGGCTTTAAAACGCTTAGATCGGGGTCGGAAGCACTGCCTGACCCTTGCTTGTTGTAACACCCTAAAAATTTCATTAATTTAAATTTTGGAGTTATTTTGACTTTTGAGAATTTTTGGAGATTTATTGAAAAGAAATTTGGATTTATTCAAATATGGTTTTTCTTGAATTTAATTAAACTAATATAAAAGTTAATGCAAAGTTTTGTTGAAAAAATTTTATTTGAGTTCAGAATGTTCCAAAATATTTTCCAGAATTTTTCTGGATTTTTCCGGGTATTTTTGCTATTTATTTTGGCCTTGTTTATTTATCTGATTTATTTTTATTCAGAAATGTTTTAAAAATCGGGTGAATAGTGTTTGGGCCGAAACCCTTCGGCCCGGCCCAAGTTAGCCCACGCGCTGTCGGCTCGCGTAGCCCGCTTCGTCGAAACCCTAGCCGCCGCGTGTCCGGTCCGTCGAATCGAGATCCAACGGTCACCGTTGCGCCGTGTGGCCTGCGTACGTGCGCCATTGGATCGTCGCTGCTTGGACGGCCGTGATAGAGCCACATCAATCCGACCGGGTGTAATCACCGGAGTTAACGCCGCCGAGTGTTTCCGCTCGTTTCGCCGGTGTTTGCGCGCACGTCGAGGCATTTTTATAGTCGCCGCTGAGTGCGTTGTGCAGAGCTCCTCGCGCCGCTTCTTTTGACTCCTCGCACGCACGTCGAGATGCCCCAGAGACTCTGTTCTAGCTCGCCATAGTTGCTCGAGTGCACCGCCGTAGTTTTTCGCCTTTTGCTCGCCGTTCGTTGAGTCTCCGCCGTCGCCGAGGCCACTGGAGTAGCGCTCTCGCCAAGACGCGTTGAACGCGCCAGTTCTTCACGCCGAAGAGACATCATAGCGTCGTCGACCGCGTCGTCTTCCCCAGCTCAGGCAACCTTCGCTTCCTCGCCACCGTCGACTTCGCCAAGCCTCGTCGACCGTTCGATCTGCATCGCACGGTTCTGGTACGTCCATGTCGCTGATCCCTTTTCTTACCCAGCGTTAATCTTGACCGTTAGATCTAGATTGAACGGTGGTGATTAGATCTAATTTCTGTGCTTGTTTAGATCTCAGCCGTTGGATCGTTAGTGTACACGTGAGATTGCGCCGCGTAGTTAAGATGAACAGTAATCAGCTCGGGTACCGTGGGCCATTGGATTAGATCTAAACGGTAGTTGTGGGTTGAGCTGTGTCGCGTGAATCTGCGCCGTTCAGATTTGAACGTGCGGCGGAGATGACGCCGCGCTCCCACCGAATCGTGCGCAGACGCATGTGCGCGTTGACCGGGGCGGAGACCAGATCGGACTGTTGCTTTCGGGCGCACCGCTGCGATCTTATCGCGTGGCCGCGCGTGAACCGAGATGCCGCCGAACGTGCGCGAGATCCAACCATCGGATCCGGGAGTCCCACCGGATGCGCGACGCGTGGAGGCGCAGAACGCGATGCTCGCCGAGTCGGTGCGTGGGATCCAGCCGTTGGATTCGAGCGACCGTCGAATGCACGACGTGTGTCACGTGGATTCGAGGCAGTGCGGTGTGATGCATAAGAACTGACTGTTGATTCAATGAACGGCTTAGATCTTGCCGCGTGGATGCACTGTGCTGGTAGACCTAGTCCACGGTGGAACCGATTTGAGCCGTGGACCGAGCCCATAGACCGAGGCGACGTGGCGGCACAAGAAGGCTGCCACGTGTCATGCTGACGTCATAAATATTTTTATATATAAAAATATTTCGTCCGAATTTCATTTCGGTGCTGATGTCATCATTAGGTCATGCTGACGCAATAAACCGGGTTTTCAGTGGAAAAATATTTATGTTAATTCGGTTTATTCTTTTTAATATATTTGCAAACTTTAAAAGGCTATAACTTTTGCATTTGAACACCGATTGAGGTGATTCTAGTCTCTAAAAATTTGTAAAATTGAGATATTTTTATTTATGAATTTTACTTGAATTTTTGAGGTCTTCTAGTCTACTGTTTCAGTTATTTATTGCATATGTAATTTTTACGCGTAGATGCAAATTTGCCGGAAAGTTTCAAAGAAGAGTTCGTCGCTCAAGATCAAGCTTCGGATCAAGACCAGCAACTCTTTGAAGGCAAGTGATGCTTTGACCATTTTGATCCCAGTTTCTTTTAAATATATATTTTGCTTTAAAATTATGCATGCTAAATTGATTAAAATATATTTAACTGAATTTGGGTAATTTAGCTAATAAACCCATATTGTTAATGTCACCTTGAAATTACTACTTGTATGCCCTGAAATCATTGTCACCCTAGGTTGCTTGTACTAGTTGGATGATAATATTGTGCCAACACGGGAGGCTAGACCGTGAATAGATGCCTAGCCTTGCAACGAATCATGATTGATCTTTCGGAAATACTACAATATTGACTAATAAAATATTGAATGTATTATGAAAAGTAGTGTGATGATGCTACATGACGAAATTGAAGTACGAGACCTGTGTGGTTCCGTACCGATGTTGAGTTATTGCTGGCATGTGTTGCACAATAATCAACCGGGTGGAAAATGATTTAGACTGGGGCAAGTGGCAAGAGGTCATGTGCAGTGGGCTGTGTGGCAATGGGCTGATGAGTGATGTGAGTCTGTGTGCCACATTGGGCTGTGTGCCACTGTTGAGTGTTGGAAGTCTTGCCTTGGTCAGCTAAGGACTTCACCTTGCAAGTCTTTGAACTGAGTCATCCGTACAACCACATGTCTGATATGGGATAGACCTAGTTGATTAGGGTTCTAATATCTTTCCTTTAACACCTCAGGGTGATAGTACACGGGGGTGTATCTGTGTGGGGGAGCGTACCTATGCTACGGCTTGGTGCCCATCCAACGGTGTTGGCCTATCCTATACTTCGGCTCTGTGTGAGGGGAGTGATAGTGAAGGCAATACCAGAGAGGTTCATTGGCTAAGGTAGAGGTTCCTGAAAGGCTTTGTTATGGGCAATCACCGTGGTGGTGAGCGATCGATCTTGTGGGTAAAGTGTACAACCTCTCGAGAGTGTCAAATCTATTCGAATAGCCGTGTCTCATGATCGAGCATTGCTCGGGATTACTGATCAAGGGTAGATCTTCAAAATAAAATATGGAGAGGGTGGCTGTGTGCCAGTGCTAAAAATGAACTGTTTAAGGCTGTGTGCCAAGAATCTTTGAAGAAAAACTGTTTGAAGAACTTAGCATTATATATAGCTGTTTCACTGCTTTCAATCTAAATAAAATGCTAGTTTAAAACTGCTGTTTGATGCAAAAGAACCAAGTAATCCAATTCTTTGGAATAAGCCTTGCATGTAGTAATAGCATTGTATTCTGTACATTACTTGCTGAGTGCCTTGAGTACTCACCCCTCCTTGCCTATCAACCCCAACAACAGTGGAGGAGTCTACGCCAGTCTGGGAGGAGGAGTACATTGAAAATCCGGACAATTAGGGAGCAAGCCCAGTCGGTTGCCTATGGCAAGATGAAGGCTTCCACGAAGTTTATTTGTTTTCCGCTGTTTTCTTTCTTACTCTGATAATGTAAGCCCTGCGTGACTGATTTATGTAAGGAGACCATAAGGTCGTACAATTCAGTTTATATAAATATTTGCACTATTTATTATTATATCATTGTGAATGTCTGTGATGATCCTGGACTAGCACATAATACACAGAGGGTCCAGATTCTCAGAATCGGGTCCCGTCACTTGTAGTATGCATATTTGCTCGAAATTGAGCGCGGTCTCTGGTCCATGTCCTGCTACAGGGGGAACCATGATGCGATAAGTATCGTCTTACTGCTAGCGTGGCCCCTGGAGGTGAACTTCAAGACCACGACGCTCAAGTTAAGACACAAAAAATGTGAAGAAAATGTAAAAGGGACACTAATGGATAATAAAGAACTTTTATTGCCGACCGTGGTAAAGGTGTTACACATAAAATTTTCGGAGCTGGTCGATGTTCCACGAGTTCGTGAGCTCTCTGCCATCGGGCATCGCCAGCCGGTAAGCTCCCGTGCGATCTGCTGAAATGACACTGTAGGGGCCCTCCCACTTTGGGGATAACTTGTTGGTGTTGGTCGAGCCCTGAATTCGTCTTAGGGCCATATCCCCAACTCAGAGCTCCCTGGGTCGAACCGATCAAGACGCATGCCTGCGAAGCGCCTGCAGGTAATGCGTCGATCGTAGCAGTGCACGGCTCCTTACTTCTTCTGCTAGGGCAAGGTCAAGAGACCGCTCTTGCTCGAAGTCGACTTGGTCGACTGAGCTAACCTTAGTAGAGCCTAGTTTGACCTCAGAAGGCAGGACGGCCTCAGCACTGAACATGAGCTGAAAGGGGGTTGCCCTTGTTGCTCGACTGGTCGTGGTGCGAACGGACCAAAGGACGGTGGGAAGCTCATCCACCCAGGCCCGACCGTGTTGTTCGAGCTTATCGAAGACTCTCCTCTTGATGCCCTGGACGATCTGTCTGTTGGCACGCTCGATCACTCCGTTGCTCTGTAGGTGAGCCACCGAGGTGTAGTAGACTCTAGTGCCCATGTCTTCGCAGTACTCTTGGAATAACTCGCTGGTAAACTGCGACCCATTGTCAGTGATAATCCTGCATGGGACCCCATACCTTGTTACTACAAATGAATGAAAAAACCTTACTGCGGTTCAAGCAGTGATGGTTGAGACTGGTTTGGCCTCGATTCATTTGGTGAAGGTATCAATGGCGACGAACAGAAACTTCTTCACCCGATCGCTTGAGGGAAAGGGCCGAGAATGTCGAGGCCCCAAGTCGAGAATGGCCACACGAGTGGGATTGTCTGGAGGTCGTAAGCCGACTAATGCGTCCTCCGAGCATGGAACTGATAGGCTCGACAGGTGTAGACGATGTCCCGATCATCCTGGAGCGCTGTCGACCAATAAAATCCCATGCGAAATGCTTTCTCGACCATGATCCTGAAAGAGGAATGTGCACCGCAGATGCCTGAATGAATACCATTGAGCAGGTACTTACCTTCCTTCGGGGTAACACACTTCGACAGAACACCCAGGGTGCCTTGACGATAGAGCTGTCCATCAACGAGCTTGTATGAGCTCACCCGACGCTTCATTCTGCTACTCTCGGCTAGGTCAGCCAGGAGCTCTCCATGGTCGAGGAATTTAACAATTGGGTCCATCCACGAGGCAACACTCTCAAGGAGGGCTACCGAGTCTTCTTGTTCAGCAATAGACGATGTGGCTAGGGTCTCGAGGATGACGTCCGATGGAACCTCATCACCAGACGACCTGAGCTTGGATAGCAGATCGGCGCTGGAGTTGTCCTTCCTAGGCACGTGCCTGATTTCCAAGTTTCGAAACCACCTCTCCATCTTGCGCACTTCGGCGAGATATTTGGCCATCGAGGGCTCCGAGCACTGGTAATCTTTATTGTACTGGTTGATGATGAGCTGGGAATCACATTTTACAACCAACCGCACACACCCAGTGACTTGCAGGCTCGGAGGCCAGCCAAGAGGGCCTCATATTCTGCCACATTGTTAGTTGCGAAAAAGCCGAAGCGAATCATATACCTCAGCCTGTCTCCCTGGGGGTGATGATGAGGATACCAGCCCCCGAGCGCTCGAACAACCTCAATCCATAAAAATACATGGTCCAGGGGTCTTCTTTGCTGACCTCAGGCTCGGAGGCTGGCTCCATCGTCTGCTCGAAAACCAAGTCGGCGAGTGCCTGCGACTTGATGGCAGTGCGCGCCATGAACTGGATGTCGAACTCTGCCAGCTCCATGGCCCACTTGGCCATGCATCCTCCGGCCTTTGGATTCCTCAGGATTTCATCGAGCGGGAACCCGCTCGGAACAACCATTACGTGTACTTGGAAATAATGCCGAAGTTTACGCGAAGCTATAAAGAGGGCGTAAAACAGTTTCTGGACCTGAGGGTAGCACTCCTTTGGTCCATGAAGCACCTCGCTGACATAGTAAATTGGCTGCTGTCGACCATCTCGCTCGGCCACCAGAACAGCACTGATGGCCTGGGTCGTAGCCGCGAGGTAGAGTAGCAACGTTTTGCCTTGTCGCGGGGTTGTGAGCAGAGGCGGGTTCGAGAGGTACGCTTTCAGCTCGTCGAAGGATCGCTGAGCTTCGAGCGTCCACTCAAAGCCCTTGTGCTTGCGCAGAGTCTTGAAGAAAGGTAAGCCGTGCTCATCGAGTCTCGAGATGAACCGGCTGAGGGCAGCCATGAGTCCGGTGAGGCACTGGACCTGCCTTGTCGAGGTCGGAGGAGCCATCTTCTCGATCACCTCAATCTTCTCCGGGTTCAGACCTACTCTCGAGCCCCCGATCATGTAGCCGAGCACCTTGCCAGAGGCGACGCCAAAAACGCACTTCTCGGGGTTGATCTTGTTTCTATGCTTGTTCAGGTTGGCGAAGGTCTCCGCAAGGTCATTGATGTGGTCGCCCTCGAAGGAACTCTTGACGATGATGTCATCGACATATACCTCGAGGTTCCTGCCGATCTGAGGGTCGAAGGTTTTAAACATCAGCCGTTGGAACGTTGCGCCCACATTACGAAGACTGAATGACATGGTCATGTAGCAGTACGTTCCGAACGGTGTGATGAAAACCGTTTTATCCTCATCATCAACCGCGAGCTTGATCGGATGGTAGCCGGAGTAAGCGTCGAGGAAACTCAGCATCTTGGCATTGGCGGTGGAGTCCACAATCTGATCTATCCGCGGAAGAGGGAAGTTGTCCTTCAGACACACTGAGTTTAAACCTGTGTGGTCGACACACATTCTCCATTTTCCGCCCTTCTTCTGCACAATCACCGGGTTGGTCAGCCACTCGGAGTAAGCAATCTCGCGGATGAAGCCAGCTTTCAGGAGCTTGTCGAGGTGCTCCCTTATTATTGCCATCTTCTCGGAGGAGAAGCACAGTAATTTCTGGCGCACGGTCCTGTAGCCAGGCTTTATCTGCAATTTGTGCTCGATCACCTCCCTCGGGACTCCTGGCATGTCTGTCGGCTCCCAAGCGAATATGTTCTCGTTGGTGCGAAGAAAAGCGACGAGCTCGAGTTCCTATTTCGGGTTGAGCTCGGCCACGATGTGAACGCACTGGCTCGAATTGCCCTCTTCAAGCTGCAGGGCCTTCGTCGTACCACTAGGTTGAATCATCACCTTCTGGCGAGCGCTCTTCGAGGTTACCTCAGGACCCCACTGGGCAGCATACCGGCGAGCGCCAGAGCTTTCTCCTCGCAGCTGTGTGCCACCTTGAGGTTGCAGTGGACAGTTATGATGCCATTTGGCCCCGGGAGCTTCATGCAACGGTGGTCGTAATGGTTTGCCGCCATGAATTTGATCAGCGTCGGACGGCCAAGTATGGCATTGTAGGGGAGATCTCCATTGACCACCTCAAAGGTAATCAGCTCGGTGTGGAAATTTGAGGAGCCACCGAAGGTAACGGGCAGAACCACTTGCCCGAGTGGTGTGGTTGAGCTCCCTAGCACAATGTCGAAGAAGGGAACTGCTATACTCCTGATTTTTGACCGAGGAATCTGCATCCGGTCTAATATGCTCGCCAAGAGCAAGTTAAGGGAGTTGCCCCCATCAACCATCACTCACCCGACCACAGTGTTGCTTATGGTCGGGGCCACGATCAGAGCAGTCTTGAGGTCCTTGGACATACCTGGGGGCATCGTCCCAGGAGAAGGTAATCGGAGCGCTAGCCCATTTACAGGGCTGGCCAGCGGGTTTTCCAGCGGAGGCGTGATATACAGTTCGCGCGGCGTCTTTGAGCTCGCGTCGAGACTGATACGCCGACCACCTGCCGAAGATTACATCGATGCGGCGGTCACCCTGCTGAAACTCCAAGTCGGGGTCTTCTAAGTCCTCACTAGCATTGACCCTGTCTGGTCGCTCATCGTCCTTCGGGAGCATGGGCATCTCTCCACGCCCATCATAAAAGGCATCCAGCCTATTCTGCCAGGTCCTGCAGTTTCGCAAGTCGTGGCTGTGGGCCTTCTGAAACAGGCAAAACTTGTCAGAGTCGTACCTAGGCTGCACTTCATCGCCCTGAGGTCAGGGGTCACCGTGCCCGGGCCCAGCCTGATGTTGTCCCTGCTGAGGTCAGCGTTGTGTTTGTCGAGGTCGTGGTGGACCTTGCTGAGGTCGAGGCACCTCTTGGTCGGGTTGCCATACCTCCATCACCTCGGCTCGCCGTTCATCGCAGCAACCACGCGCAGTCGGCCGCCGCCATTATTGCAGTCTCTCTTTCGCTTCTTGTCATGCGGGGCTGAGCCATCGCCCTTGGCGTTGGATGGTCCGACCTCGCCGAAAATAAGACCAAGTTTCCCCTAGTCGTAGTCGCGCTTCCAGCGCGCTGCATCATCCGCGTCCGCATATCGTTCCGCCATCCGAAATAGCTTGTTAACATCAAGCTTCGTTGTGATCTCTAGATCCTCTGTGAGACGTCGGTCGCGAACACCGAACTTGAAGGCCTTGATGACGGCCTCATCGGAGACGCTCGGAATCGAGTTTCACATGCGAATAAATCAACGCACGAAGTGCTGAAGGGCCTCATTCTTGCCCTGGATGATATGATCCAGGTCCTCCCTTCAAGGGCGCTCATAGCAGCTCTGGAAGTTCGACCGAAGAGCGTTCTACACCTAGCGCCATGATTGGAAAGAGCCAAGCACCTGGTTGAAAAGCCAGGTACGCGCCACGCCGTCCAGAATAGTCGGGAGATAATTGGTCATCACGGCCTCATCCCCTCCAGCTGCCAGAATCGCGGTCGAGTAGATTGAAAGGAACTCGTCAGGGTTTTTAGTCCCGTCGAACCGCTCCATAACAGAGGGCTTGAATCGGGCTGGCCAGCGTACCCGACGAAGGCCAACGGAATACGCTGGGCAACCGTAGACCAGAGCAGCGTCGTGTCGAGCATGGCCACTGTTGCCGAAATCGGAGTCGCGGTTGTCACGACGATCGTACCCAAGTCGATGGAGCACCCCGCTCCGCTTGTAATGGAGGACACGAGCGTCATCAGGACGATAGCGCAGGCGATTATGAACATTCTGACGCCTGGGCGGAATGTCCGGGGAAAGACTTTCGGACGTGCTGTTACTCGAGTTGGCTCCACTGCTGCCTTGACAATGATGGGTTCATCCCTGAGTTGCATCCTGATGACACGAGAGCGATCGCAACGGACTTTGAGCTCACCGGTATGGAGACGACCGGTGAGAGCGTCGGCGTCCTCATGAAGAGTTGTCATCGCTTGCTAGAGAGCGAGATCTAGAGCATCGGCTTCGTCCTCACTACAAAGGTACGACCTCGTTAGCCTCCCTATCAAGCTCCTCGACGAGGGCTCGCCCAAAGAGAGTCGACCTCATCCAGGCTAGATCGGCCATGACCCGGACGATGGCTCGTAAGCGTTTCCGGTTAGTGAAGTTGTCTAGGCGGGCAGGGCTGCGCCGCCTAGACGGAGTGCGGATCTCCCCATGCTCCTCCCGTCGGAGGGTGGTAATAGCCTGGTCGATGGCGATCCGGGCCAACCGACGCACCTCCCCCGAGGTTTTCGGGTCGCGATCATCCGCCCCTGCGCTCGCCACGCGGCTATCGGCCATAAAGGCAAGACGTTTGCGCGGCGTCAGCGAGGGTGAAAACATGGAAGTGGAGTCCTCACGCTCGGGAACCGCATCCGAGTTCAAGTTCACTGAACGCGACATGTTGCTGTTGAAGCCGAAGGCGTTGGTGACGTTGAAGCAGTAAAGTTCCTCCGAATGAACGAAACTTTCGGCCCCACGGTGGGCGCTAGCTGTTGACGATCGGGATCGCCTGACCGCAAAAAGGATGAGGGGATGATGAGGATGGAGCCTAAGTCGTGCTCGTTCGGAGGAAGGGATTGAGTTTGACGAAGCTTGAAGAGAAAGGAGAGGGTAGACACCAAGAATTATACTGGTTCGAGCCCCCGACGAGGGTAATAGCTCCAATCCAGTCTTGCCCTGAGGCGATAGATGTATACAATACTTAGCATTCTGTAGGTGAATACAATGGGCTCTCAAGCTCAGTTGTGCTTGAGAGTGTCTGGGGTGTTTTCTGTGTTGTCTCTGTTGTCCTCGTTCTTCTGTGTGAAGGAAGGTTTATATCTCTATTACAGACCGTTACAAGGAACGATATTGTTCGGAGAACTCGGGAACGTGGCGCCAAACTCGGATACAGGGCGCAGTAAATTTGGGTGGTAACTGCCCCAAAAATATAGTTTCCACGTTTGTCTTGAATCCGTCTTTAAAACCCTTTATTTGACTTGGTAACTACCGGCTTCTTTAAACCTGGCCTAGCTCGATTTTGCTAGGTCGAGTTGGGCCGTCATTCTTCTGCTCGAGCTCGAGCTCGTTGGTCAAGAGCTCGAGCTCGGGAATCACCTGCTCGAGTCCGGGATCTCGTGCTTGAACTCGAGAGATACACCCCTTGAGTTTGAGGGGTATTTACTTGCACAGAGGTTACTGATCCCCGACAAGTTCGATACTTAGATTGATCAAACACAAGAAATCCTTCCTCAGATTCGGTTTTGAGATATTGCTCCTAGTTTTTTAAAAAATAAAGTCATCTGTATTTTCAATTCTCGTTTTTTTTTGTTTCAAAATATTTAACAGAATCCTAATGTTATTTGTATCAAACTGAAATTAAAATAATTTCGTGCAATCATATGTACCAAATCGTACTAGTATCTGCACATAGTTGTCATTCTCCACGATCAAATTAACGGGAAAAACGAAAACGAAGCAAGACCGGACAAACAAGCAGCCCAGCACTAACTTCCATTGCCCAAACCGACCCATAAAATTCAAAAACCCAGCCCACCGACCTAGCCCAGGGCAGCTCCGCACACGGCCACCCACCACCTCATCCTCTTCCTCCCCCAATCCAAGACCTCCCACCGTACCGGTAGGCAAGTGAGCACAGTGGCAGCGACACTATCCCCCAGCCTCCCATGGCCAGGTGCCCCTAGCCTTCCACCTCCCCTTCCCCTCCCCCTCCACCTCCCGCCTCGTCGCCACGCGCCGCTTCCGACCGCCGACGACGAGCCTCCCGAGGCTACGGAGGACTCGTCCCACGGCCTCAACCGGTACGACCAGCTCGCGTGCCACGTCGAACACGCCCGCCGCAGGCAGCAGACCGAGCAGTCGGAGATCACCCTGACCACCCGCTCTTCTCATCCCCTTCCTCGATCGGCGATGGCAGGTACAACCCTGACGACGAGTTCTTCGACGAAATCGACCGCGCCATCGCTGAGAAGCGGGAGTTCACTAGGCGGGGGCTTATTAAGTCGTCCCCTCCGCAGCCCGAGGAGGATGGCCTCGCTGACGAGCTCTCCCCCGAGGAGGTCATCGACCTCGATGAGATTCGAAGGCTACAAGGCCTCAATGTTGTGTCTGTTGCGGACGAGGAGGATGAAGAGGCGGAGGGACGGGTCAGGGACTCACGTGCAGGGTTAACAATTTCGATTTGGCGAAAATCGGAAATATCGAACCGAAAATCGGTAAAAAATCGTCAAAATCGAAGAGTTTCAAAATCAAAAATTTTGAAAAAAATTCAAAAATCGACCGTTTCCATAGAAAATCGCCCGATTTCCATGGAAAATCGACATACTAGTTGAACTCATTTGGTGGTCGATTTTTTAAGCGATTTTCGTCGATTTTCTTAGAAAATCGAGCGATTTCCACCGATTTTCGACCGATATACGTCGCATAAAATTTTTTCGAATTTTTGATTTTTTTAAAATTTTATTTTTAAATTGACCGGTTTATCGAGCGGTTTTAGAAGTCGAGCCGTGACGATACGGGCGAAAATCGCGAAAATCGAGCGATTTTCGTCGATTTTTTTAACCCTGCTCACGTGAGAAGATCAGAAGACGGGTTATCCGGTTATGCTTGTTGATAAGGATCGGATATCCAAATAAATTTTACTGGATATATCCGAATTTTTTTTCGAAATATCCCGATCCAACGGATAGTAATATCCCGAATCCGACACCAAATTTGAAAACTCCTTGAAAAAAATTCCGAATAAATTCGATCGATTGGTCGGAAATTATCCGATTCAATTACACCCCTAGCTGAAGGTGTTGGCTCAAAGTGCCACAACGAATCTTGGCTGGAAACCGTGACAAAGCCGAGGGCACGGTACAGGTGGCTCAACATTCATGGAGTAATATATTTTTTCAAGCTGTACCAACGTACGGACAATCAACAAGTACATACACAAAGAACAACGATCAGTCATGAGACTATTTATTTATGCTGCATCAAGTATAAATAAGGCATGGAACCCGTTGTGTCCAGTCGTAACATTGGGAATCTGGCTACAAGCTGAAACACAGCGTTCAGAGTTGTTACAAGCTTTACAGACTCCAGATTAGCAAACATACACAAGTATTTATTGCAGGTTAATGAGTGGCAACACAAGAACTCCAGAAACCATATGTTTTGCTGATAACGTAGCCAAAGTGATGTCTGTTACTGGCTCAGTGATAGAGCTTGTTCAGATCATCTTTAAATTTGGTCTTTAACTGCTCCCTCTTCAGCTTAAGTGCAGCGGTCACTAGCCCAGACTCTGGAGTCCATGGTTCAGGCAGCAATAAAATCTTTGATGGTATTTCAAATCTCTCAAGCCTTGCAGCTTTCGCGGCCTGCACAATTTGAACACATTGCGTTAGATGACACTGGACGACTATAAACTGGACCGTTAGCTTTTGAATTTGTGACTAGCATGAAGGCTACGAAAGTCATGATATTATTATCAAAAATAACAATGTAGTTAGCAGCTTTGTTTTCACTAGGATAACCCACATAACAAGGCCTTATGTGGTATCTATTGGAATTCATCGCTTATATAGCCCCATGAACCTCATTTTTTGCAAATCCAGCTCCCTCGCGCACGCATTTACAAGTTTGGCCCCCTCTCTTGCTGCGCCCGGCGAGCACAGAAGCTCGTCGGCAGCTCACACGAGCACAGGAGCGGCGTGGGCCACCACGGCAGGAGAGCTTCCGCACTCCCGGCCACGGCCCGCGCGACCGCCTGCACTCACCTGCGTGCCGGCCCAAGCACGCCCATACGCTCCTGTGGTCAGCTCCCGCGCTCGCCATGCGCAGTAGGGAGCTTCTGCGCTCCCCGGGCGCAAGAAGGGGACACGTGTCGCCTGCCGTGCCTTCCGTGGTGGGGAAGGGCTAATTTGCACACAAAAAAAAAGAGGTCGGGGGGCTAGATAAGCGATGAATTCTATCTGTTGTTCCACTACAAAACTCTTGTTTTGTACATAGTTTACTGCAAGTCTGCAAAACTTAAGCATCTGAAGTAGCACGAAAATATAGTTATACATTAGCAATAACATCGCCTTGTAACTGAAACCAGTGGTGCACCAAATAGTCTTTGATGCCCACAGTGTTATGGTCCATATAAATCTATCCTCACAATTCCATGATTCCATCAAGAAGTCGAAATCAGTCTATCAATGTATTCACTGATGAGCTGGTAAAATGCATTATCTTTTGCACTTTACCTTAGTTCTTTGATATTTCTAAAATTACATATAGCTGTGCAACACAAGACCAGAAAGCAAGAAAATAACATTACACTATTCCAAGAAGCCCCACCTTTCAAAGGACAACAAAAAAACTTTTTCCATAGTAGGGTAGACCATAGTATTGCATATAATCCTTTGAGGCTTTGTAGTCATTAGTCATTACCAACAGATTGCAGGAACAAGCATGTAGGCAAAATACAGAGTTCTAGATTCACCAGTAATTTACTGCTAGTAACAATTGAGACCATCAGATCAGACTAGACATGACCGATTTGTCCTGGCCAAGTTGATACATTGAGTGAAATGTGTTGATCCAATAAAAACGGGTTGAAAGCATTCTGATTTTCTGATGTAATTGTTAAGGCAGCAAATGGAAGAACAAGAATTACAACAGTAAGTATGAAACATTTCTAGTTTACAAACAAATATGTTTTGGGTCTCATTAAGAGTTTTTTCATTCATGTTTTGATATATCAGATTGCAAGATAAAGTTAGTTCGTCATGTTTTCTGAAAGTGGAAAGAACTTCCTCAATCCAATCAAATAAGAAACACAACCAGGAAAGGAAATACAAATAGAAAATAATTGGCCATGAGCAGAAAACTCAAGACGCATCAAGACTCAACTTGGATGTGTACCTATGTTGACTGCAACAATTGGTTATAACCTGCACCTACCATGGTAAAAGAAATTCTAAGTAAGCTATTAGTACTACCTTAATGGTTAAACCAGACAGTATAAAGATAATGCACTCCTTGACATGCAAAAAATGTTCTTTGGAAAACCAGAGAGGTTTGTTGGTTCAAGCTGGTTACCCTCCTAGTACAAAGCTAAATAATATCGACATAATGGTACATAGAAGTACTCAATTTCAATCATGTCTAACCTTAGATAGAGATTGCTGAACCTCCTTAATGGCTTGAATATTTTCGCACAGCTCTTCGAAGTTTCTGTAGTTTATCCCTGAATTTTGAGCCCACTTCTCCAAGGCCTGGTGTGCTGGCACTACCAGAGCAACACAGTAATTATGAAATGGATCAGCATAAACCATGATGTTATCCACATAACTGCTTGTTGTTAAAGCTGTTTCAACCTGCAGAGAGAGATGAGAGTTAATTACATTACAAACATAATACTCATAACAAGAGGTATTCTTTGTAACAAACCTTGCCAAGAGATACGTATTCTCCATGCTGAAGTTTTACTATATCCTTTTTCCTGTCAATGATCTCAAGGCACCCATCAGGATGGAACTGGCCAATATCTCCGGTGTAAAACCAGCAAATTCCCCTCTCGTCCACCTGGAGGACACGGGAAACAAAGATCAAATGAAAATATTGTACTTGATGACTACAGATGTTCTGGTAAAGATCCTTACCTTGTACACCTCATTTGTTTTTGCTTCATTGTTGAAATAACCTTTTGTTATACTGTATCCACCAACTACAACCTCTCCTCGGGGCATTGGAGAATCAGAAATCGTATAGCTACCTTCTTCCCACGAAACAAGCTATAATCGTTTGACCACAAAAAAAAAGATAATTAGAGGCCTAGACATGTTGATATAAGAACAAAAAGAAATCTCCTAGGACAAAATGAAAAGCTTCACAGTGAACTAGTTAGGGAATCAGCATTGGATATATTGTTGGGAGTAAATATATGAGGAGAATTTTTGTTCATACCACTGAAAATTTCAAAATTACCAATTTGCAAGGCTCACAAGGTGTGTCCAGACCAAGATGTCAGTGAGACACTAGTGACAGGCTTGCACAGATGATTCTTGTTCTATATATTCTATTGATGGGTTAATTTAATTATCATTCCTCACATGAATATCAGCTGTATTTGTTAACTAATATTCAAAATACATCAGAGCAGCTGATTGTTTGTCCACAGAAGACACAAACCTTGACATAGCAACAAGGAAGAGGCGGACCAACACGACCCACACTTGTGTCATCCCATTCAGAGAAAGCTGCTCCAGCACTAGTCTCAGTCAATCCATAGCCTTGACCTACTGGGACACTGCAGCACCAGTTAAGTAATGCATAAGCACCAAAAACAAATGCAACATCTTACACTATCAGGAAAGCTCATCAGCCTGGAAGCATGGGTAGATATAATAATGTAATCTAGAAAGGTCATCTGTAAGACAAAACATCAAAAGTTAGCTAAATGCACTGCCTACTAGACAAGACTGCAATTAATACTCCAACTATCCCTAGACTAGAGCCTACTAAGGAGTGCGTGGGATTGAGCCACAAGCTAAAGCTCATTCAAATAAGTTATTTATAACTAATGTCTTAGATAAGCTTTAAATGTATTTTTATAAACAAGCACAAGAAATACAATCACACTGTTCCATCAATCACGTCAACTGACATTTGACTTAGTAAAAACGATAAATTTATGATAAGCCAGATGAGAAATTACCCCAGACATATATTCATAAATCTTTGTGTGTCGCTTGATAGAGGTGCACCACCACAAAGAACAAATCTTATGCGTCCTCCAAGCATGGATCGTATTGGTTTGAAAATAAGGTTATCCCATATCATCTTCTCCGGTGCCCAAGATCCAAACCAACTTCCTTCAATTGCTCCAAGATTTCGCTTGTACGCAACATCAAATAGCTTTTTTGTGAGGCCACCCTTCTCACCAACCTGGAAAATGAAATCTAAATGTTAATTTTCATGGATGAAAACTATATTTCAACGCATGGTAATAGCAGTTGATGGTTGACTTCTGACAGCATGATTCATTCCATTCGATAGCTGCTGGCTATGCATTTCTAATATGAAATCTACCAAAGCTTACGTATTCAAATTTAACCTCTTGGTGTGGGGGTTGGTTGACGACTAGTCCATGACCTTGGAGAACTGGCCAGGACTCAACTCTGCCTCGTGAAACTAAGGAACTGTTTGTATGGTGACCTCAGATCATTATACCCTCAACATAAAAATTGTATCAAGATATACCTCAGCTAAGGTACCAAAAAGCCTTGCTGAAGTCATCTGTCATGAAGCTAATCAAAGAAGATGTTAAAAATTATTTACTAAAATTTATGGATTCTGTTCCCACAATCAGGCAATCTCAAAATTATGGCAAAAGCTAAACTAGTAATGGCATGTCTGCTAGATGTGAGGAAAACAACCAAATAGTCACATGAAAAATGACCAATGCATACCATGAAACTGTAAAGCCATGTCAGATGAAGATATTATATTGAATTTGAATACACACTTAAGCTAAATGCAAATGGCAAATTGTAGGTTGCAAATTTACTCAAAGATGCAAGGACAACATTGCAGATTGCTGAGATGGATAATCTAAGATAGCAGTACATGAATTTACAGTCCAGAAAAGAAACTTGAACCTTCTTAAACACTGCATCTCGGATGCGATCCAAAATTGCAGGAACTGAAATCATAAGGGTAGGTTTCAGTACAGAAACATCTCCTTTTGTCCCCTTCTTTATTTTGTTTGATGTATCAGTCATAGTCAGAGCCGAGCCATATCCAAGAGCAACACCAGAAGCTAACATGACAGTCTGGACAAATAAGACAACACCATGTCACTGAAAATATTCGTAATTCTTATAAATGACATGTCTATGAATTCCAAAAAAATCACCTCTGCCGCCATTTCAAAGACATGAGCCAACGGAAGGTATGCCAGATAAACATCTCCTGTGCCAAGTTTTGGAATGATTGTCATCACAGCTGCAGTTGTGGCCACCATGTTTCCATGTGTAATCATTACACCCTATGTCAAAAAGAACCATTATATTAAATTGAGAGAAGACAAAAGAACTGGCTAGATCAAATGCACTCTTAACATTTAAATGCATAGGCAGAAAATAAGCCCCTAGTATGCTAAATTGCTAACATATAAATAGTCAGAATTCATACCCTTGGGCCAGCAAACTCAGTAAATCTAACCTTTTTTGTATTGGCCTTGCATATTTGCTAACCAAACATAAAAAATATGATGTATTGAAAATTTCAATATTGTGCTAATTAACATTGTACATTGGTGTCAAAGCAAAGCAGCTGAACAAGTACCAGTCAAGTGAACAGCATTAAGTATATACAGTACTAATGGTACGGTACACAAGAAACAAAAACATTAACTGATATCTTGGTATTAGCTCTTCATAAAACATTAAAACATCATTTTCTCACTCAACTTTCACTCGGCTTCCTCCGATATTCAAAAGGGCCAAAATGGTCACTTCAAATTTTGCCTCAAATGAGGACACTCGCTGATGTGTCAAACCATGAGAATACTTACATAGCATCTCTTCCATTTTCTCTCCGGATGAATTAAAAAGGACAAAATTCCTTCTTCATGTGATTAATTGATGCTTATGAGTATAATGGGTAAGCAGGAGGTTTGGGTTGATAAAAAGACAAATGTTACTTAAAAATAAATGTATGAATCCTCTCTGATCTTCCACAATAAGCGAGTAGCTGAGTGCACTGAGAAAACACATATTAAAACCAAAATAACCAGATTTCCTTCAGGAAGAAAAAGTATATATATACTTTAAAATAAGAAAATGGAGCATTTTACCGTCAATGAACAGCACACTAAATAAAGTGAAAATTTTATAGGAAGGGTTTCTTCTGTTTTGTTTCTCCTTTTTGAAGCAAGTGGACACAACTGGGAATAATTATAAATCTGAATGTTGCCCTTAAATCAGTTAAATGTGGAGAGCAACAGTTCAATACGGAAAATTCCCCCAGAATATCTCATTCTTTCTATTCGGATTGCCATTTTATAGCACATCAGTGACCAGTCACATTCTCTTTTGTTCTTATTCATTTTCATGCAAATGAAGAGATAATAAATACACAAGACATTGCAATATTTTCGCATAGAAGTGTACCCAATACCTTGGGGAGACCAGTACTTCCACTTGTATACATAATAACTGCAGTATCAGTGCCTGAAGGTAATCTTGCATCCGTATGTGATGCTTTTCCCAGCTTCTCAACTTCACTGAAAGACAATGTTGTCCAGTGTTTCATTTGATTGAGTGTGTCAGCCTCCACAGGCTCATCCTCAATATAGATTACATGCCTAACACTCTGCAACTTGGAGCTGATTGCAGGCAGCTTCTTAAGTTGCTTTGAATCACATATCAGAGTTGAAACCTGTGTCTGAAATTCAACAAAATAAAACATCTCAGATATAGAAGCAGTTAGACTGCTGCTCATAAAGTGTAGTATCCTACTTGTAGAATATCTTTCAACACTTTGGCATCAATTTATGTGGTTCTTGCTTGAAGGTCGGTACTAGAATTTGGTAAATACCTATCTCTTAGGATCGCATCAATAACTAATAAAGATAATTTAGGCAAAACATAACTACTAAATCTGTAACCAAAGTAACCCACAGTTGATATGGGCATCAAGATCTTGTCGTCAACTAGTAAAGATAATTTAGGAAGAACATAAGCACTGAACCGAGAACCATGGTAACCCACAGTTATAGGAATACAGGTATTAAGTTTCACCCACCAACCAGTTCACTCAAAAGCTGAAGTTGTTGGGATATATCCTCATACTTCAACAGAAGACATATCTAAAGCTAGCCAGGAAAAAGTGGATAAAATATAATGATGACTACATAAATACTGCACAAAAACGCCCCCAAATGGATTATACCTCGTTTAGCGAATGCACCAGTGCATCCTCGCCAAGAGATGCATAGATTGTTACAACTGTCAAATTTTGTCGAAAGCATCCCTGACAGAAGAAACGTAGCTGTTGTCATACAGCTTCATATGTTCTACCAAATGTGTAGGAAGTAGGAACAAAGCTACGATGTAATATGATCACCTGAGCAGCAACAATCCACTCAGCTCTTGTATCAGAAAAGATAGCAGCACGACTACCTAGCTGGTGGCCCATCTTGATCAAACCAGAAGCGAAATCACATGCACGATTAAATGCTTCTGCATACGTGTTCCATTCATATTCACCAAGATGCAATTTCTCAAACTTCTTGCCATCAGCAGATTCTACAAATTCCTTATTAATTAGCTTCCTTGTGCCAAGGCACCGGTGTTGAGGGTACTTTTTGCTAGCCATCTCGAATAAAGCTGCCATTGTGGTGGCACCCTCCCATGGAACTTGAATTAAAGAGGAAAATCTACTGTTTCGCATTGCAAGGCCTGCTTCACCACCCACATCAGCTTGTACTGCCCTTTTCTTTGCCTTCTTGCTGAATATTGAAGTAAGCAAGATTGGAATGACTATAGCAACTAGAAGAGCGCCAATAACTCCATGCAAACCATACTCCTTCACCAGTGGCACATCACTCATGGCAATTCTTTGTAGAATGGACATGTTTGAATCCTCGCCAGTAAGTTTTCCCATGACCTTATGCTATAAAAAGTAAACGCATTAATCAGCACGTTAGTATGTTACAAAGAAGTAATAACTTTGACATGCTTAACTGTATACATAACTACCCCAAATAGAGGAAAGGAATATAACTAGAGTTGAGTGCAGCATAGGGAAATGATCCCACAATAATGGTACGTATAGCTATTAGCTAACACTAGGCATCATAACAGAAAGAAAAATAGTAAACAATGGATGATATTCTGGAAGCAACAATTCTTCCAGATTCCAATTATCAAAATGAAACAATCATTGATGGCGTCAATCTGTTCATCATCAGTATAGCATATATTATGAAGTATTACTATGTCAAAGCAAGAACCATCTAAAGTGCAATAAAATATTAAGTTTCGAATATTTAATTCTTGAGTAGATCATATGTATCTCATTCTCATATATATATCCATCAGTTTCTTAATGATATTACTCAAGTACGACAGCAATATTAGTTCTTGATGACAATAAGACTGCTAAAGTTCAGCTAAACTATCTGCCAGAAAGTCCGATGGTTGTTTGTAGGTTTCGTTTTATAGTTGCATGTTTGTGATGAGTCAACAATTGAACATTGCAAGCTGATTTGTAGAAGCAGCATGACATGCCAGAAAAGTCAAAACAGGTTAGGAAGCTTCCAGCTTGCTTCAGGGCAAAGCAACGAAGCTGACAAAAAAATATTATGGAAGGGATGTAAGTGGATCATATAGCAGGAATCTTATGATCAGAAGGAAAGTAAATTGGTGAAAATTAATATTTCAGTAAATATAACGTCTGGCTCTGATCTGCCCAAAGGCCCTTTGAAGTTGCAATGGAATAGAGTCATACCTACCAAAGTAAACGCCAATTCGAACAGGAAAAGATTTACGTTTGAAAAGACATAACATGATCTCAACTAGGAACAAGGTGAAAACCAACAATCACCTTCTGAAAATTAACTGTAGGAGACAGATAACGGAAGACTTGAGAAAGAAGCATTCGATGGGACCATTGGAGGGTTAAAGTTCACATTGTTCAGTCTGTACAGCAGCACAGTCCAGGGGCGGACCTAACGTGGGTCATGGGGGTTCAGTTGAACCCCCAAAAATTTAGGAAAATAAACTGCTACTAGTACTCCACCACGGAGCAAACAAATCCGCAACAAACTCCATGGACTGACCTATCCATCCCAGAAAGAAAGATCTGGATGAGATTGCTCACAGCAAAGAAAGGATCCCCAGGACAAAGCTCACTCTTAGAACAACAATCGAAGCTAGAGCTTCCTTACCAGCGAAAGTAGAGATCAATCCACGACCGGATGGATCTCCACTCCACGCCAGTCGGTAGATCGGATGAGGATGCCCACGAGATAAGAAGTCCTTCACTTCGAAGTTGAGAAACGGGGAGCAATAGCCACGAATCACGGCAGAGAAATGATCCGCCAGAACAGAACGGTAGAACAGCAATCCAAGGAAAGGTAGGGCTTCCTTACCAACCAAAGAAGAAATCAATCCAAGCAAAGCCCGTATGGGACGGGGATCGGGAAGAATTCCTTCGCTTCGAGGCCGATTCTTGCAGGAGGGACTCTTGTGCTCGGATCTGCGCGCTCGCAAGCTTCCGCCGTAGTTTTGCAGCGTCTTGGAACGAATGGTGCTTCTGCCACAAAACTGTTTTGGTTGCTGTGCTCCGCCGGCTTCTGGAAGGGAGAAAATGCCAAGGCAACAGCAGCTGATGCCACGTGGCGTGATTACGTGGACTTCGGTGTGGGGGATAAATGAAAAAAAATTCTTCGATAACAGTTACTGGACACGTCCGGCACACAACACAACAGTCCTAGGCTAAACGGTTGTTTCTTCTTTTTTTTCACATCTTTTACTGGTAACGAAAACGAAATCGAAAATTCTAGAAATGGATAAAAAACGAATAATGACCGAAACGGATACGAAACGGAGCGGATACGGAAACGAAAATGAAAAATTCCACAAAAACGTAGTACATGATCACAATATACATGACTACAAAAACAATGTAACTTATTCCACCTTTGAGGTGGATACAAGAACAATGTTATGTTCATCGGTATCACTAGAAAGTTTTTCTTAAATTTGTCAGTTGAAGGCTCGCTATTTGTCCCCAGATCAGACCACATATCCTCCTTCGTATCATTATCATCGACATCCTCTTGCTCCTCCAACTATAAAGATGTAATGCCTTAAAATTTGCATATTATTGTTCAATGTTTATTTATGATTTTCTAAGATTTATCTTGAATTTTCTGGAGTTTATAAATGCCATTTTGCTATTTTTTAGATTTATATAATTAATTTATTCATGAAAAATGAAGCCAAAATTATGCTAGAAATAATTTTCTTAGGTTCAAAATGTTCCAAAGTATTTTTGAGATTTTTTTTCAGAATTTTTGAACTCTATTTGATATTTTCTATAAAGCCATTTGTATTTATAAAATTATTTTAATTCGAAAATAAATGTAAATTCTCTATTCTCTTTTTTGGGCCAAGTTTTCAACCAAATTACCGATTTCACTTATACGGAATTTCCGTTTCTGTTTCCGTTTTTCTCTAAAACGGTCGAAAATTTCGTTTCCATTTTCCCTTCTACCTAGGCGCATGTGGCGACGCAGGAGTCGGGGAAGTGCAGTACTGTAGAGAATGTAACTCTACGCAAGTTAGGATTGTCTGATTGAACTCATTAACAGTCCGGATTGTTTAATAGTGTATTACTATAGTGCATGGTACAGTAAAAAAATGGTATATTGTTTTTTAAAAGTATTTTCGAAAGATCTGACCATCACTTTTTGATTCAATGGTCTACGTGTAACCGCTTAAGTTGTAGTTCCATTAGGATTGCATTGGATCTCAGTTCGGGAGTTGGGAGGTGGTTTTGGAAGGACGCGGTCAGCCTGCTCCCATTGCTGTAGGATAAGTGGTAGCAACAGGATCAACAACAGGCAGCAGGGACTGGATCTGGGATGGCGGGGGACTGGCTCTGGGACAGTGGCGAGGGCCTCTATGACTGACGGCAAGAATGGACTCTGAGACCTGCGGGGCCAGAGGTGAGTTCAACTCCCTTTAGGGCTCCATGCGAGAGAGAGAGAGAGAGAGAGGAGAGGAGAGTGGGCGAACATGGTCGGAATTCGGGGTTGGGGTTCGGCAGGAGAGGAAACCGAATATGAGAAGATGAGGGGATTCTGTTGCATTGCAAAAAGTAGGTAATTACATTCCAAGTTGAAGTGCATTTTGATAACGAGTTAGGGCTAAAGCTTTTGATTCTGGATTCTGACTTTAAAACCAGAATAAAAAACAAACACTCCGATTCTATAATCCGATTCTCACAATCCAGCCCACCCATATACACTAGAATTCACAATCCACTTCATATGTGCTTTTGGATTTCAACTTTTAGAGAATCAGCTTCTCTACAACTACAATCCAGAATCAGCTTTTAGAGAATCTAAAACTAAAACAAACAAACTCTTAGCTGCTCCAAGCAGGGAGCGACCTCGGGGTCGCTTCGTGGAAATGTACTAGAGGGTCGCTCCACTTCGGATGGGATCCTGATTTAAAAATCAGGGAGCTGGAGTGTTTGGATGGGCTGCAGCTGCTTTGGTTGCAAATTTGGGAGCTCAATCTCTATCAAAAGTACTATATGATGCTTATCCCGCCAAGGAAAGAATGATATTAAAGAATCAAACCAAAATACAAATACTATTGGTGACCATGCGAAGAAGCTTTAGTATCTATTTGCTTACTTGCTCGGGCATGTTTGAACACAATAGGCAGCGAGGAGATAGACACCACACCTATAGCCTCGACGGCAGAGACGCATGTGGGATCTTTTGCCATGGCTTTGCTTCAACATCAAATCTCACCATCAGCCAATGTCAATCGACTCCACATACTACCCAGACTCTTCTCCTTCCTTTGGTCGCACAATATTGCCTCCCACTTCGCAAGCTTCAAACGCTCGGGTCACTAGTACCACTACTACAAAAATGCTTATCACAGACGGTTTCAAAGTAAAACCATTTGTGATATCATAACATCACAGACGGATTTTAATAAAAAACTGTCTGCGATGTTATGATATTGTAAGATCGAGGATGCCGACTAGAGGAGGTGAATAGGCAGCTTTAAAAATTCTTCTCACTAAATACACGTTCTATTTATCTCTATGTCAAAACCTAAACAATAATCAATGCGGAAACGATAAACTAAGGTTTTGACAAATTAAAGCCTAAATTAACTAGGCTCACTAAGTGCACTAGCTAATTATGTCTCTAACAATAAATTACAATCTTAAAGACAAGCAAGCAATTTAATTCTACGAATGTAAATTACAACAATATAAATAAGGAATTGCAAGCATTGAGGCTAGCCCAAACCTCTTTGGACCGGCTCTACGAATTGAGCACCCGCCTCGATTCCACTAGTGGTAGCTCTTTTCCCCTTCGGGTAGGTGAGCTCCGACCTTCACAACTTTGTCGGGCCTTCTCACAATCTCCTTGAGAAGGTCATCACGCACGACGCCTCCACACGTCGTCTAGGTGTCGACAAACACTAAGAATAACAAGTTAAGCCCTCTAGCTTGATCTTCACCAAGTGCAACACATGCACAAGGGTGATCACCGAGTGCAACACATGCACAAGGCTTCCTTCAAGTGCAACACATGCACAAGAAACTCTCAATCCTCTCCTAAATGCAACACATGCAAATAGGGCTCACTCTTAGCTCAAAAACCAAATGGAAGAGAACAACACATGCACACAACTCCCACAAACCTTCTCCAAGGTCAGCAAGCCCCTAATGCCAGCCCCAAGGCTTCTTTTATAGCCTCTTCCAAGAAAACTAGCCGTTGGGGGCAAAAAGGCAGTAAACCCGGTGCTACCGCATTACTAGGGCCGGTAGCACCGGCCTCTAGCCAACGGCTAGAAAAACTAGCCGTTACTCAGAAAATTCGGTGCTACCGGGCTTCGGGCGGTAGCACCGGGCCTTTTTTATTTTTCTCGAGCTAAAAATATGCATACTGGACTTTTTACACCGCCCTTTGGGCCGGTAGCACCGCTCGGGCCGGTGCTACTGCCCTACTAGGAGCGGTGCTACCACTGGTCCAAGCACTAAAACACTCATAACTTTTTACTCCGAACTCCGATTTAGGTGATTTTAGATTCTATGTGAAGCTTATCACGAGAGCTACAATCTCCACCTATTTTTAAGATTTAAACAACTATAGATATTTTTAAATATCACAAAAATAAAGACTCTAATGTAGTCACTCAAGTGCAAAATCTGATTTTCTCGAAATCCCTCACAAGGACTTGATCAAGAGCGTGACTACAAGCTAGTAAGAGTCAATAAGATCAAATCTTATGCCATTTGGTGATCAACTCATGATCAAAATAATTTACAAAACACATTTGCAAATAAACCGAGAACCCATGAGATCAATCCTCTAGCCATGTAAGGATCAACACATGATCCCAACACTTTGCAAAACACATTTGCAAATACCAACACATGCTCTAGGATCAAAACCATAACCTCTAGATTATTTGTAAAACACATTTGCAAATAGAAAAATCATAAACTTTACTTAGCCTTGTGATGATCAACACATGATCAAATCACAAGCTAAAACACCGATGCATGAGCTCTCATCTTTTGCAACGCATGCAAAACTTAGCTCCATACAAAAACCACATAAACCAAATTACATGAGCTATCTCCTTTTTGTAACACATGCAAATCCATAGCTCCATGCAAAAACCAAATCGATTAAGATTCAATAAGAAGCGAGCATGAGCTCTCTTATTTGCAACACGTGCAAATACTTAGCTCATGCAAGAACCAAATAGAGAGTGAGCTAGAGTGAACTGGATTGAGTTCATCAACACATGATGAAGCTCAAGCTAAAATACTTAACCCTTCTTAATAGTATGGCACCTAACTAACAACCCGGTCTCTTATCCAAACACCGAGATCAGTAAAAGACTAGGAACACATCCTTAGTCCTAGCTAATTATACCTTTGCCTCTAGCACATCCACTTGTAGCTTTTATGATTTCCATCTTCTCTCCAAGTCGGGATCTTTGTCTTGTTCATCAACACATGATGAACTCCCCTTGTCTTAGCTTCAGGATCCTCTCTTGATGCTCATCAACACATGATGACGTCTTTGTCCCGTTCATCCATCTCAACCTTGCACTTAACCTATTTCAAACTTATTGAAAGTGTTAGTCCAAAACACATGGTTGTCACAATCATCATTGCAGTCCATTAACACATAATGGATGCTCTCAAGATCCTTTGATCTTTTCCTTTGATGATTGATAACAACTAAAAGACAAATGATTGAAAGATTAATTATGTCTTGAGTATTCTAATGCAACTAATGCTTCATATATACAAGAACTTTCGATTGCCCTAGGATCAACAAAGTGAACCATCAACACATGACTAGTTCTTTGTTGATTGAATGGCAACCAAACACAATTTAAATTGTATTTAAATTGTGATGAGTATATATTAACTACAAAAGTTCCATATACTCAATTCGATGGAATCTAAAAGTAATGATCCAATTTATATGGAGTGGTGGAAAAGGATCAATACTCTTAAGACCATTAATTATAGACTAAACTCCGTTAGATGTACGCATGCAAATAATTGAACTTGAATCAATATGCACATATTCAATTTTTGATTGCTTTGGAGTTTATCCTATATTGCCATAAGTATACTACAACTACACAAGTTAAATATACTCAAAGGGTTGTTCCAAAGTAATGATCCTTGATGATAGAAAGATGAATTAGATCAATACTTTGAAACTTCAAGATTTAAGCATGAACTCCCCCTAAATGTGTGCATTCATGTATATATGGAGTTGAAACATTAATGCACATCTTGAGGTCTAAATAATGGTAGAGTTCATCATTTAACTTGAATCCAAAATATGCATTAAGATATCGTAAAATGAATACGAGTGCATACCTTGGGTTTTCCATTTTTCAATGGGATGAGACTAATCAAACATATACTCAATAAAAGAGTTAGTCTCATATTTGATTTTATCAATATGATTATGAATATTATATCCAAAGAATGCAACAAGATATGATAATATGAACTCGAATGCATACCTTTGATATTTCCATCTTTTTATCCAAAAGAGACTAATGAAAGTTAAGCTCAATAAAAGAGTTAGTCTTATAAAAGATTTGTCATTAATTAACAATTGAGACTAATCAATATTATGATTATCAAAAGAGTTAGTCTCAATACTAGATTTGTCATTAACACCAAAACCAACTTAATGGAGCTTTGAACTTTCAGATATCATAGACAGTTTTAGTTTGAAACCGTCTATTACATCATTAAATCACAGACCATTTTTAATTAAAAACCGTCTGTGATAAGACTTCCAATAGACAACCATTTTTCTATTTATTGGCTAGCCTCAGGAAATGCTAGCCATGCCCTCTGAAAAAAGTAGATTACAGAATAATTAAACTCACATTACAACCATTTCAGATTACAGGCATTACATCCATTTCATCAATCAACTCAGATTACATCACAGCGTGAAGCAGATTACATATAGATTAATATTGCACGGCACATCTCTTTCAGAAATGAACTCAGATATATTAACCAAATGGAACTCAATACCATTAACCAATTAATTGAATGCACAACTACAATTTACAAATCCACAGCATAAGTTTGACAATTAACCCAAATAGTAATTCAGAAAAAATACAACTCCTGAAGTTATAAGGCAGCGTGGAACTCGCCTTTTTCATTTAAGACTTGACTGAGCAAGAAGGCACAAAGCTGTCCTCGAATTCGCTCCAGATCGGCCTCTTCCAACGCAGTTGTTACCTGATTGGGCGTTTTCTTAGTGACAAGGAGTTCCATATTGTGGCAAACGTAAAATCCACAACGGTTATTTCCCTTTCCCTGCTGGTGGCACTACAAATATAGATTTGGTTAGTTCCAGAATCATTATTACATAATTTATATAGGATTATTGTTTATAGCGGATACCGAAAACTTAAAATCGTGATTCAGCTTCGCCCTGTCCTTGCCAGAAGGCCCTCCATAAGCTTTGTACACTTTGAACGCCCTACGTGATTGCAAAAGGTTAGCCTCAGCTATTCCAGAAGAAACAAACACGTTGAACAACCTACATGACCATGTTATCTTTGGAGGAAACGTGATTAATTACCTGGTGAGTAATTTTGCGATAGGTTTTAAGTCATGGCTGCCAGCCTGCCACTCTGTAAGGAATCAAGATAAATAACCCGATTCATCGATGGATGAATTACAATGAGAACCCAGTGACACCTACACAGGTATGTCGGTATGGTCAATTAACAGAACAGAGTTGCGAGCAAAGTGCAAATCAAAGTAGCACTTACCCTGGGTTGTGGGGTAAAAGTATGAACTCTTTATCTTTTTGAGCCGCCAAGGCCTCTTCGACGTATTTATCGATAAATACTAAATCTTTGTCCATTGTTTGCTTGGAGACTATATGTGGGTCCAGGAAACCCACCGGTTGTTTGTTCTGTCTCGCTTCACGGATCATGTATCTAAATATACGAAAGCATTGATTCATATATATATATGATATTTATCGTTATTACATGAATGTAGACTGTGATTGCACACACTTACAATGTCCAGCATCTCAAGAGCGCGGCGTCGAGGGCGTAGAGGTTGAAGACATCAAACAGGTCCTTGAAGTCGGCTGTAAAGAATCCCCCCGATGACTCGTTGAATAAATGCTCAAGCTTGAAGCTGACCGAGATACTCGTTATGCGGTCTTGCACTGGCTTTTTAGCTTGTTCCATGCACCAATTATGCAATCTAACGTAAGCTATAGAAAGGTTCTTCATGCGCTCTCCTGTTACAAAAAGCTCTCCTAGCTGATATACTTGGGCCAGCGGGGCAATCGGATAGTCCAATTTCTTCGTGATCTGCTTCGCTTTGCCCTTGACTTGCTTTCTGCTATAGAGAGTCTTCACGGGAGACGAGTGGGCACCATCCTATTGAAAGTCCTTTGATGCAGGGGGCACGAGAGCCGATTTGGTGGCCTGCTGAGGTGCAGCAGATGACTCAGGCAGTTGGGGAAGCTCCGGTGATGGAGGACGGGCGTCCAGAGAGATGTTGCTGCTAGGCCACTGGATGAAAGTGCGAATGGCGTCCCCCAGTGTCACGATCTCGTCGTTTGGGGGCATTGGTAGCAGGACGGTCTTGAAACTATCATTTACATCGTCCACATTAACCTTCGTGAATCCCGGTGCCACCAGGGTACCGTGCACTAGCGCCCCTTCAATAAACGGATACACGGCCCCCGAAGCAGCCGGAATAAGAATGGCACCATGGATAAGTCTCACTTGGATAGTGTACCGCGTGGCCACCTACATAATGGTACACAATTAGCTACTGTGTCCAACAGCTATTTGTATGGAGCATTCAAGACATATATATATAAGTACCTTGATGTCACAGACAGGAAATTTGCCATGTTCATCTGTGGGAGTGACGGACGCACAACTGCTCTTTTTGGTAGTGGGGCTGATTTGCACACATACATCTGGGACTTGCACAGGCTGTTGGTAGTCCTGATTATTGAGCCTTTCTTCGAGGCTTCTTATCTTATTATTGAATTCTTCTCTTAATCTTTCTTCAATCTTTTATACCAGTCGTTCCTCTCGTTCTGCTTTGGTTCTCTTCCTACTCCGGTATTTGTCTGAGTTGTCTAGGAATCCCGACTTCCAGGGAACAAAAACTCCCATGCCTCGCGTGCGACCAGGGTGTTCCTTGTTTCCCAAGGCCGTGGAGAGTACATCTTTCTCCCTATCTGGAAAAAAAGTGCCCTCAAAAGATTGTGTACTCAACGCTACCTGTAAAATCCCGACAAGTTATTTCACTTACGAAATTACGGACTAATTACGTACAAAATTAGAAGTCAGCTATCTTACCAGGCGTTGGCAGACTTCCTCGTCCGCGGGGTTTGTAAAGGAGACGGTGCCGGAAGACATGGCCTTGACCTTGCTCTCAGCCAGTCTCTGGCGCGCTGGTCAACGATAGATGCAAATGGCACACAGGCCTCCTTGTCCTCCCTCTCCATTGGTCCCTCTTCCCAGCGTACCCAGCGGTGCCAAGTTTGTGGGGGTGGGTGCTCCTTGCCTGCAGGGCTTTTTGGGCTTCACTTTGACGCACAAATTCGTCTGTCATCTTCGCCTCAACAAAACTTTGCCATACGTCCTCAACAATGAACTCGTACTTAGAGAAGGGAGTCCTGTCCTTATTGACATATTCCTTGACAAGTGTGCTTTGGAAGTTCTTCTACGTCTTTCCCGCCACTAGCAGTGCATACGTCGCAATGAGCTCACAAAGTCTTCTGGGATCTCAAACGAAGACATAATTTCTGTCACCAAGTCGTTGCGGCTCTCATCAGTCAGTGACTTCCAGAATGGACAGGTGATGGGGACCCGTTCCCATGTGACTATCCCGCACAATGTCCTAAATGCATTCACCGCCTTTCTTGGTTCGGTGGGGGCCCCATCCTTTCGATCAACCGCCGTGATGGTATATCATTCTGTGGGCCTTTTATTTGCTCCTCTTGGGCCTATAGGAGGTTTTCTTTTCGATGACTCATCACATCCTTGAGACGACGAATGAGGGAATGCCATCTTCTTTTTAACTAGACCATATATTATATACTCTATTTAGGCCTCAAAAGATAAGTTAGAGGGATATATTCCACTAGAAGAGGCATACTTGCAATGTAGGCTAGTTTTCATGGCTCAACACGAAGGAAAAGGAATCAAGCAAGAAAGGCTATCAATTGATGACTGCTTTTATTTGATATACATATTGATTTATCTATTAACATATTGAAAATCACAATAAGAGCAAGATTTTATTGCTAATTCCAAATTCCCACATTCCAATTTCTGTTTCATATCATTTTTCTATATTTCTACGTTTTCCTTGTTTGGTTTCATGTTATACTTTTATCCAATATGGATAACATATAAACAATGAGCTATTTAATTTGAGAGTTGAAGATAGAAGAAGATTTTGTTGAGACATGCGCAAGAGGCCTTTGATGAAATTTGAAAATATGGCTGTCATACGAGAAAGTGAGATAAGGGAAGCTATTGCTAAATCTACTTAAACATGCACTGAAGACCCTTACATGTCTTTGTGCAGATGGTGTCTTTTGATTCCTACTTAGCAGTAAAGAAACATCATTTGACTTTTCTAGTTTCTACTTTAGACTGTACTCCCTCCATTCTTTTTTATTTGATGTTAACCCGGATGGTATGAATGGTTCCCCAAGGTTTATATGCAACTACAACCATCCATGTGGGACTAAAACCACCACCTCCAGCTCGAACGTGGGCAAAATGGGCCAAGGAGTTACAATCATCCTATAAACTAGTGATTTGTATACTTTTTCTTTGAGCTAAGTGATTTGCACCGAGGGCAATTATCATACACAGGCAGAAAAGCAATGATGCGACTTCTATTTTGGACTAAGGTGTGTAGGCTGCCTTTGATGGAATACAAGCTACAAATGAGCCTTTGCAAAGAGCATGTGTTCTGTCCCAAGTCAAAACAGTATGTTGGAAGCTTGTAACATCCCAAAATTTGGCTTAATTAAGTTTTTATTGCTTAAAAGTGCATTTATGATTTTCTGGAATTTATTTGAATTTTTCTGGATTTATTTGAATTAATTTTAAACCAAGCTTAATTGCCTTTTGTTCAAATCTATTTAAACTCATGCAAAGTTAAAATAAAGTTTTGCCAAAAATATTTTTATTTGAGTCCAGGATGTCTCAAAGTATTTTTGAGAATTTTCGTGGATTTTTCCTGAATATTTATTTGCCTAAAACCAATTAAATGAATTTCTAGAATTATTTAAATTAATAAAGTTTTAAAAATCCTTGGAGCGATGATTGGGCGAAGCCCAATATCAGGCGCTGAACTCGCGCTTGCGTGCGGCCCGATCCGGCCGTGAATCACCGCAGGGCAAAACCCTAGATCGGTGACCGTTCGGTTGCGATCCAACGGCCCAGCGAAGGCCGCGTGTGCGCTCGCGTTTTGACCGTCGGATCGGGACACGCGTCGCGCCGTCGGTTGTCGTCTTCGTTCTGGACTCGGAGTCCGCCGCCGTAACGCCTCCGGTCTTCTTCGCCGTGTAGAGCTCGGACACCGAGGCTATAAAAGGAGGGGGTAGCACCCCGAGGTTCGCAGTTGAGCGCCGCGTCTTTTGATCGGAGGGGTTTCGCGAGAATCGTCGTAGAGCGCGCCCGGGAGCTCGTCGGAGTTGAAGCACCGCAGCCGCCGAGGTTTTTGCTAGAGAACGTCGCCGATTCGCCGGTTTTGACGTTTTGGTCCCGATTCGTCATCGTCGAGGTGTGCCGCGGCGACTACTTCACTTCTTCACGTCGGAAACGCGGCGAACGCCGTCGCTGGGTTTATTCTTCGTCTCGGTGGATTGCCCCCGCCGCTGCCGCCATTGTCGTCGGGTAAGCTTTCAACCGCTCGATCCATAGCGGAGGGTGAGATCTTGCCGCGTGTGCCGCGTGCGTGGGGCGCGTGGACCATCGATTCGATCGGAGGGTTCAGATCGGGCCGTTTATGAGCAAATCGATCGCGCCGCGTGGCAAGCGACGCACCGGCGTCATGACCGGTCCACGGTGGACCCGATGCGATCCATGGACCAGGTCTATGCACCGAGGTGACGAGGCGCAACGGGATTGGTTCGGGTCATGCTGGCGTCATGCTGACGTCATGCTTGCGTCATAAATCGTTTTTTTCAGAATAAAAATAAATCTGTTAATTCCGATTTTCTGATTTTAGCAATTTCAGTATTTATTTCAAACTTCAAAAGGCTATATCTTTTGCAATTTAACTCGGATTTGAGTGATTCAAATTTCTAAAAATTTGTAAAATTGAGATATATTTAATGGTGAATTTTATTTGATTTTAGGAGTTCAATTGCTCTCTATTTTGGCATTTATTTGCTTTTCTTCTTCGGTACGCGTAGACGTTGAATTGTGCGACGCTTCGGAGGAAGATCCAGCAACTCAAGAGCAAGTTCCAGAACCAGATCAGGACCTATTCCAAGGCAAGTTGTGCTTTGATCTTGTTGAACCCATGTTTATAAAATTGCTATATTTGTTTTACCCTATTGCATATATTTCAATTAAACAATTGTTTCAAATTAGATTGGGTTTAGCTAATGTACCAGATTGATCTATACCCTACCTTGTCATTTGTATGCCATGATCCATTGTCACCCTAGATTGGTTCAATATAGTTGGTTAGTAATTATAATCAACATGGGATGGTTAGTTCGTACTAGTTGCTTAGCCATGCCACGTCATCACATGTGTCAGAATCATTGATAATTAATCTTGATTAATGGAATATGGAACAATATTATGAACTTGTGTGTCATGTGGGGTCACACGATGAGATTGAGTTGTTGTGGCGAGTCATGTCACGCAACGATGTTGAATTGTTGATGGCACGTGGTGCTTGGTAATCAAGCGGGTGATAATAACTTAGATTGGGGCAAGTGACAAGGGGCGAGTATGCCAAGGTGGGCCCGATGGGCAGAGGGTATGTGGATGTCTTGCCTTGATCACTCTAAGGACTTAACCTTGCAAGCCTTTGACCTGAGTCAATCATGCAACCACATGTCCGTATGGGCCACCTAGTGAGTAATTTGCAATGTCTTAATTTTGGTACTATCGTGGTCGGTGTGAATTCGAGTTATGGAGTAATTCACATGGCGCAAGAGGGGGCCACGGTTGTGGTTTTCGACCCACGGTGTTGAAACCTTAGCGGGTAGCATCAGTTAAGCCGGTAGCATTGTAAAGGCTTTGTTATGATCACTCGCCTTGGTGGTGTTTGGTTGTATCACGTGGGTAAAGTGCATGACCTCTGTAGAGTGTGAAACTATTCGGATAGCCGTGCTCGCGGTATTGAGCAATGCTCGGGAATTACAGTTAAGGGTTAGTTTAATTAATTGGACAACTTGGTTGGGATGGCGGAATGCCATATGGAAAATGGAATTTGACTTAGGATTGAAAACTTGGTTTACTTGAGAAATACTGAATTTATTTACTATTGTTGTTTGTTTTACAGTCTTCATAATCTATTTATTGTATTTGTTCATAAATGCTGCTTATTGCAAAATAGCCATGATAACCTATCCATTGGAATAAGCCTTACATATAGATACATAGAATTGCATTCTGTGCACAACTTGTTGAGTGCTTAAGTACTCACCCTTGCCAACAACAATAATCAACAGTTGAAGAATCTACACCTGTGTTGGAAGAAGAAGTCCAGGAAGACACGAGTCATTAGGGTCCGAACCTTGTCGTTGCCTGTGGTGAACTGATGAGCTATCTACGTTTTCTTCTGTCCGCTGCTTAATTATTAGCTTATATTACCAGTCTTGCCCTACGTGGCTTAATAATGTAAGTTGGTCATAAGATCATACATTTAGCTATATAAATAAATGAACTATTATTCTATTATCGTTGAGTATGATGTGATATGTACCAATGTTAAGCTGTGTGCACTAGCGTTGATCCTGGGACTAGTGCGGTAAACACAGTGGGTTCGAATCGATGGATTCGGGTCCTTACAGATGTGGTATCGAGCATCTTGTTGTAGGTCTTGGCCCTAGATAGTATGAAGGTGTCCTATGTGAGTCCAAAACTATTTTCAAAAAAAAATTTAAATTTGACTAATAAAACACTCTCGACTCATCTCATTCTCTACTTCTCGCTTTTGCTGAATTTACCGTTTTATTTGCCGTTTCGGGAGGAGAACTTATTCAAAGTTCTTGTGAAGCAGATGCCGATCGTTCCGACCTTTGAGGAGTCAGCTGGTGGCTATGCCATGGAGCTGTGGAGAGTTCTTCAGACGCTTGGAGGCTTCTACCGTCCACTTTACCGAGGAGGCAGCTGGTCAGTTAATGGTGTACACCGAGGATTTATTTGCAAGCTGATTATCTACGCCCGGGAGAATGATGAAGCCAGCAGACCAATCAACATCTCCGCTAGAAGAGTCTCGTATGAGGTTGCAATTCAGGAGGTTGCCCGACTTGCTCTTCGCCGTGTCTGCCGCGACTACGCCGACGAGCTTCACGACTCAGTGTTCCGACTTCACCCTGACGTTCAAGCGTGCCGACGCCGACGGATCATGGAGGACGAGTGTGCTACTGCGGTACACCTTGCGGAGTTCGCTCTTGCCCAGAAAGATCATATGAGAGATACTACTCAGGAGCTGGAGACTGTGTACGAGGCACTCAGAGTGGCGGAGCAGGAGCTTGAGATGACCCGTGCTTCAGCCATCGGGATGATCACTGAGCTGGGAGAGGCCCTAGAGGCGGTCGAGGACGAGCTGGAGCGCGTGACTCAAGGAGCTCAGGAGCCAGCCGAGGAGGAGTCCGAGGAGGATCCAGAGGAGCGAGAGTGGGAGCTAGAGGGGAGTGCAGACCCTGTTGTTGCGGAGGAGCCAGCAGTAGGTCATCAGGATAGGTTCGCTCCTATGTCGGCTCACCCGCCGGTGTATGCGCCGGGTCAGCCTCAGCCAGGGTGGCTGGATGAGTGAGTGTCAGTCTTGGAGCTGTGTTGAGACTCGAGTGTGAGTCGCGTCTTTAAGTTAGTCTTTACCTCTTTAGTTGACGTTAAGGTTTCGTGTTTAGTTTGCTTCTTTGTAATGCTGAGTGTGCAGTATGTGTTGCAAAGCTTGTAGGCTTAAATAAGCAGCCATACTAAGAATAAATAAAGAATTATTTCAGTTGGGTATAACCTATCTCCCCGCTTTAGAAATTCTTACTTCTTATCTATGCTATATCTACCTTTCCTAACCCAAGAGGCAATCATCAGATGGTGAATACTCGAGGGAACAACGGTGCTTCAGGAAGTGGACTGCGCCAGAACGACAACCCCAACGATGGAGGCAACCCTCAACCACCGCCAGTCGACATGCAGAATCTGGGAGCGTTTCTCGCTGCATAGACTCAACTAATGCAGACCATGATGCAGCAGATGCAACAGATGACCAACGCAGCAGCAACCAACAACAACCCTGCAGCCCAGAACAACCATGGTGGACCTCGATCTCATTCCAAGCTGTCAGATTTTATGAGGACTCGACCACCAACTTTCTCAGGAAATGTGAACCCTTTGGAAGCCGATGACTGGCTTAGGACTATTGAGAAGAAGCTGCACATCACCCAGTGTGAGGGCAATGAGAAGGTGCTCTACGCCTCTCATCAACTTGAAGGAACCGCCGCAGAATGGTGGGAAAATTACTGTGCCGCTCATGGAGCCCCACAAGAGATCACACAGGAAGAGTTTACTAATGCTTTCGCCAATACCATGTCCCGAGGGAATGATGGATCTTAAGAAGGAAGAGTTCAGGGCTCTGAAGCAAGGAGGCCAACCAGTGGCTGAGTACCTGAACAAATTTACCCAGTTAGCGCTATGCCCCTGAAGACGTAGCGACAGATAAAGCTAGGCAGTCTCGTTTCATGAAGGGACTGAATTCAGGACTGCAGGTGGGACTGATTACCCACAATTTTCCAAACTTTCAGGAGCTAGTGAATAAGGCTTTGATCCTAGAGGATAAGCGCAAAGAGCTGGGTGAGAACCGTAAGCGCTTAATGACTAATCAGGGTGGACGTCCAAACCATCTACGTTTGAGGATGTCACCACAGCAATTTGCTAGATTCCAACCACCAGCCGTGAACAAGACATCAACCCCTGCACCTCGCCCTGCCAATCAGGACTTCCAGACACCAGCATAGGGCAACAATGCACCAAGAGGGAACCAGTAGTCTGCAGTGAAAAGATGCTATACCTGCAATGAGCCAGGGCACTTTTCCAATAGGTGTCCACAGAAGGGAGGCATCACACCAGTTCGTTTCAACCTGGGAGCAACACCTGCCAAAGCACCAGCCTCAGGAGGAAATCGTGTGCCAGGTCAAGCTGGAGCAACCCCGCAATCAACAGTGCGTGGTAGGATCAACCACATCACCGCGGATGGAGCTCGAAGCTACGCACGTCGTCTTGGGTAAGTTTACGTTAACTCGACCGCTTCTGATTTTGTTTGATTACGAGCTTCGCATTCGTTTGTTTCTCAAAGTTTTGCAACCAAGAATGGATTTAAAATGGTGAATCTTAAGTGTGTGCTCTTAGTCCAAGCCCCAGGATCTGAGCTTAAATCTAGCCTTAGGTGTTTGGGAGCTAAGTTGATTATGGATGGGATAGAATTTCTAGCGAATCTTATCTTGATAGATGCGCAATCCCTAGACGTCATCCTTGGAATGGATTGGCTGTCCAAACATAAGGCTGTTTTGGATTGTGGTAGAAGGATCGTAACTTTGGAAGGCCCTAGTGGCAAAAGGTAGAATTTCAGCGACCACGATTCGAGATGGGCGATTAGTGGTCAACGATGTGAAAGCCATCGGCATGGAAGATGTGCGATGGTCGAGAATACCGGACGTGTTTCGGAAGATTTACCAGATGCCGCTGCACCGCGACATCGAGTTCGTTATCGAGTTAGTGCAAGACAAAGACCGATATCAAAAGACCATATCGGATGCCTACCGAGCGAGTTAGTGGAAATGAAAAAGCAGATTGAGGAACTGCAAGAGAAAGGTTTCATTAGACCTAGTTCATCACCATGGGGAGCACCAGTTTTGTTTGTTCGTAAGAAGGATGGAAGTCTCAGAATGTGCATCGATTATCGTGCACTTAATGAAGTAACGATCAAGAATAAGTATCCATTGCCCAGGATCGATGACTTATTTGACCAGTTAAGAGGAGCTGGAGTTTTCTCCAAGATAGACCTTCGTTCGGGATACCATCAGTTGAAGATCCGAGCGGAGGATGTGCCTAAAACTGCGTTTTCTACGCGATATGGACATTATGAGTTTACAGTCATGTCATTTGGATTGACTAATGCTCCTGCATATTTCATGAACATGATGAATAAGGTTTTCATGGAATACTTGGATAAGTTTGTTGTACTCTTCATAGACGATATCCTGGTTTAGGGCGTGTTTGGTACGGCTCCAGCTCCACCAGATTCATGGATCTGGTGGAGCTAGGTATTTGTAGCTCCACAGATCCGCGAAGCTGGATCTGTGGGTATATTAAGAGTGTTTAGGTAAGTCATTTTATTTAATTTTAGACTAAAAATATAAACTTAATTCTATTTATTTTAGCCTACAAGATTCAGATCTGAGGTGGAGCCAGAATCTGGAGCTCTACCAAACAGGGCCTTACTCGAAGACAGAGGAAGAGCACGCAGAACATCTAAGAATGGTTCTAGAGAAGCTACGAGAGCATCAGCTGTATGCTAAGTTTAGCAAGTGTGAATTCTGGAAGGAGAAAGTTGAATTCTTGGGTCATGTAATGACTACTAAAGGAGTCGCATTTGACCCCAGCAAAGTGGACGCAGTGTTGCATTGGGAGCAATCAAAGTCTGTTACCCAGATCCGTAGTTTTCTGGGAATGGCGGGATACTACCGTCGGTTCATAGAAGGATTCTCAACAATTGCTAAACCCCTTACGCAGTTGTTGAAGAAAGAAAAGAAGTTTGCATGGACGCCTGAGTGCGAGAAAAGTTTCATGGAATTAAAGAAGCGTTTAACAACAGCCCCTGTATTAGTGTTGCCAGATCTGCAGAATGGATTTGATATTTATTGCGATGCATCAAAGCAAGGCCTGGGGTGTGTGTTAATGCAAGAAGACAAGGTCGTTGCTTATGCGTCGAGACAGTTAAGACCGCATGAAGTGAATTATCCAACACATGATTTGGAGTTAGCTGCCGTAGTGCATGCTTTAAAGATATGGCGTCATTATCTCATAGGAAATAGATGTGAGATATATCTGAGACCATAAGAGCACAAATACATATTCACTCAAGCGGATCTGAATATGAGATAAATGAAGATGGCTAGAGCTAATTAAGGATTATAATGTGGGAATTCATTAACATCCCGGGAAAGCCAATGTGGTAGCAGATGCTCTGAGTCGAAAGAGCCATAGCGCAAATACGCTAACAATGGAGGATCAACCAGAACTATGCAAGGAATTTCAGAAACTAAGGTTGGAAGTCGTTCGCAAGGAATGGTAGTCAGATCGAAGTGAGGCCAACACCGGAGGATCGATTAGTGAAGGCCGAAGGATGACGATAAAATTTCTAAGATTAAGGCTAAAAAGGAAGAAGGCCTAGCCGTAGATTTCACTCTAGACGAGCAAGGAACCATGTTCTTCAAAGGCGGATTTGTGTGCTTGGGATAAAAGGAATTAAAACAAGTGATTCTTAAGGAAGCTCACGATTGAAGTACTCAATTCATCCAGGAAGTGCTAAGATGTACCAGGATTTGAAAGAGAGATTTTGGTGGCCTAATATGAAGCGTGAAGTAGCTGAACATGTTGCTTTATGTGACGTATGTCAGAGAGTAAAAGCCATGCATCAGAGACCAGCTGGTTTGTTGCAGCCGTTGAAAATTCCGGAATGGAAGTGGGAGGAAATCGGAATGGATTTTATCACCGGTTTACCTAAGACTCAGAGAGGTTACGATTCCATTTGGGTCATTGTGGATCGCTTGACCAAAGTGGCTCATTTTATCCCAGTAAAGACCACTTACTCGGGAGATCGTTTAGCAGAGTTGTATATGTCAAGGATTGTATGCTTGCATGGAGTGCCCAAGAAGATTGTGTCGGACAGAGGTACCCAATTCACCTCAAGGTTTTGGAACAAGTTGCACGAAGCCATGGGAACTCGTCTGAATTTTAGTACAGCATATCACCCGCAGACAGATGGTCAGACTGAAAGAGTAAATCAGATTTTAGAGGATATGTTGAGAGCTTGTGCTTTAGCTTATACTACGTCGTGGGATAAGTGTTTGCCATATGCGGAATTCAGTTACAATAATAGTTACCAAGCTAGCTTGCAAATGTCACCATTTGAGGCGTTGTATGGACATGCCTGTCGTACTTCGTTGAATTGGAACGAAACAGGAGAACGTTTGGTTTTTGGGCCAGACATTCTCGAGGAAGCCGAAAGTCAAGTCGCAATGATCAGAGAAAGGTTGAAGATAGCACATTCAAGACAGAAAAGCTACGCAGATAACCGTCATCGAGATTTGAGTTTTGAACCAGAAGATCACGTGTATCTCAGGGTTACCCCTCTTAAGGGCGTTAAAAGATTTCACGTTAAAGGGAAGCTTGCACCAAGATATATTGGTCCGTTCAAGATTTTGAGCCGTCGAGGAGAGGTAGCGTATCAGTTAGAGTTGCCTCAGTCCTTGGCAGGAGTGCATGATGTATTCCATGTGTCACAGCTTAAGAAGTGTCTTAGAGTGCCAACAGAGCAAACCCCGTTGGATGCAATAGAGCTGCAAGAAGATTTGACTTACAAAGAGCAACCGGTCAGAATCTTGGATGTTATGGAACGCAAGACCAGAAACAAGTCTATTCGCTTTTGCAGAGTTCGGTGGAGCAATCATTCCGAAAGTAAAGCCACTTGGGAGCGAGAAGAAGATTTGAAGTCAGAATTCCCGAACCTATTCTCTAGTTAGCCCTGAATCTCGAGTCGAGATTCTGTTAAGGGGGGAGGTTTGTAACATCCCAACAATTGGCTTAATTAAGTTTTTATTGCTTAAAAGTGCATTTATGATTTTCTGGAATTTATTTGGATTTTTCTGGATTTATTTGAATTAATTTTAAACCAAGCTTAATTGCCTTTTGTTCAAATCTATTTAAACTCATGCAAAGTTAAAATAAAGTTTTGCCAAAAATATTTTTATTTGAGTCCAGGATGTCTCAAAGTATTTTTGAGAATTTTCGTGGATTTTTCCTGAATATTTATTTGCCTAAAACCAATTAAATGAATTTCTAGAATTATTTAAATTAATAAAGTTTTAAAAATCCTTGGAGCGAGATTGGTAGAAGCCCAATCTTGTGCGCTGAACTCTACGGCGGTGCGGCCGATCCGGCCGTGAATCACCGCAGGGCAAAACCCTAGATCGGTGACCGTTCGGTTGCGATCCAACGGCCCAGCGAAGGCCGTGTGTGCGCTCGCGTTTTGACCGTCGGATCGGGACACGCGTCGCGCCGTCGGTTGTCGTCTTCGTTCTGGACTCGGAGTCCGCCGCCGTAACGCCTCCGGTCTTCTTCGCCGTGTAGAGCTCGGACGCCGAGGCTATAAAAGGAGGGGGTAGCACCCCGAGGTTCGCAGTTGAGCGCCGCGTCTTTTGATCGGAGGGGTTTCGCGAGAATCGTCGTAGAGCGCGCCCGGGAGCTCGTCGGAGTTGAAGCACCGCAGCCGCCGAGGTTTTTGCTAGAGAACGTCGCCGATTCGTCGGGTTTTGACGTTTTGGTCCCAGTTCCGTCATCGTCGAGGTGTGCCGCAGCGACTACTTCACTTCTTCACGTCGGAAACGCGCCGGAACGCCGTCGCCAGGGTTTCTTCTTCGTCTCCGGTGGATTGCCCCGCCGCTGTTCGCCATTGTCGTCGGGTAAGCTTTCAACCGTTCGATCCACAGCGGAGGGGTGAGATCTTGCCGCGTGTGCCGTGCGTGGGGAGCGCTGTGGACCATCAGATTCGATCGGAGGGTTCAGATCGGGCCGTTTGCGGAGCAAATCAGATCGCGCCGCGTGGCAAGCACACGCACCGAAGCGTCATAGACCCGGTCCACGGTGGACCCGATGCGATCCATGGACCAGGTCTATGCACCGAGGTGACGTGGCGCAACGGGATTGGTTCGGGTCATGCTGGCGTCATGCTGACGTCATGCTTGCGTCATAAATCGTTTTTTTCAGAATAAAAATAAATATGTTAATTTCGATTTTCTGATTTTAGCAATTTCAGTATTTATTTCAAACTTCAAAAGGCTATATCTTTTGCAATTTAACTCGGATTTGAGTGATTCAAATTTCTAAAAATTTGTAAAATTGATATCTATTTAATGGTGAATTTTATTTGATTTTAGGAGTTCAATTGCTCTCTGTTTTGGCATTTATTTGCTTTTCTTCTTCGGTACGCGTAGACGTTGAATTGTGCGACGCTTCGGAAGAAGATCCAGCAACTCAAGAGCAAGTTCCAGAACCAGATCAGGACCTATTCCAAGGCAAGTTGTGCTTTGATCTTGTTGAACCCATGTTTATAAAATTGCTATATTTGTTTTACCCTATTGCATATATTTCAATTAAACAATTGTTTCAAATTAGATTGGGTTTAGCTAATGTACCAGATTGATCTATACCCTACCTTGTCATTTGTATGCCATGATCCATTGTCACCCTAGATTGGTTCAATATAGTTGGTTAGTAATTATAATCAACATGGGATGGTTAGTTCGTACTAGTTGCTTAGCCATGCCACGTCATCACATGTGTCAGAATCATTGATAATTAATCTTGATTAATGGAATATGGAACAATATTATGAACTTGTGTGTCATGTGGGGTCACACGATGAGATTGAGTTGTTGTGGCGAGTCATGTCACGCAACGATGTTGAATTGTTGATGGCACGTGGTGCTTGGTAATCAACTGGGTGATAATAACTTAGATTGGGGCAAGTGACAAGGGGCGAGTATGCCAAGGTGGGCCCGATGGGCAGAGGGTATGTGGATGTCTTGCCTTGATCACTCTAAGGACTTAACCTTGCAAGCCTTTGACCTGAGTCAATCATGCAACCACATGTCTGGTATGGGCCAGCCTAGCTGAGTAATTTGCAATGTCTTAATTTTGGTACTATCGTGGTCGGTGTGAATTCCCGAGTTATAGAGTAATTCACATGGCGCAAGAGGGGGGCCCTGGTTGTGGTTTTCAGACCCACCGGTGTTGAAACCTTAGCGGGTAGCATCAGATTAAGCCAGCGCATTGTAAAGGCTTTGTTATGATCACTCGCCTTGGTGGTGTTTGGTTGTATCACGTGGGTAAAGTGCATGACCTCTGTAGAGTGTGAAACTATTCGGATAGCCGTGCTCGCGGTATTGAGCAATGCTCGGGAATTACAGTTAAGGGTTAGTTTAATTAATTGGACAACTTGGTTGGAATGGCGGAATGCCATATGGAAAATGGAATTTGACTTAGGATTGAAAACTTGGTTTACTTGAGAAATACTGAATTTATTTACTATTGTTGTTTGTTTTACAGTCTTCGTAATCTATTTATTGTATTTGTTCATAAATGCTGCTTATTGCAAAATAGCCATGATAACCTATCCATTGGAATAAGCCTTACATATAGATACATAGAATTGCATTCTGTGCACAACTTGTTGAGTGCTTAAGTACTCACCCTTGCCAACAACAATAATCAACAGTTGAAGAATCTACACCTGTGTTGGAAGAAGAAGTCCAGGAAGACACGAGTCATTAGGGTCCGAACCTTGTCGTTGCTTGTGGTGAACTGATGAGCTATCTACATTTTCTTCTGTCCGCTGCTTAATTATTAGCTTATATTACCAGTCTTGCCCTACGTGGCTTAATAATGTAAGTTGGTCATAAGATCATACATTTAGCTATATAAATAAATGAACTATTATTCTATTATCGTTGAGTATGATGTGATATGTACCAATGTTAAGCTGTGTGCACTAGCGTTGATCCTGGGACTAGTGCGGTAAACACAGTGGGTTCGAATCAGTGGATTCGGGTCCTTACAAAGCTGCTAATTACTATCAACAAAATTTACGTTACAAATATGTGTGCAGTATGGTCGGATTGTGCAGTCATGGATAGGTGAATGCATCTAGTTTGGGTGTGCCTGGGGGAGTTATTACTTATTATTGCCTTACGGGTTCACATCAACTTTTTAGTAACAGTTTTGTGGAGCTACATATGGTGATTCTGTTATCGGTGAATCTCCATGTAGACATTTGTCAGCTTTTGCTTTAGTTGACTTTGTCAGACATGGTCTAGTTGCGTAACCTTGGCACCTGCCATTTGCCATTAGCATAGTTTTTGATAGTCTGGTGCTTTATGTTGATAAGATGAGAATCATTGAGATACTAAAGTGAAATACTTCTGGAACTCTCTATTGCATGTTTTTGCTTTTAACACAAGTAAATGTGGTACCGATACATAAACTGAACATTTTAAACATGATATTTGTGTATCTTTATTCAACGATTTACCTGTATGGGAGACGAAGCGTCGGCGAGGGGGCGGTGTCGAGGCAGCGTCGATGAGGGGGCGGCATCGAGGTTTGGGGGTGGCGCCGGAATGGGAGACGAAGCGTCGGGGGCTCGAGAGACAAAGCTAGCTAGGGTTTTGAGCGCTGGAGTGGAGAATGAATGATCTGCAAGAGTGGCCTTTTTATAGGGCTCCCCTATTACAGACAGTTCTAGTTTAGAACTGTTTGTTATAATAACATCACAGACGGTTCTTAAATAGAACCGTTTGTGATGTTATATAGAACCGTCTGTGATAGTATTTTATCGCAGACGGTTATGTATAAGAACCGTCTGTGAAAGTTTTTATCCCAGAGACATAGACCTTCATTGCTGAGGTAAAACCAGAGTTTGGCCTTCTTGACCTACAATCGATAGTGGATAATGTATAATGTATAATGCATATGGAATTGTAGATGAAGCAATATCAGTAAAAGAAAGAAAACTTTATTAAATAAATCAGATGCATATATACACAAAGTTAAGTGTTTCGAATTTCGAGCATCTCATTACAAACAACTCTATTATCTTCGAGAGTACACTTAAAATCATAACTCCACTTGTTTATTCTTTTGTATAAAAATTAGCCCTTCACGATGATCGACGCGTGTGTAGCTAGCTTCCTCGGGTTGTTCTTCCTGGACTGTGATGCTCTTTCCGATAGGAGGCAACTCGTCAAATAGATTATATTCTTTCTCATCTACTACATTCTCTACTACGATAATCCTCCTTTTCCCCTGAAAAACTACATGTCTCTTCTTGTTGGACGGATCGATTACATAGAATACTTGAACAGCTTGGTTAGCGAGTATGAATAGTTCATCTTGGTATCCGACGCGTGCGAGGTCGATAGTAGTGACACTGTACTTGTCAACCTTTACGTGTTGTAGGTGGACCCAATGACACCGAAATAAGGGGATCTTGAATAGTACGTAGTCGAGCTCCCAAATCTCCTCTATGAACCCATAGTAGGAGCTCCTCGTTGACCTAACGGTGTTGAACGCATCTATACGGACACCGCTGTTCTGGTTTGTGCTCTTCATATCCTAATCTCTCGTGTAAAATGTGTACCCATTTAAGTCGTATTCTTTCCATGTTACAACTGTAAATGTTGGCCCTTTTGCCAACCATGTGAGCGTATCACCTGACGAGGTCTCAGTGATGGGTCGCTCCTTCAGCCATCTGTTAAACTGAAGGTTATGCTGTCTCGTGATCCAAGACTCTTGCTGCGTCAGATTCTCTTGCCGTAGCCAGTGCTTATGCTCATCGATGTACGGAGACACTACAGCCATGTGTTGCAAAACCGTGAAATGAGCTTGAGCATAGGCAATTGGATCAGGCGTGATTGCTTTCCTTCTGATGGTCCCGATGCCCTGGAGTCTCCCCTCATGGTGAGATCGAGTCACACCTATTGGTTCGACCTGAGCCATGTAATCGACGCAGAACTCTACAACTTCTTTGGTTGCATAACCTTCGACAATGCTACCCTCCGGCCGAGATCGATTCCGTACGTAGGACTTGAGGATTCCCATATACCTCTCGAATGGGTACATGCTACGTAGGAACACGGGCCCACATATCTTTATCTCTATACAAGGTGAACAACGAGATGGACCATGATATCGAAAAACGACGGAGGAAAATACATCTCAAGATTACATAGAGTCATCACCACCTCAGCTTGCAGTGCATCTAGTGCTTTGGGATCGATGACCTTCTGAGCAATTGTGTTAAAGAAATAACATAGCCTCATGATTGTCTCCCGGACCTTGACTGGCAAAATACTTCTAATTGCCACAGGGAGCATTTGTGTCATCAGCACATGACAATCATGAGACTTCATGCCAATTAAGTTCAAATCTTGCATCGAAACAAGTCTCTTCATGTTAGAGGGGTAACCGGTCGGAACTTTCACACCATGCAAGCATTGGCACAGTTCAATTCTCTTGGCCTTAGACAAAGTGTAACAAACAGGTTCACAGTATGTTCGGCCTGTATCGATCTCTTTCGGTGCTAACTCAGGTCTTATACCCATATCGACCAAGTCAAGCCGTGCATTGATACTGTCCTTTGTTTTGCCTTTAATATTCAATAAGAGACTAATCAAGCTATCACAAATATTCTTCTCTACGTGCATCACGTCGATGCAGTGCCGAATTTCTAGGTGCTCCCAATAAGGTAGGTCCTAAAATATTGATCTCTTCTTCCACGTGCTCTTCTTATGGGACCTCGATTTGCGCCCCTTTCCAAACGCAACATCCAAGTTCTTAACCATATCATGAACATCTATCCCACTTAAAGGCTTTGGAGCTGAACTGTCTTCGTTCGTTCTATCGAATTACTTTTTCATCTTGCAGTATGGGTGATTCCTTTGAAGGAACCTACGGTGATGCATGTAAATGGTTTTGCGCGAGTGATTCAGCCACACACTCTCGGTATTGTCTAAGCAGTGAGTGCAAGCTTTGGTTCCTTTTGTACTCTGGCCTAATAGGTTACCAAGGGCAGGGTAATCATTTATGGTGCAGAACAAAAGGCAGTGCAAAGTGAAGTTCTCTCGTTTGTACGCATCCATACCTATACCCCGAGAACCCATAGTGTTTTCAGATCTTCCACCAATGGTACTAGTTACACGTCAATATCGTTCTCAGGTTGTTTCGATCCTTGGATAAGTACAAACAACAAAATGTACTTTCGCTTCATAGACAACTAAGGAGAAAGGTTTTAGATACAGAGATTCACTGGCCAAGTGCATGCCGGCTACTCATGTTACCGAAGGAATTCATTCCATCTGTACCCAATCCAAACCTTATATTACTTGGATCCGCACCGAATTCTTGAAACCTGCCTATCGATGTTTCTCCACTGGATGGAACCAGCAGGGTGCCTTAGCATTCTATCGTTCTTATGCTCCTCCGAGTGCCAACACAACAGTTTTGCCTCATTTGGGTTTGCAAACAAACGCTTCAAACGAGAAATTACATGCAGATACTATGCCACCTTAGCAGGAGGTCCTTTCATCACTTGGATGCCCTCGCTGTCATCATCTGAATGACTCTTACGCTTGTACCGGGATGCGTTGCACACAGGACATATGTGCAAGTTTGCGTACTCTTGGCGGTAGGTTCCGACATGCATGTATTCTTTCTACTTCCATTCCCAAGGGACAAAGAACCTTCTTAGCTTTGTAGGTGGTTGTCGGCAACTCGTTTTCCTCGGGAAGCATGTCCGTCAATAGACGTAACAGCGCTGTGAAACTCTTATCGGACCAACCGTTGCTTGCTTTCAATTTCAGTAGTTCAAGCACGGATGACAACCTTGTGTATTTCGACTTGCAGCCTGGGAACAAAGGTTTCTCCGATTCCTCCATCAAGCCCCGAAATTTACCATATTCTCTATCATCACGGTTCCCTTCTGCATCACGCAGCATCTGATTCAGATTATCTTCCTACAACCTATCCTTATCGGAACCAAAATCAATATTATCATCCGACATATCATTGACTTCGTCGACAATGTTAATGCTACCTGCTTCCTATATCTCCTGCTCTTCACCGTGACTGGTCCAACATGTATACCCCCTTTTGAAACCCCTCATAATCAAGTGTGCTTCGATCTGCGTAAAGTTTTGAAACATCTTCAGATTCTTACAGTCAATGCACGGACAAGACATAAACTGTCCCCCCTTATTAAACATATCCTCTTCTGCAGCTCTTCTAAAAGCGGAGACGCTATTAATGTACTCGGCACTCACACGGTTCTTAGTGTACATATAGCTTCGGTCCATCTACGCCAAGCATATAGCATTTAATGTTAAATATTAAAGTACACTATGTGTCCGTATGCACACATTGCTAAATTATAACCAATTACTACCTTCAAACAAAACAAACAAATGGATTTACAAGCTAGATATCTAAACACAATCTTGAAATTAATTCTCTCTTCACCAAACTAGCTACCTAAATCTTATATATAATAATGCAGTTAGATTTAACCAATTACTAACTTTTGATCACAAAGAACTTGCACATGCATCTTCAAATTCTCTCCTTACCAAGCTAGATCTTGAATATAATGTAATTACCCATTACTAAACATTAGATCAACAAGATCACACATGGATCTACAAGCTAGCTAGATCTAAACATTCTTCAAATTTATCTTCTAAGTAATATCTTGAATATAAAGTAATTAATTAGAATCCAAGAAATTATATACTAACATGCTTAAATATAGAAAAGAACAGTACATGGATCTACAAGCTACATCTATATACAATTCTCTTCAAATTCTCTCCTTATCAAGCTAGATCATGAATATAATGCAATTAAAACCCATTACTACCCTTATATAGAAAAGAACGCCTGAATCTACAAGCTAGGTCTAAAAAATCATCAAATTCTCTTCTTACCAAGCTAGATCTTGAACATACTGCAATTAGACACCATTACTAACCTTAGATCACTAAAATCAAATGGATTCTCAATCACCCTTCAAAATTAATGGTCTTCTTTTACCAAATTACCTCACAGCTGCAGCCAAATGAAAAATAGATCCCAAAACCCTAAAATGCACCAAGTGGCTCGGGCCTCTGTATTATATATCACTGAGAGATATCACAGACGGTTTTATACAAAAATCGTCAATGATAAACATAGTATCCCAGACGGTTTTATTAGAAAACCGTCAATGATCTATCACAGACAGTTTTACTATAAAACCGTCTGGGATAAAACCTGCTATCACAGACGATTTTTTTATAAAACCGTTTGAGATATTATCATAGACTGTTTTATTATAAAACCGTCTGTGACATTGATGTATATCACTGATGGTTTTTAAAGAGTACCGTCTGTGATGATGTCACTAACGGTTTCAATATAAAACCGTCAATGATGTTAATCGTCACAGACGGTTTTAAGGAACCGTCTGTGATGAGGCGTCTAATATAAGCCTTTCTGTAGTAGTGAGTGTTCTTCCATGCCAAAGCTACTAGATGCCTCCTCCATCACCTAAAGCGTGAATGAGTGCTTCTCCTCCGACCCTGGTGCCCTCGTGTGGTTCTTATCCAGCCTCGACGGGCTCACGGTGATGTTGGATACATGCTTCGACGATGACGATGGTGAGCACTCCAATTTCCTACTTTGTTTCCTCTACTCAAGGTAGGTCGAACTCAGCGGCGCCTCTACCTCCTCTGGCATCTTTGGCCACCAGAGCAACCATGAGCATAGGAAGGAAGAAGGGTACAAGCATTATTGCCCAATACATAAATATATATGGGGAGTATGTACATAAGTGGCATTTTCTTTAAAGGGTGAGTTTGTAGCGGCATTTTTACGAGACGTCAGTTTGCAAAGGCATATCTCAAAACTAGTCACTTAGGAGCGGAATCTATTTGAATTTCCTAAAAATGTATGGACGTCACGCGTTAGTCGCGTCGCATGACCACCCGAACATAGTGCGCCTCACTTCTCATGACATCCGCTGCCTCACGCTTCCTACTATCATGCTCCCCACTACTATTGTTGAGCTCCGTCATCCCCTTCGATCGCTGCCCTAGCCCCGCTAGCCTGCCTCCTTCATGGCTCCCGATGCCGCCCCTGGCACCTTCACTGCTAGCCACGTTCCAGTTGCCACCGCTCGTGGCTGGTGGTGCATCAGCATGTCGTTGCCACTCCCCACTAGCCTGCCGCTGTAGGTCCCGCTCACTCTAACCCGTCACCGTCTTCACCATGCCACCCTTTGTTGTCACCCACTACCCTCCTTAGAAACCGTGGCCAGTGGTGCCACCACTGGCTTACCAAGATACCACCCCTATCACCCATTGCCTCCCTCTCCCTCTATAAACCCAAGGTCTCAGTGAACCCTAACTCTAATCCCAACCCCTCGTTGCCGTTCACCGTTGTCACTAGAGAAGGGAGGGAGAGAGAAAAGCACACTCGTTCGAGCAGAAGAGCAGAAGGGAGGGAGAAAGAAAATGACCACCTGCGCGCTTGGATTCCCCTAAATTTAATGTTTGTACAGCTAATATGGATTTTAACAAGTGAGTGCACCTTCAAACATAATTTCTGTTGATCCACGACTCTTCAAGCTATGCCCTTAGCAACAATATGCCCGACCGGCCGACCCTATCATCCTCATCTCGCCAACCCCTTTCGACAGGTAGATTCAAGCATACAATGCAATAAATCACCTTTCAACTCATGATCCAGACTTTTATTGCACTCTGTGATGATTTCATACAAATCATACATGATGGAAAAAGGAAAGCACGTTGGTTCTTTTGGAAGAAGTTTCCGAAGCCGAACAAATGGATGGCTCGGGATTTCGCGATTTGCGACTTTTTAATGAAGCCACCCTTGCTAGCTCAACAGGCATGGCGCCTCCTCTATTACCCTGATAGTCTGTGTGCACATTTATTGCATGTTATTTTAACTTATATTGTTTTCAAGTAATTTAGAAATTAACTATTCAACTCATTTGAGTTATACCTACTTTATCATTTGCTATGCTATATTTATTTGTCACCCTATGATAGATAATTAATAGTTCGTCATTAATATAGAACCAATGTGGATTTGTTTAGAACGTGGTTAGGGCACTCCCAATGCATGGTTTCTGTAGTCATATCTAAAAATATCCACATCATCAATAAATAGTACTAGATACTACCCCTCCAACCCTTTGTATCTTAGCATAAATACATGGAGAACATCAAATAAATATCATGCAAGACGTAGAATATAGTTCTATACAACCCTCATCTTCCCAATGCATGTTTTTGTTGTATCTTCCTTTGGTTTGTGTGCCCAAGCTATCTCTCTCTCTTCTTTAATCTTCTCTCCATATAAGCATTAATCCTACATGGCATGTTGAAAAAACTGCTGATATAGGAGCATTAGGAATGCCATTAGTGTACTTAGCTATGCAACAGGTTATTTATATTATTTTTAAGTTGCAAATTCAATCATGACTAAATGAATATGGACATATTTATAAAAAGGATGTGTATTGTCACACAATGATGACGTTGATGGCATTTTCCCATTATTTTTTTTTACATTTTTTCAACTGTCTTCGGTTTTTTGTGGTGGTTTTCCTCCATTTTCGAGCGGTTTTTACTTAAAAATTGTAAAATTCGCTCGCCTGTTTGATCATATTTTAAATAGTTTAAATTTCTATACCGTTCGATTTTAAACGGTTTTCAAACTTTTTTCATAGTTTTCGCTACCGTGAGTTCGAAATATAGAAGGTTTCGTTAACCCACCCACCCACCCACCCCCTCAGGAAAGCCAAGAAACCAAAGTGCGACAGGGTGGAGCGGGCGGAGAGAGAGAGATCCCCGCGCCGCATTTTTCGAATCTCCGGGCCTCCGGCATTCATTTCGTCCACTGCCCATTCCTGTAGATTCCACCTCCAAAGGCACCTCCTTTTTCGATTCCTTTTCGCCTCCTCATGCCTTTCCCGGACCTGTCTCGGCTCTCAGCTTCACTTTTCTTCTTCTTGCCCTTGTTGCGGATTCGTGGAGCAGATCTTTCATCCGAGTTGGCGGGCTCCTGCCGTCTTGCCGTGGTGAACGTTTCCTCTTCTTCCCCCTTTTCCTCACGCAAGCTTTCGTAGCTTTTTGTTGTTTGGATCGTGGTTGGCAAGATGCTGCTGCTTGCTACCAGGGATTTCTTGGCTTCTTGATTTGTGTTCCTGTCTGGTAATCGCAATGCTGTTCACTCCATTGGATTCTTTGCGCATTTCTCCGTAGAAATTTAATTCTTCTTCGTCTGGACGGTCCTATGATGCTGTACTCTGCTTCTCCCGTGCTCCCACCTGAAGTTCTCGATTGTATTCCTCGCCAGTATGTTCTTCTGAAGCGCCATTTCGTCTAGGTTTCTTGCTAGCCCGCTGCCACTGGTTTGAATTTGAGATTTCGTATAAGAGTCGCTTTGCTACTATTTCGATTATATGTCATCCTAGGTCCAAAGATGTGGTTTTTACTAATTTTCGTTCTAGTGATCTGCTCATCCTATAGTTTTTTAGTACCATTCTGCATTGTTCACTTCAGTCTTTTCCTTGTTGCATAGTTCATGTTGTGTTTGTGTGGTTCCGTTGCAAATTGAATGTATTTTTATATTTTAATTGATCTGAAGTTTTAGGAAAGCTACAAAATGTCAAGTGTTAGGAGTAGTTGCTAACTGAAGTTGGTCACTGGATCACATTTTAAAATATGTAAAGCATATTGACGTTTTTCGATTTCTCATTCCTGAGGAAATTGTCCTCATAGGAAAGCAGGAAGTAGAATAGACAAAAAAAAGGTGAGATTAACTATAGGGAGAGAAGTAAACTGCCGATTGTTTTCTCTCTCCATTTTTTTTGGAGAAAACTACATAAAGTATTTTTCTCTTCAATTGTCTCCAAGGGCTTTATTTTTGCTGATGGTTTCTGATTTTTAAATTCATCAGTCTGCTCATCGTGTTAGCATATCTCATTTTAGTAACTTACCCACTGAAAGTAGTTATTGTTTTTATTCCATTCGTTATGTTAAGCACTGGCTCAGCTTGTAAACTGTTCAAGGCCATCTGATTTGGAACCATATGTATTTGACCTCTTCGGGTTAACGGACATGCGCTAAAGTCCTTGATCACATTGTTGAGGGTCAGGTCGAAATTTATTTGTTTACATCAGGAGTTGTGGTAACTTATATTGGTCAGATTGTTAAGCTCTGCCTTGTACCGTGCTTTCACATAAATTAGTTTACATATATGCGTGCTTTTAAGGTTTGTAGTCTACCAGCTGTTACCTGTGGGTGACTAAAGAAACATTAGCTGTATGATTTGAACATTCGAGTCTTCTAGCTGTAGAAGGTGCCAATTGAATTAGATTGCATATAGCCATATACACTTGGTAGATGGATTTTTTTATGGGAAACTTGGTAGATGGAATTGCCCTCAATATGACCAAATTTGGTGTTGCATTTTGCTTGCTTTTACTCAGCCATAAGCCCATAAGAGAAACAAGAGTCAACATAATCAAATGCCATGGGTGCATGACATATTCTAATAAGTTTCCTCGTTATTACTTTCATTTGCTCTTCATGTCAACTTATTATGTTATATTGTTATGACAAATAGCCAGCTTCTTAAATGAGGAGTTACATATAAACGTTCTAGTTCCATCTGTTTGTCAGTGCAATTCCACCATGTGAATAACACATAAAAACTAGTTTCATCTGGTTGTTAATGCACTTTCACCATATGAATAATACTAATCCCCCCTTGCTATCAGATTGCATTTTCTGTGTGGGTGTGTGCCGTGTGCGTGTAGCTTACCACTCTAGAGAGACATTGCTTTTGAAGTTGCAGGTTGTGAGTGCTGCTTCTGAAGCTGAAATTTTCAAGATTACTTTATATTGTGTATTAATACATGTTCTATACATGTAGCACATCATGTTTTGTATTTATGCTTTGCAACTGCTGTTCAATTGTACATACTTGACATTATTTATTATGAATATATTGTAGGGAGAAACACTGAGTTTCTGTTCTTGGGTAGTGCTCACTATTAATATCTACTCTTTGCTGGACATGCCGTCATCATTCTAGTTCAGAAATGGGGACTATGGTTGAAGGTTGTGTTGGCCCAAGCGAACTTCACTTGAGGAAGGAACTTAATGCTTTGCGGAAGGCACGCTTCTTGCGCGATCCTGAGACTTGCTCAACGTGGAGGTCTCCTTTGAGTTCTAGGTCGGCAGTGGCAACTTCTAGCATTATACACAACAGTGGCGTTGGAGGTGGTTTAGCACCGAAGTACACTGAGTCACCTTCTGCACAATCAAAAAGTGAAAAGAAACCAAAAAAGGCTTATCTTTACAATTGGAGGCAATATTCTAACAAGTCCAGTGAAAATGGAATAAATTTAGAAGTGGATGGTAGGCAAGTATCTGCTGAGTTTAACCTGGAAAGTCCATGCAATTCTAATGGTGTTGGCTCCAAAAGCGACGCATGTCTGCACACTCCAGTCAACATTTACAATATTCAGAACTCAACATCATGTACTCCTGTTAAAAGAATAGCTAGGAGGAGCAAGGGTTTGTTGTCAAAGAAAGGAACAATCAGAAATCCAGTAGTCTCAAAGTTGCTAGAGCTTGATGTCAACCCTGCTGAGCAATCTGAGGATACTGAAAACTGCAACTCAGAAAGTCAGGAGCTGTTTCCGGAGGGGGGTTATTTTTCTCACCCTACATCTCCACTTTTTGCTGCATGTGGATGTGTCAGCTCTTCTAATCCCTCAAAACTACTGAAAATGGGTGGAAGAGAGGGATCTTTTTCTTGTACTCCTATTTCAACTAGCTCCTATTATAGGCATGGAAGAGGGAACACCAGTACTGTTGGTTCATGGACTGCTACTTCTTTTGATGGTGATGAGTCTAACCAATCAGCGTTGTGGAGAAGTCAGAGGTCTCGTGTTCCTTGCTACTTATCAAAGAGGAGTAAACGTAAAGGATCCAGACGAAGTTTTTATTCTCCTTCACTATCTGATACACTTAGAAGAAAAGGCAGCAGCCTATTATGTGGGAATCAGACATTGCATAGGAAGAAGAGATCATCTGGTTCAATGAAATGGGGCCATTCAAAAAAATATGCCCAGGGAATGCCACTTTTGGGCGACAGCTGTGATTTTGGTTCTTCATTTGATTCATCAAGTGATGAACTCCCAACAAATGTAGGTCAGCTTGATTTGGAAGCTTTGAGCCGGTTAGATGGGAGAAGGTGGTCTAGCTGTAAAAGCCAGGATGAGATTGATATAGCTGCTCGTGTTGCTGACCTGGCAACATCAGACCAGAGAAGTTTGAGCCAGAAGTATAGACCAAGGACATTCAGTGAAATTGTTGGTCAAAATATTATAGCACAAGCACTTAGTAATGCCATCACAAGGGAAAGGATAGCCTCAGCATATCTTCTTCAAGGTCCTCGTGGAACAGGGAAAACATCCTCTGCAAGGATATTTTCAACGGCTCTAAGTTGCCTTGCTACTGGAGATAACAAACCCTGTGGGATATGCAAGGAGTGCAGTGACTTTTTCAGTGGAAATGGAACTAATCTAATTGAAGTTGATGCAAGTAATAGGAAGAGTATAAACAGAATTGAGCACTTACTGGAAAACATACCACCAGCTGCAACTTCATCCCGGTATAAGGTGTTTGTTGTTGATGAATGCCACATGCTATCTTCCAAAGTGTGGTCAGCATTTATGAAGTTTCTTGATGAACCATTACCTCATGTTGTCTTCGTATTCATAACAACTGACCCCGACAACCTGCCTCATGCTGTAATATCACGTTGTCAGAAGTACGTGTTCTCCAAGATCAAAGATATTGACATTGTGTGCCGGTTGAGGAGAATTTGTGTGAAGGAAAATCTTGATGTTGAATTAGCAGCTTTAGATTTGATAGCTCTAAATTCAGATGGCTCACTACGAGATGCAGAGACAATGTTAGATCAATTGAGTTTGCTGGGGAAAAAGATAACACCTTCGCTTGTCAATGATCTGGTAAGTTGCTTGTTATAATCAACCGCTTCTTTTAGTAGCTAAATATTGCTTTGCCTTACATAAAAAAAGCTGTTTTGTAGTTTCTACAATCTGTTTGGCATTTTTTTTCTTCTTTAAAATTTTCTTCTGAATTTGATGCACTAATCAAAGTGGCAACTTGTTTTTTCTGAATACTTTAGTATATATGCACATGAGGTTGTTACCTACCATTCCAGATACGCATAATAAGTTTGTACTTTTCATTACCTTTTCTCAAGTTCATGCTGCTTAAATTCTTTAAGTTCTAGTTTGTTGTTTCGTCTTACAAAAGAAACACAAACTCTTTGGATTGACATGTGTATCTGCATCATTTGATCATATGTTCAGGCCCATGTCATTTCATTTCTTTTTGTGAGAAGCGGAGTTCTATATCTAAAATGTACCCTAGAAATGAGACAACATGCCAAATGGCCTGTGTAGTGAATTGAAAGGAAGAATGACAATAGAAGCAACAAGAAACTGTTTTTTAGTTCTTAGTTAATTTTGTTGATCTCCTGACCTGCTATTCAATTTCTACATGAGTGAAGAACAAGTTGAACTCCTTCCTTTCCTTATTTTTGAAAGACATAAGAGTGATATTGGTTATTCAATCCAAATAAATAGCTGGTTATATTTTATAGGTTGGGATTGTCTCGGAAGAGAAACTGCTTGATCTACTGGAGATAGCTTTGTCATCAGACACAGCTGAAACAGTCAAAAGGTCCAGAGAGCTGATGGATTCTGGCATTGATCCAATGGCATTAATGTCTCAATTAGCTGGGTTCATCATGGACATCATTGCTGGCACATACAAATTAGCTGATTCTACTTGTAACGGCGTGGGGATTGGTGGTCGAAGCTGTTAGTACTTTCAACTTTGTTTTTGTGCTTTCTTTCTTTCGTATCATAATTTCAATATATTTTGTTATCTTCCATTTTGAATTAACAAATGCTTATTCTCGATGCCCCTTTCATTTATCATAAGAAAGAATGTTGTATTTTGGTGTTCTCATGCCTGTGAGGCAGCCAGGCAGGCAACATCATGAACAAGTGCATCATTTAATTTCCAACACCGGTAAACAAAAACACGAACTGGAATAAATTGACAATTGCTATTTTTCGCTGTTGATTGACTGCATCTGCAATCCTGAGAATGCCAAGGAGAGGAGACATTTCCAACAGAAGCATATTAAATATTAATTTTCAACGTACCATTAACCAAAACCATTGTTGATGGAAGAAGCATAATAAATTTAAATCCTTATTTTCAATGTACCATTAACCAAAACCATTGTCGATGGAAGAAGCATATTAACTCCTAATTTTCAATGCACCATTAACCAAACCACTGCTGAGGGAGGTTCTTAAGGAGTAGACAATGCTAGAACGGGTAAATTGCTTGAAATTGCTATAGTGATAAGCAATAATTAGATCTTTGATTTAGTCATTTTTATGAAGATCATTTTAGTTGCTAGCTCTTGCCATTTACAAGATAGACTGTTTTATGCTTGAGTGGAAATTCTGTATCCAAATAAGTCTCTACTCAATTTATAACAGCTTGATTAACTGAAAATAACATCAAAATATTACAACTTTGATTTTGATATCAATTTAATAGTACTTGTCCTTGCAAATAATTTTTTTTAGTTGTCCATATGTTCGATATCATCTCATTGTGCATTATAAATTTCAACAATGATTTGAACTTTTTCTGCAAATTCTTTGTGGGAACTGAATTTTGCATATGTTTTGTAGAAGACAAACAAAATTCTGAATAACAAGGCGTTAAACTTCTTAAAACATGGATCTTGAAGATCAAATACCCATAAGTCTATATTTATGTATGAGATCTTACTTATGCTGTGAGGCACCATATCTTTTACCTTGTAGCACCAAGCCTCCAACAGGTAGCCTGCACTGTTTCTGTTATGGTTGTTACTTCTTATGTAATTTGTCATTTGCATAAATTTTACTTGAATGTCGTACTGTGCTATTCTTGCTCAACAAGTTGCTACATAACACATCCGCAAAAGCTGCAGTCCGTTCCATCTATAACATGTTGATCTATATTTTAACACCTTTGCTTGTGGTCTGTAGTAACTGATGAAGAGTTGGAAAGATTACAACAAGCGGTGAAGATTCTGTCTGATGCTCAAAAGCAGATAAGGCTGTCAAGTGAGCGCTCCATATGGTTCACCGCAGCTCTACTACAACTCAGTAGTGGCCATAGTTCAGACATGAACCAACCAAGAAGCAGCACTAGGGAACACTCTAAAGCAGCCAATGATGCTGCGACCGAAGCAGTCAGAGAATCATCATCCAGAAGGACTGCTTGCCATTCTTTATCTGCCTTTGGCGTTTCAAAGAAAACACTTGACCCCAAAACAACTAGTGGGCAATCTAGTCAGGCCCTTGCCTCATATTCATATTCATCTAGGTTGAGACTGAACGACAATTTGGTATACAGAGAATGTAGGTCTGTTGATAGAATTCAACTGAATTCTACTCAAATGAGTCATTGTTCTGACCAAAGGGCCCTGGCGAATGGAAGGTCAGATAACCTTGCCCTGATTTGGATAAGATGCATTGAAAACTGTCACTCCAAGACATTGCAACATCTACTTTTTGACCATGGGAAACTAGTATCAATCAGGCAATATGAAGGTAAACATATCTTCTGTTTTTTCTTGCTTCCAACTTGGAACATATTTAAGTGGATTACCTATCATTTATCAAGTGCAGTTATTGAACTACTTATTACTTTTGTCACTGAAGACAAAATACATAGCACATATTTTGTGATCTTGTGGAAGTTCACTTACTGTATATTGTTTCCATATATCTAAGAAATTCATCTTCAAACATGTGGTTCCTGTTTGACAGAGTTATGCTAGATACAGTGGCCCCACCTCCACAAAGGCGAGGTTAAATAAGTACCTCATCTAAAGAATGTAGTGTCATGAATTGGAAAGAAACAGCGATGACAGAATTGATGAAATGATTAGCTGTCCAGTGAAACTGTGTGAGAGATAGTTGTGCTAGAATTAACTTACGGCACATGGAAGGTTGTGACTGATTTGGTCTTGGCTTCCAGCTCCTTGGTTGGAGCCACATCTATCAGGTTACATGTGGCTTCAACTTTGGGATCTCAGACAGCCCAAGAGAATCTAGACCCTAACGCAATAACAAAAATGTAGCGCTTTGTCCTTGAAAATAGGCTGGATAATATGCAGCAAGTCACTGCCAGTTAGGCAAATTTTTTTCAAAATTGCAGCACTTCAAAAGAATGTCGACATTAAAATTTGGAAATAGAATGTGGAGTTTATATCCATAGTACAGACATCTTCAGCATTCATCTTTATATGTAGAGCTGAAGGTGCAAAGTTCCATCTTTGCAATTGAAGCTGGAGCTTGGCGAAACCCCTTTTTTTCCTTTCTTTTTTGGCAACCAGCGAAACAGGAATTTTAATGTAGAATATTTTTCACTCTAGTGAATGACTGAATGTCCTAATTTGGTGCTTGAGAATGAAGTAGATGCAGAGGAAACTAGAAACTCAATTGACTATTCTGTTAGGATCTAGAGTGGCTTGCAATGGATTGTTTGGATCTCTCAAAGTTGAAGGCGAATTAAATCTTCTCCATAGGTCCCTGAATTTCTTTTAGGTCAGCTTTTCACTTGTTTGAAAAAAAAATTCCATGCTATTGAAGTAAAATTTTGCTTCTCTTTCGTTTTTCAGGCTGCATGATTGCTTTTATAGCATTTGATGATTGTGGCATAATGTTTCGGTCCCAAAGATTTTTGAGCAGCATCACAAATTCAATTGAGACAGTACTGAGATGCAATGTGGAAGTTAGAATGGGTCTACTACCAGAATTGATTGCCTCAGGACTAACATTAGAGGTTGGCCTTAAAGTAAGAAGAGCCGAGTCTGATGTATTGAGTTGCTCATCAAGCAGTGACCGGCTAAAAGGGACTCGAACACCTCAAGGAGAACTTTTGATTATTCTGACAAAGTAAAGAAAGAACTGGAGAAGTTCAAAGTTACTCCAGCTGCTGATGAAGGGTTTCAGTCAGCTTCAGTTACTTCTGTAAATTCAGGGATATCTGAAGCTAGAGGACTCGAAGTTCCCACACAGATGTCAAAGATATCAATGGTTGACGAGCAAAGGTTGGAGAGTGCTTGGCTCCAGGCTGTTGAAAAATGTACTCCTGGTATGATCAATCAAGCAAGACCTGATAGACATCAGGTTCTGCCGCAAGTTGTTGGCAACCCGTACCAAAGGAAGTCCTCAGTGGCCCTAGTTGTGCCCTCAAGTCATGCATATGACGATTTTACTAATGAGATAAAAGCTCTTAAGATCGTAAACAGTTATGGTCCCCGGAAAGACCATAGTGAACAAAGTGAAAATGGATATGCCATTTCACCGAGCAAGTTGCACAGTATTGATCACATGGAAAACTGTGACAAAGAGAGCGTGTAAGTATTACGCTAGAGTATATTCTTTGGTCTCGTGCTCGTATCCAGCCATTATCTTGTCCCTTTGATTTTTAAGACATCAATATGGTACTACATGCCACCATTGAAATTGATATTACTGCATATTACCTAGGACATAGATTAACATGCAAGTAAATATTTTTTCCAATGACAATAACTGAACATAAAGCAACTTGGTTTGTTGTTCTGAAATTGCATTTATTTGGCAATTTAGCATTCACACCTTTCCTGAACATGATACACCTAATTTTTTTGCAGTGCCAACGTCAACTTTTGTGTGGCCATTGCTATGTTGTTAGATAAGTTGCTATAAGATATGGCTTTTGGCAGTTTTGGCCTGCTTACTGGTTATGATGTGCTTCTTTATTAAGAACGCTTCTAGGATACTCATACATTATCTGAGTAGTGAATTTTCTTTTAGCATGCTGATTGTAAAATTTACCATGCTTGTTGCTGCTTAATAATGTTTGCCCATGCTTACTGTGTCAAATTTACAGTTGCTCCAAACCTGGGCGACCTGGTTGTCATGGCCTTTTCCCCTGTTGGAAACCTCAAAAATCAAAGAGATTGAAAGTAAAAATGTCAATCTTGTTTTTATACAAGCATTGGCAGCAAACATCAGCCTGACTCTCTATTTAATGCAGGTGAAGAGACAGATGCGTGTGATATCTTCATAATCTGGCAGCGGATTATGTTCGATGATGTAGCGAGCCTTGGCCATAGGAATATAAGATGCGTTTCAAATGTTCATGTATTGCGAAAAATGACATACATTTTTTGAATTACTAGGACAACAAAATCGCTATCTTTGCCCCCATCGTCGATCTTCTAGTCCGAAACTCATTTGACTCTGATGGCCTCCTATTTTTGGCCTTCTTGAGACAGGAGTTTGGTGCAGTGACAAGTCTCTGACAGCTTCGGTGCCATAGGGCAGTTTAGTATACCTGCAAGCAAGTGAAATCTAGGGGATTTATGCTGACTGTATTCTCAAAAAGGAAAATGCTTCTTGTACAGACATTTGGTTATAATGTTTTTGCTTCAGAGAATCCATCCAGCAAACAATATCTCATGTGTGAAAACCAGTGTTACTTGGATACGGACATGGGACTCGGAATCAAACTCAAATTCGGAGTGTCGATTCGGCCAAAAATTTTGGACACTGGAAATGCTATATGGAATCGGACATAGGTGTTGGAATCCGATTCGGCAAAAGTTTTTGGACATCGGTATCTAAGTAACAGTAGTGAAAACTGATGGATATAGATTTGCTTCATTAAATGTGTTTAACAGTCCTTTATTACATACATTTTTGGGTTATGTCACATGCTGAAAAGGTTATCGTTCTCTTGATCGGTACGCTACATTTGAGCTGCAAGATTTATCAAGCAGTATTCTTAACTATCCTGATCATTTTAATTTTCCTACAAATCTTACATATAGTTCTTTCAGTACGCAGAAATAGGCAGCTTGCACATAGATCTGCCAAGCATGCATATTACTGGACTTTACACTTTGATGGTCCAAGCACCTAAAGCTAATTAATCACTTTCTGTATGAACTTGAAAGAAAACCATGCTACATTATTTTTTTTATTGGATCAGTTCATGAAAATTGCCAAATATATCAAACTCATTTGACTGAAGCTGCCATCATCCAGTCAGCCTGGAGCCGGGTTCAGAGAGGCCAGGGCACTGGCACTGCTCCATGCCAACGCCGCGGAAAAGATGTCGCTCCACGGCCACTGCTGCTGCCGGCCAATGTCGTCATCTCCTCCAAGTCCCGTCGCCGGCAACGACCGCCGGTTGTCGGGGATGATGAGGCGGCCGATGGAGCCGGGCACGACGTTGCTACCGTTGCCGCTGCTGTTGCTGGAGCTGACGACGGCGCCAGCCGTGCCGCTGACGTCGCTGCCGGGGACGTTCTCCTGAGCGCCGCCGATGCGGACGCCGGTGATGAGGAAGCGGCGGCGGGTGGACACGTAGGGGCTCGCGGTGTGGACGGCGACGTCGCAGCTCCGGCACAGCAGGGCACGATCCTCCAGGCAGAAGAACTAGCCCATCTTCTCCTGTAATTACAGATTTAAAGTAGCTGCAAAATCTGGTCAACAAGTCCGGTGGATTTTGCACCTTTCGGACAAAGGTGAATTGGTTAACACAGTCGTACTACGAATTAACATCTAGATGTCACGGGATCTGAAAAAGTAATCCACATAACATTATCATGTAATTGGTGAGAACCGAAAAACCAGTGCAGGGTATTGTTAACTCTGCAACACACCATCCGGTAGCTATTGCTCTCTCCAATCATAAATATATATCATTTTCGATATTGACATGGTCCCTAAACCAAAACTTTGAAACATTAATTTATATTAGAATATATTTATAAAATCTACTAAAATAATAATATTATGAAAGTACTTTTCAAGATAAATTTATACGTATGATTTTTGTGTATCCAATCTATATATTTAAAAATATATTCATAATCAAAGTTTTAAAAGTTTGATTACGCGTATTCCAAACTGACATGTATTTATAACCGGAGGAAGGGGCGCATTTGGAAAGTTCACCTGGAAAGATACAATCAGATATGGGTGTAATATCACCGATGCGCTTTTTCAGGTGCTGTATTTTTCAGAAGTCAGGAGTAAAATGAGGTATTCTAGAAAAAAAAGGGGACCATGTGATGAGGGAGTGAGGCAACAATCAGGCAAATCTTTAGCTGGGACAGCCAAGCTAGCTAGCACCTGCAATTGTATGTCGGTCACATCTTCTCCCTTCGTAATGAAGGTTGCAATCGATGGAAACTATCACTCGCTACTATAAAAAAGTTTATATTAGACGTCTCGTTATAAACAATTTTTCAAAACCGTCTGTATTATATATATAATCACAGATGGTTTTTGTAAAAACGTCAATGATAATTGAATATCACATACGGTTTACAAAAACCGTCAGTGATGTGAATGAGAGTCATCACCGATGGTTTTAAAATAGAACCGTCTGTGATATTAGATTATCACAAATAATTTTTAATAGAACTGTATGTGATAACACTCTGTCGGGAGTCGAATATGTAAATCCAGACTCTCTGTGTATACTGCACTAGTCCAGGATCACGCTAGTGCACACAGGTTCAACATAGGTAAATATCACAATCATACACAGGGAAACATTACGAAAGACATCATATATTAAATATTACTAGTTGAATGACCTTATAGTCAACTTACATGACTATGCTTCGCAAAGCTGAATAACAAATTAAACTGTAGCGGAATAAAAACGTAGACAACCCCTCAGTATACCACAGGCAACTAACAAGGCTTGCGCCCTAAACACTCGTCTCCTCCTGGTACTCCTTTTTCAGCATGGATATAGACTCCTCAACTTGTGATGTTGTTGTTGACAATGGTGAGTACTTAAAGCACTCAACAAGTTATGCACAGAATGCAATTCTAATATAACTATATGCAAGGCTTATTTCAAAGGAAAGGCTATCAAGGCTATTTTGCAACAAAGCAGCATTTATGAACAAATACAATAAATAGATTGTAAAGACAGTAAAACAAATAAAAGTAGTAGATAGATTCAATATTTCTCAAGTAAACCAAGTTTCCAAACCTAAGTCAAGTTCCAACCTTCTATATGGCAATCTCGCCATCCCAACCAAGTTTTTCATTTAATTACACTAACCCTTAACTGTAATTCTCGAGCTTTGCTCAATACCGCGAGCGCGGCTATTCAAATAGATTTACACTCTGCAGAGGTTATGCACTTTACCCACATGACATGATCGTCTCTTGGTGCAAGATCATTAACACACTTTCTTTGGTGTGTTGCAGAGAGATCATGATAAAGCCCTTACAATGCTCTGGCTTAACCCGATACTACCCGCTAAGGTTTCAACACTGGTAGGTCTGAAAACCACAACCAGGGCCCCCTCTTATGCCATGTGAATTACTCCATAACTCAGGAACTCACACCGCCATTGATAGTACCAAGCTAAGACATCACAAATTAATCAGTTAGGCTGTCCCATGTCAGACATGTGGTTGCATGATTGACTCAGGTCAAAGGCTTGCAAGGTTAAGTCCTTAGGGTGATCGAAGCAAGACTTTCACATACCCGCTGCCCATCGGGCCCACCTTGGTATACTCGCCCCTTGTCACTTGCCCCAATCTAAGTGTTTACAACCCTAGTTGATTACCAAGCACCACGTGCCATCAACAATTCAACATCGTTGCGTGACATGACTCGCCACTACAACTCAATCTCATTGCGTGATCTCACATGACACACAAGTTCATATCATTGTTCCATATTCCATTAGTCAAGATTAGTTATCGATGATTCAAGTACATGTGATGTCGTGGAATGGCTAAGCAACTAATACCATCTAACATCCCATATTGATTTCAATATTAACCAAATATAATGAACCAATCTAAGGTGACAATAGATCATGGCATATAATTGATAAGGTAGGGTATATAGATCAAATTGGTAGATTAACTAGATCCCAACTTAAATTGAAACAATTATATACTCAAAATACTATGTAATAGAGTAAAATAATATAGCAGTTTTGCAAACATAGGTTCAACATGATCAAAGCACAATTTGCCTTACAAAAGCCCTTATTCTTGCTCTGAATCTTGGTCTTAAGTCAATGGATCTTCCTCGAATAATCTGCACAATTCGACGTCTACGCGAAACGAGAGAGAAAGTCAAATAAACACCAAAACAGAGAGAACACAAACTCCAAAAATTATATAAAATTCACAATTAAGTAGATCTCAATTTTATGAATTTTTTAAATTTTGAATCACCCAAATCCGAGTTAAAATGCAAAAGTTATAGCCTTTTGAAGTTTGAATAAATACTGAAAATACAGAAATTAGAAAATCCGAATTTCCCAATTATTTTTATTCTGAAAAATCGCATTTATTGCGTCATGCTGACGTTACTACTGAGTCAGACCAATCGCATAGCGACACGTGTCGCGGTCCATGGACTTAGTCCACGGGACCCCCTCTGGTCCACTGTGGACCCGGTTCACGTGAGCCTGGATCGCTGCCACGCGGGTCCCACACGGCACTGATTGGATGCCACCTCAGCGCTTACTCGATGTGCCACATGTGCGCCACATCTGCGCCACGTCGCTTCCCGATCTGATCTGGTAGCCACGTGGACAACACGCGTCAATGAACTAACAAGCCACGTCGACGGCGGCGGTGCGGGGACCTAGGATCGTCGGCGGCTAGAACGAAGAGTACCTACAGACATGTCTCGTCATCGCGGATCTGATGACGTGATCAGTTTCTCCTCTGGTGCACTGGAACGACGACGACGAGGTCTTGAACAGTACGACAGCTAGGTCTTCAGCAGAGATGGCGCTTCAGCGGGGTTCCGGCGTGACCGTCGTGCGCATGGGCTGCTCCTTGCGACGGCAAACTCGAAGATGTAGTTGATGACCCGAAGCGACCACTTGCGGCGGCTAATCGACGACGAGAAGCTTGCGCGACGCACGACTAAAGTTCGCGATTGCGGCGATTGCACAGCGAGTCTTGGACCTACACCTTAGGGTTTACGTTCTATAGCTCGATAGGGTTCCGGTGCGCGCACTATATAGCCGCAGAGTCCACTAACCGCACGGGATGATCTCCGAGACCCTGGCGAACACGACAAGGACTCGGAGCAGAGTCCATCCAAGACACGCGAGAACGATGACTGAGACACTGACACATGTCCCGATTTGCGGCCACGATGACTTCGGCGTGGCTCAATCCGAGCCAAACGCGAAGATCAACGGCCCACACGCGTTAGGGTTCACAATTATCATCGACCGCACGCTCCTCATCCAACGGTCACGGAGCGAGTTTCTAGACGATGGGCCACGCACACACAGTAACTGGGCTCGGTCCATTACTGTTCAAATGAATTCCGCGAATTTCTCATTTAAAATAATCCCCAAAATTAATTTAAATACTTTTAGGCAGTATAAATATCAATAAAATTCCCAGAAAATTCTCATAAATACTTTGAGACATTTTGAACTCAAATAAAATATTTTTGGCAAATCTTTATATTAATTTTGTATATATTTAATTAATTTTCTTCAAAGGCCAATATACATAATTTAAATCTTATTCAATTAAATTTCAGGAAAATCCAAAAAATTCCAGAAAATCACAAAATGCATAAATAGCAATAAAATAATATTATAGGCAATTTTTGGGATGTTACACACTCCCTAAGTATATATATCGTTCTAGGTTTTGTGCTTGCCGCACTCCTCAGCCAAACCAAATTGAAAACCGTTCGCCTCCTTCCTCGCCCGTTCGGCCACACCCCTCGGCATCCTCCCCCGTGGAGACCTCCCCATCAGTGTACTCCCTGTCGGCATCCTCCCCTGCAACATCCTCCCTGTCGGCATTTGTAACGACCCTCCTTTTTTGTAAAGGATACCAAGAAGGATTATCAATGTGCATAGAATACTAGTCCCATGATTAGTGGCTAGTACACACATTTACAACAATTGATAACACATCCATACTCAATATATTACATATATTAGCGGAAGATGTTTAAATAATAAAGTCTTGTAATGTGTCCATCCAACCCTCAGGCAACTGACAAGATATAAACCCTAGAAAAACCCGCTAATATATTTCCCGCAACCTGTGTCAAAGTGCATGTCGTCTGGAGATTCACTATCTTCACCTAAACCAACAAATAAGCAAAGGTGGATACTTTTGTACTTAGCAAGACTTAAGGTGTATCGCAAAAATGCAGTAAATGCAGGCTATGTAAAATGAGGCTTCTATGGTTACTTTGCGTAAAGTGAAATTGAATTTGTAAATCAAGTGGTAATTTGCAAAACGGATTCGTAAAAGCAAGTCTGACTGATATGAAAATAACAAATATGTAAAGCATAAAGTAACAACTTACAGTCCTCCATGATATGAGCATCGAATCGTCCATTTAACACATGGCATAAAACCAGTCTTTACCAACACATGGCATAACAGATGAAATCAATACTTGCCAACACATGGTATAGTATTAAATCATCTGAAGGGTAAGTTTTCCAACACATGCTTCCAATTCAAACCATTTTAAAAATAATAAAACATCTAACTAGTGTCAGTTCACTATGTCTCTCATAACCGTGGGCACGATTTTTCAAAAAGATTTAAACTCTGCAGAGGTGTATAACTTTACCCACAAGTCATGACCTTTTCTTTTTACCGCTATTTTCACGCTCTTTTGGCATGTGACCAGAAAGTTTATGACAAAAACTTTTACATTAACTAGGTTAACTTTGCACCAATCCGATGATGACAAACCCTTCCTATAGTGGCAAAAGATATTTGTACACCCATTGTACTCTCAATAGGCTATTCCCGATGAGTCCTCACTTCCCCATATTCTAAAGCGGTGGAAGATATTTGTACAACGTTGTGCTCTCAATAGTCGCTCCTGTTGAGTCCCTACTTCCCTATCATAGCAAAGCGTACACCGTTACATTGGTATGTAGAAACCCTTATAAGCAAACCTAACTGGAATGCGTGTGCTACTCCAGCCTTTCAATGTGCAAAGTTAAACTAGATAACTTAATTAGTTTAAGGCTATCCCATTCCAGCACTTGTGGTTGTATGGATATCCCTTGGATCATACAACACTACGTTCGGTCCTTAATCTGATCCAGACGATAATCTCCCCCTACACTACGTACAAGACACATGCATATCTGGCTATTGCCAATAATCGACTGCGTCAAATTATAGTTTTATTTTCATTTTTAATTAAAATACCAGCAACCTTTAATCATATCCAACCTTTTTAAATTATCAAGAAACAATTTAATCTGACTATTTCAATTTCTAATACTAAAGCATGGCTAAGCATGATTAATATGTAATCGCATATACCCATGTTGATATTATGTATTATTTAACCTTAATCTAGGGTTATCAAGTTTCACATGTAAATATGTATTGAGAAAGTTTCATGAGATAACAGGTATATCTACTAATACCACAATATAGCAAATTTACAAAAAATATGTGCATGCATAAATAGATTTGACAAAACAAAACAAAAATTAAAACACCGGGATCAATATGATCAAAGGGGGTGCTTGACTTGCTTTGTTGGTTTAGGGGTCGACTCGGGGTTAAGGTCTTCAGTAGTAGCTTCATGTATGTCATTATCTACACGTGATTATCGTATCGTATAACAACAATAAGAAGCAATGACAATAAGAGGCAAAAAGAAATCAAATTCAAAGATGAGCTAAGATTAAAGGTTCTGGTGATACAAATATTTTGATTACTAATTTCTTATTATTTGAATTCATTTATTTATGTTATGGATGTTAGGGTTTATATTATAAAAGGTCATGCTTTTAATAGGATTCAGATGCAAAGCATGCTATAATAGAATTATTCTTACAGAATATAATGGTCTTATCTCTGGGGTAATTTTGAGATGATCGTATGGGTATTAGTGTTTATTTATGATATTGTATTTTTTTCCTAATCTCATATATTTCTAAAGTTTACGTTATAAACGGTTAGATGTCGTTTTATATTTACGATTGCAATTTAGATAGATATGCAACTATTTTTATAGCATTCACAGGTCTTGACTCCAGAAGTCTCTTGAAACTGGTTTTACATCGTTTTGCTTTTTTTTGTGAAAGTTATTAATATTTTAGTTTGTATGCATATGGAAAATAAAATGTTTTATGAACTTAATTCAAATTAGATCTTTTTGCTGATTAATATGATCTTGACCTTATGAATGTTTTGAGATTAGTCCTACATGATCTAACATTTAATTATGTCATTTTGTTTGTTTATACTTTGAATCCTTAAGTATATATCTAGTACATGAAAGTTTATTTTGATTCAGAAAAACTAACGTACAATATACCGTTTGTACGGTATACCATTTTGCCACCGGTGAAACCTCTGAAACCTGCTCTGAAACCTGCTATACCGTTTGAATCAATTCCAACGATATAGGGTTTAGTAGTAGTGCTCATTTTGATTAAGGGGCTAAGTGAAAACTATTACTAATTATAATAATTTTTATTGTATTAGGTGGTTGGGACCTATAGAGCCATTAATAATTAGTTTCTTTTACATTTGCACTTATTTATGGATTTTATTTATATACTAATCATATGTATATATTTAAAAGCAAGATCAATTACAAACTTGGTTCAAACTTAAACAAATATGAAATATTTTTACATAAACAAGGGTATTATGATCTTAATAAGTCCTAGGAATTAGTTTTACCAAGATTAGAACTTATTTTCACTAGCTATAATTATTTAAATAAGGCATATAATGAATATTTACCTTATTTAAAGTTTGATACAAACTAAGTCTAAATTCAAATTTATTTGTATAAATGGGGTTCTCATGATCTCTAAAATATTTAAAAATTTGCTTCATTTATTTTAAAGTTAACTTGCAAAAATTCTTAATAGAGTATATTTTATATTCTATTTAATTTTAATTTTTTTACTTAAGCCTAGAGGTTAATAATTAAATATTTTTTCATAAATGGACTATTTATGATCTTATATATTTCTTGGAATTTATTTCATATTTTTAAGATCTGGGGTTTTCATATTTTTAATAGAGCCATAAAAGGGTTATGTTTGAATTTAAATTTGAATAATTCAAAATTAGTTTTAAAATTAAATATTTTTGTATATTATGAAACTAGATGATTTTAAATAAATATATACATTTATTTTACTGGATTTGGAGTTAAAATGCAAAGGATATTAATGTTTGAATGCTTTAGGTTTTTGAAAAATACCCCAAAAGGAAAGTACGTTTTCAATCCTTGAAAGTGCATTCCCCTTTTTGGGTCTTTTTCAAATTAACCGCGTGTGACTGATGGAGTCTGGCCCACCGGTCATAGACTGTGTGGGCATGTCCTGTGCGGCTGATAGCTTCGGGCCCGCGGGCCAGTGACTTGGAGCAGAGCCGAGGTGAGGGGGTCCTCGCCGACGGCGAGAGGCGGCCGGTGCCGGTGAGATGGGGGCCCGACGAGCACTACCAATAAAGGGCGCACCTAGGGTACCAACCGGTGATGACGGAGCTAGGCTGTAGAGTCGGCGATGGTGAAGTGCGTCGATACTGGTGGTGGTTGGTCGGGAAGAGAAAAGGAGATATTTGAGCTCAGTTTTTCGTGGGGATTAGCATCAAGAAGTCCAGGGTGTCCCATTTTTACCTCTATTTGTGGAGAAGCTTGGTCGAGAATACCTGCCACCGCGTGGCCGGAGTCGGAGAAGAAGGTCACGGTGTGGCGGTATTCTGGGTGATGGAAACTGAAATTGAAGATGGCGGCTAGTTCGTGGATTTTTAAGGATGCTTCAGGCTCAAATAATTGGAAAAGAGCTCACCAAAGTGGCAGAATTTGCTTTTCCCCCATTTTCTTGATGTTCTCCGGCAATGGCAGGGTAGTGGCGCGATTTGGGGTGAACCTCGGTGTGTGGGGCTCCAGGGAAGATGTGTGGTGCTAATGGTGGCAAAGAGGAGCTTAAATAAGTGAAGAAGCTCGGTGGCGACAGGATTTGAACACGGGAAGAGTTTTGGCTCGTGGTGGTGGCTGCGGAAATTCCGGCCGAGACAGCGTCGTAGTTGTGCAGGGTATGGAGGAGGTCAGTCATGGCAGGGCATGGCGTGGACCTTGGTCGTATACAGTGAGCTAGGTTAGTACCAACATCCTTACGCGCGAAGCATGCCTTGTCAGGTGAAGTCTCGGTCATTTGGCTGCGGTGGCAGAGATCGGCAGAGAAGGGCAGCTTCGGTGTTGGGAGAGGGCAAGGCAGTGTGAGGCTGTGGCGCTGGAATTCCTGCCGTGGCAGTGATCACACTGGCGTTTACATGGCGCGGCAGGGTTTGAATGGGGAAATGGGGCAGTGGCCAGAACTGTGGCAGTCAAAGCCGGTACGGCATGGGGATTGCAGGGTTTTTACTGAGTTCATGAGATAAGGTTTGTTATTTAGTAAAATTTTCAAGTTAAAATCTTTCGTGGAAAAATTCCAATAGTTCTAACAAGCTGCTCTGCCCATTTCAGCCTTTACAGTTTTTCATTTATTTAAGGATTCAAACACTGTCTAGAATTTTTCTAAATTTTTTTAGAGCTTCTTTATAGTTTTTAATTTTCTTCATTAAAAATTTCATATTGATATCTTACATATTTATTTTCTAATAAAGTTGACATTGCAATTTTCAGATTTTCTAGTTTTATGTTTTAGAATTTTAAAAGGACATATGTGTGAGTATTAATTTTTTATATTTTTAATAGAGATTTAAATTTCCCTGAGGAAGGTATAGTAAAAATTCCAGCTTGTGGTAAGCTGTGTAGTTATTTACAAAAATCTAACAATCTATTGTTTTCAGTCAAATTCCATTAATCCTCATTTCTTTTCATTCATTAATGTGTTCATATTGCTTTTGGCCGCAGAAAAAGAGTTCTATAGATTTATTATATTTTAATATGATTTTTGTAGATATTTTTTTTATGTTTTTTTTACTTTCTTACATTTACCTTTTACTAATTCATGATAAAAGACTTTTCTATAAAACTCAAGAAAAACCAATAATGCCAAAAAAAATTTAGAATTAAAACATATTCAAAATTTAGAATTTTATTCTTATTTTCTTTAAATTTTGGGATGTTACAACATCCTCCCCCTCGGCATCCTCTCACGCGGTTATCTCCTCCCTGTCAGCGTCCTCCCCTTCGGCATCCTCCCCCGCAGCGACCTCCATGTCAACGACCTCCTCCGTGGCAATCTCCCCCTTGGTGAGCAAGAACCACCGAACCCTGAAACTACTGGACGCTACACTTATATGGGGGTTTTGCCTAGACATTATTGAAATCTTAGTATTCATTGATAGGATTAGGGTTGGATGCATGTTTCAATATCTTGGTGGTGATTTGACCTTGACGAGGCTAGTGTGTGTATGTCTATGTATGAATTTTGAGGCATGTTATTTTTAGTACACGCAACTCATATAACCATTTGTTGTTGAATGTGAAGACTATGTCAACACTGTTATTTTAATACTTGCACATGAAATTTTGTGGTCTGTTAATTCAAGTGCGGCTACACATAGAACTATCTGTTGTTGGATGTGATCATGTGAATGCTATGTCAACATGTATTGTTGTGTAAGCAATTTGTGGTTGCTTAGCTAACATTGTGCTAGCTTCTCCTTTTGTATTACATATCATTACTTAAGTACGTGTTGTGTTTAGTATTTCCAAAGACAAGCAAAGCTTATATCATATACCACATCTTGTTGATATGATAATTTTCTATTATATGGCGCATATCCCCTTGTTTTCAGTTACGCTGAGAAACATATACTTGATAGATGAACGCTAGTTAAAACATCCATATATATTACTATGCTTGATAGATGAATTGCTCCCCTCTCATAGTATATGTTTGTTGCAGCTGGGTGCTCTCTTTATTCCTATATGTTTCTGATCTAAATTAATTGAAAAAATAGACGATATGAAAAAGCTATTGGATGTAAAACAAAAACTTGAGGTGGAGAGAGAATAACTGAAGGGAAAGTCTGAGTTAACCGAAAAGATTTATGAGATGAAAGAAAAACTAAAAGACATAGGTGATAAATTACAAGATATTCAATCTCTTAACACGGCACTCATCATTAAGGACTGATGGGCGAATGCAGAACTAGAAGAAGCCAAAGCTGAGCTTATAGAGGTAATATAAATATTTATAGTATTTAATTCGACATGGTGACTGATAATATACCAAGTCACCCTTTTCACAATAACATGATCGCTTTTGTAGGGATTAAGAAATATGACTAGAAGTCAATCGGTTATTGGTGTCAAACAAATAGACACTGTGCCAGAGTTGTAGAACTTTAGGGAGAATCAAAAATCCACTGTTGCGGAAGCTATAGCACATATATGAAAGCTTTAAGGTCTTCTTGTGTTGATATATCAAATAATGTTGATTCTCAATATATGCTTATTGATATTTATGGTATCATAACTTGTTAATGTATTGTCACCTGACATTATCCTTAATACATGAATGGTTAGTTTGCTATGATTATAGTTGCTGGATACCCATACACTAAAAGAACACTTAGATACTATTCATAATTTGATTTTGATTGTGCATAACTTAGGAACGTAAGAGTTCAAGGCCTTATTTGCTTAGTTAATTGTCTAGTTCAATTTTGATTACATGACCCTAGTGTGGTATAGTGGAGGTATGTGATATGTTTTTTCCCCTAACTCTCTTGGCAGAACTTCCATGATTAGTATCTATTGTTCAAAATTTTTTATCTTTAGATATTTATGCAATGACATTTACAAGACACAACCAGTTATAGATTTTGCAATTGAATATCAAAACATCCTAGATGCATCAAAACAACAGCTTGTCTGATGAGGATAGTCTTAAAATATGAATATTTGTAGCACTTTCATCACCTTTCTTATTCTAATATTGATGGATTCCAAGGCAAAATCCAATTCCATCCACAGTTCGCCCTGAAAGTTGTCATGTTCTGATTTATCTTCCACTTTATCCTCATTCTCGAATGAGAATACCATAGGCAACCTAACAGATCTTGTTCCTATACAAGACCATAGTGAAAATAGGTTGGACCAGTATGGACGCTGTGTTAGTAAAAAATGCTATGTTGGACCTGCATGGACGCTATGTTAGTAAAAAATCAAGTTGCAATGAAATAAAATATTACCTTCGAGGCTACGAGTAGTATTGTTGCATGTACACTTGGTTGGCCATGTTGTATTCCTCGGTGGACTAAATATTGCTACTTGACATACTCGAACAAATATTGGTACTAAAAATTCGTGAACAAATAAACGGTGAGCATTTCATCATAAACACAGTGAGCATTTCGTCATGAAGTTAATATTGGTACTAAAAATGCACATACATGCATCAACAACACATAGCTATTAGCTGCAACTAGCGAGCGATTTTGATACAAAACCGAGCGAAAACTGAGAATAAATCACGAATTTTGTTGAAGTACTCAAAATTCGACAAGAGCTCGAAAACCGCTCAAACCGAACAGTTTTGCGCTTTACCGAGTGAAAATTGAAGGTCGGCTGGCGGTTGGACGGCGCCTAGCGGCGGGATCTGGGTGGCAGCGAAGCTCTCGGCACCAGGGTGGCATGGGGAAAGTAGGAGAGTGAATGACGTTCTGGAATGAGCATCGTTGACTTGCCTGCACGTGATGGCTCACGGGTGGGCCGGGGTAGGCCAGCCGGCCCACAGGCGGTTTGGTTTGTGGGCCGCCCTTTTCTTTTTTTTGCTTTTTTTTTTTCTAGATTTTAAATGGCTCAAAAATGTCTCAAAACTTTGTTTTTTTTAAAAAAAATTCACGCTAGAGGTCATAAAGCAATTAATACTAATTTTAGGGATTTTTTGGATAATTTTTCCAAATTTTCCGAAAATTTTGAATTTAAACTCCACTGGTAAATCGGCAATTCCTCTTCTTGAATCGGCACGGTATGCACGAAAACCGTGCTTTTCGAATGGTTTACCACGGTTTTTGAAACCTTGCTTCTACGCAGGAGGTGGATCCGGCTCATAGACATGTTCAGGTCCTTTTCTTGCTCGCCAAGGCTTGAGCCTCAAGGATTGCAGCAGTAACAGCATGACGCTGCTTGTGTGGTGGATGGACGGACACTCGGCTATTGGCGTTCTACGGGAATTCCGGAGGAATTGCGTCCGTTCCTGCAAAATTCATGAAGAATTCTTATGAGATTTTAAATAGAGCTTCATAATGCGCACTATTGGACTGTGGTCATTCAAATAATTGTATGCAGTATGAACAGTTGGATGATAGATCGAGCTTCATGTTCATCCATGTGTACTAGAGATAGAATTTTTCTCTATGTTTGAGTTTTGGTCCATTCTTGGCATTTAATTGCGAGAGGGGCTACAGGGTAGAGGAGGCGCAAAGATGATCTTATTGTAGTTGTAACCAAACATCTCGCTTCCCTCGAAGCGAGATGAAGTACAAATGGCTAGAGTTTTTATCATCTTTAAGAGGTACAATAATGTACTATCTAATTATACTAAACTTTTATAGCTCTTGGTACCTCCATCTTTTAATTTGTTTTACCTCTTAGTACTAGCTTAATCTATATTTTGAAATCTCCAAATGACAAGAAAAAGTCTCGTAAAGGGCATAGCATTTCAGAAACAGCAGTTCGTAGTAACACTATTTGGGAGTTTTTATCATAGGCCGTACGTTGATGAATTAAGTGGGCACCATGTATCAAATCTGTCGATGGTTTTGTGGTCCCATTATATACATCCTATCTGTGCAGTCCTAATAAATAAGTGGCTTGAATGCAGTTTGAGTAGTTCTTTCCTCAACAACGCATGATTCTTTCTTTCTTTTTTTTTAGACGAACACATGATTCTCGATATGCCATTAATACTTCTTTTGCAACCACCTCGAGACCATTGAAATGACATATATGAAATAGCTGAAAGAAAATTAATAGTTATACACATATATTAGCACCACTAAACCACCGTTTTGTGGGATATAAACTCTCTGTTTCCAAATAGATGTAGTTTCCATACATGCACACAATATTTTACGACATGAAAACGATAGTACTGATTAATTTGTTATTTAAAAATAAATGCTCCCTCCATTTTTTTTGTATGGCATGTTTTGATCGAGAATTTTTTTTCCTGCCACTACTCCTTTGTGCAATATCGTCTGTCACCAAAAAATTGCTCCTTTCGTTTTTTTTTTCATTTTTCCATCAGTGCATATTTCTTTTTTGCCATTCTGTCCAATTTTCTATCAAGTCAACGGGTTTGACCGTTAAGAAATATGCAAAAATATTTAAAAAGTTAGCATAAAAAAATAGAAAACATAGAAAATAATCCAGGATGACTTCTGAACAACAATTGCACAAAAAAATTATATCACGGAAATTTTAGCAATGTTCCATAAAAGTTGAGGAAGATTAAATCATTTTCCTTACTATAAATTTTTTTGAGATATTTTTCTAGTGTAATTTTTCAAAAAGATGAACAAAATTGTTCAAACGTTATCCTTAAATTTTTCTATGATCAAAATTAAATGTGATATTCACTAAGATGAAAATTTGATGCTTCCGTATTACTCCCGGTAGTCACAAAAGAATGCCATTTTGTGGTATGTGTTTACAACTTTCTAAACTTTATCTATCGATATCTTCACCCACATTTAGATTGAACACATCAAAATGATATGTATAGATTTATCTCGAACATAAATTTCATAATATTATAATTTTATTAAGTTTTATAAATCTATTACAATATAAATTAGTAGTCAATGTATTGTTTGGTATCATGTCAATGTCCAAACCATATTCTTTTGTGAGTAGAGGAGTGTAACATATTATGGAAAATAATTATACGGTTGTTCTACTCTAGCGAACACCTTGGGTGGAGATGCAGAGGTCAGAGGTATGTAGCTACCTTCTACATTGGGCTTGCTCCTCACACCCAGTACTCCAAGTACCAAGAATGCTACTACATTCAACTTCTCATAAAGATTAACATCCTTTTTACCAATAATTTCAGTAGCACTCCTCTAAGCAATTCTTACAGTTGATGAACAACATAAACAGAAATAACATAATAATATGAACAAAAATAATGAACAATAAAATACTTAGAACCACGCACCCAAAAACGTCCGAGACCATACACTCAGGAACCACCTAAGTCCATGCGCTCAGGATCTCTTGGAATCATGTGTTCGGGAGAAAACATACCTTTGGCGATAATGACAAGAATAATCATAATCGAGATAAGTAAACATTTAAACCTCTTGCAATAGTGTAATAACAACCAAGTTCCACATGACTATTGTTATACTATAGTAGTTTAACGACTATATCCAACCATATAGTTTTATGACTATGATTGAACTAATATAGCTAGGTAAATTAGGTGAATGGTGAAGTAATTGAAGTAAATATGCTACTTCCATCCATGCATTGTCGGTACCCGAATATGTAAATCTGGACTCTCTGTGTATACTGCACTAGTCCAGAATCACGCTAGTACACACAGTGGCAACATAGATGAAATATCACAATCATACACAGCGAAAACATAATAAAGACTATTTATTGAATAAAGATAGTTGATTGACCTTATAGTCGACTTTACACGAACGGATTTGTAATTAAAATCTATAATTAAAAGTTAGTCAATGACATGTGGATCCAACCTATCATTAATTCGCAAAAGTAATAAAAGTCTAGCATGTAGAACCCACCTATTAGTCTAATATAAAAATGAAGTCTAGCATGTAGAACCCACCTATTAGTCTAATATAAAAATGAAATAATAAAATCCGGTTATGTCATTAGAAAAGAAATCTTTAGCTTTACAGGAAATATGCTTTCCCTCATAGAGGCGTAATTAGGCAAAATACGCTTTCCACGTCATTCCCCTTTTCTCTTTTCTTTTTCGGTATTTTCTAGGCCGAGTCAAATTCAAATACTTATAACTTTTGTACCTGAACTCCAAATTCAATTTTTATAAAATCATGCTCTTTCTTAATCTAGAAAAATATGTGAATTTGATTTCTTGTTGTATTTGTTTGGCTCTTATTTGTGCTTTCCGATATGATGCGTGTAGACGCCAACGTCCCAGAACTTGTGCCATCAAACCAGAAGATGAGCAAGTGATCAACAAGCAAGGCAAGCACCTCATTTGATCATATTAGATCCTACGATTTCACTAATATGTATATTTTGTTCAAAAATTATTATGCATGTGCTTAATTTTGACAAACTCACTATGTTGAATTAGTCGGTGGTTACACCTACTTGTTGCATATATCCTCCATGACATTTTTCTACCCTCAACGTTGTCACCTTAGTAATGGTATCCACTACTCCTACCTTTAATTGTGTAATTTTAGATGTAGTTATGTGGAAGATGCTAGAAAACCTAAGTTAGATCACGTTGAAAATGTTTCGAAATGAGATATACACATGTTAATGCCCAGATGGGAATACCTCTATTACTTTGGTAAATAAATGAAATGAAAACTTTTTTTAGACTTTGGTGAGTGGTGGTAGAGACCGGTGTAGTTGCACAAGATGTTAGATTGTGGCAATCTCGCCCGGATAACTAATGATCGATTTATTGTGTCATAGACTCAAGTATATTCGTACAATCACATGTGCCTTTATGGGAAGGCCCTAGTAAAATAAGTTGCCGGGTTCTAGCAATACAACCGCAGGTGGTAGATGATGGTTGTTTGGGCTAGTGCAGACATAGAACAAGACATCCATGTTCGTAGGAGCTTTTATGAGGTATGCAAAGCTTACTAATACAACTATGGGCTATTGAGGTTGGAGGGTGCTTCGCACCTCAAGATGCAGACCATAGGGCGGTAGTTGTTAGGCACCTACAATGTAAAAGCTTTGCTGTAGAATCTCAAATCGGGCATTGATGGTATCGCGGGACATGCTTATATATGGTGGGATGTTTTATATCGTGGGTTAAGTGTAAAAACTTTGCGGAGTGTAATATATTCAAATAGTTGTGTCGTCGGTCATGGATATCGCTTGATTATATCCCACAATAAGTAGTTATGTATTTTTTAAATTGGTTTATGAGTGTATTGACAAGGAATCCATATGCGATTTGGTCAGCAAGAGAACTTTGTTGAGTTTTAATGTTTATGGCAGCAAGCCACTTGTTGTCTATCTTACTTATGCTTTATTATTACTTGTTGTCTCTTTTTTTGTATTTTTTTGAAAAATTTCTCTCTCTCTGTTCAAGATAAGCTACAATATTTTTTTATTTTATTTTCTTCTAAAATATTTTTGTCCCTCCCTATTAAAATTGAGGCATCGTCTGCGGCAACATGAGGGGCTTTACTAGTTTAATAGAATTACTGTGCATTTTGAGTAATATTATAAGTAAATTTTGGTGTACATATAATTAAACATATGTATATTTATAAATATATATTATTATATTAAATTCGAAACAATACGCCGGTATAGACTATGAAGGACCATGTGGAGGTCCATCCATGTTTGTGATGAGTATTTGACTTTATTTGAGCAAGGTGTGCTTAAGTTTTAGTTTGATTTGGATTGATTTTCAAAATGAAGCAATTTGAGTTGTCTCTGCCAGGAGTGGCAGTACCGGTCGTATGGACGCGGTAGTGATGAGTTAGATGGGTTTATTGCACATCTTTGTGGGCATTGCTATGTGAGGAGTTTCCTTGTTTTTGATGGTTGCAGGACGACGGTGCTAGGTCATGGTGAGGCGAAGGATGACCGGACTAGGCGAGGAGCGTCTTGAGGTCCAGACGGTTGGGAGATCGCGGAAGATGATCGGAGACGGAGTCCGGGCAAGTCAAGAAGACAAGGAAAGGAGTTGATGCTAGCTAGATACCGCGTGGATCAATGAGGGCCGTCTTGATTAAGGTCTAGTTGATAGGTTAGTGGGTCTAGGTAGTATGCATTGAAAACTGCAAGAAAACCCGTATGTGTGTGGGTTTTGGGTTAGCCCTTGCATGGCTGTGTGTATGGGTTAATCCTAGCCCTTAGACGAGTGCTCTAGGGTTGAGGGACTCATCCAAGGGTGGTAGGTGGCCCAAGAGTAGTATAAATAGGGGTGGAGGGGTAGCCTCCTCCCTTAAAGGTGTTGAGGTTTTTGATGCTCATTTGAGCTTTGCCCACATGAATGTGAGGCTTTGTAACCTCCCCTTCCAGAAATGAAAGTTTTATTCATCCACCTCTGAATTTATTTTGCGCATTTACATTATGTCTTTACTTTACGCAATTTAAATTCAGCATTTACTTTCCCGCAATTACATTCCCGCAATTTACTTTCAAGTAATTTGGATTTGCCTCCCCTCCTTCTAAATGCTGCTGTTCTTGGATGTTTTGAGTGTGTTCATATGGTTTTACATCTCTTTTGCACTCTTGGATTGAGTAGAGAACATCTTTTCTTTCAAGTTCCAACTTTGTTCTGAACTTGTTCTTCGCGCAGCAGTCAGTGTTTGATTTTGTAAAAATATAGAAAAATCCTTTTGAATGATTCTTGTTGGAGGAGGTGCGGGACTCTGATATCCGCTTGCAGAAAAATTTTGGAGTTCACTTGTTGTACCGTTTGGGCGCCATGAGGTGAAAACTGAGCCCCAAACGTTCTGCTCGAAGTTCTTGACCAGACTGTGTTCTTCGATTTTTCGTGTTTTTCTGTAAGGCTTTTGAGGAGAAATTTGGTGGAGTTCTTCAAGACTCTGATTCTCACAGGAGAAAAAGTCTCAAAATTTTGTGAGCTACAGAAACCCACCAACCTCCTGTGCAAATTGAGGATAAGTTCTGGGAATTCTGTTTTGCTTTTCTGAAAGTGACTTTTGTGATTTGAATTGATGTCCTTTCTAAAAGCAAGAGTTTGAATTGATTCCTCTTTATCTTGGACACTAGACAACCAGGATTGTGACTCAAAATCCCCACATATTTTATGGTACTTATCCATGCAAGCTTGGGGTACACATAGTTGTCTAGTTTTTCGGTTTTTCACAATTCTTTTGAGCGATCTTGTCGAGGTTTTTGTTGGAGTATTTTGGGAATTTTTATTTGCGACCATTCACCCCCTCTGCTCGCCATTTCGGTCCTTCAATTGGTATCGAGCGGTTTCGCTCTTTCTAGATCTTGACCGGTCTCAAGAGCCATGGCGACGGACAAATATTCCACCAAGCCTCCCATCTTTAATGGAGTTGATTTTCCTTTTGGAAGTCCCGGATGGAGTCATACATCATCGCCTGTGGCTACGATATGGCGAAGGTGAAACTCCCGTATGAGGTTCCTGGCGATGAAAATGTCACGGCCATCAATATGGTTGACGTTGAGGCGAATGCTAAGGCAAGGAACATTCTCACTGTGGTCTTAGCCATGTGAGTATGATAGATTTTCACCTTCGCTCCGCCACGAGATTTGGGTAACCTCGATGCTTACCATGAGGGCTCTACTCAAATCAAGACCGTGAGGCAGATTCGCCAGCCGAGTACAACAAGTTTGATCAACGCTACCGGTGAGAGTCTCGACGAGTGTTTTGGTCGGTTTACAAAGATTTTGAGCGACCTCCGAGCGCTTGGTTGCATATACCCGACTCGGACAATGCTCGGCATTTCTTGACCGCACTCGACCTTCGGGTTTGGGAGATGAAGGTGACCACCATCAAGGACACCACCGACTTATCGACTCTGACTCTTGACGGGCTTTATTCCCGCCTCAAGACTCATGAGATCGATGTCGTCTCTCGGAAGACGAAATCTCAGTCGATGGCTTTGGTCACCGATCCCATTGGATCTTCTTCTTCTGATCCTTCTATTGGTTTCTCTCTTCCGCCTTTGCGAGCTAAGCGATGACCAATCGGAAAATTTCCAGAAAATGAGCTTGCTCTTCTTGCTCGCAAGTTTTCTCATGCATACAAGAGGGTGAGAGAGAGGAAGAGAGGTGGCATGATCACCTGCTTCGAGTGTGGTGGCCCCAACCACATTCGGGCGAACTGTCCCAAGCTGGAGAAGGGCAAGAACGACGTTGGCGGTTCGGGCAAGAACGACTACACCGACAAGAACCGCAACAAGAAGCCTCCAGTTCGTGAACCGGCGCACGAGAAGAAGTACCGCAACTTCTCCAAGAACAAGAAGCTCTTCCACCGCGTCCTTGCCGCGCTTGACGACATCAACCTCTCCGACACGGAGACATGGAGCGACGAGGGCGAGGATGATCCGCAAGAGAAGAAAGGCGGCGACGACTTCTCCGGCATGTGCTTCATGGCCGACACCAACGACATCAGCGACTCCGAGCTCTACAGCGACTCGGACGAGGTACCCTCCTATGACCAGCTCAACGAAGCTTTCTGCAAATTAGGAAAATTTAATGCTAGAGCTAGAGCTAGGTGTACGGAGCTTGAGAAGGAAGTAGGTACCTTGACTCGGGAGTTAGCTTCACTTAGATCTTCTCCCTCCCGAGTCACTGATGATTGCTCTTTGTGTGATGCTATTCTTGTGGAGTTGGAGAACCTAAGGACCATACATGATAGTGTGCTTGTTGAACTTGATGGTCTTAGGTTGAAGAATGCTAGCACTAGTTCTGTTGATGCTATTCTGTTGAGGCTAGTTTTCTTCATGCTCACTCCACTCCATTATGCTCTAATTGCCCTAAATTGCTTGCCAAATTGATGCCATGAGCGAACACCTTAGGAAGCTTTCGCTAGAAACAATGAACTTGAATCACATGCTTCTAAGGACCCAATACTCATGTGAGGGTCAGAAGCAATTAAAACTTGACAATGAAACCTCGAATGTCAAGTGTGCTAAACTTGCTAAGGACTTACTAGATAAGTCACAAAAATATTGCTTATGATGTATCGAGATTGTGGGGACTTGGATAAAATCCATGTCGAGCTTAGGAAGAAATTAGAAGACCAAGCCCATAGAATTAGAGATGCTCCTTGCGTTTCTTGTGAGGCCCTCAAGATTGAGGCACCGTCCGAGGGAGAAAATGCACGTCTTGAGAGAGCTTATCTTTCCGGTTCTTCTTCCTCTCCTTCCCCTGTTCTTCTTGTGCTTCTTTCTTCCGAGATTGCCAAGATCTTATGAGCACTCTCGAGAAGTTTGTTGGAGGCAAGAAGAAGCTCAATCTTATTCTAGACCAATCCAAGATTAGTAGATTCAATCAAGGTCTAGGATTTGATCCCTTGAGCACGCCGGGCGCATCCTCCCACCATAGTGCGCGGCTCCAAGAGTGGTGAGATTGTGGTAGCTCCTGAGTGAGTACCACCGTGTTTAGGTCTCACTGGGTTGTCCATAGGACTTGACCGTAAGGGTGTTACTCCTATTGCTTCGCCTCTAGCAAGGCGGCACACATGCACCTTCAGAAGAAGGATGGTCACCTAGTAGATTTACGCTTCAGCGCGCCAAGATCACTCGGCGTGAGCGTGTTGTCGCTCTTAGGGTATTCGTGGTCATCCCTGACTTTGAGTGCTCCTAAGACACACACCGCTTCTAGACAAAGTTAGAGAGTCGCCTGTTTTGGGTAGCGCCCGGACTTGGTTTTCATGCTAGTTCTTCGAGTTTTAGTCCCGAGCTGTTCAGTAGTCGATCTTTCCGCTGTCCTCTTGATATTCCTCGTTTTCCCATCGAGGTAGATATCGTGGCGTGAGGTGTTTTCGGTAGGAGATCCAGCAGCTTTATGGGATGGTCCGCTTTTGCACCACGGCGTGCCAACCCGCTTTGACTCCTAGATTATCTACCGAGTTGCTCCGATCGTGTGAGAGTTGAGCGTCGAGAGACACTCGAGTCCGATCTTCTTCGTGGTGGTACTCACGAGGTGTCGTATGGTTCAAGATTGGGTTCCTAAGTCTTCACTCTATCCCAAGATCGAGTCATCTTTCTCTCTTGTGTCTTGATCGAGTTAGTTCGCTTGATGGGGAAGGGCGATGTTTGGATTGTTGACTCGGTTGTTCTCGCCATATGACCGGAGATTCTCGTTGGTTCTCTTCCCTAGTCCGAGCCCCGGTGATGAGTTAATCACTTTGGGGATGCATCTTCGTAGAGTCATTGCTAAAGGTACCATCTGCATTAACCAAAATTTCTTTCTTAAAGATGTTGCCTTAGTAAGTAAGTCGCAATACAATCGCTCTCTGCTTCTCACTTATCGATGACTCTTTCGAGGTAAGCTTCAAGAGTAATGCTGTAGAATCCTTGATTCATCGGGAGGGTTAGTTTGCAGGATTTCTACATTTGGGAGAGTCTTTCGTGCTGATTTTTCCGCTTCTTCCGAGACTCTCTTCGATGTTTGATTGCTTCGAGTCCCGTGATCTCCTTCCGCATAGGAGACTTGGTCACATTGGTTTTGATCATTTGACCCGAGTTAGCGACCATGATCTCATTCGGGTTTGCCCAAACTCAAGATGGTCAAAGACTTAGTTTGCTCTCCTTGCCGACATGGCAAGATGGTTATCGCTTCTCATCCTCCGATCCACCGTAGTGATGGTGATGCACCGTGACAGCTTTTACATATGGACACCGTTGGTCCTAGAGTGCGATCAAGCAGGAGGGAAGTGGTATGTTCTTGTCATCGTTGATGATTTTTCTAGATACTCTTGGGTATTCTTCATGGCCTCAAGGATGAGATTTTTCTCACTTGGGGTTTGATCAATGGGTTGTCTATTGAGCTCCCGTGTGCATTACGAGCTATACGCAAGTGATAATGGCACGGAGTTCAAGAATTCCTACTTTGAGAGTTTTTGTGTGGAGTCCGGTTTAGAGCATCGTTCTCTTCTCCCTCGCTCCTCGCAGAATGGCGAGTGGAAAGGAAGAACAGACCTCGTTGAGATGGCGGTGACGATGCTAGACGAGTACAAGACTCCTAGGAAGTTTTAATGAGGCTATAGCTCGCTGCCATGTTTCTAATCGCGTGTTTTTGAGAGCACATTTGCATCGCACTTCTTATGAGTTGAGGTATGGGCGAAAGCCCGGTGTGTCTCATTTTCGCGTTTTGGTTGCAAGTGTTTTATCTTGAAGTCTGTAACCTAGATAAGTTTGAGTCTCGCTCTTCCGATGGTATCTTTTAGGTTACTCGACTTCTTCTCGTAGCTATAGGGTCCGGAGTGTTGATGCGCATAGGATCATAGAGACTGTGATGTGACCTTCGATGAGGCTAGCCCAGAGCTAGACACGATGTTTGAGCTCTTCTTATCCCTCCGAGACCATCTTTGTAGAAGATGAGGATGATGGAGATGATGGTGTTCCACCGATCCAGTTTCCTCTATACCGAGGTGCCTCCTGTTTCCATTTCGCACCTCGAGTGACCACCTTGCCTTCCGACTCTCCTTCAATGAGTGGCTCTGCTCCTACCTCTTCGTGCATAAGGTAGAGGCCATACGCTTCTCGGTCCTCCCGTCATATCCGAAAGCTCATCCACCGATCGGATCATTGGTGATCTGCTTGAGCGCGCCACTCGCTCAAAATCAGGTTTGTCCGAGCCGCCTCCACTCGCCTTCGTTGCCTCCTTTGAGCCGAAGATGTTTCTCATGCATTATCCGATGAATCGTGGATTAATGCTATGCATGAGGAACTTGAGAACTTTGAGAGGAACAAGGTATGGCAGCTTGTCGAGCCCCCATCTGGTCATAATGTCATTGGGACCAAGTGGGTGTTCAAAAACAAGCAGAGTGAGGATGGGGTTGTCATTCGCAACAAGGCTAGGCTAGTTGCACGGGGGCTTTTCTCAGGTTGAGGGTCTTGACTTTGAGGAGACCTTTGCCCTGTAGCTAGACTAGAGGCTATTAGGATCCTCGCTTGCATTCTCGCATCCTGTGGCTTCAAGCTCTATCAAATGGATGTCAAGAGTGCATTCCTCAATGGCTATATTGAGGAAGAGGCTTATGTCAAACAACCTCCGTGATTCGAGAACCCCAAGTTTCGAGTCATGTATACAAGCTCTCCAAAGCTTTGTATGGACTCAAGCAGCCCCCGAGCATGGTATGAGAGGCTCAAGTCTTATCTTCTCAGCCATGACTTCAAAATGGGCATAGTAGACAAAACTCTGTTCATCAGACACCATGAGTCTCATTTTCTTCTTGTCCAGATTTATGTGGACGATATCATTTTGGTGGCTCGTCTCATTCGCTTGTGTCTCAGTTTTCGAGGTGATGAGCCTGAGTTTGAGATGAGTATGATGGGCGAGTTGAGCTACTTTCTTGGCTTCAAATCAAGCAGACTCGGGAGGGTACTTTCTTGCATCAAGGCAAATATACCCGTGACCTCCTGAGGCGCTTCGACATGTCTGATGGGAAGCCGGTGATGACTCCTATGGCCACCACTGCTGTCCTCGAGCCCGATGAGGATGGTGAGCCTGCTGATCAAAAGGAGTTTCGGAGCATGATCGGCTCCCTCTTGTACCTCACTGCTTCGAGGCCGGACATACATTTCGCTGTGTGTCTGTGCGCTCGATTTCAAGCTTCTCCTCGCGCCTCTCACCGCCAAGGGGGTCAAGCGCATTTTCAGTACCTTCGTGCTACCACTGATTATGGTATTTGGTACTCTTCGTCTTCTTGTCTATCTCTTAGAGCTTTTTCCGATGCCGACTTTCTCGGGTCAGAGGATAGATAGGAAGAGCACTTCTGGCACTTGCCAATTCATTGGCACTTCTCTTGTTTCTTGGTCATCTAGGAAGCGATCCGAGTTGCCTGATCCACCGAGGCCGAGTATGTTGTCGACCGATTGTTTGAGCAGTGTGCTGGATGAGATCGACCTTACGGGACTATGGGTTAGAGATAGAGAGTGTGCCACTTTTACGTGACAACACTTCAGCTATTTGCATTGCTAAAACCCGAGGCAACATTCCGGACCAAGCACATTGATATTAGATATCACTTCCTTAGAGACCATGTGGAGAAGGGAGATATCGCGCTTGATTCAGAGAGTGACCTTGATTAGCCGATATCTTCACCAAGCCTTTGGATAGCTCATTTGTTGCCTTGAGGAGTGAGCTTGAGTCGTGAGCCCTTACGGCCTTTCGTGAGGGGGAGCTGGTTTGTATATTATGTATTATATGTTTTCTTCCACTTTTCTTTTCTTTGTGTTTCTTCCGGGTGACTTTGGGCTTGTTTTCTTGAGTTGAGTTCACTCACTTAGACTTCGGCATGCCTCGCATGGACCTCTTATCTTGTGCTTTAGGTTGCTATCATGCGCCATTAGTGTTCTCTCTTCTCTCTAGGTTGAGTTCCCTCACGCCTTATAAGTCTAGCGGTATTGGGCCTCTGGGTAGATGTGGTCTGTGTGCACTCCTTAGTTGGGATCTAGAGTCGACTTCCCTATGTCACCACTGGGGAAGATAAGAGCGAGTCCGAGCCATAGTGAGTCTCTTCTATCTTATCTATACTCAATAGCCATCCAGCTTTTGCGGTTTCGACTTCTTCTCCTCATTCTGCTTTTTCGATTAGTATTGAGTTCATTCGGGTTTTCTTTATGCCTAATCTTGATAATAACTCAACTTTAACCAGATTTGAGCTTAAAATTGATTCATTTGTTGAGGGGAGTTTGGGAATCTGTTCATGCATTGCATTTAGACTGCATTTTCTGCTTTATGAGCTTTGTCTATTATGCAATTGATTTCTTCTTCATGCTATACACCATGCTACATCATTTGAAGAAAATCACTAGCTTAGGTATGTCCAAGTTCATTTAACTTGCTAAGCTTAAAAATGAAATAAGCCTTAAATGAAAAACTTAATGAAACTTGTTGCTTTTACTTGCTAGGTTTCTTCTCTAGAGGTTTGTGCCATAATTTGAGAAATTTAGGAGTTCTCTAGAGTCCCTATAGCAACTTGGGTGAAACTAGTTTGATCCATGCAGAGTCCTTCAATTGCTCATGAATCGTTGTGCTAAAAATGAAAATTAAACAAAATTGACTCTTCTTGTGCACATACGACTCAACACCTTGTATTCACAAGACCGCTTCCCATTGCACTTGGGATGAACTTGGAATACATCGTGTTTGACCTAGACCATCCTCTTAAGAGCTCATCTTGAGATGGTCGACACGGCTTGAGTCAATTGGTTGTCAAAAGAAAATGCAAATAAATTAAAAACAAAGACATATGTGGGTAAAGAATGCAAATAATGTCAAACATTTGCACACCGCTATGTCTTGTATGATGATAAATCAAAATTTGCATTAAGTGATAAATGAGCCCAAGGACCTTGTATGCTCTTCTAGATTCCCCAACGTGTTGAGTAGGTTGAACTCTAGGTTTTCCTTTGATCCTTAGAGTGGCTATTCTTCTATTTTTGAAACTAAAGCTAAGTGTTGCACTTGTCAAATCTTGCTAAAAATGAAATATTCAAAACTAAGCTCGATTTGCACTTGGACATGTCTTAGTTTAGTCATCTTTGAAATTGACAAGCTTGGTGTAATATCCTTCCATTTTGATCAAATGGATAATCTTCAAAGCTCTTTCGATTGCATTTCATGCATACATAAAAAATTGATGCCTATATTGCCAAAAGGGGAGAAAACATAGAAAAGGCATCACTAAAATGATAAAAATGTGAATGCTTATTTGGTTATTATGATCTTTGTAAAACTATGCTACTACTTCATTTGGATCATAATCTCATAATCACATTTGACATGTTTAGTTGGATTTTAGAGTTTTGTTGAAAACTTGCTCTTTCTTAAATTTAACTCTAAAATATGAATTCCTCTTCGTCAACTTAGTCATGGTTCTAATTTCTATCTTTGGACCAAGTTTGACTTTGCAACTAAAAATTGCTTTCTTCTTCATTTTCTTCAAACTCAAATTTATGCCTTTTGTGTGGTTTGTCAATATACTCATCAAGGGGAGATTGAAGGACCATGTGGAGGTCCATCCATGTTTGTGATGAGTATTTGACTTTATTTGAGCAAGGTGTGCTCAAGTTTTAGTTTGATTTGGATTGATTTTCAAAATGAAGCAATTTGAGTTGTCTCTGCCAGAGGGCGATGCGGTCGTATGGACGCGGTAGTGATGAGTTAGATGGGTTTATTGCACATCTTTGTGGGCATTGCTATGTGAGGAGTTTCCTTGTTTTTGATGGTTGCAGGACGACGGTGCTAGGTCATGGTGAGGCGAAGGATGACCGGGACTAGGCGAGGGCGTCGGAGGTCCAGACGGTTGGGAGATCGCGGAAGATGATCGGAGACGGAGTCGGGCAAGTCAAGAAGACAAGGAAAGGAGTTGATGCTAGCTAGATGCGCGTGGATCAATGAGGGCCGTCGGATTGAGGTCTAGTTGATAGGTTAGTGGGTCTAGGTAGTATGCATTGAAAACGTGCAAGAAAACCCGGTATGTGTGTGGGTTTTGGGTTAGCCCTTGCATGGCTGTGTGTATGGGTTAATCCTAGCCCTTAGATGAGTGCTCTAGGGTTGAGGACTCATCCAAGGGTGGTAGGTGGCCCAAGAGTAGTATAAATAGGGGTGGAGGGTAGCCTCCTCCCTTAAAGGTGTTGAGGTTTTGATGCTCATTTGAGCTTTGCCCACATGAATGTGAGGCTTTGTAACCTCCCTTCCAGAAATGAAAGTTTTATTCATCCACCTCTGAATTTATTTTATGCATTTACATTATGTCTTTACTTTACATAATTTAAATTCAGCATTTACTTTCCCGCAATTACATTCCCGCAATTTACTTTCAAGTAATTTGGATTTGCCTCCTCCTTCTAAATGCTGCTGTTCTTGGATGTTTTGAGTGTGTTCATATGGTTTTACATCTCTTTTGCACTCTTGGATTGAGTAGAGAACATCTTTTCTTTCAAGTTCCAACTTTGTTCTGAACTTGTTCTTCGCGCAGCAGTCAGTGTTTGATTTTTGTAAAAATATAGAAAAATCCTTTTTGAATGATTCTTGTTGGAGGAGGTGCGGGACTCTGCTATCCGCTTGCAGAAAAATTTTGGAGTTCACTTGTTGTACCGTTTGGGCGCCATGAGGTGAAAACCGAGCCCCAAACGTTCTGCTCGAAGTTCTTGACCAGACTGTGTTCTTCGATTTTTCGTGTTTTTTCTGTAAGGCTTTTGAGGAGAAATTTGGTGGAGTTCTTCAGGACTCTGATGCTCATAGGGAGAAAAAGTCTCAAAATTTTGTGAGTTACAGAAACCCACCAACCTCCTGTGCAAATTGAGGACAAGTTCTGGGAATTCTGTTTTGCTTTTCTGAAAGTGACTTTTGTGATTTGAATTGATGTCCTTTCTAAAAGCAAGAGTTTGAATTGATTCCTCTTTATCTTGGACACTAGACAACCAGGATTGTGACTCAAAATCCCCACATATTTTATGGTACTTATCCATGCAAGCTTGGGGTACACATAGTTGTCTAGTTTTTGGGTTTTCACAATTCCTTTTGAGCGATCTTGTCGAGGTTTTTGTTGGAGTATTTTGGGAATTTTTATTTGCGACCATTCACCCCCTCTGTTTCGCCATTTCGGTCCTTCAGACTAGTACCGGAATACACTATTCTAAGAGCCAAACCGATATAGCCTTCGATACAGTATTGAAAACTATGGTTTATAGTGTATTTCCTTCTTTTTGAAACTGGTTTATATAATATTGTTTGCACCAAAATTTGGCAATCTTGGTCAAAATCGGCAATAAAGTCAAAGATACGGTATTAACGGACAGGATGGGAAGTTTGGAGATATTTTGGTAACTGCAAGATTTTAAAACAACCATCCGAGATAAGGCCGATACGAAACGGACTTGAAGCGTGTTGTAACAGGACACGATCGACCGAGGGTATAAAAGAAGGACCAAAGCGAACTGCAAAGGGATTATCATCAACACAATACAATCAACCAGTCTTTACTTTTTCTACTTTTCCTGTCGACTAGAAATAGCTTCTGTAATTTAGCCTTTGTAATCGATCTTGATCAATAAAGTTGCGCATCGCCGATTGTTGATCTTCGTCAATTACACCCCAGGTTCGATTTGTTCTGATTTTGTTGCGCATCGCCTTCTTCAGAATCGATCCGCTTTATCCTCCGATTAGCCTTAATCGGCTAGTTAGACTTATCTGTTACCTTGATCTTGATCGGCTTCAAGTGATTGGATTTAAGCCGATTGATCGTCACGATCGGCTTTGTGTGAATTTTATATTTTTTTTACCTTGTCGGTTACAGGTCAAATCGACTGGCACGCTCTGAACCCGGTGTTCGTCTGGTGTGCTGCTGTCAGAAACCCTACATCAAGTTTTTGACGCCAACACACTCTTGGCACACCCAGTGGGACCCGCAATGTCTTCATCAGGGAAGTCGATTCCACCATCAGATCTCAACTTAGAAGCTATAATCGTCCCAACAATGGACGATTTATCTGCGGAGCAACGCCAAGAGATTGAAGCTCGGAAGGCTGCGCTAGAAGAGATGATGCTAAGTTGCTATCAGAAAACAAGACGTGGCATCACTCAAAAATCCGCCCTGCCTACGGTCAACGCCCTGGGTGATGCGGGTGTAACAGAACAAGTAAGCCGATATCTGCCTGCTCAAGCCGAATTATCGGCTATGATTAATCAGTCTGTGCACCACGCCTTAATAAACCAATCATCGGCTCTTGTTACAACACTCAAGCCGATGATAGCGAATAGTGTCAAATCTATAGCCCAGGAGTTAGCCTCATCAGGAAGCCTGCTCGACCCACTGCAAGCTCTGCCAAATTATCCTGTTTTTTCAATATCACAAAATACGCAGAGCACAATGGCCGATCCTAAACCATCGGCTGTAACCTCACCCCCCACCATGATGCCCACACAACCCACGGTCATATTGCCTAGGGACCCTCGGTCAAGTGGGGTGAGCCATTACCACGCCTATACCGATGCCGCTAGGATGGATGCATCAATCAATTTGCCGCCGTCGGCTCCGTTTTACGCCTTTTCCCAATCGGTTTCACGGTAGATTGGCTCAGAGATTCCCACAAGAGCCTACCCGCTAAGGAACCCAGTCCACATAGGGTAGTAACATACTCTAAACCATTTGCCCAAAGGTCTGGAAGCTCAAACCGGGCATAATCGACGCGATCGGTATGGTCGCAGCCGCGCAAGACAACATAATTGGCAACCCGAGCTTGCACTCGGGGCGGATGCCGATTATGACCGACATTATCAAGGGCTGCTATGCCAACGACCGATAACGCGCTAATCGGGCGATCGGATCTCTCGCCGTCTTGAGGACCAATTCGCATACAACCAAAAGGAAGGTTATCGGCTATAGAAAGCCGTACTCGACTACATAGATCGCATGCCTTACCCTCATAATTTGAGTCCGGACTTTGCCAAATTCTCTGGGGATGGTTCTATTACCACCCTGGAGCATGTTGGACGCTTTATCGTGCAATGCGGTGAAGCGGCCCAAATCCGACGGGCTAAAAATTAGACTATTCCGATGTCTTTATCCGGCGACATTTACTTGGTTCACTGTTTACCTCGAATTCGGTCCATTTATGGAGCGATTTGGAAAGCCGATTCCATGAATATTTCTTTTCGAGCGGTTTGGAGCTCATAATTTCAGATTTGAGTTCCGTACGCCAAAAGTTTGAGGAATCGGTAACGGATTATATCAAGAGGTTCAGAGAAATTAGGAATCGGTGTTTTAGCGTTACGTTGCTCGACAACCAACTTGCCGATTTAGCATTTCAAGGTTTGATCCGCCGCTTAGGAGAAATTTGGAGGCAAGAATTCACCGACCTTGGCCACTTATTGCATCGCGTGATCGGCTCAAGAAAGCGATTCAGCGATAATAAGGTGTTCAAAGACGATTCAAAACAGCAATAACAAAGAAAAGGACAAGGCTAAGGTAAATATGGTTGAATATCGCCTAGTGATTCGTCGGAAGACAAGGAAGCGTAAATAAATATAGCCGAATGGGTAAAAGGATCCAAGAAATCCTTAGTACATTTCTGGCTCAAGCCGACTAGGAATAAGTCGGAAGTTAAGTACTCTTTTGATGTTTCCAAGTGCGATCGTATTTTGATTTATACGCAAGAAAAGATAATACGTTTGCGGAGGGACATGTGATACCGTCGCCGATGAGATCAAAAACGCAGGTATTGCAAGTGGCATCATTCTTATTCGCATAACACTAATGATCGCAATATCTTTCGTCAATGATTCAATCGCTATTGAAGATGGTCGGTTGAAGTTTGCCGATGAGCCGACCATGCAAGTTGATGTTGATCCGTTCCCCATCAACATGGTACGTTGTTGGCTAAAGGAAAAGAGCCGATGCAAGGCGAAAGAAAAAGGGTCGACAAGTCGACATACAATCAAGCTCGGACGGCGGTCAAACATCGAAGATTACCATCGGTTCCTTACAAATAGAAGCCGATCAAGAAGGAAAAATTCAAGAACCATTAAACCCAAGGGAATCCCGGTGGGTAAATGGTACAAAGCGAGAAATCTCCATCAAGGCATCCAATGAAAAGGTCAGTCCAACGTTCTCACAATTAATGGAGAAATACGAAAGGATGGATAGTCGACCACGGTGTAATACCGCACGGTCGGATAATTTGTACCGTCTCGAGAATGTGGAGAGGCGGATAGAAGGTGTCCCTTTTGGCAGTTTTGCTAGGAAAGAAGAGTAGCGTTACCATCACCGTACACCTGCCCGATGGAACATTATCCCCAAGATGATTAGCCAAGGCAATCGGCCAGAGATAGGCTATCTGGGCCGATCAGAGAGCAGGCGAAGTCACGAAGGCGGTCCACGAGAGAATATCTAAACCAAATCAAGAACCGAGCCAAGTCAAGGCGCACAAGCCCGATTCTAATCAAGAAGATTTGGTGGTCGAATCGGAGCGGTGGAACCCAAACCCGGTGGTGTCCATCCGCTCGAGCCGATCTCAACGACAGCGGCTTCAGAGGCTAAGGACGCAAGAGATTTGTGAGGCCGACGCCGAGAGAGAGAGAGCGAAGTGTTTAACGAATTTCGTCGATCCAAATCGTCAAAAAGAGTGGAGAAGAAAAGAACAAGCGAAGAAGATTTGAATCGGTGATGACTTGATTCTCCCATGATTCGGGATGACACGCCTCAATGGATATTAACATGGCGTTCATTTTAATTTGAGTTCAAAGTCGAATCGAATCGGCCAAAGAGGCAGTTGCTCAGCTGTGCTCCGGCGTGCAGAACGCCATCTTTGAGAAACCCAAAGATGATCATCGGCATCTGAAACCATTGTATCTGAAAGGGTATATAAATGGCAAGCCGATATCAAGGATGCTAGTAGACGGGGGCGCCACGGTGAATCTGATGCCGTACACGACATGCAAAAAACTGGGTAAGTCTGACGAAGACTTAATCAAAACTAACATGGTTCTGAATGACTTCACAGGTGACCCTACAGAAGCAAAGGGTGTCATGGTCACTGAGCTGACTATCGGCAGCAAGACCTTGCCGACAGCGTTCTTTGTAATTGATGCCAAAGGAAACTACAGTGTGTTGCTCGGGCGAGATTGGATTCATGCAAACTGCTGTATCCCATCGACCATGCATCAAGCGCTTGTTCAATGGAACGGAGAAGAAGTTGAGGTCGTTCTGTACCGATACATCGGCTCACATTGCCATGGCTAGCTCCGTCGCGAATTGGCAACACGAAGAAGTCGGTGCATATCGGGCAAGGTATTTGGATGATCGCGATTTCATTTGTGTGAGCAAGTCAGGTCTCATGCCGATCAGTGTCAAGCCGGGCACTTTTGATCGGGCAAATGAAGTATTACGCCGATGGGGACAAGAAAAACATTGAAAGCGCTGCAGGATAAAATGCAAAGCTATTGGCAAACAACGGATAGCTACGAAGCCATCGAAGATTTTGAAGAAATTGAGAAGTTAGGTCAAGGCTTCACATCCACCGATTTACTTGAAGAAGTCGATATAGGTAGCGGTGATAGAAAAAGACCAACTTTTGTTAGTGCAAATTTAGGTGTAAAGTACAAAGAAAAACTAATAAAAATCCTTAAGGATTACAAGGATTGTTTTGCTTGGGAATATCACGAAATGCCTGGATTAAGCCGTCAGCTTGTGGAACATCGGCTACCTATAAAATCGGGTTATCGGCCGTTTAACGATATCCTAGGCGTTTCAATCCACCTTGTACCAAATTATAAAAGAAGAGATAGAACGGTTGTTGGAGGCAAAATTTATCAGGCCTTGCCGATATGCGGAGTGGGTTTCCAACATTGTTCCTGTTATGAAGAAAAATGGAAAACTTCGGGTATGCGTCGACTTTAGAGATTTGAACAAGGCGACGCCGAAAGATGAATACCCGATGCCGATAGCCGATATGCTTATCGATCTTGCATCGAGGAACAATATCATAAGTTTTCTAGATGGTAATGCGGGTATAACCGGATACTCATGGCGAAGCCGATATCCAAGACGACTTTGGATGTCACGGTGCAATAGGATTGTTCGAGTGGGCGGTAATGACTTTTGGTTTGAAGAAGCTGGAGCAACATATCGTGGCGATGAATCGATCTTTCATGACTTAATCGGCCACATTGTCGAAATATATATTGATGATGTAGTGGTAAAATCGGCAGAAGATTTACAACACTTGGCCGATTTAGAAAGAGTTTTTAAAAACATAAGATCGCACGGTCTAAAGATGAATCCTTTCAAGTGCGCGTTTGGCGTGTCGGCTGGACAGTTTTTAGGCTTCATGGTGCATGAAAGAGGGATTGAAGTCAGCCAAACAAGGGTTAAAGCTATAGCCAATACTGAGCCACCGACATGCAAAAATGAGTTACAAAAGTTGATCGGCAAAATTAATTATCTCCGTCGGTTCATCTCAAACCTCTCCGGTAGGATTCGTGCTTTTACTCTATTACTAAAGTTAAAGGACAATGAAGAATTTATACGGGGAGCCGATCAGCAGAAAGCTTTCAATGAAGTCAAGAAGTATTTGTCCAACCCTCCAGTCTTGGCTGCGCCTCAAAAAGGGGTCCCTTTCAGGCTATATGTTTCGGCTGAAGAAGATACTATTGGAGCTGTATTAGCACAAGAGGTGCATGGTAAAGAAAGGGTTATCTTTTACTTAAGCCGACGATTGCTAGACCTTGAAGTCAGTACCCTTTATCAAAAAATATGTTTATCTTTGTACTTCTCGTGCACAAAACTAAGGCACTACATATTAGCATCGGCTTGTAAGGTAATCTGCAAAACCGATGTTATAAAATATATTTTGTCAGCTCCGATCCTGCGAGGTTGACTTGGCAAATGGGCTTACGCCTTGGTTGAGTTCGACTTATCATATGAATCGGCCAAAGCAGTCAAAGGACAAGTATTAGCCGATTTTATGACAGGACATGACACAGCAAACTTAGTCTTGGTCGCGCCATGGCAACTGTTCTTTGACGGGTCAGTATGCGGGGAAGGTGATGGTATCGGTGTTGTACTCACCTCACCCAAAGGGCATAGCTTTGAATTTGCGTTCCGGCTAAATAGCCGATGCTCAAACAATCAGGCCGATTCTGGCGTTACTCAAAGGCTTGCAATTCTTGGAAAATATTGGGGTGGCTATTTGTTGAGACATATGGTGATTCACTTTGTTAGTGGTGCGGCAAATAAAGGGAGAATACCAATGTCGAGATAAAGTGCTACTAAAATATTTAGAACAATGTTTAGAGATTATCGGTTCATTTACATCATTTTCTATCGGTCATGTTCCTCGAGAATTGAGCGATAGAGCTAATGCTTTAGCTCGGCAAGCATTAGGATATAAAGATTCGGCCAAGTCGAGAGGCGAGGCGGTAGACAAAGCGATCATGTGCCAGATATTGCCGATTGGAGAACGCAGATAAAAGATTATCTAGTCGATCCATCCAAGCCGACGGAGCGAAGATACGGCAACAAGCGTTGAAATACGTCGTCATGGACGATATACTATATTATCGGACTATGGAAGGTTTATTGTTAAGATGTCTTGAGGCGAAGAAGCACGGGTGGCAATGGGTGAAGTACGAAGGCATTTGTGGTTCTCATCAATCGGCACATAAGATGAAATAGATGCTCAGACGGACGAGTTATTTTTGGCCGACGATGCTAGAGGATTGTTTCAAGTACTATAAAGGATGTCAAACATGTCAAAAGTTTGGCAGCGTACAACTAACACCGACATCGGCTTTACATCCAATTATTAAACCTTGGCGTTTAGGGGTTGGGAATAGATATAATCGGCCAAATATTTTACGCTTGAGTAAAGGCCACAAATTTATTTTGGCGCAACCGATACTTTTCAAAGTGGGTTGAGGCTATCCCACTTAAGAAGGTGACTAGTGTTGAGGCGATTAGTTTTGTGAATGAACATATCGTCCATCGGTTTGGAATATCACAAACAATCACGACCGATCAAGGTACGGTATTCATGTCTAACGAATTTCAGAATTACGCAACGAGTCTAGGGATTAAATTGTTAAACTCTTTGCCATATTACGCTCAGGCTAATGAACAGGCCGAGTCGTCTAATAAAACACTAATTAAGTTGATCAAAAGAAAAATTGATGAAAAGCCAAGGAATTGGCATTCAACTCTATCGGAGTCACTTTGGGCCTATCGGCTGTCTTATCACGGAGTGACGAAACTTTCACCTTACCAATTGGTATATGGACAAGAAGCCGTTATACTCGTAGAAATCAACATCGAGTCGATACGAATAGCCAGACAAAATGGTCTGTCGGCTCAAGAATACAACAATTTAATGATCGACAACTTGGATGAGCTAGCAGAGTTACGTTTATCCACGCTTGATCGGCTTAAAAGAATAAGATCGAGTTGCAGGACATATAATAAAAAGTCATGCCTAAGTCCTTGATCTACCCGATTTGGTATGGAAAGCGACATCGCTGTTGGCTCGAAAGATAACCGATTCGGAAATGGTCACCTACGTGGGAAGGGCCATACAAAATTAATCGGTTAGTCGGCGGAAATTCGTACTTACTAGAAACGCTCGAGGGGTATGTATTTCCAAAAGCTATTAACGGGAAATACTTGAAGAAATACTACCTAGCGTTTGGATTGGAGCATAGCCGACTAAAGATCATATTGAGCCAAGATTAACACGATCTTTGTTAATCGGTGAAAGCATTACAAACTTAGAAGATATAAGCAAAATATGAATCGGTTAAGCAGCCGATTATAAGTGGAAAATATAAACAAAATAAGAATCGGTTAAGCAGTAGATTATAAACATAACAAGTTACAAATATTCAAAACAAGCATTGAACAAGTGTTTTCAAAACCACCACCAAAGTTTTACAATTCAATCTTTGGATGCCCGATCTGGAAGAGTCGTGCCCAAGGCCGATGAGCACCAAGCGCTTTGCGATAATCCTTGAATTTCATCCGAAGAGCGTTCATCGTCTTTGGCATTCGAACCTTTGGTTTTACTTTGGCGATTGCTTGGTTACATTTTCAAACCAACGCAATACCAAGTTTTTGTTCCTTGACTCCGTCAGTGGTCTCCAAGGTTTGTTGGCCTTCTCGGTTTGTTTTTCAAGCTTGGCCAATTCTTCCAAAAGGAGTTTCTTTGTTTTTCCAATTTTGAGAGGATTCCTTGGTTGATTTAAGGCGTTGAGCACGATATCAAACTTGCGTTTTTGGCCTTGGCATCGACAACCAATTCCTCCAAAAGCTTCGATCGGCCTCTTGGGCTTCACGGCCTGAATCAGATTCTGTGCCTCCTCCACTTCAATTTTTCATCATCTAAATGACATACGTTGAGAGAGCTTGCATTGCTTAGGGTGAGATCGGCTTCAGCGGCGCCATAGCATCTCTTATTGGTTGATTGTTAGCCAAGATCTCGATTGCGGTTGCATCACAAGTTTGAAAAGTTTATCAAGGCGTTCTTTCATGCCTGGCGGAGGTGATGATGGCCGATGCTTTTCGACACTTGAAGGATTCTTCTAATTTCCGCATCATAGTCATCGGTGGCCATAATCTCGGATCGTCAAGATCGGCCAAAGAAAATCCGAGCAAGTTCATTGGATCTGACGGTTCTGGCAAATCGGTGATTGGAGTGGGTTGAGTCGGTTTCGGCGTTGGAGTTGGCGCGGTTGAAATATTTGGAAGATCGGCTAAGATCTTCGCGATTTGAGCGGATTGCGTTGGCTAAAGGAAAATAAGACAAAAGGTGAGCCAATGCATTAAAATACATAAGTTATTATACCAAGTATCGTAGCTTACTTCTCCGATAGCCGATACATGGGGCGAACTCTCGCCGTTTTGTTCTTTAGGCTTGGGCCCTTTCTTCGCTGGAGCCTTGGTATACTTTACCTTTTTCTTTTCTGGAGATACAAATTGGATAAATGTTAGTTTGAAAGAAAAGGAGAAGATGGTATTGTCGATTGTGTTAACACTTACTTGGTTGTTTTTCTCGATGTCCAGATAAGGATGGTGTGAACCCCTAAAGTGCGGAGGTATAGCCCGTAAGGCGGTCGATTGATATGCTCTCTTGCCCTAATCATTCCGGATTGGCTAGAAATAGGTTTTTGCCGACATCCTTAGCACGCAAGTACACAGTAAAAACAATTAGAAAAGTGCATCCGGAAAAGACCGATATGCGAGATAAAGCTTATTGAAGCCGATACCTTATCTACTAAACTTGAGTTAGTATAACCCGATGAGCTAGCTTCACTGCTAGATTCGTTGTTAGATACTAAGGATGGCTCTGGCAGATTTGGAAAAAATTCTTTGATGATAACTGATGGAGTCTTCTCCATGTACAAACACTCTGCGATAGCCGACCACCATGTCGTGAAACCCCTGCTTGCGAGCATTCAAATAAAAGTGGGGAGCTGCGAAGTTGGGCTCGTCGGCTAACTCCAAGACTAGCCTCGCCGATGTAGCATTGCGGACTCTGACTCTAGGTTGAAGCCGATCTAAAAGTGGCAAACTTGGGATCATCTCGCCAAAGTCGAGTGTCTTGCATATCTAGAAGGGTGGTAAAACTCGTATGAAGGTTGGAAAGTCCGATTCGAGTATGAAGGCCGACATGGAATATGCACGGGAAATAAAAATTCTATACAAATGCGGTGTCTCTGAGGCATCAGAGAGTATCGGTTTCAGTGAAGAAAAGAAGGCCAAAGAAAATCGGTGCGACACCATAACTAAAGAAATCTTCTTTGCTTGAAATCTTGATGTTCAATTGCAAGAAGAATGACATAAATCTTCTACAAATTGTCGGGAAAGGCCCTTGTCTCGTTTCTAGAGTACATCATAAATCTCTCACCAAAGGATCGGCATTCTCTAAATTGAATAGGTACCCCTTCTGGTATATCTTCCCTTGGAAAAGGAGTATCGTCGGCTGAGTCCAAGTTAAAAGAGCGGCTGAATAAATAGTACAGCCATATTTGTATGAACCACATTGGGCCACCTACATTACTGACAATAAATTTTCCAAAACCCGTATAAAGCCGACTCCTTATTATGTAAAGCATCTGATACACAGCACCCAAGAAGATTTTTCCTAAAGCTAGCCAACGACCCTCAACAAGCTACTCTGCTATCACTTGATATACCTGAGTTGGTCCAAGAGATGCTCCACAGAACAAAAAGCGGTCTAGCCAAAGGTTCAGGAAAACAACGTGCTCTTCGTCCGATACTAGGCCATTAACCTTGTTATTATTTCCAATGTATTTGGCCCAACCTCTCCCTTAGATCGGATGAATTTGTATTTTGGTTTTTCACTAAGCCGATACTTGATCTCCATCGGCGAAGACAACACAATTGAGCAACATCTAAAGAGTTGGGCGATGGGACCGGTCTTGGAATAAAAAGCATTAAAGCGGTCAGACCAAAATAACAGGCCGTGGCCACTAAGAACTCGTTGGCTTGTGGTCGGCTAAGGAAAGTGAAATACACTCAGCTATGCCCATTCTTTCCCATTCACTCCTTTTTTGGGCTGCTACCCTGATGAACCAATTTCTCCATCCTTTGAGAGCTGTCGGCCAAGCCCTGAAACTCTTATTCCACCCTCTATATTATGACCAGGCGTGACAAAGGCAATCGAGGACTTCTTGGTTTATTCTGATATGGACGTCTAAATTTCCCAATGGACCCAAAAAATATTGGTCATTGCTGTGCGGAATCGGAATAAGTACCTGGCTAGAGTCTATTGTAGCCGATGAAGGAAGCTAGATGAGCTAAAGGATTGCCTCAGGAGTACTTCAAATGGAAAGCTTAAGCCGATTGCAGGTGATTCAAGAGCTTGTGCGCGTGAAGAATGACCAAAGTGGGGGCCGCATTTTATAGCACGGTGAAAATTTGAAGAGGCGGGAAGTGAATCTCAAAAGGCGCGAGCAGTTAAAATGCATTACCGGCGTGTCAGAGAATTACGGCGTGATTAAAGTATCGGTTATTGAGGGAAGTTCAACGGTTAGCCGATTATAAAAGCCGATAAGTGAAATTTTTGACAAATGACAAGTCATTTCTCAAAAATGGGGGGCATATGTTTGCACCAAAATTTGGCAATCTTGGTCAAAATCGGCAATAAAGTCAAAGATACGGTATTAACGGACAGGATGGGAAGGTTTAGAGATATTTTGGTAACTGCAAGATTTTAAAACAACCGTCAGAGATAAGGCCGATCTGAAAGCGGACTTGAAGCGTGTTGTAACAGGACACGATCGTAGAGGTATAAAGAAGGACCAAAGCGAAGCGCAAGGGATTATCATCAACACAATACAATCAACTAGTCTTTACTTTTTCTACTTTTCACGTCGACTAGGGTAAGCTTCGTAATTTAGCCTTTGTAATTGATCTTGATCAATAAAGTTGCGCATCGCCGATTGTTGATCTTCGTCAATTACACCCAGTTCGATTTGTTACGATTTTGTTGCGCATCGCCTTCTTGTAATCGATCGCCTTTATCCTCGATTAGCCTTAATCGGCTAGTTAGACTTATCTGTTACCTTGATCTTGATCGGCTTCAAGTGATTGGATTTAAGCGATTGATCATCACGATCGGCTTTGTGTGAATTTTATATTTTTTTTACCTTGTCGGTTCTGAGTCAAATCGACCGCACGCTCTGAACCGGTGTTAAATGCGGTGTCTTGTCGTAAATCCTACATCAAATTTTTGACGCCAACAAATATAATGGCAGAAAAGGGTAGGTTGAACTGCACGAAACGTCCACTATCCGTCTGAACAAACCGACACCGCAAAGTTGCTCGCCTGAGCTCCCTCCCCCGCCGCTTGTCACGGTCCTTCAACTCTAAATACAAATCACACCAGTACTTTGATATATTGGATACAATAGAGGAGGAATTGGAGTTTAGACGAGGAAGGGCATAGACTTAGAGGCAGAACAGCAGGGAATTGAGGGAGACAGATAGAGCAGTCGGGAGGAGGAAGAAAAGGCGAAAGCATGGATGGTTCTGTTCAGGTTGCTCTTGTGCATAGGTTGTGTTTATATATGTTCTTGCCCTTGTTGTCCATTTAGTGGATCCAGTCCAAAGTTCCAGATTTTGTTTTCGGTTCACATCTCGTCACCCTTCGAAACCAGAAATTTCGGTGAAATCTCATTATTTTGGACAAAATCCAAAAAGCAAAATTCAAATCCGGTTTTTTTATGAGATTTTCGAGATCTCGGTGATTTTTAATCCAACGAAAATTAGTTCAAAACATGTCAAAAAATTTCGAAATTTTTTATGGATAATTCTGACACATCAGTAATATTTCCATAAAAAATTTAGATGATGATCAAGGCTGAGGAATTTTTAAAAATTCTGACAGTGCTAATGTCCTAATAAAAGACTGATCGCCAAATTTCAACCTAATAGAAAATGGTGCAAACCATGTTATAAACTTTTGAATTTGTTTTGTATGGTCCTAACACAACCATAATATTTCTATAAAATTTCAGATGATGATAAATCTTGAAGAATTTTAAACAATTTGGACAGTGCTACTGAAGGCTGATCGACAAATTTCAACCGAATGAAAAATGGTTCAAACAACGTTAGAAAATTTTTAATTTTTTTTGGATGGTATTGATGCATAACTAATGTTTTCATAAAATTTTTAGATGATGATCAAGCTTGAGGAATTTTAAAAATTGTGACGGTGCTACTGTCTTGATAAAAGCCTTACGGTGCTACATGTATTGCTTTCATAGATTTGATTGAGTAACTAAAACAAGTTTAAATTCTTTGAAACTTTATATAAGGATTTTGAGGCAGTTATTAAGCTCTTAGAAAAATTTTGGACCATGATCGCACTCGAGAAAATTTATAAAATTCTAACATTGTTAGTGTCTCAGTTATATTCATTATGTTTTTTTAATGATAACAAATGAAGTTAAAATACTTTGAATTTTTTTTATGATCCTAGACTTCTTAAGATGGTGACATAAATTTTTGATAGCAAGATAATACTTGTATAATTTTATAAAATCCAACAGTGTTTCTATAATTTTAAAAAACATCTCAAAAATTTGGTTTTTCACCAAATTTTCATGAAAGATGACATTATTAAGGGTTATTGACCCAAACCCAGTCAAATCCGGGACAAAAACATGAAATTTCGGTGAAAAATAGCGAAATCTCGCCAAAATTACCGAGTTTATTGTAATTTTTAAATTTTTTTTACTCCAGCCGGCTTTTCCAAAACCGTCCGCCTCCGAATTCTGTGATCCGGTTGAGATTTTGATCATTGATCCGGCCCATATTGTGCCCCACGTTCAGGTGGCTCAGTACCTCCTCAAGCCTAGCAAGTAGCAACTCAATAATAAGGATAGGACACTCGTCCATGACACTGCTGTCTGGTGACCGGTTGGTTGTACCACTGTTGTGAAAAACAGACTCGATCGATTAATTGGTAATGGTGATTAAATCATTACGAATAGTTTAATAGAGTATAATTAACGTAATTGAACGATTAATTGACCGTATAATCGGATTAATCATCTGTTTTCCCGTTTAATCATGAAAATAGTTTATTTTTATTCACTAAGTATGATAAATTAGTTTATAATATTGTGTCATAGTGTTAATAGTTTGTATTTTTGGATGAAGTATAAACAATGAAATATAAAACATGTTTTGTGGAGTGATAATTTATAGTAAATCTGGGTAACTAAAATATTTCTAATTAATTCTAAATATAAATAAATATATTAATAAGAATATACAATTATGTATTAAATTTTAATTAATTAGTCGTATTGTAATTAATCACTCGACCGTATCACATCGGTTTGTACGTCTCCCACCCGCCTCCTCCTCTTCTCCCCAGCCCGAAACTCACGCCGCTGCTTCCCGTCAGGCGGTGGCGCAGGGCCTGGGCCGGCGCCGCCCGCTGCGCCCCGGACGCCGGCGGCGGCTTCGCCGCCGTCGATGACGACCTCCTTTAGCCCCTGCAGGTCCATTTCCCTTTCGATTCTTTGCCTCTTTTTAACTGCTCATTTCTTTTTTTTTTCTTAGGCGTGCATCATAATAATCTTCCATTATCTAAAAAAAAACTGCTTATTTCTTCCTTATATCGCAATGAGGTAATTAAAGAACCGCGGCGCAAGAGCCAGTAATTGTTATGTGGTGTATGTACGTATTTAGTAATTAGTAATAACATACTGGACACTTTTTCAACGAAAGCTGTCTGGTAAAATTTACCCTTTTTATTAGAGATTCTAGCTTGCCATGTCTGACAACCTGTACCAATGTAGATTTTATTAGAGCCAGTAATCACTTCAAAATGGTAGAGAGTAGTGGGCATTGTATGGATGAACTGATCTAATGATGGGCTCTCGACTATATAATCTACATAGCATGTTAGATTGTTTTTATCAATCCAAAAACAATGCTTCAAATTGAGCACAACATGTTCGTGTGCTTAGGGAATTCAATTATTCCTACTTGGATGGTGGGGATGGGGATTTGTTGGTTTTCATAGGGACAGGAAGGGGGAAGTTTCCCTTCAGTGGTGCTAGTAGAGACGAGACAGGGGTAAATATGTTAGTCACGCTAGTAGAACTGAGGATCAATTCAGCAATCTGTGTAAGAGAAAGGAGGAAAACTCTAATCCTATCAAGCACTCTTTATCTGTCATCTTGAGCACCGTTTTACTGACATTTCTAATATTTAAGTCTGCTTGGTGTTCTTCACTCATATATTTGTATGTTACAAGAAAGTGCTTTAGTCTGGGAAAATTTCTGAACAGTGAAAAATGATTTGTAGTCAGATATGATCATATGAATGCACCTTATACAGTTTGCTGCCTCTTACACTGTGGACGTTATTTTTTTGGTTGGGATGTGAATTCTTACATGTAGGGGGTCCTACAATTCAACTGTTTCTGCATCTGGAGTTGGGTTGCATAAATAAAGTATGTCAAGCTCAAGATTTTCATTTCCAAATTTGGATTATGTATTAGTTGCATTTTCACATAGATCATCTGCTTCCCGTGTTGACAATATTATGTTTGCTTCCTGTGTTGGAAATATTGTGTATTAATCTAAATCATCTGTTCTTTGTCCTAATACCAGCCACTGGTGCAAGAAGATGCTTAAAAAGCCCAGCATAAATGCATGACAAAATTGTTTGCTATAAGAGTCATCTTACTGCTCTGAGATGTACCTACTTCAATACAAAACAAGATCTTTATGTCTATCACCATTCTATGTTGCAAAGTCATTTATCAGATGCATGATTGACTAAGTTGGTGTATAATGGTAATAAAGTATAAGTAGTTTCTGTCTGTACTTTGAGTAACATTGGGGTATCAATATGTCTTTTTCAGATTCTACCAAGAGATTTGTGTGATAATCTGCAGAATGAACGTAGAAGGGACCAGCTGTTGGAGGTAAGCTCGATGCACTTGTCTGATATGAACCATTTTGAGCCCATCGTATTTGAAAATTCCTGTGAAAACATTGTATTGCATATGCTGTCCCAACCGATGAGTGATCAACTAGGTTATTCTGGATTTGGGGAGATGACCTGAGGCACGTTTCCTTGGTGACTCTGGTGGCCAATTTTTACGGGATAGCGAGGTATGAAACTGAAATTTAGTCCTAAGTTGACAATACTATGTTTGCTTACTGTGTAGATGCTTGCATAATCAATAGTGTGACTGTGTGAGACGCAATCATGCCATGAAATTAAAATGTATCAATACAGTCACAGAGATGCTTCCATTGCATGTGGTTGGTCTTATGCTCTTGTCTATTGTATGGGAATTACATATTAGTACCAAGTGTACTTATAAGAACCCAACTTATTTCTGCTAATGGATCTGTGCTGATACGTTTGGTTCACGCACATAAGCCCCTTTGCTTAAGCAGTGCACAGCAAAAAAAAAAAAGGGGGGGGGGGGCACAACTGATGTTTTCTGTTCTTTGGATTTGCCATATTATAGATCTCGCAACAAGAGTTGGAGGAAGCCCAGAGAACTGTAGGAGAATTTGGAGGTGACAACCGTGTGGAAATTGAAGGTACATTACATAGTTAAATAGTTAAATAGAATATCTACCACAAGGAGCAGAAAAGGAATGGTTGTTGGTTTGACCTGTCGAGTTGGCTGAGCCGTTACTGGGCATGTATGGTCCGTGATCTCTTAAACTACAAAGAAAGCATTCTGTTTTTGGGAAAGCACGTCGCCTTGCTGCTTTAACATTTTAGGATCTTGTTTCCTAGTTTTCCATCCTTTTCTTGTAACTGAATATAAGATAATAAAGAAGTTAGTAGGTGTCGGGACCCGAATATGTAAATTTGGACCCTCTATATATATCGCACTATTCCAGGATTATGCTACTGCACACAAGCTCAACATAGATGAATATCACAATAATACAGCGAAAACATAAAAAAATACCTCATATATTATATTACATGTTGGATAACCTTATGGTTGATCTTACATGATTATGCCTCGCAAGACTAAACTGTGAATACCAAATTTAACTGTAACGGAATGAAAACGTAGTTAAACCCCTCAGTATACTACAGTCAACTGACAAGGCTCGCACTGTAGAAGTTCGTCTCTTCCTGATACTCTTCCTCCAAAGCACTTCTCCTCAACTAGTGATTTTGTTGTTAATAAGGGTAAATACTTAAAGCACTTAACAAGTTGTGCATAGAATGCAATTCTAACATAATTATATGTAAAGTTTATTCCAATGGAATGTCTCATATAGCTATTGTGCAATAAAGCAATATTTACAAATAAATACAATAAATAGATTGAAAAGACAGTAAAACAAATAACAATAAATAATAACTTTCAAGTATTCCTCAAGCAAACTTGGCTTCTAGCCCTAAATCATATTTCCAACTTCCCAATTGCATCCGGTAAGGGCGAAATCTCGCCAAGAAAATCCGAGATTACTGTAACACGAATCTTTTTGAATTTTTAAATTTGGCCGGCTCACATAAATTTGTCTAACTCCGGAGAACGAGATCTCGGCGAGATTTCTAACCTTGAGCACACCTTCGTGTAGAGCTCGATGTCGCGGTTCAGATGACGTCCTTACCTCCCCCTATGGTGACCTTGAACAACAACGACGACCCCTTCTGCGGCAACAACGGCCTCCCGGGTGCAACGATACTTCAACAACCTCCAGACAGATCTGACGTGCGCACATGATTGCCCGCGACGAGACGAAGCTAGCAAGACCACCCGCGTGCTTCGAGGTGCAGCAACGGCGATGAAGCAGTGGAATCTTCCTGACGGCGGCGCACAACGAAAAGCTTCGATTGCAGCCAAACGATTGCGAGATTCGGCGATTAAACCTAGGGTTTCGGTTAAATGGGTCTTTACGCTCCTGATGCGCTCCTTATAAAGGCCCCAACGTCCACACCATGCACGGGGCGGAGACTAAGTCCATGGCGGCCACGACGCCCTGTTCCGAGATGCAAACGGAGATGATGACCCAGTCTACGACACGTGGCTCGACGGACGGCTACAATACACCGCAACGCGTCACGATCCTGGTTGCACACGGAACAAACGGCCTAGATGCGCTGGATCCTTATCCACCCCAATCACCCTTAGCCGTGCGATCCTGATCTAACGGCCCCAAGATTTAGGGTTTTATTCGAAACGATCACGATCGCCCGATTGAATCCAACGGCTGAGATTTCTAGGGTTAGCGTGTATGGGCTACGATGCGGATTGGGCTGGTTATTGGGCTAGGCCTGAATAGGGTTTGGCCCATCACTATTAAACTGGATTTTCTAGGGTTTTTCACTTAATTGTTTTTCCCGAAAATAGTTTTGGCCAAATAAAATAGTAAAAATACCCAAAAAATTATGGAAAATACTTTAAGATATTTGGGACTCAAATAAAATATTTTCAACCAAAGTTTATTTAAACTTTTCAAATTCTTAATTGATATTCACAATAGGCCATATTCAAAATAATAAATAAAATCCAAATAAATTCCAGAAAATTCCAAAAAAAATCAGAAAATGCATAAATAACTTTAAAATATTATTTTAGGCCAAAATTGGGATGTTATAGTAGGTAATAAGATTTCCGCCTTCCATTATTACTCATTGCATGGAGATGCTTGTTGGATTACCACAGTAAAAATATTTCATCATATATATTTTTATTCAGGAGCAGGTAAATGGTTTAAATCTATATATAATGGAGCAGCAATAGGAGGATAGGACTTTCTATTTGCACTTCCTTTTTCCAAAAAAAAAAGCTCAAAATTTGACCTAAATCAGAACGGATATTATGACAGTTTTTTTTAAGAGCTTTCCACATTTGTGCAAAACTAGTTAAGGAGGAACTAGAGGAAATGGTTCAAAAATGCTCCAGAATTAATTCATATAATAATATCTCAAATATGTAGAGCCAAGACAAGATGTTTCAGTGAAGTAGGATGGGAAATTGTATAAAGTTGGATGAAATTGTGTTGAGGTCTTTAATTCAACCTATAAATCCTTGATTGGATTAACTAAAATACTGGAACCGATATAGAATTTGGAGGAGCTGTTCTGATACAACTCTATAATTTTCATATATGTCCTAGTGGCATTGCTACATAGTACACTTCCTATTGATGTTGTCCAGCCATATCTGTTTTTGGAGCTCAGGAAAGATGTAGTCCAGGCATGCGTTTTTCACCGCAATTTGAATTTTCACTAATTGTTCTTTCTGTTTGGTCAGACCTGGGGTTGGCAAGACTACCGTTATGCGTGAGATTGCATGTGTTTTAGCAGATGAATTCCAGAAAAGAGTGATATATAAACAATGTTACAATCTTGTAGCTTTTCTAATCACATTCATTTTCTTGATGTATAATTCCTAACATGTTCTATTGGTGTACTGATGTTTAGGGAAGGTAATTGTGGATACAAGCAATGAGATTGGTGGGGATGGGGATATTCCTCATGCTGCAATTGGTGGTGCAAGAAGAATGCAAGTCGCTGAACCATCAATGCATCATAGAGTGATGATTGAAGCAGTTGAAAACCATATGCCTTAGGTGGTTATTGTAGACGAGATTGGAACTGAGGCAGAGGCGCAAGCTTGTCGATCAATTGCTGAAAGGGGTGTAATGCTTATTGGTACTGCCCATGGAGAACGGCTTGCGAACATTATAAAGAATCTAACTTTATCTGACTTGGTATGCCACTATTCTCATAACTTTGCATTTGACACATACTACACCCTTTTATTATGCAGTTTTCATATGGTATTAGACTCAAAATGCCAAGCCTGAGCTTGCCTGACAATAATATTGTTATAAGCCTATAAGCAGTTCCCATTGTTGTATCTGTAGATACTACAGCTTGTACTTTACCTAGATATTGGCCTTGTATTATTGGTCGAAGATCGATAACAGTGAATATACTGGTGTTATTTTATGTTGGAAAATCAGATTGGAGGTGTGGAAACTGTCACTCTTGGTGATGATGAGGCTAGTGCTCGACGCACTCAGAAAAGTATTCTGGAGCAAAAGGCCCCTCTAACATTCCATTTCCTTATTGAGATGAGGGAGCGACACTACTGGGTGACTCATCGGGTATGCCTATGTTCGATTTATGTGAAATGGTCAAAGTATACCTTTTTAACTTTGTGTTAATAAGGTGAAGGTGATGCTGGGAGATATAGAATAGAAAGGGGAAACCAAGTAAAAGCATTAGAGTTGCACAGTGACAATATATGTTGTAATGTTGAAAATATGGTGAATGTGCTGGTGGGATTCTGTGGGAAGTGCAAGAATTAATGGTGAACTAAACAAGAGCATCAAATTTCCATAGTGCTGAAACATGTCCTAATTCATGGTTTTGTTTCTACTATTCTGTCCTACATTGATCATTCGCAATATAGTCATGCCACACAAGTGAAGATATATTAAGGTTTATATTTGTTTTGACCAAATTTCCTAATGTAGTGAGATAGTTATTTGGGGCTAGTGTTTCTGTTCATACTGAATGACTTATTGTGTTTACCATAATTTCTAACTTTGCTAATTTTGCCTTTGTTTATACCATCCTTACTGAAATTTCTATCACTTTTTTTAGGGGAACAATAGGGGAGAGCTCTACTGGAATTTTCTATCACTTGTTCACTACTGTTATTGCTGTTCTATTTTTAGCAACTAAGAACATCTTCAAAGCTCATGATGCTACCAAAATGAAATCTACTCACAATTCGATGTGTAGTATTCTTTGTTTTTCAATGTGTGATGAATGCCAACATGGGTGTCTTTTCTTGTGCAGACTGAAAGGAGTGTGGATATGCTACTTCATGGCAAGAAGCCATTGGCTGAGGTAAGCATATATCTCTGCCAGTTTTCCGATGTGACGAATTTCAGGATGTGACAGAAGAGTGCCTGTTTTCTGTAGTTTGCTTGACCTGTCTGTAAATTTCATTTGGAAGCATGCCTTCTGTACGGTTGTGCTAGTTGCTATGCTTGTTTGAACTAGATTATGCCAATGTTGAGCCTATAGGTAAATTGGTAAAATCACCTAGACGATTGTTTAGTTCAATGCAGCATTTTGTAGCTAAGCAGAGCTTTTATATCTCTAGCACTTGTCTCCATGTAAGAACTTCAGTCCACATACGGTGCATATAGCATCAAGTGATAACTTTTCACATTACAGGTCAGGAAAAGGGATAACAAGTTTCAGGTTGTCATTGAAAGATGGGCAACATATGATGGAGATGGACTCTGAATTCCAAACTTGCAAGTTATAGTTGCTTCTGTCAAACTGCATACTCTTGATACTCGGGGTCTCTGTGGACAACTGGTACATGTTCTATTAAACCTGTTGTTCTGAGGTGAAATGGACTGATCCTAATTCTAAGATTTGTCAAGTTATATTCAGAATGTTTTCAATGTTCTTGTTACTCCAGCAAAGGAACGGATGCTACCTATTTAGGTTAGTACATATTCTCCATATTTTTTTCTATATATCCTTCATTATATCAACGGCATTGTCAGTTCTTTTCCAACTCAAATTGTGTCTTCCATCAATCACAGTAGGGTCTATCTGTATAGAGTTGAAATTTTGCATGTATTTTCTAACATTGGTGCTGAAATTGACGGTGGATTCGTTATTTATGTCAAATGGCAGACAATGAAGCGAAACATCCTCCAGAGGTGACTTGGATGAACAATTGGACTAATACCTATCCCAGGCTTGTACGTTTTCTTCCCAATGGCCATCCATCAAGTGATTGAAACATTACTTACGGGGAAAGAACAGATAAATTTACCCCCGTCAGATAGAAGATTCTACTGTATCAGTTATTGATTAGCTCCAAGGAAAATTGTTGTACCGATTTGTCAGCCTATGTTGATCGGTAGATCTAGAATAAATTTGTATGAAATTTGAAATATTTCATGAATTAATTTTTCATCAAATAAGATAGTTCTTGTAGCATTTAAATGCATCATAGCTTGTGGTTGTTCCTACCAAGATTAGAAATCTCGGCGAGATTTCGCGAAATCTCGTTCTTCGGAGCTAGACGAAATTTTGATTGCCGGCCTAATTCAAAAAAATTCGTTTTGCTATGGTAATCTCTTTTTTCGACAAGATTTCGCCTTTACCGTCCTGTTTCTCGGGATTTGAACCCGGAATTCAAAGTTTAATACCCGGATTTAGATCAATCACCTGAAAAAAGTGATCTTCTATGATAATTTTCGAAAAACTACTTTTTTGAGATATTTTTTAAAAACTGCAGAAACACTCTTTGATTTTTATAAAATTTTATATGATTTATCCTGATGTGAAAAATTTATGGTACCATCGTAAGAAGTTTAGGATCATACAAAAAAAATTCAAAATAATTGAACTTCATTTGTTATCTTTAAAAAATCAAAAATTGAATGAACATAATTGGGACTGTAACATTGTTAGAATTTTATAAATTTTCTCGTGTGTGATCATGATCCAAAATGTTTATGAGAGATTAATAATTGAATCAGTAACATTCTATAAAATTTTAAAAAAATTAATTTTTTTTGTTTGCTCAATCAAATCTATGTATTTATTGAACTTCATTTGTTATATTTCAAAAATCAAAAACAGAAAGAACATAAATGGTACACTGTACTTTTAAGAATTTTATAAATTCAGTGGAGTGTGATCATGATTCAAAAATTTTATGAGATCTTAATAATTTCTTTATAATCCTTATGCAAAATTTTCAAAAAATTTATACATTTTTTGTTGCTAAAGCAAATCTATGTATTGATCATCTGGCTTTTATGAGAACGTAGCACTGTCAGAATATTTGGAACTCCTTGAAGTTTGATCATCAGATGAAAATTTTATAGAAACATTGATGATAAATCAGGACCATCTACAAAATTTTTCGAAATTTTCTAACGTGGTTTGTACTATTTTTCATTTGGTTGAAGTTTGCCGGTAAAGCTTTTATCAGCACAATAGCACTGTCCGAATTTTTAAAAATTCATGAGCTTGATCATCATATGAAAATTTTATGGGAACATTAGTGATTCATCACAACCATGCACAAAAAATTTAAAAATTTTCTAACTTGGTTTGTTTCATTTTTCATTCTGTTCAAACTTACCGGTCAGCGTTTTATCAGGATAGTAGCAATATTTAAATTTTTAAAGATTCCTCACATATGATAATCATCTAAAATTTTTATGGGAACATCACTGATGTGTCTGAAACCTATAAAAAAATCAAAATTTTTAGACATCGTTTGATCAATTTTTCGCTTGGTGCAATTTTGCCGAGATCTCGGCAAAACCGGCCGAAATTTCGGTTTTCTCGGTAGAAAAAAAAACCGGATTTGAATTTTTATTTTTGTATTTCGTCCGGAATCTGTCCGAAATTTTTAAATCTCGCCGAGATTTCGTTCTCCGGCCATGGATGAAATTTGGAGCGAAAACGAGATTTTGAACCCTGGTTCTTACTTCGTAGTTCTAAGATTACTGGTATACTCTACAAGAACCAGGAATTGGAATTTGCTTCGTTCTTTAGCATGATTCCTCATTCTACCAATTTTAATGTTATTAAAAAAAGAAGCATAACATGGTTTATTCTCTGTTCTTGTTGAAGATGTATGATGTATCCTGGTCATATACTGCTGCTGTAGCAAAGGGGATTAAATTTTGTTACTTTATGGAGAAAAAAATTCTGAAAATGTTACACAGTCTGATCCAGAAGGTTTTTTGTTTTTGTTATTACGACCCCGAAAGAAAAGCATGAATTTTCCAATTCAAAAACCTGAAAATGGTTGTAGTGAAGGCAGTTTTCCCCAACCAATGCTAATTCCTGTCGATGAAGACGGATACTTCTTCACACTTTTAGGTATCCATGGTGTGATACCTGATGAGGAGGAAGATGGTCTCTCATTGAAAGACTGCGTAGCAGAGCCAGCAGAACCTGACGGTGCAGAAGTAGCCATGCGACGTAGCAGCATCAGAATCTCCTGAGTGGGGTCCGAACCAGCAGAAGCCTGTTGAGGAGAGGCACCAAGAAGTCCAGTGCCCTTAGGAGGACGCCCACTGCGACGAGCAAGATCTTTTTTCTTCCGATAGCAAAACTGCTCCACATGCCCATCCTTGTTGCAGTAGGTACAGTGAAGCCCTGCACCCTTGGTAGTCGATACTGAAGGAGGAGGCACCACTGATGGAGGAATAGCACGAGGTACTGTCAGGACTGAAGGAGATACTAGTAGACCCGCACCACGAAGACGAGTCTCCTCAGTACGAATAGCTGCAAGAGCCTCCAACAAGGTCACACGTGGATGACGAGCAAGCAGCTGAGCACGAATCTGCTCAAATTCGGCCCGAAGACGAGTCAGGAAGTCATATATGCGACGAAGCTCTAAGTGAGAGTGTTGTCGCTGGCAGCACTGACAGGTGCGGCAAACCTCCGGTCCAAGAGAATCAAGCTGACGCCACACCGAGGACAGTTGTGCATAGAACTCATCCACGGTAGAATCACCCTGTTGTAACGACTGCTCCTGTCGTACAACAGCAAGGTACAAGGAATCGCCAGCAGGCTCATAGCGGTCACGAAGATGTGCCCACATCAACTGTGCTGAAGGCAAACCAACAATATCACCAGTGAGATGCACCTCCATGCTAGCCACCAGAATAGTAGAGGCACGAGCATCTTCATCAAGCCATATCTTGTATGCAGTAAATTGAGACTGAAAAGAGTCCACAGCATCAGCATAGTTATCAGAGGCCTTTTGTTGAGCAGCAGCATCGACCTCCTTAGGAATAACAGGCATGTCAGGGGGAGCAGGACGAGGCGGATAGGATAGCTCGCCAGTAAGAAACTCCCACAGACGCTGACCTCGCATATGAAGACGCATATGAAGAACCCGATCGCGATAATTGAGACCATCAAAGAGGATGGCGGCGAGGAACGAGACGATGCCGAAGAAGAACTGCGAGAAGATGACATTTTTTTGGCCGAGCTCGGTGTCGACCTTGAAGCGGGTTGGGCGTCCGGAAGCAAGAGAGCTTTTGGGCCGAGGAAGCCGATTACTACGGACTTCAAAAGAAAATCCAATCTGCAATGCGAGATGCGTTTCAAGTCGGATGAAAACGATCGGTGTTTGCTCCTTGACTTCACGGAGAGTCGGCGGCGACAGCGAGGGCGTGCTCAGCGTCGAGCTCGGCGGCGTCACGGGCTCGGCGCGCGGGCGAAGGAGGCGGAGCTCGGCGCGAGCCGGGTCGGCGATTGCGTCCGCGGCGCGCGGAGGAACTCCGAGCTGAAGGCTCAGTGCGAGCCGGTCGGCGCGGCGTCCTGGCGGCGGCGAGGAACTCAGAGTGAAGGTAGCGGCCGGCGCAGATGAGGCGACGACGCAGATGATCCGGCGCGCGAAGACGCCGGAGGATGGAGGCCGGCTGGAGGCCTGGGCGAGGCGTCGGCGGCGTCCGGGAGGAGCATTGGGCGAAGCGAAGGCTAGGCGCAGAAGATGAGGCGGCTGGCGATCGCCGGCTGGAGGTCGAGCGCTTGGGTCGTCGGTGCCGACAGAGATCGTCGGTGCCGACAGAGACAGTGCACGATGAAGCAGTAGGGCGGTAGTCGGGAAAAAGGCGACGAGAAAAGTCGCCGAAAAAGAGGCAAGTGCAAACACCGGTAAACCCTAGAACCTATTGCTCTGATACCATGTTATGAATAGCACTTGTATTCAACATAAGGCCAAAGGGCGAGTATATATACACGTACAAGAGGATATAGAAGGAAAACCTATATAAGGCAATAACTATACGAGGCAAATAATCTCTATACAAGGCAACTAGCAATCTCGTATATAAGGTAACAAAGATACTATCTAACAAGTGCTATACCATTGCTTGTCAATCTTCCTACTATGGAACTCCAAAGTTGCCACGACAAAAGGTTAAGCTGAGTAAAATTATATGTCCAGCTAGGCAGTTTGGGCTGAATAGGTCAAAAAGGACTGAAAGGCATTGTGATGCAATGGAAAGTGAAAAAAAAATGGAAGACATGCATTCCAGCTGTTCTGAGCTAACTGCAATAGTTGCTCTCTGAATGGTCACAGAACTGACAAGCATCACCTGAAACATGTTGGTTGTGCCTTATATCTGACTTCTGATGTCACATAAAACCAAATGCAAGATGTAGTAGTCTTACTGGGTGTCTGGGTGCCTTGTTAATTCAGCACTAGGACCTGCAATTCCCTGCGTTGTCCTTGCCTGCAAATTTGTGTTAAACCCTGAATTGTGCACAGTATTATGCCGGCAAGAATGTAGACACTTGTTGCTCACCCAGTGGTTTATGAACTGTGATTGCTGGTACATTAGTACATATTATCATGCAGTTTCCATGGACCGCAGGATCACATCTCTTTGATCCATTTCATGCTTGAGGGTTGAGACTACCTTTCGTTTTTGTTCACTTGCTATTAATTTATTTTGTTGTGTGCTTTGCAGTGCTGAGTCATGGTTAGTTGACTGGTTTACATCAGGGAGTAACTGCCTTTGCTTCATTTCCCAGCAAGAGATAAAGAGCCTTTCCTGCATGGCCAAGTGTGTTCTTGCTTACTACGTGTTAATGCCAACACCATCTGTCCCTGTTGTGGCAGATCTCTCATGTCTGTGACATGCATGCATGATTGATCTCTTGCACACAAAGGCAGAGGGGCTTATTTCTTGTAGTCCACTCCTAAACCTAGGTTCAGTCAACTATGCATAATCACCAGAGGTATCAAAGAATGTCCTTGATCACTCCTTTTTCTCTCTAGAATTGTTTATTATGTTTCCTTAAACTATGACATCCATGCAACTAGGGAAATATGGACAAATGTGCATACCCCTCCCATGAACTACTTCTCGATCTACCTTGTTAACTATTTTTTTTAGAAAACAGTAACTAACTTGAGTGTTGTAAACTTACTATTACTAGATGTTGGATGAAAGATCAAATTCTGAACTGTTTGGTGTGAGTTGAATCAATCGTCTGCATCTGCATGCCAGCCAGCCCTGGCAATGGCATCAATGCCAACAAACATGTACTACAACAGTGAAAGGTGAAAAGTGAATTCAAAAGCTACAAGTTATCATGCTGGCTGCTAGTATAACTTGTCTGCCAAAATTTCCTAGGCCACCAGTGCCCTATGGCATCCTTTCGTCTGTCACTCACCTTCACTACTACACAAAAACTCATCACTGACGGTGTGAACCGCCTGTAAACCTATGTCGGTGACAAGAAAGCACATCACAGATGGTTTCCGAACCGTCAGTAAAAACTTGTATCAGAGATGGTTCTATCTACGAATCGTTTGTGATGAGGGAATATCTTAGACGGTTCTACGATAGAACCGTCTTTGATGACGAGTAATCACATACATTTCATAATTAGAATCGTCTGTGATATGAGATTATCATAGATGGTTTGTTTTTTCCCTTAACTCTCTTGGCAGAAATTCTATGATTAGTATCTGTTGTTCGAAATTTTATTCTCTTTAGATATTTATACAATGACATTTACAAAACACAATCAGTTATAGATTTCACAATTGAATATCAAAACATCCTAGATGCATGTAGGCAACAGCTTGTCTGATGAGGAGGGTCTTAAAATATGAACATTTGTAGCACTTTCATCACCTTTCTTATTCTAATGTTGATGGATTCCAACGCAAAATCCAATTCCATGAACAGTTCGTGCTAAAAGTTCATGCTCTGATTTATTTTTCATTTCATACTCATTCTCAAATGAGAATACCATATGCGAGCATGAACTTTCAGGACGAACTGTTCATGGAATTGGATTTTGCGTTGAAATCCATCAATATTAGAATAAGAAAGGTGATGAAAGTGCTACAAATGTTCATATTTTAAAACCCTCCTCATCAGACAAGCTGTTGCCTACATGCATCTAGGATGTTTTGATATTCAATTGTGAAATCTATAACTTATTGTGTCTTGTAAATGTCGTTGCAGAAATATCTAAAAAGAAGAAAATTTCGAACAACATATACTAATCATGGAAGTTCTGCCAAGAGGGTACAGAAAAAACATTATTTCATAGTTCAAGAGAAGAATATCTTACCACAAATATGATAACGAAATATTTCATAGTTCAGGTGACAATACGTTAACAAAATATGATATATACCACAAATATCAACAAGTGTTCAACTAGAAACCACATTATTTCATAGTTCAAGACAAGAAAACCTTAGGGTTTTTTCATGTCTTCCATCATATGTGCCGTAGTTTCCGCAATAGAGGCTTCTCGGTTCTCTCTGAAGTTCCACAACTCCAGTACAGTACTGATTTGTTTGACATCAATAACTAATTGATCTTCAGTCATATCTCTTAATCCCTACAAATTAAAAGCGATCATGTTGTTGTGAAAAGGGTGTGTTGGTACATTATCAGTAACCACATCGAATTTAGTACTAAAAACCTTTATATTATCTCTATAAGCTCAACTTTGGCTTCTTCCAGCTCTGCATTCGCCCTGCGGTCCTTATTGATGAGTGCTGTGTTAAGAGATTCGATATCTTGCAAGCGATCATCTATATCTTTCAGTTCTTGTTTCATCTCATAAATCTTTTCTGTAATCTCAGATTTCCCCTTCAGTTGTTCGATCTCCACTTGAAGTTTTTGTTTAGCTTCTAACAGCTTTTCCATATCCTCGATCTATTTTTACCACATGGAAAAGGCAGCCAACAAAATAGGAGACACTATATCATTATATTTCTTGAGCTTATTTATCCAATCACCATTACAACATTATGCATGCATGGGGTTATTAGCCACAACTTATAAGTGGTGAGTTTTAGAAGGATCCAACCATGTAAATTGTGCAAACCAATAAATTGGGATAATGCATCTTTGTGACAATCAATACCATCCAAGTTGAAATCATATCTGTAGCCCATATGTGAACTGACATGGGAAATTCATCGATTCCAATGGGAATTGAATTGTTTCCTGTGAAATGTCTGCACTCCAAACATGCCCTTATTGTTGTATACAAGCACTCCAGACTTTGGAATATCATTTTTCTAGAAAACAAATATGCTATATATATATATGGCATTCAACCAACTTACATTGCAATGACCTAATTGCTATATCAACATCCCTTGTGTAGAAACCTAAAATGCATTATACAAGCAACCCACACATGATTTTCCTTTTCTTTTTCTACATGACCAAGGAATTTTAAGTTGTGTGTGTCAATGATCATCTTGAAAGAATACATTTTGTGAAAGTTCCAAAGTGACTAAAAAACAACTCTACAAGGAACTGAGCCTCCAAGGTATCCTTCATTTTTTTTCTTAGATGATTAGAGATTGTTCGTAGATGAGTGTCACTATGTTCTCCTGTGTTATGTCATGTTTGGAAATACATGGATCCAAGACATTATATGAAAGAGTTAAAATATGCAAGATTCATCTTTACCATCGAAATTAAATATGTATCCACTATTCATGATGTGTAACACTTCAGTCATTTCTATCACAAACCATTGGATCTTTTAACAATGTATCAAATTGCAACAACAAACTGTGAACTCAACATCCATGAAATTAGCTATCAACAGTACATATATTTACATACAGGGGTTCATACACAACTCACTGATGGGCCGGGAGGAGGAGTTAGCCGACGGGGAAGGTGCTCGTGGAGGAGAAGGTGCTCGCGAAGGAGGAGGTAGCCGACGGGGAGGAGAAGGTGCTCGCGAAGGTAGCCGATCGAGGAGGACGTCGCCGGGAGGGGTTCGCCAGAGAGGAGGTCGCCGAGGAGGATGATTGCCGGGGTGCTAGGGTTTGTAGGAAACAAAATGCATGGGCCTGCGCTACGAACCGTCTATCGGTATGGTTATATAGGGGTCTGAGCTCATATCATAGACGGTTTCTAGTTAGAACCGTCTGTGATATTAAATTATCACAGACGGTTTGTATTTAAAACCGTCTGTGATATGATCATAGACGGTTTTAAATAAAACTGTCCGTGATATCACTGACGGTTCATGAAGAGAACCGTCTATGATTCTCACTAACGGTTTCACTAAATGAGTGTGCCCTTCAACGAATTTCACAAAATGAGCTCATTTTTTGCTCGGTTTGGCTCGATTTTCGCTCGGTTTTTCTCGATTTTCACTCGTTACTTGGAGCTATCTCTTGTTCATGCATGTATTTGCATTTTAATTTGTTGGAAAATGGTCATGCAATGCTCACTGTGGTCTTGCCGAAATGGTGACCTAACAATATTTGTTCAAGAATTTTTAGTAGCAATATTTGTTCAAGTATGTCAAGTAGCAATATTTAGAATCAATATTTGTTGAAGTATATGTGAAGGACCGGAATGGCGATTAGAGGGGGTGAATGATCACTATTAATTTTTTCCCTCACTCAATGGATCCAACCAAAACCTCACTTGAAACACTCAAATGCAAAGGATCAAAACAGAGAAAATCTTGGTCTTGAACTTGCTCGTGGGATTGTGATGATCAAGATGATCTTGAATATTCCCCCACTTGTCATAGCAAGCAAGAAAATAAGAAACAAAAACCTCAAACGCAATCTATAGAAAATTCTCAAAGATTAAGCAAAGAGATTGAGTTCTTGCAACGGATTGCCTAGATGATGAGGATATGATCTCAAGAAGATTCATCCATCAATCATACATCCTCAGCACAAGAAGCACAAGCAAGTAGAAGGAGGGGAGGCAAATCCAACTTGCGAGAATATAAATTACGGAATTTAAGACATAATGTAAATGCTGAAATTAAATCCAAAAAGTAAGGAGGTAAAATTTTATTTCTTTGGAGAAAGGTTTACAAAGCCTCACAACAAGGTGGGCAAAGCTCAAAGGACCACACAAAACCTTCAAGAGGGGAGAGCTACCCCTAGCCCTCTATTTATACTACCATAAGTCATCCTCCACCCTTGGATGAGTTCTACGTGGCCCTCAAGTAACCTCATCAAGGGTTGAGATTGAGTCATCCTCCACCCTTGGATGAGTTCTATTTGGCCCTCAAGAAATCTCATCAAGGGTTGAGATTCACTCAAGCTAACTTGACTACTACTCTTTCCTCTAAACCGCAATCCAACGGCTCTCCTTGATCCGAGTAGCTTCAAGTTAGCATCTTAGCCATTCATTTGTCTTCTAGGCTCGCAGCGACTCCGTCTTCGATCATCTTCCGATGATCCCCGACTGTCTGGACCTCCGGCGCACCTCGCCTAGTCCCGGTCATCCCTCGCTTATCATAACCGAGCACTGTCGTCCTGTAACCATCAAAAACAAGAAAACCCATCACATAGTAATGTCCAAAATGATATACAATAATTATCCAATTGCTAAAAATAAATCAGATTCCTAACTCAAATACAGTTAAATACTCATCACCAACATGGGTAGACCTCCACATGGCCTTTCAATGTTCCCCTTGATGAGTATATTGATAAATCATCCAAAAGGCATAAATTTGAGTTAGAAAAAGATGGAGGAAAGCAATTTGATTGCAAAGCCAAACTTGGTCCAAGAAAGAGAGAATGAGATAATGACCAAGTTGACAAGAAGAATCTTAGAGCAAAACCAAAGAAAGAGCAAGTTTTCCACAAAAACTCTAAAATTTCAGGAAAAGCTCAAATATACTAATGATCCTAAGAATTAACAAGTTTTTACTATGATCATAAGAACCAAGATGCATTCACATCTTTTTTTTAATGATGTCTTTTCTACAATTTCTCCCCCTTTTGGTAATATAGGCATCAAGATAATATTTTTTTTCATATGTATGCATGAAAATTGTTGGGACCCGAATATGCAGATCCAGACCTTCTGTGTTTACTGCACTAGTCCAGGATCACGCTAGTGCACATAGGCTCAACATCCGTAAATATCACAATTATACACAGCGGAACATTAATAAAGACATCTTATATTAATTAATACCTGTTGAATGGCCTTAAGGTCAACTTACATGATTACGCCTCACAGGGATGAACAACAAATTAAACTGCAGCGGAATGAAAACGTAGACAACCCTTCAGTATACCACAGACAACTGACAAGGCTTACGCCCTAAACATTCGTCTCCTCCTGATATTCCTTCTCCAGCATGGATGTAGACTCCTCAACTGATGATGTTGTTGTGAGCAAGGGTGAGTACTTAAAGCACTCAACAAATTGTGCACATAATGCAATTCTATGTAACTATATGCAAGGCTTATTCCAAAAGAAAAGGCTATTGTGGCTATTTTGCAACAAGCAGCATTTATGAATAAATACAATAAATAGATTGTAAAGACTATAAAACAAATAACAGTAATATATAGATTTAGCATTTCTCAAGTAAACCAAGTTTCCAATCCTAAGTCAAGTTTCAACCTTCCACATGGCAAAACCGCCATCCCAACCAAGTTTTCCTTTTAATTAAGCTAACTCTTAATTGTAATTCCCGAGCATTGCTCAATACCGCGAGCACGGCTATTCGAATAGTTTTACACTCTGTAGAGTTTATGCACTTTACCCACATGACATGATGTTCTCCTTGTGCCTAGCCATTAGCACACTTCCTTTGGTGTGCTGGCAGAGAAATAATGACAAAACCTTTACAATGCTTTGGCTTAACCCAGTACTACCCGCTAAGGTTTCAACACTAGTGGGTTTGAAAACCACAACCAGGGCCCCCCTCTTGCGCCATGTGAATTACTCCATAACTCGGGAACTCACACCGCCATTGATAGTACCAAGCTAAGATATTGCAAATTAATCTGCTAGGCTGACCCATGCTAGGTATGTGGTTGCATGGTTGACTCAGGTCAAAGGCTTGCAAGGTTAAGTCCTTAGGATGATCGAAGCAAGACTTCCACATACCCTCTGCCCATCGGGCCCACCTTGGCATACTCGCCCCTTATCACTTGCTCCAATCTAAGTGATTACCAAACCCAGTTGACTAACAAGCACCACGTGCCATCAACAATTCAACATCGTTGCGTGACATGACTCGCCACCACAACTCAATCTCATTGTGCGATCTCATATGACACACAAGTTCACATCGTTGTTCCATATTCCATTAGTCAAGATTAATCATCGATGATTCATGTACATGTGATGACGTGGCATAGCTAAGCAACTACACGGTCTAACCATCCCATGTTGATTTTAGTATTAACCAACTATAGCGAACAAATGACAACTGTTCATGGCATACAAATGACAAGGTAGGGTATAGATCAAATTGGTATAATAGCTAAGTCCCAATTTAATTGAAAACATTGTATATGTGAAATAACATGCAATAGAGTAAAACGATATAGCGATTTTGTAAACATGGGTTCAACATGGTCAAAGCACAACTTGCCTTATAAAAGCCCTTATTCTTGCTCTGGACCTTGATCTTGAGTCGACGGATCTTCCTCGGATGTTTTGCACAATTCAACGTCTACGCGAAACGAAAGAGAAAAGAAAATAAATGCCAAAACAGAGAGCAAACAAACTCCAAAAGTTAAATAAAATTCACCATTAAATAGATCTCAATTTTACAAATTTTTAGAAATTTGAATCACCCAAATCTGAGTTAAAATACAAGAGTCATAGCCTTTTGAAGTTTGAATAAATACTGAAAATACAGAAATTAGAAAATCTGAATTTTTCGATTTGTTTTTATTCTGAAAAACCGATTTATTGCGTCATGCTGATGTCAGCCCTGATCCGGACCAACCAGACGCTGCCATGTGGCCATGGATTCAGTCCACTGTGGACCAACGGCACTATTCCCATGGACCTGCTAATGCAAGCCCGACGTCAGGGAACACGTGGCGTGATCTGAACCCTTCGATCTGATCTGACAGCTACGAACCAAGGAAATATGTGGCAATACTTTGTACACACGATCCGAATCTGACGACTACCGATACCTGAGCTGCTTACCAAGAGGTGGCACAATCCGAAGCGTGCAATGATGATCCGACGGCTCAGATTAGCAGATGAGGTTCACTGTAGACGCGGTGATGTGGCTCGATCTCAACGGCCCGAAGAGGATCCAACGGTCGATGAAGCTTCCTGACGCAGATGGCAGCACGGCGGTGAGCTTCCACCAGAGCGGAGGAAGAAGACCACCAAACGACGTTTTGGCACAACCCAGGCGTGATGGAGTGGCGGCTTCAATGCGTCTTGGAACGTGGAGTCTGGATCTGGAACCGATGCGGTGGAGAACGGCTTGGCGAAGGTGAAAAATGGCAAAAACCGCAGTGGCGCAAGAAGCTAACTATGGCGAGGTCGTGCGGCCAAACGGCGGTGGCTCGGGAGGCGCGCGCTATGGCTAGAGATTCGCCTCGCTAAACGCAACAGAGGGGTAGCTGCAGCGCATTAAATAGGGGGCTTGGGAAGGCGTGCGCAGTGCGGAAGTCAGAGACAGTCTCGTGGCGGCGGCGGACTCTGGCTGCAACATGGAGTAGCGACGTGGCTCCATCCCACGCATCCACGAGGCAGAAATCCGACAGCTCACAAGTATCGGCGACGAGGACAAATCTTGATCGCACGATCAAAATCCAACGGATGAGATCAAAGGCGGCTAGGGTTAGGTGAGACAGGCTGATTGGGCTGCACAGTAAACGGGTCGGCCCGACACTGTTAAAGCTTTTTAACTGATTTTCTTAATTAAAATAATTCCAGAAATTCATTTGATTTGTTTTAGGCAATAAAAATACCAGGAAAAATCCCTGAAAAATCTCAAAAATACTTTGAGACATTTTGAACTCAAATAAAATATTTTTGACAAAACTTTATATTAACTTTGTATGTTTTTTAATACTTTTCAATAAAAGGCCAACACAAAATATATTTAATATAAAATCCAATAAAATCCAAAAAAATCTAGAAAATCATAAAATGCACAAATGACATTAAAATAATATTTAGGGCAAAATTTGGGATGTTACAAAAATGCAACCTAAAAAATCTTTGAAGATTATCCAATTGACTATATAGATAAAGTATTACACTAAGCTACTCAAGTTCAAATTATGCTAAATTAAGACATGTCCAAGTGCAAATGTCAATTTTGCTAGCAAGCACAAATAAGATTATATCATTTTTGCATGATTTAACAAATACAACACTTAGCATAGTTTCTAAACTAGAAACAAAGCCATTCAATGGATCAAATGAAAAATCTAGAATTCAACCTACTCAACACTTTGGAAAAGCTAGATGTGCATACAAGGTCCTTCGTGCTCAAGCGTCTTTAATGAAAACTTTTGTTTCAAAACTTTAAAAGCACATAGTGGGGTGCAAATGTTTGATGTTATTTGCATTCTTTACCCACTTAATGTTTATTTGCATTTTTGTTTTAATTTATTGACACAAGCCATTGCCGACCATCTCAAGAGAAACTCTTAAAAGAATAGTCTTGGTCATACACGATACATTCCAAGTTCATACCAAGTGCAATGGGAAACAGTTTCGTGAATGTAAAGTGTTGAGTTCAATTTTCACAAAAAGAGTCAATTTTTCTTCATTTAGCCATTTAGATTTATGAGCATTTGAAGGACTCTAGTATGGATCAACCTAGCTTCACCCAAGTTGCTATAGGGACTCTAGTAGAAATCCAAGATTTTACAAAACATGGCATATGCACCTAGTGAGGAAACATAGCAAGTAAAAGCTACAAGTTTCACCAAGTTTTCATTAAAGCTCAATTTTTATTTTTTTTAGCAAGCTTAGCATGATGAAGCACAATGAACTTGGACATATCTAAGCTAGCAATGATCTTTAGAAAAGTAGCAAGGAGCATAGGATGAAAAATAGCTCATTTGCATAATAGACAAAGCTAATTAAAACAGAAAATAAATTCTATATGCAATGCATGAAACAGCTCCTCAAACTCCCCCTCAACAAGTGAATCAATTTTAAGCATAAATCTGGTTGAAGTTGAGTTATTAGCAAACTTAAGCTCAAGGAAAGTCCAAAAGAACTCAACAGAAACCAGAAATATAGAATGAGGAGAAGTCGAGAAAACTGTAAACTGGGTAGCTATAGAGCATAGAAAAGATAGTAGAAAACACTATAGCTCAGACTCGCTCTCATTTTCCCCAATGACTGACATAGGGAAGCTGACTCTAGATCCCAAGCTAGGGAGTGCACACAGACCCTGTCTACCCAAGAGGCCCAACACCTGCTAGACTTATAAGACTGTGAGGGAACTCAACCTAGAAAGAAGAGAGAATAGCTAATTGTGCATGATAGCAACCTATAGCATAAGATAAGAGGTCCATGCAACGCATGCCAGAAGTCTAAGTGAAGTGAACTCATAACTTTAGAAATAAGCCCAATAAACCCAGAAGATGCAAAAGAAAGGAAATACTGGAAGAAAACATATATAATACATAATATACAAACCAACTCCCCCTCAAGAGATGCTGTAAGGGCAAACAACTCCAAGCTCTCCTCTCAGGGCCACAAACCTAGAGCTATCCAAAGGCTTGGTAAAGATATCGGCAATCTGGTGGTCACTCTCTACAAACTGAAGCACTATATCACCCTTCTCCACATGGTATCTAAGGAAATGATATATAATATTTATATGCTTGGTCCTGGAGTGCTGCACTGTGTTTTTAGCAATGCAAATAGCAGAAGTGTTATTACAGAAAAGTAGAACACTATCTATGGCTAACCCAAAGTCTCGTAAGGTCGATCTCATCCAAAGCACCTGACTACAATAACTAGCTGCAGCAACATACTCGGCCTCAGCGGTGGATTGTGCAACTCCGGACTGCTTCCTAGAAGACCAAGAGACAAGAGAAATGCCAATGAATTGGCAAGTGCCAAAAGTACTCTTCCTATCTATCCAACAGCCAGCAAAGTCTGCATCAGAAAAGACTCTAAGAGATAGACAAGAAGAAGAAGAGTACAAAATACCATAATCAGTGGTAGCTCGAAGGTACTTGAAGATGCGCTTCACCACTTGGCGGTGAGAGATGTGAGGTGAAGCCTGAAATCGAGCGTACAGATACACAACAAAATGTATGTATGGCCTCAAGGTAGTGAGGTACAAGAGGGAGTCGATCATGCTCCTAAACTCCTTCTGATCAATTGGCTCACCATCCTCATTAGGCGCGAGGACAGTAGTGGTTTCCATAGGAGTCATCACCGGCTTCCCATCAGATATGTCGCAGTCATCACCGGCTTCCCATCAGATATGTCGAAGCGTCTTAGGAGGTCTCGAGTGTACTTGCATTGATGCAAGAAAATTCTCTCCCAAGTCTGCTTGATCTGGAAGCTGACGAAATAGCTCAACTCGTCTATCATGCTCATCTCGAACTCTATGCTCATCACTTATGAAAACTGAGACACAAGAGAGTGAGAAGAGCCATCAAAGATAATATCGTTCACATAAATCCGAACGAGAAGGAAATAAGGATTCTGGTGTCTGATGAATTGAGTCTTGTCTATTATACTCATTTTAAAACCATGACTAAGAAGAGAAGACTTAAGCCTCTTATACCAAGCTCTAGGGTCTGGTTAAGTCCACATAAAGCTTTAGAAAGCTTGAATATATGGTTTAGGTACTTGGGGTTCTCAAATTCCGGGGGCTGTTTGACATACACCTCTTCCTCAATATATCCATTGAGGAATGCACCCTTGACATCCATTTGATTAAGCTTGAAGCCCTTGGATGCCGAAAATACAAGCAGAATCCTAATAGCCTCTAGTCTAGCTACCGGGGTAATGGTATCCTCAAAGTCAAGACCCTCAACCTGAGTAAAGCCCTGTGCAACTAGCCTATCCTTGTTCCTAATGACAACCCCATCCTTGCTCTGCTTGTTCTTGAACACCCACTTGGTCCCAATGACATTATGACCAGATGGGGACTCGACAAGCTGGAAAACCTTGTTCCTCTCGAAGTTCTCAAGCTCCTCATTCATAGCATTAATCCAAGACTTATCGGATAATGCATGAGAGACATCCTTCGGCTCAAATGAGGAAACAAAGGCATAATGGAGGTAGAAAAGGGACAAGCCTGATTTTGAGCGCGTGACTCACTCAAACAGATCACCAATGATCTGATCAGGTGGATGACGCCTCTGAATATGGCGAGGATGACTAGAAGTAGAAGTAGCCTTTACCTCATGAACAGAAGATGCAGGATTAGAGCCACTTGCTGCAGGAGAGTCTGAAGGCAAGGGCTGGTCTCCGTGAGGTGCTGAGATAGAAACAGGAGGCACCTCAGGAGTAGAGGGGACTGGATCAGGTGGATCACCATCATCTCTATCATCGCCATTCTCTACAAAGATGTCTCGGAGAGAAGAAGAGCCTAAAATGTCAGGTCTAGCTCCTGGGCTAGCTTCATCAAAGATTACCTCACAGGTCTCTATGATCCTATTCTGTAACATCCCGAAAATGACAAACAATATATAATAAAATATCAATGAATATTTTTGGATTTGAATATAATTATTTCTGAGTTTTCTTGGTACTATTGGTTTTATTGGATTTTTCTTGGATTTGTGCTTTGTATGAAAAGTCCAGCAAATAGAATTATCAAATAGAAAATGGTAAGAAGGTAAATAGGTAAAAGTAAAAATAAGAAAAATTACCATTTGACCATAATCATGCTGGTAAACCAGTAAAAATATCTAGTAAAAATCTTTGGTGCTGAAATAGGGTAAATAAAATATCTTAGTCATCTCTTCTTGACTAAAAACAGTAAAGACAGAATTGATTAAAAATAATCGAAACTTATCAGGAGCCACAAAAATTACCATAGCACCCTCAGTGCAGTATTCACATCTGGTAAAAATCTCAGGAATTGATCATGTCGGCAAAGCCTCTTAAAAATTCAACAAAATAGAGACCATTAAAAACAAGAAATCTTTATGTCAGAATTTTTATAAAATATGCACTTGAGATTTTGACTTTAAATTTTTATGGAGATACCCATAAGACAAACGGAACCTTATAAAAAGTTTGGAAAATAATTGATATGAATCACACCCTTGAATAAATGAAATACCGAAATACAAATCCTGTGCAGTCCACAGTGTCAGAATTTTAGTTAATTCTTTGTCATGTATTTTAGTCTGAAAATTTTACTATAGAATAAGAGCTCCCAGGGGATGACGGTAAAAAAGTTTCAGACAATTATACCATGAGTTGATAGCCGTTTTAATGCCCACATGACGCTGTCCGAACGGAGTCTATCTCCTTTGCTAAGTCTGTTTCGCTGACAAGCGGGCCCAGAGCACTATAGCCACTCGACGCGCTGGCAGCCGACCTGGGGTTTTTCTCTCGCTGCCCGGTGGGGCCGGACCCACCCGTCAGTCCCTTTTTTCTCTGCTCCCTTTTCTTTCCCCCTCTCGCCCGAGACGAGCTCGCGCTCTCCCGAGTCTTCGTCGCCGATTCCCCTCCGCGCCTCAGCGCAAATCTCGCGAGCCTTCACCTGCGCATCACCACGGCTTGTCCTCGGCTATCCACGCCACACCTCAGCCATACCGCGCTGCCGTGAGCCCTAAAAATCGTGCGCCAAGTCGCCATTTCGCACAGAACCGAGCCGCAAGTATCTCCACGCATTCAAACCCTGTGAAGCTCAATTGGCAGCCTATAAATACCGATCATTTCATCGTAGAGAGCCTCTCCTTTTCCCTCCTACTATTTCCTTCAGCCCCTGTGTCTTCCCTAGCTTCTTCTCCACGCTCTGGCGGGCAAAACCGAAGAAAAAGGGGATCGGTGAGGTAAACCGAATGGGCATCAATCCTCAAAATTTCTTGGTCTTGGAGATTCGCCGTGCCCCCTTGAGTACTGGTCAATCGTGATTTTGTCCTTGTTTTACCCGCAGCTCAGTCCTTCCGCCGTTCTTCTTCCTTGTGGCCGGCGACCGTTGGCAGCCACCTCTAGTGATTCTTCGGTTGCACCCGCAGGTAAAATAGAATCCCTAGGTTACACTGATACTCAAGGAACCCTTTTCCGGTGTAAAGATGGCCGGCGGCGAGCTTTTGCTCGTGCAGCCATTAGCGCCGCCGCACCCTTGCGGTGGCAACCCCTTTTCCGGCCACCTCCCGGCGAATGGGTAACGTCCCTAGATGCGCCTCGGCTCACTGATGCTCGAGGTATTACCCATTCCGCCGCGGTAGAGTTAGTTCGCCGACGGTGAGCCGGAGAGCCGATCGCTCTGTTTTGAGTCGCTGACAGCTAGGCCACCCCTGTCAGTCTCTGTGGGTATTTGCTATTGCGAGTGCACTTGATACCGAAGCGAGCCCCGCTTGCGATTCTTGCGCGAGGCGTGAGGCTGATCGGTGGGCCGCGGGTGTCAGTGGGTCGGGCTGATTCAAATGCGCCACGCGCGCGAGGCGAAAGCCCGCTTCCAAATGGGGAAAGCGCATTTCAGATTTTTTTGAAGATTTTCAGAAAACCGAACTAATTCAAATGCTCATAACTTTTGAACTGTAACTCCAAATTGAGTGAAATAAATTTCTATATTCTTGTAAAATCAAGCTCTTTCAGAATATGTAGAAACATTTTGAAAAGCATCAACGGGTAATTTTGAAATTCAAATTTGAGTAAATAGGCTAAAGATAAGTTGTATACAAAAATTCTGCAAATAAGCTTGGTAGTTAATGGAACTAATTTTTCTGGAATCCTTATGTTTCCAGGAACCCAAACATGTAAAAATATTTAATTCCCATGCATGTTTAAATTTCTTTCATTTAAGTCTTGTTTTCAATACACTAAAAATTCAAATAGGTATAATAGTATTAAGGGAATATAAAAGAAACAAAAATTTAATTCATGAATAATAGGATGGCAGTAGCATGGTTAAATTTGATTAAGTTGTAATTTGGTTCGAGTTAACTTTAAGTTATGTAGTAATTATTGTGCCAATTGCACACACACACACACACACACACACACACACACACACACACACATATATATATATATATATATATATATATATATATATATATATATATATATATATATATATATATATATATATATATATATATATATATATATATGCATAGGAAGTTAAATAATTGGTATATGGATTAAATGGTTGCTAACCATGAACAAACCTAGTAACCTAGCTTAATAAAATTTAGTGCAATCAACCCCTTGTCTTATGTTTTAAATTTTATTAATTCAAATAATTTTAGCATCTATAATTCGAAGTTATAAATATTAGAATTCACAATTTTAGCCTCTTGAATTCGTAAATTCCGAATAAATAATCTGTAAGAAAAACCCATGTTGTTCATTTCAGAAAGTATTAACGCTTTGAATGCATAATTATTTACCCAGTGAAATCTTAAAAGTTTATAATTCAACCCTCTAAAGATACCCCTGTTTTCTGTAGTAAATTCTTATTTGACTTACTGTCTGTCTTCTTTTCGCCCTTTCTGAATTTGGATTTTTACTATATATTTCCGCTTGATTGACGTGTAGAACCCGACGTCCTCAAAGAGGAAGACGACACCGTCGCTGATCCAGATCCGGAGTTAGACAGCGAGTTGCAAGGCAAGCACCCCCTTGAACATGTCGAGCCTAATAATTTACCTATCTTATGTACAATGCATCCGGATAGTTCTCCCTAAAAATGCTAATTTGGGTTAGAACTGTAGTTAGTCCTGTAAATTATGGTTTGCCTCGATCTGTATGAACATGTGAACCTTGTAAACCCTAGTTGGAAACTAGACATGCTTAATGTCATTTTGGGTATAACCGCTAGCATAAAATATCTGCTTAAGCTGTTGATCGTGTTTTCAATCTTTTCAACGAATGTATGATCCTCATTTGGGAAAATGTTGCTGGTACTTTGGATAAAAACCCAAAAATAAAACTATGGTTTGATGCGGGCGATTATTAGCAATAGCCGGTGGTGCAAAGGGAGTTGCACGTAGATAGGGTGGAGTATCGCCCATGTCGAATTAAGGACCGAGCAATGGGACGCTATAGATCCAAGAATTTTCGTACAACCACGAGGGCTTGTATGGGCGGGTCTTAGCCTATAAAGTTATTTAGATGTGGCTTTGCATCTAAGGAAGGCGGGAGATTGCACAGGCATTCCGGTTTGATTTGCTTGTAGGGGTTTTTACATACCAATGCAACGATGTACGCCTTGCCATGATCAGAAATATGGTGTTGGGTGTGATGAAAATGGATCCACGGCTTGGGTGAGTGTTTCTGTTTTCATGGCGAGGGTCAAACGTCCCGGGCTAGTTCAAAGCCACATCTAGATAATGTAACGGCTCTGTATGATCTCCTTGCCGACACACCAATGGAAGTGTGTAAATTGGCCTGGCAAAAGAGGTTGATCATTCCTTGTGGGTAAAGTTGTACACCTCTGCAGAGTGTAAATCTAATCGATTAGTCGTGTCCACGATTATGGACGCTTGGTGAAGTCATTCCAATGTTAGAATGTTTGGTATTTTCTGGAAAAATGGGTTTGAAAAGGAAACCGTTTTGCAACAAGTTGTTCGTGTCAAAGGATAGACACCGGGGTTCCTTGCAGTCGGGTAGACTGGGTTGAAGGACTTGAATAATTGCTTAACACTTTATATTTCAATTGCCTATTTGGAAATGCGATGTTTCAATCTATTATGTCATATCTTTAAATGTTTATGCAACTGCAAAATAAACTTTAACCTGCTCTGTTTAGCCTGCATAACTACTTATTTGCATTTGTCAAACACTGTAAGTCTTGCTGAGTACCAATGTACTCAATCTTGCATCTGCTGTCTCAGAGGACGAAGCCTGCGAAGTGCCAGACGACTCGTACTATCACGCAGGGCACGGAATATTCGATGATGATTTTCTCTAGGTTTGCCAAGTCAGTTGCCTGAGGGTTAGCGGGCAAACCACGTGGCTTTTGGAGTTTTAAATTCCGCTGTTGCAAAAATTTAACTCTGTATAATTATTTCTACTTGTAATGTATGCTTATCAGTTTAATATCTTGTGGTTGTGATATTAATGTTGTAAACATGTGAGTGCTAGCCACTGATCATGGGACTAGTACAGTAATCACATGGAGGTTCCTGTTTGCAAAAACGGGGTCTCACATATTCGCATCACAACTTCAGACCCTATAGCTACGAGAAGAAGATGAGTAACCCAGAAAAATACCATCAGAAGAACGAGACTCAAACTTATCCAGGTTCCCAGGCTCGAACGAAACAATTGCAACTAAGCACATGAAAATGAGAAACAATGGGCTTTCGCCCATACCTCAACTAGTAAGAAGTGTGATGCAAAATTGCTCTCAAGAATACTCCATTAGACACATGACAAGCAGTAGCTATAGCCTCAGACCAAAACTTCCTAGGAGTACTGTAGTCATCTAGCATCGTCCTGGCCATTTCGACCAAGGTCCTATTCTTCCTTTCCACTACGCCATTTTGCTGAGGGACGTATGGAGAGAAAAACTGATGCTCTAAGCCTAACTCCTCATATAAACTTTCAAGGTAGGAGTTCTTGAAATCCGTGCCATTGTCACTGAGTATTGCTCGTAAGGCACTAGAGAGCTCAACAGACAACCTACTGACCAAAACCCTGAAATAGGTAAAAGACTCATCCTTCGAGGCCATGAAAAACACCCAAGAGTGCCATGAAAAACACCGAAGAGTACCATGAAAAACACCCAAGAGTACCTCAAAAAATCATCGACAATGACAAGAAGATACCACTTCCCACCCGCTGACTGCACTCTTGCTGGATCAACAGTGACTGGAGGATGAGAAGCAGCAACCATCTTGCCATATCGACAAGGAGAGCAAACTAAGTCTTTGACCACCTTGAGTTTAGGCAGACCACGAATGAGATCATGGTTGCTAACTCGGGTCAAATGGTTGAAGCCGATGTGACCTAATCTCCTATGCCAGAAGGAGAGATCACGGGACTCTGAAGCAATTAAACAACGAAGGGTCTCTAGAAGAAGCAGAAAAATCAGCACGAAAGACTCCCAAATCTAGAAATCCCGCAAACTAACTCCCCTGATGAATCAATGATTCTACAGGCACTACTCTTAAACCTTACCTCAAAAGAGTCATCGATAAGCTGAGAGATATAAAGCAAATTGTATTGCAGCTTACTCACTAAAGAATGTTCTTAAGAAAGAAATTATCATTAATGCAGACGGTACCTTTTGCAATGACTCTACCTGATGAAGCATCCCCAAAAGTGATCAACTCATCACCGGGAGCTTGGACTAGGGAAGAGAACCATCTCAATTCTCCGATCATATGATGAGAACAACCGGAGTCAACAATCCAAACATCTCCCTTCCCCATCCTACGGACCTATGTCAACGAAAAAGAGAGAAAGAGATGACTCAGTATTGGGACAAACAAGAGCAGATCTAGACACCCAATACTGAATCACACAGTGTCTCGAAGTACCAGCCATAGGAGCAAAAGACTGGACTCTAGTGTCTCGTTGACGCTCTACTCTCACAAGACCAGAAGCAATACTAGCAGAAAATGTAGGAGCTGAAACTGGGTTGGCTCGCCGTCGTGCAAAGGCTGGACCATCCCAATGAGGCTGCCCAAATCTCCTATCAGGAAACACCTCACGCCGCTGATATCTACCTCGATGGAAAAAATAAGGAATATCAAAAGGATGATGGAGAGACCGACCATGAGCAGCTCCAAGATGACAAATCAAATGAACAATATGAAATCCATGTCCTGAACGCTGCACAAAAATAGACGACACACTATCTTGTCTAGCAGCAGTGTGTGCCTTAGGAGCACACCCAGAGTCTGGGGATGACCCTGAATACACCTAAGTGCACGAACACGCTCGCGCCTCGAGATTTTGGCACGCTTGAAATAGAAGTCTACTATATGCCCATCCTTCTGACAGAAGGTGCATGTATACTTCACCTTGCTAGGGGCAGAAACAACAGGAGAAGCAACCATCTGGTCAGAGATCCCATGGACAACCCCAGCAGACCTAAACTCAGTGGTACTTGTCTTGGGAGCTACCATGATCTCTCCACTCTTAGAGCCATGCACAATGGTGAGGATGAGCCCTAGCGTGCTCCAAGTAGTCAAATCCTAGACCTTAATTAAATTAGCTAATCTTAGACTAGTCTAGGATGAGATTTAGTTTCTTCTTGACTCCTACAAACTTCACAAGAGTGCTCGTGAGGTACTCACACTCCTAGAAAAGAGAGGCACCGGAAGAATAAGGAGAAGAAGAACCAGATAGAAAAGAACTGCCAGCACATGCATTTTTCTTCCTCAGCATGACTGCCTCAACCTTGAGGGTCTCACAAGAAATACAAGGGATATTTCTAATCCTAAGGGTCTGAGCCTCAAGTTTCTTCCTATGCTCGACTTGGATTTTATCCAAATCCCCCTCAATCTCAACACATCGCAAGCAACTTTCTTGTGACGGCTAGTAAGTCGTTAGCAAATTCATCACACTTGACATTTAATGATTCATTGTCAAGTTTTAATTGCCTATAGCCCTCACATGAGCTGATTGAGTCCTTAGAAGCATGCAATTCAAGTTCATTATTTCTAGTAGATAGCTTCCTAAGGTGAGTGTTCATAGCATCAATTTCAGATAGCAATTTAGAGCAATTTTCACAAGTGCGCTAGTGTGAGCATGAAGAAAACTAGCATCTACAGGAATAGTATCAACAGGACTAGTGCTAGTATTCTTCAACCTAAGACCCTCAAGCTCAGAAATCACACTATCATGCATAGTACTTAGGTTCTCAAGCTCCATAAGAAAAGCATCGCAAAGAGTACAATCATTAGAGGCTCGGGAGGAACAAAATCTAAGTGAAGCTAACTCCCGAGTCAAGGTACCTACTTCCTTCTCCAACTCCATACACCTAGCTCTAGCTCTAGCATGAAATTTTCCTGACTTGCAAAAAGCATCGTTGAGCTTGTCGTAGGATGGTACCTCGTCCAAGTCGCTTTAGAGCTTGGAGTCGCTGATGCCGTTGGCGTCGACCATGAAACACATCCCGGTGAAGTCATCGCCGCCTTTGTTCTTCTCTTGCGGATCATCCTTGCCCTCATCGCTCTATGTCTCCGTGTCGGAGAGGCTGATGTCGTCGAGTGCGGTGAGGACGCGGTGGAAGAGCTTCTTGTTCTTCGAAAATTTGCGATACTTCTTCTCACACGCTGGGTTGTGAACTAGAGGCTTCTTGTTGCGGTTCTTGTTAGTGTAGTCATTCATTCTTGAATCGTCGGAGTCATTCTTGTCTTTCTCCAGCTTGGGGCAGTTTGCCTGAATGTGGTTGGGGCCACCACATTTGAAGCAGGTGACTTTGCCACCTCTCTTCCTCTCCCTCGCCCTCTTGTAAGCATGAGAAAATTTACGGGCCAAAAGAGCAAGCTCACTTTTTGGAAATTTCTCCAGCTGTTCATCACTTAGCTCGCAAAGAATAGAAAGGGAGAAACCAACTGAAGTCTCATAATAGGATTCAATGGGATCGGTGATCAAGGCCATCGACTGAGATTTCATCTTATGAGAGATGACATCGATCTCATAAGTCTTGAGTCAGGAATAAAGCCCGTCAAGAGTCAGAGTCGATAAGTCTGTGGTGTCCTTGATGGTGGTCACCTTCATCTCCCAAACCCGAAGATCGAGTGCAGTCAAGAAGTGTCGAGCGTTCTCCGAGTCAGAGTATGTGCAAACAACTGCATGGAGATCACTCAAGATCTTTGTGAAATGACCAAAACACTCATCAAGGGTCTCACCAACGTGCTGTTCAAATTTGTTGTAGTCACGCTTGTATTGATCCTGTCTCACCGTCTTGATTTGGGTGGTGCCCTCATGGTAAGCATCGAGGGTCACCCATATCTGGTGAGCAGATCGTAGGTGAGAGACCCTACCGTACTCACTGCGGCTAAGGCCCTGTATGAGGATGTTCCCTACCTTAGAATTTGTCTCAACGTCAGTCATATTGCTGGCCGTGACATTTTCATCAGCAAGAACCTCATACTGGAGCTTCATCTTCTGCCAAATCAGGAAGCCCTGGGCAGTGATGTACGACTCCAACCTCAATTTTCAAAAAGGAAAATCAACTCCAAAAAAAATCGGAGGCTTGGTGGAATACGTGTCCATCGCCATGGCTCTTAAGATCGGTCAAGATCTATAAAAGAGCAAAACTGGGCTCTGATACCAATTGAAGGACTGGAATGACGATCAGAGCGGGGGTGAATGATCACAATTAAATTCCCCCTACTCAATGATCCAACCAAAACCTCACTTGAAACACTCAAACACAAAGTAGCAAAACAGAGAAAATCATGGTCTTGAACTTGATTGTGGGATTGTGATAATCAAGATGATCTTGGATATTCTCCCACTTGTCACAACAAGCAAGAACACAAGAAACAAAAACCTCAAACGCAATCTACAAAAAATTCTCAAAGATTAAGCAAAGAGATTGAGTTCTTGCAAAGGATTGCCTAGATGATGAGGATATGATCTCAAGAAAATTCATCCATCAATCATACATCCTCAGCACAAGAAGCACAAGTAAGTAGAAGGAGGGGAGGCAGATCCAACTTGCGAGAATGTAAATTGCAAGAAATTAAATTACGAAATTTAAAAGCAAGTAGAAGGAGGGGAGTCAAATCCAACTTGAGAGAATGTAAATTGCGGAATTTAAATGCTGAATTTATGATGTAATGTAAATGCTGAAATTAAATCCAGAAAAGTAAGGAGGTAAAAATTTATTTCTTGGGAGCAAGGTTTACAAAGCCTGACAACAAGGTGGGCAAAGCTCAAAGGAGCACACAAAACCTTCAAGAGGGGAGAGCTACCCCTACCCCTCTATTTATACTACCCATGGGCCATCCTCCACCCTTAGATGAGTTCTACTTGGCCCTCAAGTAACCTCATTAAGGGTTGAGATTGAGTCATCCTCCACCCTTGGATGAGTTCTAGTTGGCCCTCAAAAAATCTCATTAAGGGTTGAGGTTCACTCAAGCTAACTTGACTACTACTCTATCCTCTAAACCGCAATCTAACGGCTCTCCTTAATTCGAGCAGCTTCAAGTTAGCATCTCAGCCATTCATTTGTCTTCTAGGCTCGCAATGACTCCGTCTCCGGTCATCTTTCGGCGATCCCCAACCGTTTGGACCTCCGACGCACCTCGCTTAGTCCCAGTCATCCTCCGTCTCACCATGACCTAGCACCGTCGTCCTGCAACCATCAAAAATAAGAAAACCCATCACATAGCAATGTCCAAAATGATATACAATAATTATCCAGTTGATAAAACTAAATCAGATTCCTAACTCAAATACAGTCAAATACTCATCACCAACATGGGTAGACCTCCACATGGTCTTTCAATGTGTAGTAGTAATATTTGTTCAATTATATTCAGTAGCAATATTTGTTGAACTATATTTAGTACCAATATTTGTTCAATTATATTTAGTAGTAATATTTGTTGAAGTATATTTAGTACCAACATTTGTTCAATTATATTTAGTAGCAATATTTGTTGAAGTATATTTAGTAGAAATGGATGACACCCATAAATGATACTATTTGTTCAAGTAGCGATATTTGTATGCACAGAAATTATCTTGCTATGGTATATTTAAATATGTTAATGTCATCCAGTATTGACAAGCTTACTTCTCGTTGTATGCATGCATGAACTACCAAAACTTTAGTATAAAAGTTGTACTCTGTACCACTAGTTATATTATGTACTTATTTTGTTGTACAGCCTTCAATTTGACACAAATAATTTCTTAATAGTTATCTACACAAGTAATTTCTGTATGTAAATTTCATGCATGCTTACTTCTTATTATTTTCTATTAGCAGATGGCAAACCTTGTCGAGGTGGTGTGGGAGCATGGCGATGTAACATCCCAAAAATTAAAATAAAGTGAGAAATTAAATTTTATAATTTAATTATATTTATTAATGCTTTTTATGCATTTTCTTAATTTCTCTGGATTTTCCTTGATTTTTGCTCTAATGGGAAACCTTTATAAGTAATAGATGAATAACAATAATAAAATTTATAAAAATTTATGCCTAATCTTGAGAGATCTCTATAGTCCTTCTTCTGAATTTTTTTTAAGCCAAGTAATCATTATATACAATAAATGCCTAATTAATGAAGCATGACTAGTAATAGTAATTATGTCAGAATTGAATTGCCATAAATTCGATTTGAAAATTTTTATATTATATTCACCATGGATAGATTCATCTACAGTAAAAATATTAAAAATAAATAATTATTTTTAATATATTTAAAAATTCAAAAACTGAATTTCTGAAAATCAAAGAATCAGAATGTCAGAATTTTTATAAATTAAATACAAAATATATTAAACTGAAATTTTTAATGAAGTCTTATATAGTTAATATAAAATCACAAAAAAAATTCAAAAAATTCTAGTAAGATATAAGTCCTCTGATAAATATAAAACAGAAAACACAATTTTGTGCATAGTAGCTTGTCGGAATTTTTATAAATTCTACATGAGTCCAATAGGTCTGAAATTTTTGTGGTAGGTTCTAAAATAGCTCTAGTACTCTCAGTAAATTCCTCATTTATTTTTAGACAAGATAGGTAATTGATTCAGTTCATCCAACCCTGATCTGTTCTTAGCCAATTCCAGATTTTGCTTGCTTCACCATTCCTTTCGCTGCCATGTGGAGCCGACTTCGTGTGCTGGCCCACCTGTCATCCCCAGCGCAGCTCATCTTCTTCCTCCAGCCTTCGGCGCCCCCGAGCTGCTCACGCTCCCATCGCTCTCGCGCGCGCTGTTCTCGCGTCAGCCCCTGCAAACCACTTCGCCCGTCCAACACCGGCTCGCCACGACGCCGCCACGCGGTGCCCCTCATCGTGTTTCCCGCTACACTACCATCCCTCCTCCTGTGCAAGCGTCGAAGTCATCTGGGCGAGCTCGCAACCGAGGCAGAGCTCATCCACTTCATCACCTCGGCTATAAATTGCGTCCTAGAGTTCGCTTTAGCCGCGCCTCACTTCCTTTCTCTCTTCTTCAGCTCTCCTCCACCGATTGACCCTCATTTGCCTTTAATTCCGCCATTGTCAGGCAACCTCAGAGCTCGGGAAAATCAAAAATCCGATGAACCACTCAACCAAATCCAAATTACCTTGAGCCATAGCATTAGAAGCCATCAACAATCAAAAGCCCTCAAAAATATTTGGAGTTCCTCATGCAAAAATCGGTTGCCACCGTGGCCCTTCTTCTCCGCAGTCGGCCAACGTGGGAAAGGTAATTCGGTGAGACTCTAAGCCAATTAACCGCAAAAATGAAACCTTTAGTATCTCTTGATGCTTAGTTTGCTACCGATTCAAACCGAAATTCCCTTGCTCATCTTCTCCGACGAATCACCTCTTCGGCCTCCGCCTCCTCTCGGTGGCGCACCAATTCCGGCCGCCATCGGTAGCCCCGAGACATCCTCTAGATGTGCACTGACCCACTGGTCCCTGCCATGCCACCGCTTCAGCGTCCTTCCGCCGCCGACAGCCGTGGGAGCCGCTCCCCTGTTCTCGGGTCTATGACCTGCGGGTCCCCCCTTGTCAGCCACTAGTCGCCTCTCCCTCCACACACAGACACTGCTCGGTGGGCCCCTTTTGTCAGCCAATCGTGAGCAACAGGGGTAAAGGCGTTTTCATACTGTAAAAACGTATTTTCCATTTTAGTGTATTATCCTGCCGAGCTGACTTCATTTATTCATAACTTTTGTATTTATAATTCAAATGTGATGAAACAAAATTATAAATTCATATAAAATAAATTAGTTTCAGAATATGCAAAAATATTTTGAATAAGAGTACTCGATAAATTTGAAATTCAAATTTCAAAGAAAGGGCCTAAAGATATGTTTCACATAAAAAAAATTCTGCAAATGAACTAAGACTTGAATGAAACTAATTTTATTGGAATCATTAGACTACCAGGAACCCAAATATATAAAAATATTTAAATATCATCTTTTTTTGAATTATTTTCTATGAAAAGTTGTTCTCAATATATTAAATATTCAAGAATGCAATAATGGTGCAATATAACTCTTAAAATAATAAAATAAATTTTTATATGATGCTGAGACCATAAGAAGCTCACATATGTAAAAAAATTTAATTTTTGGATTAAGTTTAAATTATTTGCTTTGCAAATATCCATAAGAACTAATATAACCATTAAAAAAAATATGTATATAATAACTCATAAAATAATTAAATATTTTGTATAAGCCTCTGGAATCAGTAGAAGCTTATTTATGTAAAAATATTTAGAATAAGACATAGTTTACATTATTTTAATAAAAGGAAATGAAAATCACAACAATATATGTATGTATAATTTATCGCGGCTAAAAGCAAAATAATGCAAAATTTGTTTTAAAACACTTCTAGAATCATCACCTACTAATACCAGAAAAATGAATCAATAATCATGTGTAGTGTAGCCGCAAACGAAAAGTGAATCCGTCTAGTTACAATGTTAACCTTTTGGCCATATATGCTATATCAACAGCAAATAAAATATCTCGTCTAAATACAAAAAATTACAAAATCAGTTTAGTAATGCTCTACAAAGTTAATATTACCATAATCTGCAAAAATATTCTTATTTCATCTTGCTTTGCATGTGAATCTTACCAGCTCAAAACCCTTAAGTGATAAATTCGTTGAAAGCGCAATAAATGAATAGTTGTTACAAAACCTTTAACTAATATTTACTTTTATTAATCCAAATAATTTTAGCATCTATAATTCGAAGTTATAAATACAAGAATACATAATCTTAGCCTCTTGAATTCGTAAAACAAGAACAAATAATCTATAAAAGGATATGCGTCCGTTCTTATAGCATGCTTTATTTGGTTCTCTGTCTGTCTTCTTTTTGCCCTTATTAAAATTCATTATTTGCTATATTTCCATGAACGACGTATAGAACTCGACAACATTAGCTCCATCGTCGACATCGTCAGCTACGACCGCGACATCATCATAATCATCAACTAAGCAAGGCAAGCACCCCCTTTGATCATATTGATCCGAGTATTTAATTTTCACTGTGTTTATCAAATGTTTCATGCATGCGTTTATTTTTTATAAATACGCTATTTTGTGGTACTGGTAGATATACCTGTTGTCTCATGAAACTTCCTTGATAAGTATGGACATGAGAACCTTGATAACCATATAAATGGGTTAGATAATACATAATGTCAACTTGGGTATATGCGATTATTAGCTATACTTAGCCATGCTTTAGAACCAACGTTGAATATGATCAGATCAAAATTTATTCTTGAAACTTCCTTCAAAGGTTGGCATTTTGACTAAAAATCCCCAAAATAAAACTATGGTTTAGATGCGGGCAATTATTGGCAATAGCCGGTTGTGCAAGGGCTGGACTTGTACGTAGTGTAGGGGGAGATTATTGCCCGTGTCGGATTAAGGACCGAATATAGTGTTGTATGATCTAAGACAAATTCGTACAACCACAGGTGCTGTTATGGGCAGCCTTAACCTATTAAGTTATGTAGATTTAACTTTGCACATTGGTAGGCCGAAGTAGTACGCGCTCTCCTTTCAAGGTTTGCTCGAAGGGGTGCCCACACCGAGGTGTTGAGAGCAACATTTGCTGATATAACGGTGTACACCTTGCTATGGAGAGAAACGGTGCCGACTGTTTTTATGATGATGATGATGATACTGTGTTTTATATATGTGTGTTTCTTCTGCCATAGCAAGGATTTTTTGTCACCGGTGCTGGTGCAAAGTTAGATCTATGTAATGTAACGGTTATGTTATGACTCTCTTCGGCACACCAAAGGAAGTGTGCTAAATATCGATTGCTCAAAGAGTCAGTCATTTCTTGTGGGTAAAGTTGTACACCTCTGCAGAGTGTAAATCTAATTGATTAGCCGTACCCGCGGTTATGGGAAATTTGGTGAACTGGCACTAGTTAAATGCTTTGGTATTTTCTAAAAAGTGGAATTTTGGTTGGAAACTTGTTTCGCAACTGTTACTTTATGTCAAAGGACCGACATTGATGGACATCATGATTGGATTATTGGATGAATGGTTATGTGTTGGCAAAGGAATGATTATGGCAGGAATGGATTATTGGATCATTGAATTATTCAATGCTTACGAAGGGCTATGAGTATTACTTATGCTTTATTTATTTCTTATCAATCAAATTTGTGTTATTAAATCCCGTCTGCAAATGACAACTTGATTTACAAATTAAATTCTGCTTTATGCAAAAATATTAACCTAGAAGCCTCCTTTGATTCAACTTGCATCATTGCATCTTGCAAATACCACTTAAGTCTTGCGGAGTACGAAAGTACTCAACCTTGCTTATTCTATTATTTTAGGTGGAAAAAGTTAGCGAAGCTCCGAAGGTTTACTTTTCGTCGCAGGATGCGGGAATTCTAACGAAGTGATCTTTCTAGGGATTTATGCCTTGTCAGTTGCCTGAGGGTTGGATGTGCACACTACAAGACTTTGCTTCCTCTGTGCTGTATGTATATATACTCTGAGTTGTAAGAATACCATGTATAAATAGCTTTCGCTTTAATATAATGTTGTATGCTTGTGATTCCAATTGTTGAAAATGTGCGTACTAGCTACTGATCATGGGACTCGTACGGAATGCACATAAGATTTCCATTTTTGCATTTATGCGAAAATGAGGGTCGCTACAGGCGAGAAGTTGGGTGCTGGATTTCAATGCATGCACTATCTCAAAGAGAAGAAAGGAGGCGGTGTAACCCGACTGAAGCAGCACTTGGCAGGGCGTGGTATGAGTGTCGTCCATTGTTGTAAAGTTCCTATGAAAGTTCGCGAGTACTTTTAGCGTGACCTAGACAGGACGAAGGATAAGAAAAAGGACAAGAGAGAGGAGAGGCTGAGGAAAGGAGCAGTTGGAGATTCCCCACCGAGGAAAGTGTATATTCAGAGTACACATGTGATGCTAATGAGGAGGACTAACTCCAGCATGCCATGGCTGCCTTCCGGGTAGAAGTAGAATTTAGGAGTTGGGCAGTTGGCAGGTATGAGCACGGTGGTGGTAGTGGCTCCTCCAGGGGGCTGGAGGAGATCACGGCAGTCTGTTATCTAAAATGTTTTAGAGTTCCTCGCAACGAGAAAGATCGTAGGTGGTGGGGGATTACAACGTTGGTATGGTCTGTGGCCCCGTGCAACCAAGGATTAACAGCCATCAGTGGACACAGAAGAGGAAGAGTGCAAAGCAGGCCATTGGTTCAGCGTGGGCCAATTTTTTCCACACTGCTGGTATCGCAGGGCGGAATGCCGATAATCCATACTTTGTTAGCGCCGTGAGGGAGACGCAAAAATACAGTAAGTGAGCTTTAAAATGTTCGTTCAGTTGTAGGTCGATTCATATCTAACATTTTTGTACTATGTTTCATTTGCAGGCGAGGGTGTCCCGATATAGATGGCAAATATTTAGACACCGATGAAGCAGACATAAAGGAGAAGTTCGCAAAGTTCAAGCATGAATGGTCTACGTACGGAGTAACAATCATGTGCGATTATTGGATAGGGCTGACACGCATGAGTATAATTAACTTCATGATTTACTCCAATGGAACCATGTTCTTCCACAAGTCCATCGATCCTACGAGCCTATTTCAGGATGCCTCGTACTTGCGCAAGGTACTTGGTTTCATTGGTCCTCTTCTGAAATATAATAGACATATTGTAACATCCCAAATTTTACTTTTATTGGATTTAATATGATCTTTCTTTGTTATTGAATTTCTGAGATTTTATTTAATTCATTTTAGAATTTTGAATAAAGCCTTTTTCTATATTTTAATTATTCAGAGAAAATTATTAATTATCTTTGGTTGGAAATATTTTATTTGAGTTCTAAATATCCCAAAGTATTTTCTGGAATTTTTGGTGATATTTTTGCTATGTATTTTGGCTTTATCTATTTATCGGAATTATTTTAATTCGAAAATATTTTAAAATCGGGCGAATAGCGTTGGGCCAAAACCCATCCGTCTGACCCATTTCTCCGCGCAGCCCAGTCCGCGCAGCCGCCCCACCGAACCCTAGCCGCATCGCGCCGCTACCGTCGGATCGAGATCCAACAGCCGTGCCTTTCCGCTTCGCCGGTGTGTTGCAAGCCGTTGATCGCCGCCGCATGGACGCCTACGATGCTGCCACATCGCTCATCCATATCCCCACCGAATTCTGCTACCTCATCCGAGTGAACCTCGTTTCGCGCGAGATTCACGGAAGTCGAGGCCGCTATTTAAAGCGCTTCCACCTCCATTGAGATCTTCAACCCGCGCCGCATCTTCTAGCCCAAGTGCGCACGCTGAGACACCCTTGTCCACCCGTGTGAGCTCGGCGAAGAGCGACGATGGAGTGCCGAAGCCCCCGTCGTCGTTCTTCGCCGCTTGTTCGCCGTCCGTTGAGTCCCCGCCGTCGTCAAGGCCACCATCTGCTTCGCCGTGCCGAGACGCACCATTTCCATCCTTCTGTGTCGCTGGAGAAGCCTCGAAACGCCGTCGACCGTGTCGTCGTCTTCATCTCTGGTGAACCCGCTCCGCCGCGCCATCGTTGTCGTTGTAAGCTTCGTCAGCCGTCGAATCTGGTGAGCTTCGTCAGCCGTCGAATCTGGTGAGCGTCGTTGGATCCTCTCCACATGTTGTCTGACGGGGTAGATGCATCGCAAGTCCGCGTTGTGTAGCGCTAGCCGTTCGATCCGGATCGGACCGTGTAGAGTCAGCCGCGTAGCGATGGTGTTAGCTCGCCGAGTGTCCGCCGCCGCAGCCTCCATCCGCCTGATCTTAATCGTCGATTTTGAATCGTGCGACCACGATCGCACTGGCGCCGTGGCCAACCACGTGTTGGGTGCCGTAGCCGAGGCGCCATGCGCCGGATCCACGGTGGACCAAGGCCGGACCGTGTACCGAGTCCATGCGCCAGTGACGCGTGTTGCCTTCTGATTGGGCCATGTATCCGCTGACGTCAGCATGACATCATAAATCATTTTTCTTTAGAAAAATAATTATCCAAAAATCATATTCGGTGCTGATGTCATTAATTCTATTTTCCAGTGTAAAAGTAATTCGGTTTTTTCTATTTTTCAGAATTATCTTTTATTCCAAACTTTGAATAGCTATATCTTTTGCATTTGAACTTTGATTGAGGTGATTCCAGTTTCTAAAAATTTGTAAAATCATTCTCTATTTAATGGTTAATTTTATTTAATTTTTTGATTTGATATTTCTCTCTATATTTGCTATTTATTGCTTTCTCACTCGTTACGCGTAGATGTCGAGTTGCCCGATGAGTTCGTGGTTGAGGAGGTAGCACCCGAGCAAGGTCCAAAGCAGGAGTCAGAGCTGTTTGAAGGCAATTTATGCTTTGATTATGTTGAACCTATGCTTTAAATATTACATTGTTTTAAAGTATTGCATATTAATTCAAGTATAGTTGTTTCAAATATATTGGGATTATTTATCATCTACTTTGAGTTACATCCACCTTGTCATGTTTTATGTCGTATATCATTTGTCACCCTGGAATGGTTTAATACTAATTGGTAGCTATAATTGCCAATGTGGTTAGTTAGACCGCAAGTAGAATGCTTAGCCGTGCAACGAGTCATCATTTTATGTAAAAGTGGTTAATCTTGCTTAATGATTATGGAACTTGTTTATTAAATTATGTGTCGGGTGTTGTCACACAATGTTGTTGTTGATGGCACGTGGTGCATGGTAATCAACCGGGGTGGTAAAATGATTTAGACTGAGGCAAGTGGCATGTATTTGTGGTGGGCCAATGCGGCACTTGGGCGGTTGCATTGCTTTTTATGATAATGGTTGGTTCATGGTTATGATGATTTTTAGTTAGTCTTGCCTTGGTCAATTAAGAACTTAACCTTGCAAGAATTTGAACTGAGTCATTCATATAACCACATGTCTATTATGGGACAGACCTAGCTGATTATTTTGTTGAGTCTAAACTTTTGTACTATTTGTGGTGGTATGAGGCCCGGGTAGTGGTAACCAGTCCTCGCATGGGTGTGCTCACATGGCGCAAGAGGGGGGCCCTGGATGTGGTAACCAGTCCTACCAATGTTGAAACCTTAGCGGATAGTACTTGGTTTAGACAGGCATTGGAAAGGCTTTGTTATAATCACTCGCCCTTGTGGTGTATGGTTGTATCTTGTGGGTAAAGTGTATAACCTCTGTAGAGTGTAAACCTATTCGAATAGTCGTGCTCGCGGTATTGAGCATTGCTCGATGATTACAGTCAAGGGTTAGATTTTATTAAAAACAATTGTGGGTATGGATGTGAAATGTGGAATAAGGTAATGTGTTGGTTATTGGAAAACAAATGGAAAATGTATTATTGTTATTATTTGTTTTACTGTCTTTCAATCTATTTACGCTATTCTTTTACAATTGTTGTTTATGTAAATTAACCATGTCAGCCTATCCTTTGTATTAAGCCATGCATATAGTATATTAGACTTGCATTCTGTGCGCAACTTGTTAAGTGCTTTATGTACTCACCCCCTTGCAAAAACATCACCAGTTGGAGAAGAAGCAACGCCTGGTTTTAAGGAAGAGTATCAGGAAGAGGCGAATAACTAGGGTGCGAACCTTGTCAGTTGCCTGCGGCAGATTGAAGGGTTTCTACGCTTGTGTTTATTTCCGCTGCTATTTATTTACTTTCTGTAACACCCTAATTTTTTTTGCTCTAATTTAAATTTTGGAGTATTTTTGGTTTTTGTGAATTTTTGGGAATTTATTTAAATTTATTTGGATTTATTCAAATAGGGTTTTTCTTGAAAACAATTGAATAATGGAAAAGTTTTTGCAAAGTTTTATTGCAAATATTTTAATTGAGTTCCAAATATCTCAAAGTAATTTCTGGAATTTTTCTGCTATTTTAAAAGCTCCAAATGATTTAATTGAATTTCTAGAATTATTTTAAATGTGAAATGTTTTAAAAATCAGTTGAACAAGAATGGGCGAGCCCAGTATGTGCTTAGCCCGTTCACCATCACGCAAACCCTAGCGCCGCCCAGCCCAAGCCGTCCGATTCGGATCGAACGCCTGTGGGTGTGCCACGTCGCCCGCACGCGTGAGCTTCGGATCGTCGCCGCACGGACGCGCGCGATTGCGCCACGTCACTTCGTCCCCGCGAATCGCGGAGACGTGGGCTTTGATGGCCGTGCATTCCGCCAGCAGTTTCGCGCACGTCGAGGCAGCCCTTAAGTCCCCGTTGTGGGCGTCGTGCAGAGACCTTCTCGCCGCGTCTTTTGACTCCTCGCATGCACGCCGAGACCCCCTCTAGCGCCCGTATGAGCTCGCCGTAGTTGCTTCTTTGTGCCGCCGTTTGTTTTCGCCGCTTGCGCCGCGGTTTCTCTCCGCCGTCGCCAAGGTCACCGAGTAACCCTTCTGCCAAGCCGCGTCGAACAAGACACTTCTTCTCGTCGGAGAAGCCCCGCATCGCCGTCGCCGAGGTCGTCTTCCCCAGCTCCGGCAACCTTCGCTCCTTCGCCGCCGTCAACCTCGTCGAATCGCGCCGACCGTCCGATTTGCATCGTTCGGTTCGTGAGTCCACGTAGCCTCCATCTCGTAGATGTTTAGATTGAATCGTGACCGTTGGATCTTGATGTGTACGGTAGGGATTAGATCTAGATTCTGCGCTAGATTTAATGCGAACCCTTGGATCTTTTTGGACGCCAGAGGATTGAGCCACGTCGCGCCATGAACGAAGAAACCGCCGGGTACCGTGGGCGTTAGATTAGATCTGGTTTTGCCTAAGGATCCGCGCCGCTCGATTTGAGCGTGCGGCGGAGATGGCACCGCACTCGCCAAATCGCGTCGACGCGTGGGCGTTTGACCAAGGCGAGACCAGATCCGGTAGCCGATTTGGTGCACCGTCGCGATTGCGCCGCGTGTCGTCGCATGAACCGAGACGTCGCAGTGTCGGCGCGGTGCTGGCCGTTGGATCTGAGCGTGTCGTTGGATGTGCGACGCGTGGAGGTGTGGAGCCGAGGCGTCACCGCGTTGGATGCATGGCTGACCGCTGGATGCGCGACGCGTGTCGCGACGATCTCGGGCGCCGCGATGCGCGTGAGGAGATCCGCCGTTGTTTCAACGAACGGCTCGGATCTTGCGCGTTGTTGCGATCGTTTCGTGAACCGAGTCCACGGTAGACCGAGTGAGCCGTGAACCCGATCCATAGATCAGAGTGACGTGGCGACCTGCAGGCGTGCACGGTCGAAACGACGCCGATAAAGTCATATTTTTTTATATATATATATATAATATTTTGACCAAATTTCTTTTCTGTGCTGACGTCATCATGACGTGGTGCTGACATCATAAATGCGAATTTCCAGTATAAAAATAATTCAGAAAAATCGGATTTTCTTAATTTCTGTATTTTCGGAATTTTTTCAAACTTCAAATGACTACAACTTTTACATTTTAACTCGGATTTAGGTGATTCAAATTTCTAAAACTTCATAAAATTGTGAGCTATTTAATGGTGAATTTTATTTGAATTTTTGATGTCATTTAGTCTTCTGTATTAGCTATTTATTGCATACTTTATTTGTACGCGTAGACGCAAATTTGCCGGAAAGTTTCGAGGAAGAATTCGTCGCTCAAGACCAAGCTTCGGAACACGACCAGCAACTCTTTGAGGGCCAGTGATGCTTTGATCATTTTGATCCCAGATTTTAAAACGTAATTTATGCTTTGAATCTATGCATGCTAATTATTTAAAATGAATTTAAATTAATTTGGGATAATGTAGTTAATCAACCTATTTTGTTATGCCACCTTGAATTATTAATTGTATGCCCTAAATCATTGTCACCCTAAGTTTGATTATATTAGTTGGATGTTAATATTGTGCCAACACGGGAGGCTAGACCGTGAGTAGATGCTTAGCTTTGCAACGAATCATGAGTGTTCTTTTAGAAAAAAATGCTACAATACCGATTAAAGACATATTGAATGTATTTTGAAAGGTGGTGTGATGATGCCACATGATGAGATTGAGGTACAGCGACCTGTGTGGTTCCGTACCGATGTTGAGTTATTGCTGGCATGTGTTGCACAATAATCAACTGGGTGGGAAATGTTTTAGACTGGGGCAAGTGGCAAGAGGCTGTGTGCCTGGTGGGCCTGTGTGGCTTTGGGTTGATGAGTGATGTGAGTCTGTGTGCCACATTGGGCTGTGTGCCACTGTTGAGTGTTGGAAGTCTTGCCTTGGTCAGTTAAGGACTTCACCTTGCAAGCCTTTGATCTGAGTCACCCGTACAACCACATGTACGATATGGGACAGACCTAGTTGACTAGGGTTCGATATCTTTCCTTTGATACCTCGGGGACAAAGACACGTGGGTGTATCTGTATGGGGAGCGCACTGTGCTACGGCTTGGTGCCCATCCAACGGTGATTGGCCGGTCCTATACTTCGCTGTGTGAGGGAAGTGATAGTGAAGGCAACCGAGAGGTTCTTTGGTTAAGGTAGAAGTTCTGAAAAGCTTTGTTGCGGACAATCACCGTGTGGTGAGCGGCCGATCTTGTGGGTAAAGTGTACAACCTCTGCAGAGTGTCAAACTATTCGAATAGCCGTGCTCACGGTATTGAGCATTGCTCGGGATTACTGATCAAGGGTAGATTTTCATAAACAAAATATGGGAAGGGTGGCTGTGTGCCAAGTGTTAAAAATGAACTATTAAGGTGTGTGCCGAGAATCTTCAAGAAAAACCATGTGAAGAAATTAGTATTACTTATAACTGCTCCAATGCTTTAATCTAATTAAGATATTGGTTTAAAATTTCGCTTGATGCAAAAGAACCATTTAAGCCAACCCTTTTGAATAAGCTTTGCATGTAGTAATAGCATTGCATTCATGCATTACTTGTTGAGTGCCTTGTGTACTCACCCCACCTTGCTTATCAACCCCAACATCGTGGAGGAGACTACACCGCTTGGGAGGAGGAGTACATCGAGGATACGAACTACTAGGGGGCAAGCCCAGTCGGTTGCCTGTGGCAAGATGAAGGCTTCCACGACCTTTTCTTATGTTCCGCTGCTATTTCTTTACTTTGAATAATGTAAGCCCTGTGTGGCTGACTTATCTGTAAGGAGACCATAAGGTCGTACAACTCGATTTATATACATATTTGCACTATTTATTCTTATATCTTCGTGAATGTCTGTAATGTGCAACCTCAGATGATGTGTGTGCTAGCGTGATCTCGGATCGCACGTAATACACGAGAGGGTCCGGATTTGCAGATTCGGGTCCCGACACTTTCAGTCTTAGCCCTGCGAGGCGTATTCATGTAAGGTTGACCGTAAGGTCGTCGAACAATTATATTTAATATTGATGAAGTCTTTATTATGTTACCGTTAAGTATGATTGTGATATTCATCAATGTTGAGCCTGTGTGCACTAGCGTGATCCTGGACTAGTGCAGAATATACAGAGGGTCTGGATTTGCATATTCGGGTCCCGACACGTATGCATCACGTAATGGAGGTACATAGTTTTGTTTGTTCACACATTAAATATACAAATAATAACAATTATGGTGGTTGCCTCTCGAGCTTGGACTAGTGGGAGTACGAAAGTTTGTTCCATGACTCTCCAGCAACATACCAGATGTACATGGACGTGGTGGACCGAAGAATGGATGACTTAATGCGTCACACTTATATGAATGCCGGTAATGCATTCTTCTTTGGAACACAATTTCTTGCAGTTGCACATACGTTACATACTTGTTCTGACATGTTTCATTTCACTTCATGCAGTTGCCGCCTTAAACCCTCGGACTACCTACGCGTATGGCACGAACAACAGCTTCTTACCAAATCTCTGGGATGCCTTTGAATCGCTTGTTGATGATACTGATAGCGCCGCGCAAGCTCTTCATGACTCCGAGGTTTTCAAAAGAAAGCCTGGATCGTTCTCTAGTACTCTAGCTGCGAGAATGGCAAATTATGGCAAAACATCCTCTGGTATTTTCCTTATACCATCTTAAATGTATTGGTACTCTCGTCGGTACTTATTGTTCTATTCGTTAACTTGCAGTACATTGGTGGGCTATGTTTGGTTCGAAAACACCCATGCTCCAGCGATTTGCCCTCCGTCTCATGTCGTAATGCGCATCTTCTAGCGGTTGTGAGCGCAATTGGAGTACATTTGCGTTCATCCACACAAAAATTCGCAACCGCCTGTCATACAAGAAGCTCCATAAGCTGGTGTATGTCAACTACAATCTTTGGGTTCAATTCAAGTCGCAGAAAATCAAATGTGCTCAGATGAAGACGATCCATTCCAACGTCTTATGTTTACACTATGTGATGATTCAAATCCTATCCGATAGTGGATGAAAAAATGAAGGTCTAATGGTGACCCATTACTTGATGGGGAGGATACGGTGACTGACACACCTCTCCCGTCACAGCTTGTGACAGATCCGACTCACCCTACTGTGTTAAGAAAGGGTACTGGGACTACAAGCATCCCGAATGAGCAGACAGGGTAGTCAGGGACACTCACATAGGGAAGAAAAAGCACCACTTAGTACCGAGAAGGGATATAGAAAAAAGGAGATCATCCTTCAAAGGAAAGGGGAAGCATCCCATAGATGAGCCGCATTACGTAGGGAGTGATGATTCCATCGAGAGTAGGGGCCGTCGGAGCCCACCATACCAAGAGTCCAATGATAGTAGCTCCAAAACGGACACCGATGGCGGTGAGTCCGGTGCCCCCATACCTCTCACACACCAATCAGAAGAGCAGCATCTTGTCGAATTTACAGGGGAGTCACCGTTCACTCAAGCAACACAAGACAGAGACCATGATGCTCCCCAATCACAAAGGACGACTATTGAAGGGAAGGGAAAGGACCATCAATGCAGCCATAACGTACCACAAGATAGCAAGGGAGCTATAGCTCATATGGCAGCTATGATTACGCTATCCCCGATGCTCGTGCACAACCTCTCACCCCAATGGGCATACAAGTGGTATGACCCTGAGTTTTATGCCATGTTGTACCAACAATGGCAAACGATAAGTACATGGACGGGGCAAAACTAGCATGATTATAAGGCGGAGTTGCTAGTTACATGAGGATTGGCCTTGATATCCACCGAGGAATATAACATGGTCAATCAAGTGTACACGCAACAATACTACCCGTAGCCGCGAAGGTAATGTTTCATTTGCATGTTTCATTTCATTGCAACTTGATTTTTTTCTAACATAGCATCCATGCAAGTCCAACATGGCATTTGTATGGGAAGGACGACGAAAATATGCCTACTTTACAACTTCAAATGAAAGGTATCGAAATATGAATGGTATTGATATGTGAATGCCTATTTTTTGCGTTTATTGGATTGATATGTGAATGGTATTGAAATAAAAGGTTATTTGTTGACATATTATTGCTGAATGCCTACTTTACAACTTCAGATTGTCTAAAATATAGCAAAGGTCATACCAAAATTTTGTTTCATTTGTATGTTTCATTTCATTACAACTCAATTTTTTACTAACATTCCTTTCTTGTAGGTCGAACATGGCATATGTGTGACAATGGAAGAACCATGAAGCTGTGCCTACTTCACAACTTCTAATGAAAGGTATTGAAATGTAAATGGTGTTGATATGTGAATAGTATTGGTATGTCATTATGTGAATGCCTATTTTTGTACTCGTTGGATTGATATGTGAGTAGTATTGAAATGAAAGATTATTTGTTGACATATTATTGCTAAATGCCTACTTTACAACATGCAATTGTCTAAGCAAAGGTCATGTCGAAATTTTTCTATATTTAGGAAAGATCATGCAGGGATTTTTTTCGTGTTTTCCATACTTTTTTATATATTTCTTACATTTTCCTTTTTTTGGCCTTTAATAGTTTTTTTACAAATTTTACAACATTTTTTTAAAAATTTTCCCTATTTTTTACATTTCCCCCATTTTTCCAACTGTCACCGGTTTTTGACAGCTGAAATTTGAGCGGTTTTTGTCCATTTTATTCGAAATTCGCTGGATGGTTTGACCAAATTTCAAATTCGTTTGACTTTTCAAACTGTTTGGTTTTGAGCGAATTTCGTTTGGTTTTTCGCAATGTTCGATACCGCCGGATTGTCGAAATTCGAGTTCGAAACGATATTGTTAACCCTGGCCTAAACTCTAGAAGGCATCCGAACGTTGCTAGGTCCCTACCATGTTTTCTCAGGTTCGCTCCCAGATGCGAATTTGACCATAATTTTTTTAATTTTATGTTAAGATGTACTAAAATAAAAAAAAATTTGTGAAAGTATTTTTAATAACAAATCTCATGATATAGTTTCCTGATCTAAATAGTTTTAAATTTATTGGCAGAATCTAGGCCCTTTGGTTAAAAAATATGTTTGGACAAGAGACGCACGCACCCAGTTGTCATATGCATTTTTGTCACAAAATATTTCAGTATCTTTTTTTCATCACAAGAAAAGTGCCTGGAACATGGTAGTACGAGACTACGAGTACTTCAGGTGCAGTGCCGGGGAGAAAGAAAAGAGACACGCTGCTAGTGCCGGCCGGTTCAGTTGATGTGCGCCTCTCTGCTTCTTCTTCCTCCTCCTCTGCCATCGTACCGTGATATCTCTCTATCACGCAAAGGAGGAAGCGCTGATTTGATAGCACGTACGCACGCACGCATGTACTTAGTAGTCTCGGTACTGTTCTGTACTGGTAACCTTCGCCGTGCCGGTGAACATAAAAGTGAAGCTTTGTCTTTTTTTTCTCCCATTTGGTCTTTTTTTTTTTTCAGGTTTGATTCTTATTCGAAGGAAATCGTAGATCTGATCTCTTTTCGATTACAGGAGCAGTGGTCGACACCTACTAGTCTCTTTCCAACCACGAAAGTTGACACCTACTGCACTCTCTTATTGCAGTAGGTGACCTGTAACACTCTCGTAGTGTGATAGGTGGACTTGCTACGGCCCCATACCGTGATAAGTGAGACATATCACCTCCTGCTCTTTTCACAGTTGACAAAAGGGTTAGATTTGTAATTTTGTTCAGATAAGAGTTAAATATGAAAAAAATGTGGAACGAGGCTAATTTGGCAAGGAGTCCACAAAATTGATGGTAACTAAGCTGCCTTTCAGCATTTGCAAGGCGTATCTGCACGCATGAGTGCATTGATTCTTATGCGTCTTCTAGTCATGGATGACCCTGATTACAAGAGGTTAGTTTGGTGTTGCAATGTCTCTTTTTTTTAGCTAAAATTGGTGTTGATTTTCGCCGATTCTGTAATGGATTTCTGTTTAGTCTATATTTGACAATTCTGTAATGAGTTTCTGTTGTGTCTATATGTATTTTAAAAAAGGTGCTATTGATCACTTGATAAATCGGAAATAGTGAAATGGAATTTCAGCTAGAAAGTGACAATACTGGATGAGTCCTGATCTGAGGCTCTGAGCTGCTGCATGGAGAGACTGTTTCTTGAAGATTACACTAAATAAGTTGGGCTATGGATCTGTACTGGTTGCTTCCTGAAGCTGCAGCAGATTTTGCGCCCTACCAGCAGAGCCCAAACAGTTCTGCAAGTGATGTCTCTTTCTCTTGGCCTGCAAATGTTTGCATGGCAAGCTAGGCAGCATTGACCACACACACCAATTAATTAATTAATTAGTCGATTGATAGATCGATTTATTTTAACAGAACAAGAGTGAGACGCTTGTAAAGGTGCCCCTGCACTTCTGATGCCAAGAACATGGCATGTATGCAAGGCTGATGAATCTGATGGCTTGCCTTGCCAGCAACCACAACACAGCCGGAGAGAGAGTCAGTCACCACATATGGGCTGGCTGGCCGGCTTCCCATGCAGCAGCATGGCAAGAAGATGGCAATGGCAACGACTACTTCACTTGGAGATGCAACAACAGAGTGGTAATTCAACTTCTCTGCAGGACTGGCAAAGACATTGCAACAATAAGGGCTTTTATAACCCGGAAGTAATCACTATTCTATCCGTCTCCCATCTTTTTTTTTTCAAAAATGGCTTCCCCTCAAAATTTTCTCTCTCCAAATCTAGCTTTCTCCTCCATTGAGAAGTCGCGGCAAGCATCTTCCGTGGTAGATAGGGGTCTAAATTTACAATTCTATTTTGGAAGGAACCTTTTTTGAAAAAAAAAGAAGGGGAGGGGAGCAGAACCTACTTCTATAAATAGGAGAGGGGTCTCTGCTTAGATGAGAGAGCTAGGTTTTAGGGTTTGTACTCTTTTTGTTTGGAGTACTCTAACCAAATTAGACAAAAGAAATAAAATCAATTTCTTCTTGCGCTGGAGTTCCTTGCAAAGCAGACGAGAAGCGAAGGAAAATCGCGAGGCTACAGTAAACATCCACGCCATGCTGATTCGCTATTTGCTACTGTTCATGCGAGGTTATCGTTCATACGACCGCTCGTTTCGGTTTGTTCGTGCGTGGTTTGCTACAAGATTCGAATTTTTAGTTTGGTCGCGGTTTCGATTTAGTAGATTGATTCTTTGTCTCTCTTGATTCAACAAGTTTAATCTTGATTTGATCCATCTAAAACCTTTCTAGGGTATCAATTTAGAGTTCCTGAAAGTTTCGTTGGTTAATCTTTTGTAGATTGTGATTAATCACGAAATTAGGGTTTGGTCAATTTCGTCATAATCTGTCACAGCATACTTGCGAGGTTAATAACTTTTGATTCGTAGGTCCGATCGAGTTGATTCCTTTTGAATAGATTCGTATTGGAATCTGGTTTCTACAGTTCAAATTGCAGGTCAATCCGACGGTTGGATCTCCAGAAATTAGCGATTTACCGAATGCATCTAACTCTGTTTTGTTGAATACGAAGCAATTATTTGAGTCCGAATTGGGGTGAAGTTTTAGTAGATCAAAATTTGATTTTAGCTTCCGCGCAATCATTCACCCTCCTCGATTGCTAGATTAGTATATTTCGATCCTACAAGTGGTATCGAGCACGGTTTTTCTAATTTATCTTAATCGGTGATTAGATCAATGGATCGTTATTCGACAAAACCGTGTGTGTTCGATGGTGTTGATTTTCGTTTGGAAGGCCAAGATGGAGGCGTATATCCAAGCGCAGGCTTCGCAATTTGGGAGAAGGTTTACAAGCCGCACGGTTCCCGAGAACGATAACGTCAACGACGCCAATCGCGCACATGTTGAAGCAAACAAAGAAGGCGCGCAACTTGATCATCCAGGCTTGGGGCGAGCGACTTCGATCGAGTAGTTCATCTTCGATCCGCATATGAGGTATGGAAATCTCTTTGTGACTATCATGAGGGATCAAACACTGTCAAAGAGGTTCGCCAAGATATTTACAAAAAAGAATATATGCGTTTCGAGATGAAACCTCGTGAGTCTGTAGATGACTTCTTTGCACGCTTTAATAAAATTCTTAGCAATTTACGTGCTGTTGGGGTTAGCTATGACGATGCTGCTAATGCTAGACAATTGCTTGGTGCATTAGACATGTCTATTTGGGAGATGAAAGTTACATCCATTAGAGAATCAACTGTCATGAGTACACTTACTTTAGATGTTCTTTCTCTAAATTAAAAACTCATGAATTGGATGTTCTTGCTAGGAAGAATGATCACAAATCAATTGCTTTGACCTCCCAATCTAGCATGTCTCATAATAATGCTTCTTCAAGTTTTGCTTTGTCTTTCTTATCTTCACTAACCGATGAATGATTGAGGAATTTCGGAAGAAGACTTGGCATCACTCTCTTCTCGCTTTAATAAAGCTTTGCAGAATGTGAGAATGAGGAAGAGAGTTGATGGTGGCCTCCAAGATGCTATCAGTGTGGTGATCTCAACCACATTCGTCCAAATTATCCTAAACTTGTGTAAATCATCAAGGAGGAGAAAGAGACAAAGTACAAGCGTCCATTCAATGACAAGAAGAAAAGGAGCTTCCTAAATAGCAAAGTTGTGCATCGAGTTCTTTCAGCACTTGAAACAAGTCAACTTGAGTGATGTAGACTCTGAAAGCAGTGATGAAGATACAATATCCAAAGGTAAGACGAGACAAGACTTGACGAGCTTGTGTCTCATGGCAAGTATGGACAGCTCAACCGAAGATGAACTTGACAGTGAGGGAAACGAGGTAAATCCTTCTTACGATGAGCTTTCAGATGCTGTTGTTCGTCTTGGTACGCTTTTAGAGAAAAGAAACAAGAAAATTAAGAAACATGATGTTTTGATTGAATCTTTGAATGCTGAAATTGCTAGACTTAAATCCTTGATTCCTGATGATGATGCTTGCAAATCATGTGACTTAATTTATTCCGAGCTTACTTCACTAAGAAATGTTCATACTTCAACTCTTGATAAGCTTAGAGATGAAATTGAGAAGAATGAGAAACTTGTTGCTTTGAATTGCAAACAAATTAAAGATGCTAGTTCCTCTACTTCTAATTTGGATGAATCAACTTTTGTTCTAAATGTTCAATTCTTGAATTGAAGTTGCATGATGCTAATGCTAGAGTTTCTCAAATGACAAATGATTTGCTCACGAATGAGGTTCTTTCATGCTCAACTTGTTGCAACCAAAAAGGAAAAGTGGACGTTTCTTGTAATAATTGTTTAACTCTTTCTAAAGGTTGATTACTTGGAAAAATCTTTAGAACGTTTCACTAAAGGAAAGAAAACCTAAACATGATTTTGGATCAATCAAGGGTTAGCATTCATAACAAAGGTTTAGGTTTTGATTCTTATGCTCATCATAAATCACATGCTCCCATCTGTTGTTAAGGCTCTTGAAAGTGAAAATTTTGAAATTGTCAATGAGCCTAAGAAAACTGCTTTTAAGTCTCTTTGAATTTTATCTTCTACTATAATGAATGCAAATGTTGCTTCCACTTCTAAAGCTAAACATCGTGTTAAGTACACTTGCACTCATTGTGGTAGAGATGGACACTTAGTAGATTTTTGCTTTAGACTAGCCAAACAACAAAAGAAAGAAAATGCTAAGGCTAGGTCTAATTTCAGCATGTGCACGCTTTACTCCTCATTATGTGCCTAGGGTGATGCAAACACCTTTTGTTGCTAGAAACACGAGAAAGGGCAAATATGATTTTGTGCATAAGAATACTCGTGTTGTGCCTACTACTGTGTGTCGTGTGTCTCAGTACTGGATTCCTAAATGCTTTATTTCTAACCCCAGTACCGAGGCCTCGACATCTTCTAGTGCTATGTAGGTTTTTCAGATGCGGGTTGGAGAACGTGCTTAGTGGATCTTGGTCTTTTGTAAGATGTGATCAAGACTTGATGGTTCTCACCTTTGAGATGGCCTTCAAGAGGCATGTGCGATAATTCTTCACCTACTTTGTGAGCTATTTTATACACTCATATCTTTTACATTCACAGATATCTAATTGTGGTATGAGATGAGATGTTTGCTTATATGCTCATATGTATCCCCTGGCATGTTCAATTATGTTATATCTTAAATCATGCCTTTTCATGTTCAGTATTTATTTATCATGATTCATACTTATGCTTAACTGAACATACCGTGATAACTCAAACACATGTATATCATCACCTCTCTTTTGATTTCATTGGTTATTTGTTTGAGGGGGAGTTAATGGACTTTTGGTGAAAATTTATTTCGTTTGCCTAGTGAGAGGACTGTTCTTTTAGACTTTTGTTTATAAAATTAATCCCACTGGGTGACAATTTTGAAGAAAGTTTTAAGATGTTGTTTTGAGGGGGAGTTTGTGAAAACTTTGTAAAATTTTGTTAACATACTTTTATTTTTGTGTGTTTCGTAAATGAAAAACAAAAAAATGAAAAACAATGAAAAGTAATGAGCATTATATATCATACATATATGTCATTTGAAGCCATGTTTATGCTACAAGGTCATTGCAACTTCATGTTTATGCATATATGGTGTAGTTTATGTCATGACTATTTAATTGGAATGACAACTTGAATTAAATCTTGTCATGGTTGAACCTTCTTGGCTATCTTGATTCTGCTCAAAAGTGCTAAATATGAAATTTATCAAAATTAAGTGCTAAAGCTCAAAGAGTGATTGTTGGTAAATGCAAGATCAAGGTTATGTACTATCGCACTTCTTCTTTACTTAGACCGCTTATCATTGCACTTTGATATGAACTTGGAAGAGGTTGTGTATGACCGAAACTATGAAACCTTAAGCTTATGAAATGAGGCTTGGCATAGTTGAAAAGTAAGGCTGATGGTGCATATAATTCCTTGTAATTGTTATTGTTGCAATCAATCAATGAATCAGTTTTTCAAGTATCAATAAAGTGCACAAAATTCAATGTTTTCAGGTTTTGAGATTGTTGAGAAAGGGAGATCATGCCATGCAATAAATTGTTAATAATACTTAATTTCTAGTTATGCTTATTCTACATTGTCTATGTGTAGATTTGAGGGTGCAAGTATTTTTGATAGCATGACTTGGTGATGAATTTGCAACATTTGTGGATGACTTAGAATGCTCATTACATAAAAAAAAATTGTCAAATTTAAAAAAAAACAAAAAAAAGATTTTGTTTTCTCTCTTTTGTGTTCTTGATGAATCCATTGTCAAAGGGGGAGAACTTTGCCACTTTGGAGAACTTTTTACATGCACTTTACACATGCACATGTTCTTGTTTAAGTGGTATTCATTCATTCACTCATATTTTTCCTTTTAGGGAGATATTTTCTTATTTTCACCTAGGGGAGTTTTTCACCTTGAATATTTGTCAAAGGGGGAGATTTTGTGTTTTCACTTTGGCTTTTGATTTTGAAACCTTTTGATTTCAAAAACTTTTCTTATGCAGGTGAATGCCAATGTTCAATTTAAGTGGTGTTGCCAATGTTTTCATCAAGGGGAGATTGTAAGATCATGTGTGAAAAATTGGCTTAGTGATGAAATTGGCATTGCAAAGTGGTTGTGCTCATGGCATGTGTGGTGCTTTTGCATATGCCGCTTCGTGATGTTTACTTGATATGCTTGTGATAGCATGGTAATGGTTTTGCTTTATGCAATGCGCTCGTGTGAGTGGTTGCATGGATTGATGTTGAGTCAAGTCGTGGACTTGTGCTCGGAGTTGTTTCTTGTTTACTCATGTGTGTGTTGCTTGAGGCTTAACGTGGTCGATGACGGGACCGGAACTAGGTTCATGGAGGAACCGAGGTTCGGACTAGGTTCAGTGAGGAACCGAGGTCTTAGTGGTCAAGGATGTCATCGCGGGACGCTCGGGCTAGAGAACGTGCACATAGAGGCTGGTTAGTCACGCGAGCGCTTGGCAGTGGGCCGTCCGCGCGCTTGTAATTGATCGGGGCGGTTTGCATGTATTGGGCTATGTTGGGCCGGATGGATATGCATGCTAACTGTTGCTCATTATAAATAGGAGAGAGTGTCTCTGTTTAGATGAGAGAGCTAGGTTTTAGGGTTTGTACTCTTTTGTTTGGAGTACTTAACCAAATTAGACAAAAGAAATAAAATCAATTTCTTCTTGCGCTGGAGTTCCTTGCGAAAGCGCACGAGAAGCGAAGGAAAATCGCGAGGTCTGATGAAACATCCACGCATGTTGATTCGCTATTTGCTACTGTTCATGCGAGGTTACTGCTCATACGACCGCCGGTTTCGGTTTGTTCGTGCGTGGTTTGCTACAAAGATTCAATTTTTAGTTTGGTCGCTCGGTTTCGATTTAGTAGATTGATTATACACATCTTTTTATGCTTCTTCCTCCTGCAGGCATGCCTTTGCAGTGGCCATGGCTGCATCGACTTTTTCTTTTTTGATTTTTTTTACCGATGCATGAAACTTTGAAAAAAAAAAGCCTAGATTAAGTAGAGTGCGTAACTAACGAAATGTGTATGAAACACGTAGAGAAATTAGTGCAAACCACTAATTGGAGGCCGACTAATTCTCAGTGGAGGAGCCAAGGTCCGGGCAGCATGGACGGGCTCACTATCATTGGAGGTGAAGAATAGGGGTTCTTCGGGTCATAGTTAAGCTTGTCTAAGCTCCAAATATTTTCTGGGTGGCAAGTTCTTAACATATTTTCCGTAGTCCGTACAGATTTCTAATGGTTTTTTTCCCCACTAGCTAGATGTGGTTCCAAACTTCCAATGTCTGATTTTTCTTAAAAAGCGAAGTGCATCGTCTAGTCATCACTGTCATTCATCATCGTCATGATTAAGATGGCGCACGTCCGACTGCTCACTTCTTCAGATAGCAGGAGCGCGTTAAAAATGAAGCCAGCCCATGGAGATGTGATAATAGCTCCAGCTCCCCTCCCCACCCCACCCCCCCGGGTCCCCTTCTTTGCATGCAAAACTGTAATGTAAGTCTTTGCTGTATGATAGGGCTCCTGAGAAGCCTGACAACACCAGACAGACACATCAGGTTTGCTTGCTACATGGGAAATTGGAGCACTATCAGCTGGTAGTGAGCACTGATCCCAGGTAATGAGGGCCCAAACCTTGTAAGGTTCTGAATAATTGAGTATGCGGCTGGGCAGGCACACAAATGCACAGGATTAGCAGAGATGGGGCCACAGAACAGCACTGAGTGGGCAAATCATGTAGTGAATTCAAAATTTCAGAGCTCAGATTGCACGTAGTGACAGTGCACTGCACACACAAGAGCATGACTCTTGCTCAGTTGCTTGTTGTTGCATGTTCCTTTTCTTCGCAGGGTTTCTGTAGCTGTAGACTGTAGGTGCATCTCTGTTAACTGCAGAAACTTGTCAAGTGCAGAGATTTCCAGAAATGGGTATTTCATATTTTCAGAGAAGATGTTGGAGCAACTGCAGTGTGGAAAGAGATTTCTTTGCCTTGTTTGCTCTGCTAATGACCAGATCACACTGCATTCAACGCACTGTGCGGAAATTTTTTTTAGAGCAGCTGCAATTTGAATAAAAAATGGACAAGATATCAAAATCTAGGTTTGTGAAGGATTTAGCAATTTAACTACTCCCAAAACTCAAAATTCCCATAATCTAAAATCTTTGGTAAATGCAGCATGCAATCTCTCAGGGGCTCAATTTCTGAGGGGCTCCACTGCCAAGCTGCAGATCTTGTTGTACATGGCTGAATTCCCCCACAGCATTAACCATATTTGGATCACTTTGCCACATGCTTCTCTGCCCCCCTGCACACCCACACCTGCATTGCCCGGCCCCCGAGAACATTGAGAGACAGCCAGTTTGTAAAAGCACTTCCCCAATCATTTTCTATATGTGCATGCCATCCAATTCAGGCCTCTAAATTAGAGCAGTCTAATCAGAGGCTCAGAAGTACCAACAACGTCCAGACACAACAAGGATTAGCTGCTGCTCACTCACTACTTCAATAGTTCACCAGCTAGATGCTGTTGATCTATGTGGAGCAACACATCATATCATAAACAGTGAGCATGAAAGCTACAACACATGACATGAACAAGTGATTCCAGTTTCACCTCCCACACTGGCATCACTCATAGTCACAGGAGAACTGACTAATCACAGCTCAGCTCACTTGTCAGCCTCCAACACTAGACAGCAAGTTGGAAACATAAAAGAGAAAAAAAAATCAGAAATGAGAGAGAAATAAAGAAACCCAGGGAATTAAGCATCATATTTTTGATATGGAACAATGGAATGCAATGCAGCTAAGCTAGAATGATCAACAAGAAATTAATGAGAGCTATGATTGATCATAGTCAATTCATCATCGTCTTGAATTCTCGGTGTTGGTTACTCGAGCCGGAGCTGCGGCGGGCCGCCAGGCTGCTGGTCGGACTGGTGGCGGCGGGCGAGGGTGTGCTTGTTGTTGTGCATCCAGACCTTGAGGACACGGCGCTTGACGCCGACCTCCTGGCAGAAGCGCTGCACGACGGCGTCCTCAAGCTTCTGCAGCCGCCACTCGACCTCCTCGGCGAACCTCAGCATGCGCGCCTTCTGCTCCGCCGTGAACTTGGTCCGGAACCGCTTCCTGGGCGCCGGCCGCGCCGCCTCGTCGGACTCCGACGTGTGCATGGCGCTGAGCGGCATCACCATGCGCGTGGACGCGTGCGCTGGGGGGAACGCCGCCACCAGGAGGCCGCGGTGGGCTGCAAGCGGGCTCAGCGGGCCGCCGATCAGGTGGTGGTGCCGCCCGCCGGAGCCCGCGCCGTCGGGGTGGTCGAGCTCCTTGCGGTGGAAGTTACGGTGGCAGCCGCAGGCGGAGCAACGAAGCGCATCCAGCGAGCCGTCCTCGCCGGCCGGCATGAACTCGCCGCACCCGTCCGTCGCGCTGCCGCCGATGGCCGCTGCGTGGTTCTTGAGGCACTCCCGGTACCTGGCCCCTCCTCCGCCGGAGGCCGAGGCCACCACCACCTGCCGGTTCTTGAACTCCTCAGCCCTGGACGCCACCGTCGGAGGCGTAGGCGGCGACATGTTCCGGCCATTACTGCAAGTGTGGTGGTGGTGACGGTGCTCATGGTGCAGACCGAGGTACAGCGACTTGGCGGCTTGCATTGCCATGGGCAGCTCGCCCTGCGTCACGGAAAGATCCATTCTTGCTTCCTTCCTCCCTCCCCTCCTCGTCTTGGCCTCCCTCCTCTGCAACAAGATACTTCTGTTTGTTTTAGCTTTTATCACGAACACATATACCACAGAAAAAAAAACAAGCAAAGGAACTCATGAAAACAAATATTTTAACGATGCGTTACAATTAGCATCTTTTCTTATTTTTTTCCTCTCTTGCTTTTCGCTTACTTATAAACCTAATAACAATTTAGAAATTCATATCCATAACATACAGCTCTCAGAATCAGAAAAAGATTAAAAAAAAAACCTATACATAAATAGACTCTCTCTTTGTCCTACTCAATTCGGACCCAGTGGGATTAGTCCAACAGCTTCCGGCTTCTGTGCTACTGCAATGTCGCCCGCGCGCGCGCGCAGAGCAAGAATTAGCAGGGTAAATGCCAAGTTGCCATGCTGGGGAGCTTGCCCTAGACCTGGCCAAACGGGCCGTGCCAAATGGGCCGGCACGGGCCCGTTACTGTGGCACGGCCGGGCACGCACGGTCGGCGCTAAGCAGAACGTCGCGTGCGCGACGGCCAACCCATCTGCCGTGCTTGGCGGAGGGCAGACGGCGGTCAAGACACGACGCCGTTCTGGCGGGCACGCGCGCTCTGACGCGACGCAAGACGCAACGGCAACGGCCCGGCCCGGCCTGCACGGCACGGTCCGCCCGTTTAGACCCGTTTAAAAAAATAGCCGTTTATAACCGTTGCAGATTTAAAAAATTCATAAAAATTGAAAAATTTGGAAAAATCCCGAATTTTTTCCTATAAATAGGTGGCTGCCCCCTCCTCATTTCTACACCAGCAACCTTGTATTCTCTTCTAATCATTCTCTTGTGGAAATTCTTTTGCTCTTAGTGGTAATTTGGCAAAATTAAAAATAGTTTTGTCAAAAATCCAAATTCGACTTCGACTTCACAAGAAATCAAGGTGATAATTGTGATTTATTATTTTATTTTGTTAGTATTTTCAATCATATTTTAGTATTAATAGCGTGATTATTTCTTATAGTTAGCTTTATGGAGCAGGGATTTTCCGTCGTTCGACTTCGATTTTGTTATTTCACCCGAGGAGCTTCTTGCATCATATGGCGAAGAAGGCTGCAGGAGCTGTGCCATCTTCGAGCTCTACAAGTGCAAGCTGCGTCGGCAAGCACCGGGCGAAAAGAGCAAGACGCGATACATCGAGTCTGGGAAGATTTCGACCGATTTTTGAGATATCAAACGACGCCCAAATCGGGTATCTTTGTTTGTAAATATTGCAAGCATAAATTAATCTGCGAAATCTTGGTGGAACAGGGCACTTGAAGAGGCATGCCGGTATTGTAGAAAAAAGCGGGAATGGCTTCGAGGCGACGCATTCGCAATACAACCCGACGCATGCAGTGAATCGGGACTATAATCTTGAGGTAGCTCGTGAATCTCTTTGTCGCTTAATCGCTTCTCAAGATCTTCCTTTAAACTTTGGTGAGTCATTGCGCTTGAAAACTTTATTAGGACCGCCATAATCCTAGATTTTGCAGTTTCTGATGCACAACAACTAGAGATTTGATTAAATATTATAATAATTGTCGCAATAAGCTAAAAGAAAAATTTAGTACATGTACTTTTCTGTGTCTTTGACATCCGATATATGGAGTGGTAGAGCTAAAGAGGATTATCTTAGTGTAGTTGCTCATTATGTAAACGATGATTGGCAACTAGAAAAGAGAATCATAGGATTCAAATTAATTGATGTAGCACATCTTTGGTGAAAATATTCTTGATTGTATTGTAAAAGTTGTGGAAGATTTTGGACTTAATGATAAGATTTTTGCAATAACATTAGATAATGCTTCCGCAAATACTTACGCCATGAACATACTTACTCCGCTTTTCAATTCATATCTTTGAATCTTCCTTATTACATCGTTGTGCTTGCCATATTATTAATCTTATAGTTAAATCTGGTTTAAAGAGGTTAAATCAAGATATTGAACCTTTTAAATCGCAATATCTTTCTTAATTCATTCTAATCAACGAGTAGCAAAGATATAAAACTTATTGTATTGCAATGAATGTACGTCCGCGTAAGTTTGGTTTGGATATGCCTGTTAGATGGAACTCTACTTACTTGATGCTTAAGAATGTTATACCATATGAGAGCACATTTTCTGTTTTTATTAACACGCACCGTCATTACAGGATGGTCATGGGGTACTCACAGAGCGACATTGGTATGTTGCTAAATACTTGCTTTCATTTTTAGAACTTTTTTGATTCCACTTTGTTGTTTTATCCGAGTTTATTATTCAACCTCTCCTTTAATTGTTCATCATATTTTAGAAATTGCTACCCACTTAAAGAGCTACGAAAATGATAATATATTGCGGGAAGCTGTTTATGCTATGAAAACTAAATTTTTAAAATATTGGCAAGAAATTCCTATGTTATATGCATTTGCATTTATTTTAGATCCTAGAGCTAAAATTCGGGGATTCGGTAATGTTCTCTCACTTCTAAGTGATGCGGTAGGTACTGATTATTCTAGTTATTTTTCAACTGTCCGTGCTAACTTAATCAAGTTTATGATAAGTACGATCGGAAATTTCTTCGGAGTTCGCATGCAATGACCTCCACCAGCACCTACAATGTAAGAAGAAAACCGCGTGGGGAAAGATATGGGTGCATGGTGGCTCTTCCTCAAGGAGTTCAACTACATCAACGACAAGTGCGGACACATCAAGTAGTGGGAGCTAGTCGCTTATCTCAATGGCGACGACTGTCAACTACCAAGAGAAGGAAGAGGAGTTCAACATTTTGCGGTGGTGGCATGAGCACAAGATAACATATCCGGTGCTTTCCATACTAGCACGGGATGTGTTAAGTTCTGTCTCCACGGTTTCTTGAGTCTGCTTTGGTCTATCCTAAGAATAATCAAGAGAGAAGAACAAGTCGACTAGTGAGATAGTGGAAATACTTCTCCTTTGTGAAAGATTGGGAACAAGCTAATCAACGAGCTCAACATACTACGAGAAAATACCGAAATGGGCAGAGACGTTCGAAAATCTTTATCTAGATAATGAGGAAGAATAATTGTAATCTTCACTTTTTATTGTATCAACGAGATATAGGTCGTATTTCTTTTTTTCTTTGCCAAGGTTTTCTCATGTTGAGTTTTTACTTGGCAAAGTTTTTAACGAGCGACCAAACATCAATAAAGCTCATTATTTAATTCAAATTATTTGTCTTATTTTAGAATTTATCTTGTAGTTTAGCTTTTCTTAATTTATATATATATTTAAAAGTTTTTATTCATCATTCGAGTTTTTCTAATTATTCTAAATTTTCCTATTTTTCCGAATTTTTCATATTTTTACCATATTTTATCTATTTTTCTAATTTTTTCTATTTTTTTCTAATGAGGAAGAATAATTGTATCTAGATAATGAGGAAGAATAATTGTAATCTTCACTTTTTCTTAATTTATATATATATTTAAAAGTTTTTATTCATCATTCGAGTTTTTCTAATTATTCTAAATTTTCCTATTTTTCTGAATTTTTCATATTTTTACCATATTTTATCTATTTTTCTAATTTTTTCTAATTTTTTCAAATTTTTCGAGCTAAGCAGACTCGGGCCGAGCCGCCCGTTTGGCCCGCATGAAGAACCGGCCAACGACAGACACTACCGAGTCTCAAACGTCTTGTGATGCTGGCGGAGGTTCAAGACGCGATGGTCGCACTGACGCGGCCGTTCTGAGTCGTGCCTAAGCGGGCCGTGCCCATTTTTAAATGCCGTCGTCTTTGGCTGGCCCGTTTGGATGCCTGCTCTCAGCTTGCCCTTGCAACGAACTACCCAATGATGTACTCTCTTCGTCAAAGTTTATAAGTTGTATTTTTTGAATGGTTATATTCATAAATATAGGATGTATTTAATGTTCCAATATAAATTAGTGTGATGTTTATTTTATAATCCTAATAAATATTAAGATTTATTTGATATTCTCTACATGTATATATTAAATATAGCACTTAAAGATAATAATTAAGAATAATCTAGTTATTTTTAATATCTCTTTGATTGATATACCAAAAACAAATTTATAAACTTAAATAGACAGGGTATTTGAAACAAGAATCTAGTACACTCTTTGGGAGCCTCAAACAAAAGAGGCAGGCACGCATGAAAAGAGATCAAATGCAGTCCCATTGCGGCTGCAACTTAAGCAGTTGTACGTAGACTGTTGGATCGAAAAGCGACTGTAGAATGTACTGTTAGACGATTCAGACTGTTTGTTGGTTCGATCAAACAGTGCTGACGATCAAGAACTGTTTAAGTTGTAATCCCCATCAAGACTGCATAGGAACTCTTTCCAGCACACACAAAGGCTAAATAAGAAAAAAAGATTAATTTGTACTATGAGACAGGTATCATGGCCTCCTGGGGATCTAGGCAACATGATATACTACTAGTAAGTGCAAACTCCAAGATGGAGATAATTAATTAATACTGTCTTAATGTTATGGTTTTATTTATGAGAGATTTTATGATTTGCCCGGTTATAGTTGATGCAATTGATGATTTGTTTCATATATCTCACTAACATGACGGAGAAAATCATCAATGACACTAGGAGCAAATCATCAACTTTTCCTTTATTTATTGGTGCTTAAGTTAATCACTAGCTGTTTTCCTTTCCTTTCCTTTCCTTTCCTTTGTAGCAAGTACTATATGTATCGTAGTCTACTAACATATACATGGACCAGCATTTGACCTCTCCTCCTTATCCTCCTAGCTAAGTGCAAGCCCTCCTTTCATGAGTTCTTAGATTTTTTAGCCCTTGGACATATTTTCTTTTGCAAATTTGTCCCCTATACGAATAATTTGTACAATATAACCTCCCTAACAGCAGGAGAAGCTGTAGGTGATACGTGTCACCTGCTGTGCCCATAGACTGTACAAGCTAGCCAACCCCGTGACAGCTGGTCGAACACAACAGCAACAGGACCAGCACAGCAACAGCGCTGCACCCGCCAGCTGCCAAGCCACCTTACCGTGGCACGTGCTGCTACCGCACTTGTGGTGCTCAACACTTGCCTCCTGAGCTAGGGTTACGTGGTAGCGAGACTGTTGTGGTGCGCCTACCAGCTGCTGCTGCCACGGATCTAGCCACCTGCCGCAGTATACGGATGCAGCTTATATGACACGTGTCACCTGCTGATGCTTCCTTAGTCGAAAAGAGACTATATTTATAAATTTTTTCACATAAGGACTAGATTAAAAAAAAGGGACAGGCCCATTTCCGCGCTGGCTTCTGCTTTCATTGGCTCAGACGAAAGAAACAACACAAGCCACAGGCTACAAACAAATAAACTCTAGGTCTCCCTCTGTATATGAATTGATTCATTTGTGCATGTGTTTGTGGTGTGGGAGGACATCAATGGACAATAGGTGGTGTTCCTACTTCCTACACTGCTTGGAACAGTGGGCAAACAAGGTGGGAACAAAAACATAGGTAAGGAAGTGATAGCAAAAAAATTATGGAAATAGATAAGCAAACAAACCTTGCACTTTGCAGTTTGTGTCAAGGGCTAATCAGGAGGGCAAGGAGGGAACAAGGCCATGGGGCCTCATGCCATCACAAATCTTTGCCTCCACCATTGCAAGTAGAAGCTAGGCACAAACACAAGCTAGAAAGTCGTGAAAATTACAAGAGAACAAAAGATTGAGAGGGAGGCAGTTAGTGATAGGGTGAGAGGGAGGAGGAGGCTTAGAGTTATGGGAGAGGTGAAGAGGGGATGAAGAGCTTCTTGTCATAAACAAAGACAGATGAAGGCAGGGAATGAGAGAGATGAAGAGGCAAGAAAAATATACTAGGTTCTGGTGCTTGCTTTGCTTGCACTATCAGGAATCCAATCAGCTTAGTTCAGACAGAGAGAGAGAGAGACTGTGATGTGTTAGGAGAATAGGAGGTGCAAGTTCATGGAGAGAGGGCAGAGCTACAGGAGCTGAGCATGTCCATGTCCCTACTATAATCTTTATTAAAAACACTCAGAATATTGATTGTTTTGTTTCCTTTCCTTTCATTTCTTTTCCACTGAGAGGGAGAGGAGAAAGGGATTGGCCAAAAACAAGTTTAAGCATTTAACTTCCCGTATATGCATTCACAAAATATTATGGTGCGTGTTAATCTTCAAAAAGTATTGAGCACAATTGTCAATTCAATTTTCATACCATCTGAAATAGCCAAAAAGTTTTATGGTCTTAAATAAACTGAAGTAAATGGCTTTATACAGTGTAGCTCAATTTGGCAAGCTTGGCTGTTGTGTGAGCTGCCCACACTGGTCAGATCCTTGCGATCGACCTGGTGCGCCTCATCTCATACTCACCTGTATGTTCGGTATGAAAGCGTGTGTCTGCGCTAGGGTTCACAAAACCAAAACCGTGAAAAACCGCAAAAACCGAAACCGTGAGAACCGCAAAAATCACTCGAAAAACCGCTTGAAAACCGTCAGAAACCGAAGGGTTAAGAAATAAAAAAATTAAAATTTTTTTCGAAAAAATCAGAAACCACTTTGTTTTAAACGAAAAACCAGCCGACTAATTGAATGTTCTTAAAAAACGGTTTTTTGTGAAAATCGCGGTTTTTTAACGGTTTTCGAGCGGTTTTCAACAAATAAATTTTTTTTTAAATTAGATAGGTTTATCGAACGGTTTTGGATCTCAAACCGCCACGGTAAGATCGAAAACCGAGCGATTTTTCGCGATTTTGTGAACCCTGGTCTGCGCTCTGAAAGCTACCAGATAAATCTAGGATTTATCCAACGACATAAGCTTAAGTTCTAGCATGTGTTTCAATAGGACGCACACCCATAAATACGTGTGGTGTGTGGTGTGAATAGGGTGATAGTGTCCACTGCTAAAGCTTAAAGCTATATTATTTAATTCTGGTCAGTTTTGACTCAGATGTTTCTATGTTCCTTAAAAGATTTACACAAATGTCCAAGAAATATATACGGGCACAGAGATTGCATCCAACATTTTACTTTTTCTTTTACAGGAAACATTTTGCTTGATTGGCTATCACATTGTTTTGGCAATCCCCTATTCCCCCTTTCCAAATAGAGTACAAATTCAAAGACGAGTTAACCAGCATGGACACACTCTCAACCAACGGTCTTCTGCCACCTGGAGGCCAGTTTCCACTGTGGAGTTGCCATGGGCAGCCTCTGGAGTCTGGAGTCTGAGAGTCAGACTTGGCAATTGCCATGGACCAAATCAATCTAGCCAATTAGAGAGCCGCAAAAGCAGTAAAGCACATGTTAATACCTTACTTTCCCTTTTGGTCACAAGACTGATTAGAGTGATTATACTAAATATCACAAACCAGATGTCCAATAATTTTGCACCACATATATCCTTGTCACCTCGGAGATTCTTATCATTTGGCAATTTGCACATGATTTGAGTTATCTACTACTACTCCCATAGATACTTGTGCAGAAGGTTAACCTTACGCCCACTTAATCCCAGCATTAGTTTGGATCACATATATTGTAAGCTTTTCCTTTTTCTGATGGGGAAATGTTTGGTGCCTACCACTGTCTATTCACTGCACAACATTCTTCTGCCTGTAAAGAAAACTAGCAAGGGTCACACGTTACTGTTAAGGAACCTCGCTATCTAATAGTCCGGGGTTCCCGAATAGATCTGAATTGGGGAACAGAAAGAGAGAGAGACACGTGTTTAGGGAGAGCAACAGCGGAATACTTTTATTGCTAATGATTGCTTGTACATAGGGGACCCCTCCTCCTTTATAGCTTCGGTAGGGTTTGGCTAAGGGACCACGTGGGCTTTCTATTGGGCCACGTGGTTTCCCAACACTCCCCCTTGGGCCCTTTGCCGCGAGATGCATATGCCTCATTAAAACTCGAGAAAAACCCAGTGGGAAAAATACTTGGAGAAAGAGTACATAGCATACGCTTACTATGTTGCACGAATTGCCTCGTTAAAACCTTATGCAAGAAAACTTCATGAAAAACTTGCTAAGGAAAAAGAGTACAATTCTCCCAACTTCAATTGCTAATCTTCGAGATTCATGTTAGGTATTCATAATTCATCTTCGAGATTTATGTGGGAGTATGTGAAATATCTCCCCCTGAAATCTGCACTTCTCTAAGTCTCATCATCCCAATTCCTTTCACGCACCTTTCAAAGGTAGATGCTGGGAGTGATTTAGTGAACAAATCTGCAAGATTCTCACATGACTTAGTATGCAATATCTTGATCTCGTTCATCTTATGCAATTCGTGAGCATAGAAGAACTTGGGGTTGATATGCTTCGTGAGATTGCTCTTTACATAACCCATCTGTGCTTGAGCAACACAAGCTGCATTATCTTCATAGATGATCGTGGGAGTTTACTCAATGTTCAAGCCACATGACTTCTGGATGTGGTGAACCATTCTTCTGAGCCATTCACATTCACGAGATGCTTCATACAAAGCGATGATTTTCGAGTGGTTTGTCGACGTCGAGACAAGAGTCTGCTTAGATGACTTCCAAGAAATTGCTATTCCTCCACATAGGAAAACATAGCGGTTTGGGACTTGCCAAGATCTGGTCGATAAATACCAAACATCGGCATAGCCAACCAAATTCAATTCATTGTTTCTTTAAAAATGTACCAAGGTCTTTGCTTCCTTGGAGGTAGCGGAAGATGTCCTTAATCCCTTTCCAATGCCTTTTGGTGGGTTACGCCTGCATCAGGGCTAGCAAATTCACAATGACGCAATGTCCTACCTGGTGCTATTCGCAAGGTACATGAGCGCTCCAAGCGCACTCAAATATGGGAATTCGCTCCCGTGACTTCCTCCCCTCTTCTCTAGGTGCTGTATGGGTCTAGGTGCGCTTGGAGTGACCTTTCGACCATTGGAGTCTTTGCAGATACGCCTTTTCAAAGCCAAATCTTTCCAACACTTTACGTGTGTAGATTGATTGATGTACCAAGATTCCTCCTTGGACATGTTCAAGCCGCAAGCATAAACAAAACTTGGTTTTACCCAAATCCTTCATTTCAAACTTAGACTTCAAGTATGAGCATGCCTCTTCAATTTCTTCATCCGTCCCAATGATGTTCAAGTCATCTACATAGACGGAGATTATCTGAGAATCCATTCGGGATCGTTGTATAAACACACATGGACAATCTTCATTGTTTGTGTAGCCTTTCTTGCGAGAAAGTCACTCAAGCGATTGTACCACATTCTTCTGATTGCTTGATTTATACTGATGATTTCTCCAATTTCACACTTTGTGCAAGTTTCTATTTTCTCCGTCTTGGTTCGGGATAGGAATTCTTTCCAGTACTTTCATGTATATCTCCGAATCCAAGTTTCCATACAAATATGCTGTGACAACATCCATTAGCTTCATTCTCAACTTCAAGTTGATTGCCATTGAGATCAAATATCTAAAGATAATTCCACCCATGACCGGAGAATAGGTTTCTTCATAATCAACTTCAGGACGTTGAGTGAAACCTTGAGCTACAAGCCTTGCTTTGTACCTTACAACCGTTGTTTTCATTTCTCTTAGAACAAAGACCCATTTGTGACCTCACGGGTTTATATGGGGAGGTGTGCGGCATACTGCTCAAACACCTCTCTCTTGTTCGGAGAGACTAACTCTGCAGATGATTGCCTTTTCCATTCTTCCCAATCTAGCCTTTTCTTGCACTCTGCGCGAGATGCAGGCTTGGGATCATGATCAATGATCGAGGCAATCTTCTTTGCAAAGTATGCATCAACGTTGGTCGTTGCTCTATTCAGGATTTTCTGTTATTACAAAGTTTATGGCCATTTCTTCATGCGGTGCTTCATGCACTTCTACTTGCTCTTATTTGCTTTTCCCTATCGCAGAGCAAGTTCCTTTAGCTTTCATTGCCTATGTGTGCGCACACATTATTTCCTGGCTTCCTTGATGGAAGATTCAAGTGCGGAATTGCCTTTCTGTTGGTTTCTTTCAGTGCAGTCTCAACGGCTCCCCTTCTTTCCTTGGGGCATTTTCGTGATTAGTTGTGGTAAGTCCTCTCGCTTGATTTTCTCGACGCGTCTCGGTACTTTGGGTTTGAGGAGCAGGTTTCTGTTCTTTTCTTTAAGGCCTCTGAACAGGCTGAGGGATACCTTCTATTTTCTTTGGTATTTCCACACTCTCTGGTGCATTCCTTGCGGGTACATGCGACTTAACCACGCCCTTCAGATCACAAAAATGGTCGGGTAGTTCATTTGCTAAATTCTGCAAATCAATTATCTTCTGGACTTCTTGATTTGCTTCATTAGTGCGGGGGTCATGTGCGGGGATCCCAGTGGAATGCCATATGATTTCCCAGCATTTTTCATCCAAAGGTTGATTTTCTCCCCCTAATGACGGGAAACGATCCTCGTCAAAGATGCAATTAGCGAATCGGGCTGTATGCAAGTCTCCAGTCATGGGTTCCAAATACCTGATTATGGATGCACTCTCATAACCAACGTATATCCCAGACTTGCGGAGAGGGCCCATTGCAGTCCGATGAGGGGGTGGTATACGTACATATACCATACACCCAAATTTTCTAAGATGCAGTGCAATAATTATCAAATTCCTTTGAAGTAAATTCTCTGGCATTGTCCATTCTAATGGACTTCACGCGATGATCAGGGAAAGCATTCTTAATTCTTATGATCTGCGAGATCAGCTTTGCAAAAGCATGGTTTCTTGTTGATAATAAGCATACATGCGACCATTTCGAGGAAGCATCAATGGGCACCATAAAGTATCGAAACGGCCCCGACAAGGGCTGAATCGAGCATAAATATCCCCGGATGCGTTCCAGAATGCAGAATTTCACTTTGCACTTTCATGACAGAGGGTCTAGTTATTAATTTCCGGTGGCATATGCGGGGCACACAAAATCTTCATGATTCGGGAAATTTTTAACATTAATACCATGACCTTGTGAGTTGTTCACTATATTTCTCATCATTCTAAGACCGGGATGACCTAATCTACCATGCCATAAAGAAAATAACTCGAGCTTCTAAAAGCGGTCCTCAAGGAAGTATACACTTGGTGTATGAATATTCGTGTAGTACAACCCGATTCATATGAGGACATTTTCTAATACCATTTTTCCACATGCGCGTGCTTCACAATGCACAAGTATTATTTGCCATTTTCTTTATTGGTTTCTACGTGAAAACCATTGGCGCGGATGTCTTTAAAGTTTAAGAGAGTGCGCGTTGATTCGGTACAAAGGGCTTCTTCAATTACCAAAGTTGTACCCATAGGCAATATAATAGTGGCTCTTCCGATTACATATGAGCCGATTACATATGAGTCACTTCTTGCGATCGTAGTAATCTTTGTCCATAAAGTTAAAATTTCATATTAGGCGTCTTGCTGTGCTCTACCCCATGCTCACTTTGCCCTTTGATTGAGATGCCGTTTTCTTTTCCAAAACTCGCGAAACCGCAGCCCAACGTCGACGAAAGACACGGCGAGCCAACTTTTGATCCGGTGAGCCAAATCAAATTCCGTTCGCGTCATTTTGTGCATCTTGTCGCAAAGATCAAAAGCCCTCAAGAAAATTTGGGTTTCATTACGGACGGCGACAATTTGACGTTTGAACATCGTCGGCCTAACCATCTTTGCGGCGTCGATTCGTGCGTCTCCGGTAAGCCTCTTCAAATCGGTCTCACCTTTGGATTCGCGGCGTCGAGCTCTTCATGATGCTCACCCTATCTTCCATTTCGCTGGCGGCCGCCCTGGCCCTATCCCCATGCGCCATGGTTTTGCTCTGCTTTCGCGAATGAACGGTGCGCTTCTGATGTTTTTCTGTTTTTTCTTTACGATTCAACTTCAAACAATTGTTTCTCCTCCGTCGTAACTCGAATCGAGTGATTCAAATTTCTAAATTCATCTAAATTCATCCTCTATCTGCCAGTATTTTTATTATAATTTTTAGTTTCTATTATTTTATTTTATTCATTTCATGCACCGTTTTGCGTGTAGTCGAAGAAGCGGTCGTAAATCGCCGACGAAGGAGAAGACCTCGAGAACAGCGCAGCGCGCCGTTGACGAAGGCAAGTCTCCTTGACGACGTTGATCCCATTGTTTATAACTGTTTTATAAAAGTTTGCAACTTGCATGGCTATTTACATAAACCGATGATGTTAAAATATAGAATGTTAGTTATGCCCATTTGAAATAACATCCTTGCTGTTTGATTACCATGCCTTTGTAACCCTAAGATTTAATCATGAAATCATGTATTATGTGATTAACCTTGTTTAGTACGATAGAAGTGTGCTTAGGATTGCGTTGATCAAAATGCCTATGGTGGGATAAATTCTAAAATGTTGTTGAAATGTGTTTTATCGAAGCTGTAGCAAGGTGATTGCTGCTGTGATTGTAAAATAAAAATAAAATTAAAATGGTTCGAGTTGAGGCGGAATGGTTTGTCGGTAGTGCGGATGGAGCTTGGTTTTGGTTTGTGAAAGCCGCCTAATCAATTTAAGGATCGACGCTTATGATTGTCCATTCTAAGCATTACCGTGCAACCACAAGTCTATAATGGGTACGACTGGTGAATAATTTGTAGAAACCTAACTTAGACTCGCTTGAGTTGGTGGAATGTGAGTCTTAGGATGGAGGCATGTCGTATTTCTCACACGCGCAAGAGGGGCTTCATCTTGGGTGGATAGAACCCTACGGCGGTGAAACCTCAGCGGTGGGTCGGGTTAGGCGTATACATTGTAAAGGCCTTGTCATGATCTCTCTGCCCGCACACCAAAGGAAGTGTGTTCGTAGCGCTTGGCATTAAAGAGATGATCATGTCTTGTGGGTAAAGCTGTACACCTCTGCAGAGTAAATCTATTCGAATAGCCGTGCCTACGGTCAAAGGCAAAGCGAAGAATGCTTTCATACTGGTAGACTTGGTTTTGGTTTTCAAAATAACTGATGCTTTGGGAATTCGGGAGTGGTTAGAACTCTTGAATGTTTATTTGGCGGATTGAGCCAATCAGGTAGATGGAACCTGTTTTGAATCATGATGATGGAGTCATGTGATGGTTAAACAAGATCTTTCAAAATGGGCGGTTAGAGCACAGTATATTAGTGTTGGTAGTTGGAACCTTCACTAGAGTTAGTAATAATTTCAATTGTACAAATAATTGTTAAAGCGCTTTGTGAAAATTATTATTAATAATGTTTGTTAAATCGGCTTTGTGCAAAAGAACCTATTAAGCCTTCCTTGAAAGCCCTTCATGATGCATTTTCCCAGACTTGCATGAGTGCGTTTGTACTCACATGCTACACAAAATTTTGTCATGAGAATTACCAAGATGCGATTGAAGACAATGAGTTCTATGATGAGGAGCTTGTGGGCGATCGCCAAGATAACTAAGCGTCAAGCGCCCTAGTCGTCACTTTGTGGTGTCTTTTGGATTTTATCTTGTTGTTTTTTTGTGTTTCATTGGCTGAGAACTTTGGTCATGTGACGGGAGATGTAATAAATAGCCATATGGTGGTAATTTATGATTATGCTATATTTTGTTTTCTCTTCGTTACATTGCTCGTTATGATAATCAACGCTTCCTTTGTGTGTACTAGCAACTGATCTGGGACTAGTACAGAAATACACAGGAGATTCCGGATGGTAAATCTGGGGTCCCACATTCTTCGTGATCGACTGGAAATATTTAGACTCTCTTAAGATGGTATTTGTTGTGCCACTATCAACAATGCATATCTCTTCCATTTGGGCGCTACATGATTTCTAGATAAAAGAAATATAATTCTAATCAGATAGAGGCAAAAACAATCCAAATATTGCTTGCAAATTTGAAGAATACTGGAATAAAGAATAAATTGCGTATTTATTCATGAGAGAAGTATGCTCTTCTAGAGCTTACAATTCATTATTCAAAAGGAAAATGCTAACAACCATAATCTAAAAAAAATGCATTAAACAGAATCTGTAAAATATGCATTAATTTCTGCTTCTATGTCATCGGCAGAAGTTTTCTCTTCATTTGCCATAATAATGGCTGCAGCATCGATGTCCAGGCTATTCTGTGAGGATGAGGCAAGTGGGGTATCTACATCCATGACATCATCATCACCGATGTTGGCGAAGTGTGCCTCTGCGGGGGTGTTTTCCTTTGCCTTCCTCTTAGCCTGATATGCGTTGATCACTTCCTTGGATTCTTGACATATCTTGGACCAATGTCCCCAAGTGCCACACTTGAAGCACGTTTGGTTCTGCTGTCCATATGGCTTGGCGTGCGCTATTTCTTTGTTATCCCTCTTCACAGGGGCTTTGGACTTTCCTTTGGCCTGGGGCCTCTCTTTTCCACCCTGCTTGCCCTTCTTTCTATGAGTGGGCTTTCTCACCTTGTAGCTATTGGCATTGACTTCTGTGCCAGTGCCTCGTCCAGGTGGCTGCGAGACATAGTTCTTGCGTAGAACATCGTCTTGCGATTCCGCAACTTGCATTACATCAATCAGTTCGCTATACTCCTTGTATGCGTCCTGACGATAGCTGCGTGCACTCTGGATAGCGTTTGGGTGGAAGGTGGAGAGGGTTTTCTCAATTTTCTCCTCATCAGTGATCTTCTTGCCACATAGAGAGAGATTGGTACAATTTCTGTGCAAGGCAGAATTGTACTCGGCCACTGTTTTAAAGTCTGCAAATCTCAAGCGTACCCAATCTTGCTGTGCTTGGGGCAAGATGGTGTACTTGAGCTTTTGAACCGCTTCTGAAGTGCAGTCCAAAGCTCAAGTGCACTCTCCTCAGCCATATATTCATTCTTCAGAGTGGTTGAGAGGTGGTGCCTGAGGAAGTGCAGAGCTTGATCGTTCTATTCGGCGGTAGGTTTCGCGTCCTGCGAGGACCCTAGACCAATCGCTGCACGAAGCTTCTTGCCCCCAAGAACAATCTTTACGTCCGATGCCCAAGTGAGGTAGTTCTGACCGTGCGGGGCCAGTTCTTCAAACTCACGATTCACAATGCCAGACATCTGCATGATTTCAAAATTCTGGTTTAGATTACTGCGTGTAATCTGATAAAAAATGGTTGCAAAAACATAAAGTGCAGAAAAATTAAATTGTTATGCATTGCAATATTTTAAATAAAGCAATGGATTCAAAAATCATAAAGAATATTAATAAAACAGAGAAATAAAGCAAGCAAAATTGAAAACAGAGCCAAATAAATCTTCTTGATTTTTTGGCAATTTTTTCAAAATTTTCTGCAATTTTTCTGCATTTTTTTTCTCTTCTCTTCTTTTCTTTTCTTCTCTTTTGTTTTTCCGGCCGAACCGTCCACTGGGCTTGCTCTGGCGGTCTGGCCCATAAGTGCGTGCGGCTAGGGTTTCCCCCTAGCCGCCGCAAGCCTTCCCGTCCGTTCCTTGCTCCTGCCGCACAAATGGCGCTGCCCCTTACTTCTTCACGCGCGCGCGCCATCTCGCCCTTTCTTCTTCACGCAAGCGGCTGCGCGGCCGCGGTGGTCAGGCTGGAGCGGCGACGGCAGGGGCAAGCCGGACGGCCAATCAAGGGCGGCGGGCCAAGGCAAGGCGCGGCGAGCCAGGCTGCGAGCCGGCGGCAAAAAGGAGGCGCATCGCGCACCGCGGATTCTTCGAGAAGGAGCCGAGGCGTCCGATGGCGACGGCGCAAGTGGCCGAAGCGGCGCTTCAAGAGCCGAGGCAATCGGCGGCATCGGCCGAAGCCGAGCCGGACCAAGCGGAGCCGACGAGGCTAAGGCGCCACGCCGGAGGTGCCTCGTCGCGCGGCGAGGCTTCAGCGAGCGCCGCCGGGAGGCACGGCTGCGAGCCGCGCGGCGGTCGGGCGCGTGGTGGTTCGGCAAGCGCGGCGCGCCTCCGTCTACGAGCGACGTGCACGCGGGCGAGCGTCGCCGGCCGCGAAGCGGCGATGGCTGGTTTCAAGCCGGCGGTGCGCGCCGAGGTGGCCGTCGCGCCGGCGGCCAGCGCGCTTACGAGGCAGCGTGGCGCCGGCGGACGCGACGACCGCGCGATCGCCGAGGCGGCGCGGGGGGCCGACGGCACGTGGCGCTGGGCGGCGCGCATCAAGCGAGCGCTAGCGGCGCAACCAGTCGCGGAGCGACCGAGCCGCACCGCGGACGCAGCGCCGCAGCGCCGTCTTATTGCCGGCGAACTTGCCGGGTTGGCGCGCTGGCGAAGCGGCGCGCGCTGCCGCCGACGACCGGGCGCTCTGGCGCGAGGCGGTGGCGGCGGCAGCGAAGCGCGCTATGGCGCAAAGCGGCAAGGCGGTGGCCGTGCTCAGCGAGGAGGGCCGGCTTCGAGTGCGGGTCCCCATGCTGTTGCCGTCGTTTTTTCTTTTGTGTATGAACAACAAATTAATGTACTGTGGCTTCGTGCCGAGTAGCTTCGTGCCACGTAGGATAGATGCATGCATAGAAACGACAAACGTCTAGATTCAATTGCCAAAATCCAACCTTTCTCACCTTTCAAATCTGAACTCCGGTAGAGCTTCGTGCTGATAACGTGTTAAGGAACCTCGCAATCGAATAGTCCTGGGCTCCCGAACAGATCTGAATTGGAGAACAGAAAGAGAGAGAGACACATGTTTAGGGAGAGCAACAGCGGAATACTTTTATTGCTAATGATTGCTTGTACATAGGGGGGGGCCCTCCTCCTTTTATAGCGCTCACCTAGGGTTTCGGCTAAGTGACCACCGTGGGTTTTCTATTGGGCCACGTGGTTTCCCAACAGTTACGCTGTGTCGTGCGAAATTTGAGAAATTCGATCAGGTGACGCTGCGCCGCGTGAAATTTGGTCCAATGGATATTTCTAAAAAAAATAGGCTGGTAGGAGCCGTCGGCAAATCTGCGGATTGCTAGGAGCGGTCGGCGAATCTGTGTTTTTTTTGGAGAAAAACGTGGAGGGGCCTAAACGTATTTTTTTTGGGAGAAAAAAGCGGAGGGTCCTAAACGTATTTTCTTTTTTTTTGCGTAATTCAGGTTTTCTTGTTTTTTTTAAAAATGACTGCTAAGACCCGTCGGCGAATATGTGGATTGCTATAAACCGTTGGTGAATCTGTGGTTTTTGGTTTTGAGAGAAAATAAATGTATTTTTTTTTCTTGTGTAATTCCGGTTTTCTTGGTTTTTTTTTAAAAAACAGGTCGCTAGGACATGTCGGCGAATCTGTGGATCGCTATAAGCCGTCGAAGAATCTATGGGATTTTTTTAGGGAGAAAACAGCGCAGGGACCTAAATGCATTTTCATTTTTCTTCGGGTCCAGTCTGCTAAAATCCGATTTCTTGTGACCTAAAAGTAATTTTGGTTTTTTTCGGGTTTATTTTGGTGAAAACCGTCGGGAGGACGTGAACAAAAACCGCGAAGGAACCTAAACGTAATTTCGGATTTTTGAACCTAAACGTAATTTTGAATTTTTCGGAGGACCTTTTCGCGAAGTAGGTGACGTGGCGTGGCTAGTTTGCCTCCATTCCTCTCCGGTATAATAGTAAGTATATACATTGACAGGTCTTCTTTCAAGGCTCATGTAGGGATTATGGTACAATTTTTGTTGTGCTGTGGGGGTACATTGTTTACCAAGGATATTTTCTTGTTTTATCTAAAGGAAAATGTATTCACAACTGACGACATGCATCTCATATATGGTTACGGCACTACTATAGAAAATGTCATTACAGATGGTTTGGAACTGTCATCACAGACGGTTTTTTGAATCGTCTGCAACCATGTGTTCGTGATGTTATGGCATATCACAGACGGTTTTTAACTAGTACTGTCTATGATATAGTAACATCACAGACGGTTTTTAATTAGAACCGTCTATTAAATCATAACATCACAGACGGTTTATAATAAAAAATTGTTTGTGATAAGTCTTGCTCAAACAAGCCTTTTTCTATTTATTGGCTGGCCTCAGGAAATGCTAGCCATGCCCTCTGGAAAAAGTAGATTACAGATTAACTCAACTTAGATTACAAGCATTACATCCATTTCGAATGACAAGCATTACATCCATTTCAGATTACAAACATTACGTCCATTTCAACAATCAACTCAGACTACATCACAGCGCAAGCAGATTACGTATAGATTAATATTGCACGACACATTTATTTCAGAAATGAACTCAGATATATTAACCAATGGAACTCAATATTATTAACCAATTAATTGAATGCACAAATACAATTCAAAAATCCACAGCACAAGTTTGACAATTAACCCAAATGGTAATTCAGAAAAAATACAACTCCTAAAGTTAGGCAGCGTGGAACTCGCCTTTTGGATTTAAGACTTGACTGAGCAAGAAGGAACAAAGATGTCCTCGAATTCGCATCAGATCGGCCTCTTCCAACGCAGTTATTACCTGACTGATCTTTTTAGTATTGACGAGGAGTTGTATGTTGTGGCAAACGTAAAATCCACAACGGTTATTTCCCTTTCCCTGCTGGTGGCACTGCAAATATAGAATTGGTTAGTTCTAGAGTCATTATTACATAGTTTATATAGGATTATTGTGTATAGAGGATACCAAAAACTTAAAATTGTGCTTCAGCTTCGGCCCGTCCATGCCAGAACGCCCTCCATAATATTTGTACACTCTGAAAGAACTTCGTGATTGCAAAAAGTTAGCCTCAGCCATTCTGTGAGCAATGTACACCTTGAACAACCTACATGACCATATTATCTATGGAGGAAACATGATTAATTACCTATTGAGTAATTTCGCGATAGGATTTAAGTTGTGGCTGCCACTCTGTAAGGAATCATGGTAAATAACCCGATTTGTGGCTGGATGAATTACAATGAGAACCCAGCGAAACCTATATAGGTATGTCGGCATGGTCAATTAACAAAACAGAGTTGCGTGCACAGTACAAATCAAAGTATAGCAAGTAGTGCATCACTTACCCTGGGTTGTAGGGTAAAAGTATGAAATCTTTATCTTTTTGAGCCACCAAGGCTTGTGCGACGTATTCATTGATAAATTGTAAATCTTTGTCCATTGTTTACTTGGAGACTATCTGTGGGTCCAGGAAACCCACCGGTTGTTTGTTCTCTCTCGCTTCACTGATCATGTATCTATATATACGAAAGCAATGAGTTATATATATATGACATTTATCGGTATTACACGAATGTAGACTGTGATTGCACACACTTACAATGTCCAGCATCTCAAGTACGCGACGTTGAGGGCGTCGAGGTTGAAGACATCAAACAGGTCCTTAAAGTTGACTGTGAAGAAGCCCCCGATGACTCGTTGAACAGATGCTTAGGCATGAAGCTAACCGAGATACTCGTTATGCGGTCTTGCACTGGCTTTTTAGCTTATTCTAGGTACCAATTATGCAATCTAACGCAAGCTATAGAAAGGTTCTCCAGGCACTCTTCCGTTACTAAAGGCTCTCCTAGCTGGTATAATCAGGCCAGCGAGCAATAAGATAGTCAAATTCCTTCGTGATTTGCTTCGCTTTGCCCTTGACTTGCTTTCTGCTATAGGGAGTCTTCACGATAAACGAGTGGGCACCATTCCACTGAAAGTCCTTTGATGCAGGGGGCACGGGAGCCGATTTGGTGGCCTGCTGAGGTGCAGCAGATGACTCAGGCAGTTGGGGTAGCTTTGGTGATGGAGGACGGGCCTCTAGGGAGATGTCGCTGCTGGACCACTGGATGAAAGTGCGAATGGCATCCCAAGTGTCACAATCTCGTCGTTTGGGGGCATCGGTAGTGGGACATTATTGAAACTATCATGTACACCATCCACTTTAACCTTCATGAAACCCAGCGCCACCAGGTTACCGTGCACCAGCGCCCCTTCAGTGGATGGATACGCGAGCCTCCAAGCAGCCGGAAGATGAATGGAGACTTGGGTAAGTCTCACTTGGAGAGTGCACTGCGTGGCCACCTACATAACGGTACACAATTAGCTAATACGTCCAACAGCTATATGTATGGAGCATTCAAGAGATATATATAAGTACCTTGATGTCACAGGCAGGAAATTTGCCATATTCATCTGTGGGAGTGGTGGACGCACAGTTGCAATTTTTGGTAGTGGGGCTGGTTTGTGCACATACATCTGGGACTTGCGTAGGCTGCCTGTAGTCCTGATTATTGAACCTTTCCTCGAGGCTTCTTATCTTATTGTTGAATTCTTCTCTTAGTCTTTCTTCAATCTTTTGTACCAGCTGTTTCTCTCGCTCGGCTTTGGTTCTCTTCCTACTCCGGTATTTGTCGGAGTTGTCTGGGAATCCCGTTGCCTAGGGAACAAAAACCCCTTTGCCTCGCATGCGACCAAGTTGTTTCTTGTTTCCCAAGTCCGTGAAGAGTACATCTTCTCCCTGTCTGACAAAAAAGTGCCCTCGGAAGATTGTACTCAACGCTACCTGCAAGATCCTAATAAGTTATTTCACTTAAAAAGTTATGGACTAATTACGTACAAAATTGATAGTCGGATATCTTACCATGTGTTGGCAGACTTCCTTGTCCACGGGGTTTGTAAAGGAGACGGTGCCGGAAGACGTGGCACTTGCCTCACTCTCAGCTAGTCTCTGGCACGCTAGTCAACGATCGATGCAAATGGCACGGAGGCCTCCTCACCCTCCCTCTCCCATTGCGCCCTCTTCCCCACGTATCCAGCGGTGCCAAGTCTATGGAGGTGGGTGTTCCTTGCCTGCAGAGCCTTGTGGGGTTCACTTTGACGCATGAATTCGTCCGTCGTCTTTGCCTCAACAAAACTTTGCCATACATCCTCACCAATGAACCCGTACTTAGAGAAGTGAGTCCTGTCCTTACTGACATATTCCTTGATAAGCGTGCTTTTGAAGTTCTTCCACGCCTTTCCCACCACTAGCAGGGCATATTGTCGCACTGAGCGCACGGATTCTTCTGGGATCTCAAACAAGATAGAATTTCTGTCACCAAGTCGTTGCGGATTTTCGTCAGTCAGCGACTTCCAGGATGGATTGGTGATGGGGACCCGTTCCCGTGCGACTATCCCGCACAATGTCCTAAATGTTGTCGCTGCCTTTCTTGGTTTCGTAGAGGCCTCATCCTTTGGATCAACCGTCGTGATGGTATATCGGTCCGTGGGCCTTTTATTTGCTCCTCTTGGACCTTGAGGAGGTTTTCATTTCGATAGCTCATCACATCCTTGAGACGACGAATGAGGAGACACCATCTTTCAATCTAGGCTGGTTTTCATGGCTCAACAGGAAAGAAAATGAATCAAGTAAAGAAGGCTGCTAATTGATGACTGCTTTTATTTGATGGGTATAAAGGTAGTAAATATATTAGACCCTTAAGTATATTTATTATATGAGAGTATATTTTTATGTACTAGAGAAGTAGAAGAGAAATTTGAACATATATGTATATATAAGAAGTGCACTACAGATACAGAGATAACAGAAGAGTTTGATGTAAAATTAAGTGGGTCTTTAGAAGTTTGGATAATTAAGTTGAAGCAACAATTAAGTAGATAAGCTTCAATGCTTTAGAACTAGTTTTGTTTTTTCGTTTTCTTTCTCTTTTTTTGCTAGAGTGATCTAGTTAGCTACTCCACATAATTCCCAGCAAAGGTAAGGTTTTTACCTAATTGTTTCTTTTTTTACCATTTCCTATACAGTTGCAATATAGAACTATATATTAGGTATGAGTAACCAACTAACCATAATTTTAATTGACATGTTGTTCAAGGTACTATAAATTCAACATTTCACTACACATTACAGTATATAGCACTGCAATGAATTCAAAATCAAGAGTAGACTACTGAACTATTCATTGTATTGAGTATTGGTCCAGCATGGGGTAAGACAAGAGTAGGATTAACCATCCACTTAAATTATTACATATTCGTTATCACGAATAGATTGCAAGGAGATAAAAACACCTAGCAATTCCTAAAACGTTAGAAAATATATATATGTCTACTGCCTAGAGGCTAGAGCACCTAGTTTGGTTGAGCTCTAGTGGTGTCAGTGCTCGTAGGAAGGAAAAGAGGAGCATTTTGTTGTTTTTCTTTGACCACCGCCTCAGATCGGCACAGGCACATCCAGGCATTTCTCTTACTTCTCCTTGTGGTTCTTTCCTTGTACCCCACTCCGTGTTCCAGTACTGCTCTCGCTTGCTTCCAATTGGTGCTCTAGACTTGTCTTATTCACAAATAGAAGTATGCATATAAACATAGCACATAAGAGACAACCTACTTGATTCCCACATCTTGATGCTGGGTCCAAATTTACCCCTTCTCAGTTCCTCCTATGAGCAGAGCAGCGCTTTTGATTCACATTCTACTTCATGTATTAACCAAACAAGTTTTTAGTAAATTAAGCTCATTCTCATCTCATCTAAGGATCTAGCCAGAACATACACGATTTGTTATGGAACTGTTTTCGTAACTTGCAAAACATTAGCGCAAACTAAATTTCGCCACAAATGACAACATCTGAACAGCAATTTGCACCAACCAAAACAATAAAATAAAAACAAGAACAATAGGAGAGCCAATGCTCTGGTAGCTTTAGGAGCAACAAACCATGGGGATAAAGAATGATGAGGTCTAATATTTACAATAATCGGCTCACCCTACATCACAGGCAATTCCACTTGTTTTTTCCCTACCCAGTTATACAAAATCTATTGAATGTCTTCAAGAAGAAAACCTTTGTCTAATGAAAAATACCCAAACAATCCAACAAAAAAAGTCGATTTGGAGCTCACCAATCGTAGTTGACTACATATGCTCAACTATATCCTAAATAAGCACATAAGAGACTGAAAGCTAAATCAAACCTAGCAATGCCTAAAACGTTAGAAGAGGGGCCACCTTACCTTGGTGAGCATGAGGAGAACTCGGAGGCAACGAGGGATAGGGCGAGCTTGAGGACAAGGGGGGAGCTCAATAGTGACAGGGGGAGGGGGAGCTCAGCAGCGACGGGGGATCTCGGCGTTGATAGGCTGCGGGGAGGGGGAGCTTGGCGGCAACTTCTTGAGCTCGGCGGCGACGGGGGAGGGAGGAACAATGGCGGTGACCGAGAGCGTGGCGCGCGAGGAGAGGCCGGTCAGGGAGGCGGTGAGGCCAAGGGCGTCGGCGAGGTCGGGGGGAGGCCCTGAAATGGGAGACGAAGCGTGGGGAGCCAAAGCTAGGGTTTTGAGCGCTGGAGAGTGGTAACTGAAGGGTTGCAGGGAAGATCTATTTATAGAACCTGTATCACAGATGGTTCTAGTTTAGAACCGTCTGTGATAAGTAACATCACAGACGGTTCTAAACTAAAATCGTCTGTGATAGGTTATTATCACAGACGGTTCGATTTAAGAACCGTCTATGATAGTGTTTTACCACAGACGGTTCTAAACTAGAACCATCTGTGATTTATCTTATCACAGACAGTTCTAAACTAGAACCGTCTGTGATGTCCATCAGCACCCAACATTAGTGAAGGAATTGCATAATGTAAATGGAATTGTGGATGGACCAACATCAGTGAAGGAATTGCATAATGTATATAGAATTGTGGATGAAACAACATCAGTAAAAGAAAGGAAACTTTATTAAATAAATCAGATGCATACACAAAGTTGTTTCAAATTTTGAGCGTCTTATTAAAAACAACTCTATTATGTTGGAGAGTACACTTAAAATCATAACTCCACTTGCTTATTCTTTTGTATAAAAATTAGCCATTCATGATGATAGACGCGTGTATAGCTAGCTTCCTCGGGTTGTTCTTCTTAGACTGTGATGTCATCCTCAGGTTGTTCTTCTTGGACCGTGATGTCATTTTTGATAGGAGACAACTTATTAAATTGATTGTATTCTTCCTCATCTACTACATTCTCTACTCCGACAATCCTCCTTTTTCACTGAAGAACTACAAGTCTCTTCTTATTGGATGGGTTGATTACATAGAATACTTGAACAGCTTGGTTTGCGAGTATGAATGGTTCATCTTGGTATCTGATGTGTACGAGGTTGACAGTAGTGACACCGTACTTGTCAACCTTCACCTGCTGGAGGTGGACCCAATGGCACCGAAATAAGGGGATCTTAAATAGTAAATAGTTGAGCTCCCAAATCTCCTCTATGAACCCATAGTAGGATCTCCTCGTCGACCCAGCGGTATTGAACGCATCTATGTGGGCACCGCTGTTCTGGTTTGTGCTCTTCATATCCTGATCTCTCGTGTAAAATGTTATAACTGTAAATATTGGCCCTTTTGCCAACCATGCGAGCGTATCACCTGACAAGGTCCCAGTGATGGGTCGCTCCTTCAACCATCTGTTGAATTGAAGGTTATTCTGTCTCGTGATCCAAGACTCTTGCCGAGTCAGATTTTCTTGCCGTAGCCAGTTTTTATGCTCGTCGATGTACAGGGACACTACAACTATGTGTTGCAAAACCGTGAAATAAACTTGAGCGTAGGCAACCGGATTAGGCATGATTGCTTTCCTTCCAGTGGTCCCGATGCCCTAGAGTCTCCCCTCATGGCGAGATCGAGGCACACCTATTGGTTCGATCTGAGCCATGTAATTGACACAGAACTCGACGACCTCTTCGGTTGCGTAACCTTCGACAATGCTACCCTCCGATCGAGATCGATTCTGTACGTAGGACTTGAGAATTCCCATATACCTCTCGAATGGGTACATGCTACGTAGGAACACAGACCCGCTCATCTTTATCTCTATCACAAGGTGAACAACGAGATAGACCATGATAATGAAAAACGACGAAGGGAAATACATCTCAAGATTACATAGAGTCATCACCACCTCAGTCTGCAAAGCATCTAGTGCTTCGGGATCGATGACCTTCTGAGCAACTATGTTAAAGAAATAACACAACCTCATGATTGTCTCCCGGACATTGACCGGCAAAATACTTCTAATTGCCACAGGGAGCATTTGTGTCATCAGCACATGACAATCATGAGACTTCATGAAAGTTAATTTCAAATCTTGCATCGAAACAAGTCTCTTCATGTTAGAGGAATAACCGGATGGAACTCTCACACCATGCAAGCACTGGCACAATTCGGTTCTCTCGGCCTTGGACAAAGTGTAACAAGCAGGTTCGCTGTATGTTCGGCCTTTATCGGTCTCTTTCTGTGCTAACTCAGGTCTTATGCCCATATTGACCAAGTCAAGATGTGCATTGATATTGTCCTTTGTTTTGCCCTTAATATTCAGTAAGAGACCAATCAAGCTATCACATACATTCTTCTCTACGTGCATGACATCGATATAGTACCGAACTTCTAAGTATTCCCAATAAGGTAGGTTCCAAAATATTGATCTCTTCTTCCATATGCTCTTCTCACGGGACCTCGATTTACGTCCCTTTCCAAATGCAACATCCAAGTTCTTAACCATATCGTGAACATCTATCCCACTTAAAGACTTTAGAGCTGAACCGTCTTCGTTTGTTCCATCGAATTGTTTCTTTATCTTGTGGTATGGGTGATTCCTGCAAAGGAACCTACGATGACGCATGTACATGGTTTTGCGCTAGTGATTTAGCCACATACTCTCGGAATCGTCTAAGCAGTGAGTGCAGGCTTTGGTTCCTTTTGTACTCTGGCCTGATAGGTTACCAAGGGCAGGGTAATCATTTATGGTGCAGAAAAATAGGCAGTGCAAAATGAAATTCTCTCGTTTGTATGCATCCCATACCTGTACCCCGGGAACCCATAGTGTTTTCAGATCTTCCATCAATGGTGCTAGGTATACATCAATATCGTTCACAGGTTGTTCCGGTCCTTGGATAGACAATCAAGGAGGAATGTTGTACATACAACAAAATGTACTTCCGCTTCATAGACAATCAAGGAGGAATGTTGTAGATACAGAGATTCACGGGCCAAGTGCTATGCCGGCTGCTCATGTTACCGAAAGGATTCATTTCATCTGTACTCAATCCAAACCTTATATTCCTCAGATCCGCACCAAATCCTTGAAACCTCCTACCAATGTTTCTCCACTGGATGGAATCAGCAGGGTGCCTTAGCATTCCATTATTCTTACGCTCCTCTGAGTGCCAACGTAGTAGTTTTGCCTCATTTGGGTTCGCAAACAAATGCTTCAAACGAGAAATTACAGGCAGATACCATGCCACCTTAGCAGGAGGTCCTGTCTTCACCTCGATGCCCTCGCTGTCATCATCTGAATGACTCTTATGCTTGTACCGAGATGTGTTGCGCACTAGACATACATGCAAGTTTGCGTACTCTTTGTGGTACAAGATACAGTCGCTTGGACATGCATGTATTCTTTCTACTTCCATTCTCAAGGGACAAATAACCTTCTTAGCTTTGTAGGTGGTTGTCGGTAAACTCGTTCCCTCTAGAAGCATGTCCGCCAATAGACGAACAGCACTGTGAAACTCTTGTCGGACCAACCGTTGCTTGCCTTCAATTTCAATAGTTCAAGCACGGATGAAAATCTTGTGTATTTCGATTTGCAGCCTGGGAATAAAGGTTTCTCGAGTCCTCCATCAAGCCCTGAAATTTACCATATTCTCTGTCATCACGGTCCCCTTCTGCGTCATGCAGCATCTAATTCATATTATCGTCCTGTATCCTATGCTCATCGGAAGCACAATCGATATGATCATCCGGCATATCATTGAATTCGTCGACAATGTTAATACTACTTGCTTCCTGTATATCCTGCTCTTCACCGTGACTGGTCCAACATGTATACCCCTTTTGAAACCCCTTAGAATCAAGTGTGCTTCGATCTGCGCAGAGTTTCAAAACATCTTTAGATTCTCGCAGTCAATGCACGGACAAGACATACACTGCACCCCCTTATTAAACATATCCTCCTCTGTAGCTCTTCTAAAAGCAGAGACGCCATTAATGTACTCGGCACTTGCACGGTTCTCAGTGTACATTTAGATTCGGTCCATCTACGCTACGCATATAACATTTAGTGTTAAATATTGAAGTACACTAGGTGTGTGCATGCACACATTCTTAAATTATGCATTGCTAGCTGCTTCTTGAATATGATGCAATTATATAACCAATTACTACCTTAGAACACAGAACAAATGGATCTACAAGCTAGATCTAAACACAATCTTCAAATTCTCTTCACCAAACTAGCTACCTAAATCTTAAATATAATAATGCAGTTAGAACCAATTACAAACCTTAGATCACGAAGAACATATGGAAAACAATCTTGAAATTCTCTCTTTACCAAGATAGATCTTGAATATAATGCAATTAATTAGAACCCATTACTAACCTTAGATCACCAAGAACACATGGATTTACAATCTAGATCTAAACAATCTTCAAATTCTCTCCTTACTAAGCTAGACCTTGAATATAATGCAATTAGAACCCATATTACTAACCTTAGATCAAAAAGAACACATGGATATACAAGCTAGATCTAAACAATATTCAAATTCTCCTTACCAAGCTAGATCTTGAATATAATGCAATTAGAACCCATTACTAACCTTAGATTACCAAAATCAAATGAATCTACAATCACCTTTCAAAATCAATTGTCTTCTTTCACAATATCGCCTGACAACTGCAACCACCTCAAAGATAGATCCCAAAACCCTAAAAAGCACTAAGTGGCTTGAGTCTCTGTATTATATATCGCTAGGAGATACCACAGACGGTTCTATTCATAAACCGTCAGTGATTTACATTGAATCCCAGACGGTTTTAGAAGAAAACTGTCAGTGATCTATCACAGACGGTTTTATAATAAAATCGTTTGGGATAATACCTATTATCATAGATGGTTTTAGTTTAAAACCGTCACGGTTTGGTACTAAAATTGTCTGTGATATTACTATATATCACTGACAATTTATGAAGAGTACCGTCTGTGATGATGTCATTGATGATTGCACTATAGAACCGTCAGTGATGTGGGCATCTAATATATGCCTTTCTGTAGTAGTGCATGAAGATGGCTGCACACCAAACGATTGTAAACATGGTGAGCGTATTTAGGAAGTATTTGATTGGTGGAAATAAAGGCCTCGTTTGAAATGTAGGAATTTCATATAAAACAGTTCAATTTTAATAGGGAAAAATTTATGTGTTCCAAACAGTTTTTGAAGACGTGGGAATGGGAATTTTGGGTGGTAAGGCTCCATTCCTAGTTCATATTGTGGGAATTCATTGAGATTATAATATATAGAACTCTAGTCAAGCTCCATCAAATTAATGTATATTAGGGAAAGTTTGTGGGACTTATAAATTAAGTGGGAATATCGACGATGCCAATTACCTTGCTTATCACTGCCTCTAGTCATAGTTAAGTGACGTTTTGCTATTTTAGATATTTATATAATTTTCAAAACACAACTTTGACCACCGGATTACATTACACTACACTAGTAAAACCTCATAAAATCATAATATGGTGAAAGTATTTCCCGGGAAAAATCTAGCAAAATCATTTTCATATGTTTGAACTAAATTTTTATAAAGAAAATTTTCTCATTGCATCCACGAAACCCGTGAGCAATTGGTGGCAGTGGTAGCGAACTTATCATTGTTGGAATTAGATTCTCTTTGAGGGTGAGAGAAAGGTCTTGATCACTTTTTATTCTGGTGAATATATAAAGTGCCTCGACATGCAAAGTGCACAAGGAACGATCTTTAAGGTACTCCTTTATCTTTCTTTCAGCTGAATGTCCTCTGGATCGGCAAGAATGTTCGGTCTTGATGTTAGAAGGCTGGATGATCCAACAATCTCTCTCTCAAGGGGAAGAAAAAGATTAACAAAGACGCATGTATCCTAGCTTCTTTTGCCCTGCCCTTTTTCTGCCATAGGATTTTGGGCAGCAATTTCTTGCTAGCTTTCAATTCCTTTTGTTTTTCCTTGTGGATGTATGCATATCCGCATCGCTTTATTCTTGAATACCTTGCTGTGTGCTTTATTCTTGACTAAAATCTCATCCCAATTCAATCACCTTTTGCTGCGCCCACCTTTTTCGTCCTGTGGTTCGTTTCTTTGTCTTATAATTGTGTTTGACGGATCTTCGTGAAGAATATTACGTTGATAAATGATGGGGAAAAAGAACATTAACTTGAAGAAAATCTGAGATTTAACACATGTTGAGACATTTTCCACTTTTATTTTTTCTTGAAATGCTATATGTACAAAAAAAACTTCATAAAATAACAAAACATGTAATTAATAAATAAGTGTTTTCTCTCAATAATATTATGCCCGGGAGAATTAAGCTGCATGCAAGGGTGCCACCTCATCTCCTTTTCGAAAAAGCCCCTCGTAAAATCAAAAATCACGGATAGGTCCTTCCATCGGTTATTTTGCGAAAAGGACTCCGTAGTTACGTAAATTCAACCCGGACGCCGGTTCTTTAAACTTGAAAGATTTAAAATTACGTTTAGGTCCGGTTATTTTTCGAAAAAATCCCGTGGTTCCGCAAAATCAACACGGGCGCCGGTTCTTTAAACCTGGAAGATTTAAAATTACATTTAGATCCTCCCGGGCACGGGTTCTTTAAACCCGAAGGATTTAAAATTATATTTAGGTCCGAGTATTTTGCAAAAAAAACTAGTGGTTCCGCAAATTTGACACGGGCACCAGTTCTTTAAGCCCGAAATATTTAAAATTATATTTAGGTCCTTCTACAGTTTTTGCAACAAAAAAACTCCGGAGTGAGATTTGCACGGCGCGGCGTAGCGCGCTATACTACCTAGTTTTACTAATATACGGGCTTCTTTCGATGGTAGAATTGCAAACAACTATCAAAGGGTATCTGCAAGTTCTTATGTAATTCCTATATATAAAATTTATACGAAATTCGTTCCAAATAAGTCCCCATTGACAACTCTAGCACTACTGCACATGCCCACATTACAGACGGTTTACAAACACATCACAGACGGTTCCACTTTGGAACCGTCTGGGCTCATCCCAAACGGTTCTTCACAGACGGTTTCAATTTAGAACCATATGGGATGAGCCCCTCATCACAGATGGTTCCACTTTGGAACCGTCCATGATGAGTGGCTCTTCACATACGATTCTTCTTTAGAATTGTCTGTGATGTTGATTTTCTATTTTTTTTTACTAAATTTTAATTTATTAGCTAGTAGAAAGCATCACCAGAATTATTATGACATACAATTCAGAAATGAGCTCGGATCTCATATGAACATACAACGCATCCATTTTAGAAATCAACTCTAATCGCACAATACAATGTACAACGCATCCATTTCAGAAATCAACTCATATATACAAAAACCAATTGAATTGCGAGCTAGAAATGACTAATTCACAGCACAAGGTTCACAAATTAATCTAAACGATATCTAACAAATTCACAACTCATCAGGCGAGCTTGGGTGGTATTCACCTTTTGGATTAATGACCTCACGCATCAATAAGGCGCAGAGTTGTCCTCGAATACCTAGGAGGTTAGCTTGTTCCAACGCAGATTCAGCGCATTGCTAAGCCTACCTATGGGAAGAGTAAAGTCTTGCGTGAATATAAATTTGTAGTTGGAAACAATTGTTGCAAGATTGACAAACCTCTATGACGTTGGTCTTCTTTGAACTAATGAGGAGTTGCATGTTGTGGCAAACGTAGAATCCACATAGTTTAGTCTCCTTTGGCTGCTGGTAGCACTGCCAAAATATAATATGTTAATTAGTTTGAAAGGTGTTATTATGGAGTGTGAAGGATTATTGTGTAGTAGCGGATACCGAAAACTTATAAATATGCTTCAGTGTCGCTGGGTTCTTCCTGTGTAGACCTCCACGAGCTTTGTAGACACTGAATGACGTGTTGAGTAAATCTCTGATAGGCTTCAAGTCATGCGTGCTGCCTTTTTTGGGATCAAAGTAAATTACATGGTTCTATCTTGGTATAATTACGAGTAGAACCCAGTAATACCTGCACAGGTATGTCGCCATAGTCATTCAACCTTGTATAGTACAAATCAACAAGTATAGCAACTGGATGAAGCACTTACCACGGATTGTGGGGGGTAAAAGTATGAATTTTTTGTCTCATTGAGCCAGCAATACTTTTTCCACGTACTCGTGAACGACTTGTAAATTTTCGTCCGTAGTTTGCTTGGACACCATGTGTGGGTCGACGAAACCCACCGGTTGTTTCCTTGCTTTTGCTTTCATGCTCATGTATCTACATATATAAAATCAAGGATCATGTATATCTGACATTTATCGGTACGACACGAATGTACGTCGTGATTGCACACACTTACAATTTCCAGCATCTCATGAGTGATGCATCGAGAGTTAGCATTGATGTTATACAGATCGAATAGGTCATTGAAAGGTCAAATCATGCATATATAGAACGATCAATGTTGGATCATACTTTGCTAATTAATGAGTGCCGGCCCTTAATTAAATAATATAAAGAACACTGATTGACAAGATAAGAGAATTAAGATGCATCGATCAGCAGATCACTAGAAAAGACAGCATGGCGTGCATGGCATACGATTTTGCATCTTGGTCGAGCTACAAACTAACATTTCGAACTGGGACCGCTATATATACACGGTATACATTGATACATACACGTATCCGTGTACCCTGTCAGCAGCTGCATCTGTATAATTAAGCCTAGCTCAAGGCTCAAGTTGGTTCATCAGGACATGAGTTGACCATGGCTGCAGCTAGCAGCTCACTGGTGCATGAGATCCAGTCATTATTGAATGGATCTGACCCAACCCATGCCCAGTCTGCTGCAAGGACCAGCATCTAGCTTCATGCCCGATTCAATAGATCACAAGGTTGTGTTGGCTTTGCACATTCGCTACCATCAATAAGCAAGTGCTCTTGTTTGTACGCGCACACGTGCTCTTGTTTGTACGCGCATGTGCGTGCGTGCGTGGTTCTGTCATAGTGAATATTTTTGACAATGTGTTTTGTAAATTAGCGTCGTGTATACTCTTGTTCAATGTGTAATTAAGCTCATTTAATTTGCGAACATATAGACCATGCATGCTGTTGGCGTCAAAAAAACGCGAAGAGGGTTAATCGGTCGCAACACATCTGATGAACACCAAGTTCACTTGATCAAGGCGTGCCAACCGATTTGATCCTACAATCGGTAAGATTAATATATGATATACTCAAAGCCGATCTGTCACAAGACAATCGGCTTAGATCTAAACAGCTAAAAAGCCGATTAAATCAAAGGGTAATGATAGGTCTAATTAACCGATTAGGGCTAATAAGATAGTAAAGGTAGATCTTTTTCGAGGAAGGTGATGCGCAATAAAATCGGAGAAAAATCAAACCTGATAGCGTAATTGATGAAGATCAACAATCGGTGATACGCAGCTTTATTGAATAAGATCAAATTACAAGGATTCTAAATTACGAAGCTACTCTTAGTCGATGAGAAAATAAAAGAGTAAATGTGATTTGTTGGATTGATTGCGTTCTTCTTCTCGCTCGCCCATGACCATCTTTATAGCTGTCGGCCGATCGTATCCTCCTCTATATTGCAAAACACGATCTATATTGGCCTCAATCCGGACGGTTTCCCTTAAAATGTCAACCATAACCAAAATCTCGGACATCTTCCCATACCGGATATCGGCTACAATTAATATCTCAAATCTTAGCATGACAATCTTAACTGCCCTTGCCAAATCGTGGTGCAAACACATGCATAGAAGAGAGAGAAACAATTGAAAATGGACCGATCAGATTAAGATCGAGATTGAATTGCCTCTAATTAGATGTCTATATCCTTAGGTTTTATACCCAAGAATTAGCATATTTGCTCAAATTGATCGCATGCATGTGCCCTGTGAATAAGATGTTGCAGAATTTAGTAATATATATGCACGTACACCAAGGATTTTCCAGCACACCATGGATCACAGTAGAAGTAAATTAAAACCCAAACATTATCGATTTTGAAATAGATCGACTTATGCAAAACTGAGGCATGCATGCATGTGGAGTATTCTTCTTTGTTCACATGAATCAATTAATAATCCTTTTTCGTCGGAAACATGCATGCATGTCTGCCATTGTTGTTTTAATCAATTAATTAATTTACTCTATGTTCAACCCAAACTCAAAATCTGAGATAAAATTGATGTCTTCAACAAGGACAATCCGAACTCACTCGACGGCGGCACATGAATGGGATGGATGGTGCAATGAAACATATCATGATGAACCATGCATTTCCATTGTTATTAATTCGTGATTTGCTATCAAATTAAGGGCCAACTTTTTTTATCTGGGAATTAAATGGATCAAGAAAACGTGTAGTCATGCTCCTGTTGGCGTGACGATAAGCTGCTTGGGAGCTATAAGCCAGCATCAGCTTCTGAAAAGACAGTAAGCCTCCTCAAACAGTCCAGCTTTTAAGTGATTTTTTGTATAAGCTGGAAGCCATATATAACTAGCAAAGCCAAAAGCTAAAAGTTGGGCTGGACCTGCTTTTGCAGCTTATTGCTGACAAAAATTAAATTAGCTATTTGTTAAACGGTCTCTTATAAAAAACTACAGCCACTTTTCAGCCTAGAAAACTAAAAGGCAGTTTTTTAGAAAAGCTATAGCTCCCCTAAACAGGCCCATATCTAGGGCCTATTTGGGGGCTGTGGCTAGACTGAAAATCTGCTTTTGGCTTGCTGGGCTATAAAGCAGCTGTAGCTGACGGCTATGGCTTTTCTTGTTATGCCGTTTGGCAAACTGGCTACTACAACTATAGGTTTTGGGGGCCAACCGAGTGGGAAAGCAGCAACCGAGCGAAGCACAGCGGCGGCCGAGCAGGGAGGTGACGCGGAGGCGGCGAGGCGGGGCGGCGGAGGTTAGGGTGGAGATGGCGAGGCGTGCCGGCGGCAAGGTGTGGCGGAGACGGTGAGGAGGGGCCGCAGAGACGGCGAGGAGGCGACAGTCGACTGGGACGGGCGACGAGGCGGCCGACCGAGAGGGACGATGAGGCGGGAAAAGAGGCCACGAGGCGTCGCTCATAGGCCGAAGGGAGACTAGGAGGCGACCGGGCAGGGAGATGGCGGGGCTCCAAGGCGGGCCGGAGCGAGGAGGGAGGTGAAGGCTCCGAGGTAGGGCGGCGAGCGAGCGGGCTCGAGCGAGGAGGGAGTAGGGGAGGTGGCGCCTGAGCCGGAGGGAGTTGGGGAGGCGACTGGGCGGGGAGATGGCGGGGCAAGGAGGGAGGCAGATTGAGTGGGGAGGCAGAGCGAGCGAGGTGGGAGACGGTTGAGCGAAGCCACATCTGAAAAGCTCCTCGGCGGCTGCAATTTTGAAGGGTGCTTTTGTTGTGGCTTAACTTTCCAGCTGCTTTGCAGCCATACTATTTGTAGGGCTTTTGATTCAAAACTGAAGCACAAAACATAGCCCCAAAGAGCCCCTTAGCCGATGGCTGCCTATCAAGAAGCATGTGTGTATGTTGGGAACGGACTATTTTTGTAATTTCGTTCGGTTCAAAACCAAATTTGCAAGAAACAAAAAATGAACGATGGGGTCACACACTCACACATAAGCCAAATTACCTTCACCTATCAACGGGCTCTTTACCACTCCCCACCCAAACTATCACCTATCTTGTGCTTCGAAAATGGATTATTGTGATGTAGAGAGAGATATGTAATAAGAATGTATGCAGTTAGCTTTTTTTATTTTCTTCCTGAATGGCTTTGGCGGGCATGGATTCATCGTTTGACTGCTTTTCCTTAATTCCTCTGCTTGATTTTTCACATCAGTGCATCTTTTGAGATCTGAGCTGTCTCTTCTCGTTGCTCATCACTAATCATATACCTACATGCAGGGATTTAAATTTCGGCGAAATTTCGGATTTTGGACCCCGAGACCTAAACTACCGGCCGAAATTTTCTTTTGAAAAAATTTGAAATGCTACAGTAAATTATTTTTTTCGGCGAAATTTCATGGCGGGCATGGATTCATCGTTTGACTGCTTTTCCTTAATTCCTCTGCTTGATTTTTCACATCAGTGCATGTTTTGAGATCTGAGCTGTCTCTTCTCGTTCCTCATCACTAATCATATGTGTGTACCTACATGAAGGGATCTAAATTTGGGCGAAATTTCACCGAAATTTCGGATTTCAGGCCCCCGAGACCTAAACTACCGGCCTGGAAATAAATTTTGAAAATGATAGAGTAAATTAAATTTTTTCAGCGAAATTTCATGAAAAACAATCCGAATTTTGGTTTTTTATGGTCGGATTTGACTTCAATTACATCAATAACCCCATAATAAAGTGATCCTTGATGATAATTTGTCCAAAAACTTATTTTTTGAGATATTTTAAAATTTTGGCAGAAACACTGTTGGAATTTTATAAAATTTAATATGCTTTTTAATGCTATGAAAAATTTATGTTACAATCTTAAGAAGAATAGGATCAAACATAAAATTTTATAAAATATTTTAACTTCATTTGTTATCTTTTAAAAATAAAAAATAGAATTAGCATAAACGAGGTAGTAACAATGTCAGATTTTTATAACTTTTTTCATGTTTGATCATCATTTGAAAATTTTATGGTAATATTATTGATACATTAAGAGTATAAATAAAAATTTTCAAAATTGTCTAGAATGGTTTGAACTATTTTTGAATCGGTTGAAATTTGTCGGTCAGCCTTCAGTTGCACTGTCCGAATTTTTAAAAATTCATGAAGCTTGATCATCACCTGAAAATTTTATGAGAATATTAATTACGGATCATAACGATGCACAAAAAATTTCAACAGTTTCTAACTTGATTTGTACCATTTTTCATTCGGATCAAACTTGTCGGTCAGTGTTTTATCAGGATAGTACCACTCTCCGAATTTTTAACAATTCCTCAGATGTGATAATCAGCTGAAATTTTTGTGAGAACATCAGTAATGTGTCAGGAACCTCCAAAAAACAGTTCAAAATTTTTCGTTAACGTTTGCATCACTTTTCTGCCGGTGTAAAAAACCAAAAATTTCGGATATTTCGCCCGAAATTTCGGGTTTTTTCGCCGAATTTCAGGATTTTTTGTTACTACACGGACCGGATTTGAATTTTCAAATTCAAATTTTGCCCGAAATTTTTATGAAATTTCAAAATTTCGGCGAAATCTCGCGATCCGGCCAGGGACGAAATTTATTTCGAAACCGAATTTTCAAACCTTGCCTACATGTTTGTTTTTGCCGCTCATACTACCAAGATTTCCATGTCATAGAGTAGGGCCCTATTTGGGATTGCTTCAGCTTCTCCTGTCTAGAAGTTGGAAGTTGTTTCAAATAGTTGGCTTCTCCGCAGTTGGAAGCCAAAATTTAGCAACCCATTTGTATTAGAAGAATTTGAAAGCTAAAAATTGATCTGGGGTAGCTTGAAAGCTAAAAACTGATCTAAGGTAGCTTCCTACAGTTTTGATGGGTTGAGGTTCTGACTTTGCCACTAGAGTTGAAGAAAATTATCCCCCCTTACCAAGTATAAAATTCCAAACTCCACCCTTCTCACCCTTATTCCAAACCTGCACTCCTCACACCTAAAAACTAGACTAAAAGCCAGACTGCCAAACACCAAACTTCTTCAGCCCAGTCGTTTAGCTGTGCAGCCTTTCTGTAAGATTGAGGATGCCGACTAGAGGGAGGTGAATAGGCGGCTATAAAAATTTCTTCTATGATTAATTAAAATCTCGTCTAAGTACCGTTTTGTCAAAACCTAAAAGATAATAGATGCGGAAGCGATGAACTAAAGTTTTGACAATTAAAGGCTAAGTCAATTAGGCTCACTAAGTGCACTAGCTAATTATGCCTCTAACAAGAATATGCAATCCTAAAGACAATCAAGCAATTTAATTGTAGGAATGTAAATTGCAACAATATAAATAAGAATTGCAAGCAAACACAAAGTGACATATCGATATTTTACCGTGGTGTTCAGAGACTTATCGGTCTCCCCTAATCCACGTTGGTAAGCCAAAGTACTTTGGACCGGCTCCATGAATTGAGCACCCGCCTCGATTCCACTAGTGGTAGTTCTTTTCCCCTCCGAGTAGGTGAGCTCAGACCTCCACAACTTTGCCGGGCCTTCTCACAATCTCCTTGAGAAGGTCACCGTGCATGATGCCTTCCCACACCGTCTAGGTGTCGGCAAACACTAAGAGTAACAAGTTAAGCCTTCTAGCTTGAGCTCCACCAAATACAACACATGTACAATGGTCATCACCGAGTGCATCAGATGCACAAGAGGTTCTCAATCCTCTCCTAATTGCAACACATGCAATTAGAGCTCACTCTTATCTTAAGAACCAAATGTGAGAGTGCAATACATGCACAATATCACCTAAATACTCAACAAGGCCAACAACTCCCAAATGCTAGCCCCCAAGGCTCCTTTTATAGCCTTTCCAGAGGAAACTGGTCGTTAGGGGGCAAAACGGGCAAAAAACACAGTAAATTTGGTGCTACCACCCATCTAGGACTGGTAGCACTGGCCCTAGGCTCAACGGACAGTTTCGTGTATTAAATACATCAAAACTAGCTGTTGCTACAGTACCGCCGGTGCAACCGCCCATCTAGGACCGGTAGCACCGACCATTTCAACTTAAAAACACTTCTCTAGAAAATAAGCACCACTTTTGGAGCAGTAGCATCACTCCGGGCGATGCTACAACCCATCTAGGACAGGTACTACCACTGTTTACTCTGAACTCCAATTTATGTGATCTTGGACTCTATGTGAAGCTTATCAAGAGGGCTACAATTTTGACCCTTTTTCAATATTTAAGCAACCATATATATTTTTAAATATCACAAAAACAAAAACTCCAATGTAGTCACTCAAATCTAAAATCTGATTTACTCGAAATCCCTCACATAGACTTGATCAAGAGTGTGACTACAAGCTAGCAAGAGTCAATAAGATCAAATCTTGAGCCATGTGATGATTAATTCATAATCAAAATAATTTTGCAATACACATTTGCAAATTCTAATCACATGCTCCAAAATCAAATGCATGAACACCAATATTTGCAAAACACATTTGCAAATATAAATCTTGCAAACAAGATCAATCAAGATCATATCTTTGAGCCATTTAATGATCAACACATGATCAAACCAATTTGCAAACTCCATTCACATGCTCCAAGATAAGATTCAATTAAACCATATTTTGCAAAAACTCATTTTGCAAACACAAGCATAAATCTATCTTAGCCTTGTGATGATCAATACATGATCAAGTCATAAGCTAAGACTCCGATGCATGAGCTCTCTATTTGCAACATATGCAAATATCTAGCTCCATGCAAATAACAACTTAAACTAACTTGCATGAGCTATCTCCCATTTTCAACACATGCAAATCCATAGCTCCATGAAAAAACCAAATCAAATAAGATTCAATAAGAAGTAAGCATGAGCTCCCTTATTTGCAACACAAGCAAATACTTAACTCATGCAAGAACCAACCAAGAGAGTGAGCTAGAGTGAACCGGATTGAGTTCATCAACACATGATGACGCTCAAGCTATAAGACTTGACCCCTCTTAATAATACGACAACCTATACTAGCAACCCGGTCTCCCATCCAAACACCGAGACCGGTAAAAGACTAGGAATACATCCTTATCCCTAGCTAGTTATAACTTTGCCTCTCGCAACCACTTGGTGCTTTCATGATGACCGATCAACTTCTCTCCAAGTCGGGATCTTCGTCTTGTTCATCAACAGATGATGAACTCCCCTTGTCTTAGCTTCGGGATCCTCTCTTGATGCTCATCAACACATGATGACGTCATTGTCCCGTTTATCCATCTCAATCTTGGACTTATCCTATTTCAAACTCATTGAAAGTGTTAGTCCAAAACACATGATTGTCTCAATTATCAATGCACTCCATTAACACATAATAGATGCTCACAAGATCCTTTGATCTTATCCTTTGATAATTGACCACAACCCAAAGATAAATTGATTGAAAGATTAATTGTGTCTTGAGTATACTAATGCAACTAATGTTTTATATACTCAAGAATTTTCGATTGCGTTAGAATCAACATATTGAACCATCAACACATGATTAGTTCGTTGTTGATTGAATGACAACAGAACATAATTTAAATTGAATTAAATTATCATGAGTATATATTAACTACACAAGTTTCATATACTCAATTCGATGGAATCTAAAAGTAATGATCCAATTTGTATGGAGTGGTGGAAAGGGATCAATACTCTTAAGGCCATTAATTATAGAATAAACTCCATTAAATGTTTGCATACAAATAATTGAACTTGAATCAATATGCACATATTCAATTTTTGATTGCTTTGGAGTTTATCCTATATTTCCATGAGTATACTACAACTACACAGGTTAAATATACTCAAAGGGTTGTTTCAAAGTAATGATTCTTGATATAGAAAGATGAATTAGATCAATATATTGAAACATCAAGGTAAAATATGAACTCCCCCTAAGTGTGTGCATTCATGTATATATGAAATTGAAACATTAATGCACATCTTGAGGTTTAAATAATGGTAGAGTTCATCATTTAACTTGAATCCGAAATACGCATTAAGATATCATAAAATGAATACAAGTGCATATATTGGGTTTTTCATTTTTCAATGAGATGGGACTAATCAAAGATATACTCAATAAAAGAGTTAGTTTCATATTTGGATTTATCAATATGATTATAGTCTCATATTTGGATTTATCAATATGATCATGAATATTATATCAAAGAATGCAACAAGATATGATACTATGAACTTGAATGCATACTTTTGATATTTTTAATTTTTCATCCAAAAGAGACTAATAAGAGTTAAGCTTAACAAAAGAGTTAGTCTCATAAAAGGATTTGTTATTAATTAACAATTGAGATCAATCAATATTATGATTATCAAAATAGTTAGTCTCAATATTAGATTTATTATTAACACTAAAATCAAATTAATGAAGCTTCAACTTTCACTTTCAGTCGTATAGCGTAGCCAAAATGTAGGCTACATTTAAGAAAAGCTATGGACACAATAAACAGGGCAGGTTGCGCAGAGCGCTGAACATTTGCAGGTTAATTATGTCGACACGTGGCCATACGTGATCCGGGAAATCAAGACGTAATCCATTGAAATAGCCCGCCCAACATGTAGTTTATGGAGATCGAACTCTGGCTAAGCCAGAATACATGTGTGGCGCACATATGTTGGATTATCCAACGGTTGTCATTTTGTCATGGAATTGGTTGGCCATAAATTAGCTAATATTTGGTCAAAAACTTGAACTAGAATCCCATTGAAAAAGAAAATTTTGGCAAGTGCATGCTAGTTTTGGTCAATGTACAAAGTTCAATTAAATTAGTGACTTCATACCAGACAGACACGACAAGTAGATAAAAAAAAAGACCCGACCTATATACGTGCATCATCACAGTTAAACCGAGCCTATGTATTTACATAAGAGCTACTAGCAACTTGGGCTGGCGTGTCACGCGCATGGCGCCTCTTCTCATGCGAAAGTGAGTTTTTCGGGAAAAAGACTTAAACGTAATGGTAGAAAAAAGCGGGAAAAAAATAAGTTTTTTTTCGGGAAGAAGAATCCGTACGGCTTTTTTTCCCGACGGAAAAGGACCTAAACGTAATTTTGATTCTGTGGAAAAGGACCCGAGCGCAAGATTTAAAAACGCATAAAGGACCTAAGTGTGATTTATTTATTTTTTTCTGAAAAAAGGACCTATTCGTAACGTAAAAGGACCTAGATGTAATTTTTATTTTGTGGAAAAGGACCCGAGCGCAAGCCTCAAAAACGCATAAAGGGCCAAAGCGTAATATATTTTCTTTTTTTGGAAGAAGGACCTGTTTATATTTTTTTTTACAGACAAGGACCCAATTATAATTTTTTTCTTCTGAAAAGACCTATCCGTAAATAAAAAAGGACCCATCCATAAATATTTTTTCGGTTCGGCTCGCGGCTCAAGCCGAGCCGCGAGCCGAGCCGGCTCGGATGACGCGTGGGCGCTCTCCCCTCCCAAGAAAACTTCAAGGTATAGTAGGGTTATTATGCCTTACATGATTGTCTAAATATAATTATATCACCTAAAGTTAGGCTAATTTCTCACAGCACAATGAAATTTCAATTCTATAGGAAGTCAGTTTCTAAACCTCATCATCCAAATCGTATCCAATGGGTGGCTGTACATTCACTGTTGATACTGATAATCCCCAATGTTTCTCTCTTCTTAACCCCGAAAATCTTGTGATTGTGACAACATGAAAGGGACCTCTCAAAAACATTGGTAATCACAAGATTTAATGTGGTCGCCGTGCACCCGATTCTTGGGACCGTCCGGCTGGACCACGGAATGGGGCACCAAGGTGTTTATACACTTGTTTGCATCAAAATTTAGCAAGTCTAGTTAAAATCGGCAATAAAGTCAAGGATGCGGAAATTAACGGACAGATTGGAAAGGTTTGGAGATATTTTGGTAACGGCAAGATCTTTAAGGAAATAACTGTCCAAGATAAGTCCGATACGGATCAAAACTTGAAACGTGTTGTAGTCGGACACGATCGGCCGAAGGTATAAAAGAAGGACCAGAGCAAGCTGCGAGAATAACAACACAACACAATCAACCAACTTTTACTTTTCTACTTTTTCCTGTCGACTAGGAGTAGCCTCTGTAATTTAGATCTCTCTTTGTAATCGATTTTGATCAATAAAGTTGCGCATCGCCGATTGTTGATCTTCGTCAATTACACCCCAGGTTTGACTTGTTCTGATTTTATTGCGCATCGCCTTCTTCAGAATCGATCTACCTTTATCCTCTGATTAGCTTTAATCGGCTAATTAGACTTACCCTGTTACTTTGATCTTAATCGGCTTCAAGCTGATTGGGTTTAAGCCGATTGATCTTGACGATCGGCTTTGAGTGAATTTTATATATTTTTTTTACCTTGTCGATTTCAGGTCAAATCGGTAGCGCGCTCTGAACCGGTGTTAAATGCGGTGTATCTTTGCCGAAACCCTACATCAAGTTTTTGACGCTAACACACTCTTGGCACGCCTGGTGGGACCATGTCTTCGTCAGGAAAGTCGATTCCGCCATCCGATCTCAACACGGAAGCCATAATCGTCCCAACAATGGACGATTTAACTGAAGAACAACGTCAAGAGATTGAAGCTCGGAAAAATGCGTTGGAGGAGATGATGCTAAGCTGTTATCAGAAAACTAGACGAGGCGTCACTCAAAAATCCGCCTACGGCGGTCAGCATACAGGAGATGTGGGTGTTACAAAACCGATGGCCGATATCTGCTGCTCAAGCGAATTATCGGCTATGATTAATCGATCGTGCACCAAGCCTTAATAAATCAATCATCGGCTCTGTGACAACGCTCAAGCGATGATAGCAAATAGCGTTAAATCTATAGCCCAACGATTAGCCTCGTCGGGAAGTGCGCTTGACCCATTACAAGCTCTGCGAATTATCCTGTTTTTCAAGTAGCACAAAATACGCAGAGCTCAATAGCCGATCCTAAACCATCGGCTATAACCTCACCCCCTACAATGATGCCTACTCAGCCGACCGTAATATTGCCTAGAGATCCTCGGTCAAGTGGGGTGAGCCATTACCACTTCTACACCGACGCCGCTAAGTTAGACGTATCAATAAATCTGTCGCCATCGACTCCGTTCTATACCTTTCCCCAATAGGTTCCACAGCCGATTGGCTCCGAGAGATTCTCATAAGATCCTACCATGCTTAGAAACTCAGGTCCACACAGGGTAGTAACATACTCAGAACCGTTTGTCCCAGTGCCGGAACCTCAAATCAGGCATAATCGGCATGATCAGTATGGTCGTGTGCCGACGATGCAGCATAATTGGCAACCCGAGCTTGCACTCGGGGGGCAGGCTGCCACCTATGATCAACATTATCAAGGGCCTGCTATGCCAATGGCCGATAATGTAAATTGGGCTGATCAGATCTCCGCTGTTTTACGGGACCAATTCGGCATACAGCCTAAGGGAAAGGTTATCGGCTATAGAAAACCGTATCCTGATTACATAGATTGTATGTCATACCCTCATAATTTCAGAGTACCAGACTTTGCGAAATTCTCTGGCGATGATTTAACTACAACGTTGGAACACATCGAACGCTTTGTCGCTCAATGCGGCGAAGCGGCTCAGTCCGATGGACTAAAAATAAAACTGTTCCGTTGTCATTATCGAGCAACTTTACGGTTTACCTATTTACCTCGAATTCGGTCCACTTATGGAGCGATTTGGAAAGCCAATTTCACGAATACTTCTTTTGGGCGATGCGGAGCTCGAGGATTTCGATCTAAGCTCTGTCCGTCGTAAATTTGGGAATCGATGGCGATTACATTAAAGGTTTAGGAAACTAGGAATCGATGTTTTAGCGTCACTTTGCTCGATAATCAACTTGCTGATTTGGCGTTTCAAGGGTTGATTCCTCCGCTTAGGGAGAAGTTTGGAGGGCAAGAGTTCGCTGACCTAAGTCACTTGCTTCATCGTGTATCGGCTAAAGAAAGCCGATTCCCTGATAGTAAAGCGTTTAAAGATAGATTCAAGAACAATAATAATAAGGAGAAGGACGAGGCCAAAGTCAATATTGTCGAATATTGTCCCAGTGATTTTTCAGAAGACGATGAAGCAGAAATAAATATAGCCGAATGGGTAAAGGGATCTAAAAAGTCCTTAGTTTGTTCTTGGCTAAAGCCGACTAGAAATAAGTCGGAAGTTAAATATGCCTTCGATGTTTCCAAATGTGATCGTATTTTTGATCTGTTATTACAAGAAAAGATAATACGGTTACCCGAGGGACATGTTATACCATCGGCTGACGAGATCAAGAAACGCAGGTATTGCAAGTGGCACCATTCTTTTTCTCACAATTCTAATGACTGCAATATTTTTCGTCAACAGATTCAGTCAGCTATTGAAGACGGTCGACTAAAATTTGCTGACGAGCCAACCATGCAAGTTGATGCTGATCCATTTCCAATCAACATGGTTCAATATTCGGCTAAAGGAAAGGAGCCGAAGCATGATGAGCCAAAGAAGGATCGGCAGGTCAATATTCAGTCGAATTCAGACGCTGGTCAAACGCTGAAAATTACGATTGGCTCATTACAAATAGAAGCTGATCACGAAGGAAAAAATTTGAGGACCATTAAACCCAAGGTAATCCTCGGGTGGGTAAATGGTACATAGCTGAAAAATCGCCATCAAAGCAATCGGCCAAAAGGCCGGGACCAACTTTTTCACAATTGATGGATAAATATGAAAGGATGAATAGCCGACCACGATATCTTGCTCGCCGGTCGGATAATTTATATCACGCTGAAAATGTAGAAAGGGCCCATAGAAGATGTCCTTTTTGGCAGTTTTGTTGGGAAAGGGGAATAGCACTGCCGTCCCTGTATACGTGCCCGATGGAGCATTACCCCCGCGACGATTGGCCAAGGCAATCGGCTAAAGATAGGCTGTCTGGGCCGATTCGGGGTTACAACGAAAGTTTCAGAAGACTTGTTCATGAAAGGATATCTGGACCAAAGCAACAACCAAACCAGGCCGAAACGCGAAGGTCAAACATGGACCAAGATAATCTCATCGGCAAGATAAGAAAACCAGTAGAGCCTAAGCCTAGATGGTGTCCGTCTGGCCTTAGCCGATCGCAACGCAGACGACTTCAGATGCTAAGGACTCAAGAGATCCGGGAAGCCGACAGAGAGAAACAGAGGGACGAAACTTTCAATGAGCTTCGTTCGGTCAAAATTGTCAAAAAAGAATGGAGGAAAAAAGAACAAGCTGAAGAAGATTTTGAATCGGCAGACGATCTAGACTCTCCTATGATTAGAGATGATACACCCCCCAATGGATATCAACATGGTGTTCACGTTGCTAGCCGAATTCAAAATCAAAACTGAATCGGCTAAAGAAACTTTTACCCAATCTTGCTCAGGAGTCCAAAACTCAATCTTCGAGAAACCAAGAGATGATCATCGGCATTTGAAACCATTGTATCTGAAGGGATATATAAATGGAAAGCCGATATCAAGGATGCTGGTAGACGGCGGAGCCACAGTAAACTTGATGCCCTACACGACTTGCAAGAGATTGGGTAAGTCCGATGAAGACTTGATTAAAACTAACATGGTTTTAAACGACTTCACAGGCGTTCCCACAGAAGCCAAAGGCGTCATGGTTTCAGAACTGACCATCGACAGTAAGACTTTGCCGACCGCATTTTTTGTTATTGACGCCAAAGGAAATTACAACGTTCTGCTTGGAAGAGATTGGATTCATGCCAACTGCTGTATCCCGTCAACTATGCATCAAGCGCTTGTCCAATGGAACGAAGAAGAAGTTGAAATTGTCACGGCCGACATATCGGCTCACATTGCCATGGCCAGTTCTGATGCGAATTGGCAACATGAAGAAGCAAGGTGTATATCGGGAAAAACATTAGAAGATTGCGATTTCATCTGCGTAAGCAAGATAGGACTTATGCCGATCAGTGTCAAGCCAGGCACATTCGATCGAGCAAACGAAGTGCTACGCCGATGGGGACAAGAAAAACAGTGAAGGTATTACAAGACAAAATGCAAAGCTATCGGCAAACAACGGATAGCTATGAAGCTATAGAAGACTTTTAAGAGGTTGAAAAGTTGGGTCAAGGCTTTACGTCCACTGATCTACTTGAAGAAGTTGATATAGGTAGTGGTGATAGAAAAAGACCAACTTTTGTTAGCGCAAATTTAGATGTAAAATATAAAGAGAAATTAATCGAAATTCTTAGAAAATATAAAGATTGCTTTGCTTGGGAATATTACGAGATGCCTGGTTTAAGCCGATAATTGGTAGAACATCGGCTACCCATTAAACAAGGTTATAGGCCGTTTAAACAGTACCCTAGGCGTTTTAATCCGGCTCTGTATAAAATTATAAAATTAGAGATAGAGCGATTGTTAGAGGCTAAATTTATAAGACCTTGTCGATATGCGGAATGGGTTTCCAACATCGTTCCAGTTATGAAGAAAAACGGAAAACTGCGAGTATGTGTCGACTTTAGAGATTTGAACAAAGCGACACCAAAAGATGAATACTCGATGCCTATAGCCGATATGCTTATCGATGCTGCGTCAGGGAATAAGATCATAAGTTTTCTGGACGGGAATGCCGGATACAATCAGATATTCATGGCAGAAGCCGATATACCAAAAACAACTTTCAAATGTCCTGGTGCAATAGGTTTATTCGAGTGGACGGTTATGACCTTCGGGTTAAAGAACGCTGGAGCAACATATCAGCGATCCATGAATCTAATTTTTCACGATTTAATCTGCCACATCGTTGAAATATACATCGATGATGTCGTGGTAAAGTCTGCAGAAGACTTGCAGCATTTGGCCGATCTAGAAAGAGTTTTCCAGAACATAAGATCACATGGCTTGAAGATGAATCCTTTCAAATGTGCGTTCGGCGTGTTGGCTGGGCAGTTTTTAGGTTTTATGGTGCATGAGAGGGGGATTGAAGTCAATCAAACAAGGGTCAAAGCCATATCAATACAATGCCCCCAACGTGCAAAAATGAGTTACAGAAATTGATCGGCAAAATCAACTATCTCCGAAGGTTCATCTCGAATCTCTCCGGACGGATCCGCGCCTTTACCCCACTTTTGAAATTAAAGGATAACCAAGAATTTGTATGGGGAACCGATCAGCAAAAGGCTTTCGATGACGTTAAGAAATATTTAGCTAATCCTCCGGTTTTGGCCGCGCCACAAAAGGGGATTCCATTCAAGTTATATATATTGGCTGAAAAGGAGACTATTGGGTCTGTTTTAGCACAAGAAGTTGATGGGAAGGAAAGGGTTATCTTTTATTTAAGCTGACGCCTTCTTGATGCTGAAGTCAGGTACCCTTTCGTTGAAAAATTATGCTTGTCTTTATACTTCTCATGTACAAAGCTAAGACATTACATTTTAGCATTGGCTTGTAAAGTAATCTGTAAAGCCGATGTTATAAAATATATGTTGTCAGCTCCAATCCTGCGGGGTAGACTTGGCAAATGGGCTTATACCTTGGTTGAGTTCGACCTATCTTATGAATCGCCAGCGGTCAAAGGCGGTATTAGCCGATTTTATAACGAGGACATGATACTACTATCGATTTGGTATCCGTAGCCCTTGGCAATTGTTTTTGGCCAGTGCGTATGCAGAGAAGGCGATGGAATCGGTATAGTGCTCATATCGCCTAAAGGGCATAACTTTGAGTTCGCATTTCGGCTAAATAGCCGATGCTCAAATAATCAGGCAGAGTATGAAGCGTTGCTCAAAGATTTGCAGTTATTGGAAAATATCGGAGCAAGTACGGTTGAGGCATACGGGGATTCTATGCTAATTATCAAACAAATCAAAGAGAATACCAATGTTGAGGCGAGATCTTGCTAAAATACTTGGAGCAATGCATAGAGATCATCGGCTCGTTTCGTCATTTTCTATCGGTCCGTCCTAGAGTTGAGCGATAGAGCTAATGACAGCTCAACGAGCATCGGTACAAAGACCTCGACCGATATCAAGTGGTGAGCTAATAGATAAAGCCGTCATGTGTGTGGATGTCGCGGATTGGAGGACGCAGATAAAGAAATACCTGATCGATCCATCTGAGCCGACAGAACGCAAAATTAGGCAACAAGCTTTGAAGTACATTGTTATGGACGATACGTTGTATTATCGGACGATTGGAAGGATTGCTATTAAGATGTCTTGGGGCCGAAGAAGCGCGAGTGGCAATGGGTGAAGTACATGAAGGCATTTGCGGTTCTCATCAATCGGCCCATAAGATGAAATGGATGCTTAGACGGACAGGTTACTTTTGGCCGACAATGCTAGAAGATTGTTTTAAATACTACAAAGGTTGTCAAACTTGCTAGAAATTTGGCAATGTACAATTAGCACCAGCATCGGCTTTGCACCCAATTATCGAGCCATGGCCGTTTAGAGGTTAGGGAATAGATATAATCGGCCAAATATTTCCTGCATCGAGTAAAGGCCACAAGTTTATTTTGGCTGCAACTGATTATTTCTCAAAGTGGGTTGAAGCTATACCACTTAAGAAAGTAACCAGTGTTGAAGCCATCGGCTTTGTTAATGAACATATTGTTCATCAGTTTGGAATACTGCAAACGATTACAACCGATCAAGGCACGGTTTTCATGTCCAATGAGTTTCAGACTTATGCAACAAGTCTGGGGATTAAACTATTGAATTCATCCCCATACTACGCTCAGGCTAACGGGCAAGCCGAGTCGTCCAACAAAACGCTGATTAAACTGATCAAAAGAAAGATCGGTGAAAAGTCGAGGAATTGGCACTCAACTCTATCGGAGTCACTTTGGGCATATCGGTTAGCTTACCACGGAGCGACGAAGCTTTCACCTTACCAGATGGTGTATGGTCAAGAAGCCGTATTACCCATTGGAATCAATATTGAATCTATACGAGTGGCCAGACAAAATGGTTTGTCGTCTCAGGATTATGACAATTTGATGATCGATAATTTGGATGAGTTGGCAGAATTACGATTGTCTACGCTTGATCGGCTTAAGAAGAATAAAATCAGGGTAGCGAAAGCGTACAATAAAAAGGTCGTGCCTAAATCTTTCGATCAAGCCGATTTAGTATGGAAAACGATATTACCTGTTGGTTCGAAAGATAACCGATTCGAAAAATGGTCACCTACGTGGGAAGGACCATACAAAGTTAATTGGCTAGTCGGTGGAAATTCGTACGTACTAGAAATGTTGGAAGGATATGTATTGCCTAAAGCTATTAACGGGAAGTATTTGAAGAAGTACTATCCTAGCGTTTGGATTGGAGCCTAGCCGACTAAAGATTTCGTTCAAAAAGCCAAGTTAACACGATGCTGTTATTCGGCTAAAAGAGATTGCAGACTAAACTTACAGGAAAGTAAAATTAAATCGGTTAAACAGCCGATTGCAAGTATAACAAAATTACAAAGTATTCAAGCAAGTGTTTCTGAAAAAATGGCCAATAGAGTTTTTCATCTCAGGAAGTTAATATTGGATGCTTGAACCAGGAAGAGTCGCGCCTAGAGCCGATAGAGCGCGCGCTGCCTTAGCAATCACGCACTGAACTTCGTCAAGAATGCGCTCATCGTCTTTGGCGTTTCCGGGTACTGGCTTCACCTAGGCCGACTGCTTGGTCACATCTGCGATGGCTTTGGCAATGCCGAGTTTCTGTTCTTTCATGGCCGACATGTTTTTCTCCATGGAATTTTGGCCATCTTGGATTAATTTTTCTGTCTTGGTTAGTTCCTCCAAGAGAAATTTCTTTGTCGACTCAAGCTTGGAAAGGTTTTCTTTGGATGTCTTTAGCTGCAGCGCGTCGGCATCAAACTTGCGTTTCTTCGCCTTGGCGTCAGCAACGAGCTCATCCAGAAATTTCTTATCGGCTTCTTGAGCTTCGCACTGCGCTATGCGTGTTTGGGCCTCCTCAACCTCAGACCTCCTTTCATCCAAGTGGCACACATTCAAGAGTGCCGCCATCGGTTCCGGGGGTAGGTCGGCTTCAACGGCCGCCATGGCATCGCGGATTAGCTGATTATTGGCCAGGATCTCCGATTGTGGCCTTGTGACTAGATCAAATAGCTTGTTCATTTTCTCCTTCATGCTAGGGGCGGAGGTCACAACAGCCGATGCTTCCTTCGAGACCTCCAGAATCCTTCTGATCTCTGCATCGTAATCATCTGTGGCCATGATCTCGGGGTCGTCAAGATCGGCCAAGGAGAATCCTAGCAGGTTTGTTGGATCTGATAGCTCTGATAGATCAGCGGTTGGAGCAGGTAGGACCGGCTGCGGCTTCGGAATTGGCACAGCAGAAATATTCGGCAGATCGGCTAAGATCTTCGCGGCTTGAGTTGATTGTGTCGGCTATAAAAATAATAATAAAGGGTAAGCCAATGCATCGGAAGACTTAGATACTTATGAAAGATCAACTCTTACCTCTCAAATGGCCGACGCGTGTGGCGAACTCTCACCGCTCTGTTTTTGGGGCTTGGAAGTCTTCTTGGCGGCAGCCTTTGTGTATTTTCGCTTCTTTTCTGAGGAGTTTATCGGATAAATCAATCATAGATGAAAAATGATCGGAGAATTAAATGAAAAGCCGATAAAAGACTTACTAGGTTGTTTTTGTTTTTCCAAGTCTGATAAAGAGGGGCTCTGAATTCCCAAAGATCAGGAGGCGTAGCCTGTAATGGCAGCCGATTGTAGCTGTTTTTTGGGTTGAATGTCACCCGATGGGTCCGCAATCACCTTCTTTCCAGCCTTGTCCTGCACAGAAGCTAAGTTAGATGCAAAGAAATTTCATGGAATGAGAAATGGAAATTTGGACTCTAAAAGCCGATACCTCGCTAAAGACATCTACATTCGTGTAAGTATATCCAGTCGAAGTGGCCTCGCTGCTAGAATCGGCATTAGATGCTAGCGTTGGCTCCAGAAGGTTTGGGAAGAATTCAAAAACAATGTTAGATGGAGACTTTGACCGATACAGAGCTTCTGCAATAACTGACCACCACGAAGTATAGCCTCCTGCTCGTCTGGTGTTCAGGAAAAAGTGCGGTAAAGATTGGATTTGCAGGTCATCGGACACTTCAAGAACAATCTCGGCCGACACAAAGATTCTGACTCGGCTCTTGGCTCAAGCCGATTAAGAAGCTGAAGACTTGGAATCAATTGACCAAATCCCAGTTGTCTTGCATAAATGGACGGATGGTAGAATTCATATGATGGCTGGTATGTCCGACTCCTTGTGTGAAGACCAGCATGAAGAATACAAGGAGAAATAAAAATTCTGTACAAACCAAGGGTCTCCGAAGACATCGCAGAGCTGTCGGCTTCAAGATTAAGGAATGAAGGCTATGGAAAATCGGCCACTTGACTATAGCTGAAAAAATCTCGCTGTCTCAAATCCGCATCGCTCAAATTAAGGAAAAAGGACATATACTTCTTTGAATCAGCTGCTGTAATTTTTGTCTCGCCACCGCAACACATGATGAAACGTTCGCCAAAAGATCGGCTTGCTTGATATTGAGGAATGGCGTTCTCGGGATTGTCTTCTCTTGGGAAAGCTGTATCTTCGGTAGGTTCTAAGTCAAAATGTCGGATAAAGAAGCAACATAGCCAGACCTGAATAAACCATAGGGGACCTCCTATGTTACCCACGGTGAAGTCGGCAAAACCCGTGTAAAGCCGACTCCTAATAACATGCATCATCGGTATCTTCGCTCCGAGGAATGTTTTCCAAGTGCAAGCCGACGACCCTCTACTAATCATACGCAATTATGCGATATACTTGGGTTGGTCCTAATAAAGCACCGCAGAACAAAAACCGATCAAGCCACAGGTTAAGGAAAGCAATATGCTCTTCGTCCGATACCAATCCATTTACTTTATTGTTATTTGCAATATACTTAGACCCGCCTTCGCCTTTTGATCGGATAAGCTTATGTTTGGGTTTGGCACTAAAGGCCAACACTTGTTTCCCGTCCGGTCTCAGGAAGCAGAGTTGAGCAACGTCCAACAAGGTTGGGCCGATCATACCGGTGCGAAACATAAAAGCATTAAACGAATCCGATCAGAAATAACAAGCCGTGGCCACTAAGGGCTCATTGGCCTCTGGATCGGCTAAACTCAAGGGAATGCATTCTGCGATGCCCATTCTCTCCCAAGACTCTCTTTTTTGGGTTGCTACTCGATTGTACCAACTCTTCCAACCTTTAAGTGCAGTCGGCCAAGCCCTAAAACTCTTACTCCAACCCTCAATATTATATCCTCTAGCCGATAAGGGGAGACGAGTTACTTCTTGATCAATAACTGTAGCTGCGTCTAACTTTCCTAATGGGCCGAGAAAAAATTGATCAACACTGTTGGAGATTGGGATGAATACCTGAGAGGAATCCATTCAGCCGATCTTGATGTGAAAGCCGACTGAAGTCAAAAGAGTTGGCGTGCAGTGAGAGAACAAGATGCGGAAGGGAGAAGCCGATTGTGAATGGCGTGAGAGCTCGAGCGCGTGAGGAATGACCGAGTGGGGACTAAATTTTATAGCAAGGTAAAAAATTTGAAGCGGCGGAAAGTGAATCTCAAAAGGTGCGAGTAATTAAAACGCACTACCTGCATGTCAGAAAATTACGGCGCGAATAAAGTAGCAGTTATTGAGCGAAGTTCAACAGTTAGCCGATTGGAAAAGCCGATAAATTACGATTTTTGACAGATGACAAGTCATCTCTCAAAAATGGGGGCATATGTTTGCACCAAAATTTGGCTAGTCTAGTCAAAATCGGCAATAAAGTCAAAGATGCGGAAATTAACGGACAGGTTGGAAGGGTTTGGAGATATTTTGGTAACGGCAAGATCTTTAAGGAAACAACTGTCCAAGATAAGGCCGATACGGATCAAAACTTGAAACGTGTTGTAGTCGGACACGATCGGCCGAAGGTATAAAAGAAGGACCAGAGCAAGCTGTGAGAATAACAACACAACACAATCAACCAACTTTTACTTTTCTACTTTTTCCTGTCGACTAGGAGTAGCCTCTGTAATTTAGATCTCTCTTTATAATCGATTTTGATCAATAAAACTACGCATCGCCGATAGTTGATCTTCGTCAATTACACCCCAGGTTTGATTTGTTCTGATTTTGTTGCGCATCGCCTTCTTCAGAATCGATCTACCTTTATCCTCTGATTAGCTCTAATCGGTTAATTAGACTTACCCTGTTACTTTGATCTTAATCGGCTTCAAGCTGATTGGGTTTAAGCCGATTGATCTTGACGATCGGCTTTGAGTGAATTTTATATTTTTTTTACCTTGTCGATTCCAGGTCAAATCAACTGACACGCTCTAAACCCGGTGTTCGTTTGGTGTGCTGCTGTTAGAAACCTTACATCAAGTTTTTGATGCCAACTATACACATATATAACAATTCAAATAAAACACATATGTTTGAAAAAATTTATTCGAATTCCAAGATTTTGAATGAATTTAGATTACATACTTTGATGATTTATATATTAAATCAACACATACCTACAATCAAACTATCATGAAAAAGAAACTCTAGTTTGAATTTTTGTTCAAACTTGTTTGACCTAGTTAAACTTAGCATCCTAAAAATTTAAAAAATTTCGCATGCGATACATAGAGAAAATACCTATTTTGGATCATGGTACCTAGGCACCATGGTGTCCCACGTAATTAATATAAAGACTACGCATATATATATATGTATATATGTATATATATATATGCGTGTAGTCTATGCACCAGTCACAGACCGACCAAACCATGCCATTTAACACAGACCGTCTCCCAACTAATAAATGCTACTTCTTGTTTGTACATGAATCTTTTTTTTGTTTAGCCATAACTTTCAAATGAGTTTGATTTTGGTCTTAAAATTTTATAGGATTGTAGAATTTCACCTCATATACGTATGGTAATATTTTTGAGAATTTTTGAAAATATGTACATGTGTTTTTATGAACTATTGAAAACACTGGATATGTTATCTTTTACTATTCAAACAAATAACATGTTACTAGCTATTATACAAGATGTTACCATACTGAAACAAAGTGTATAAACAGAACCACTCCTCCTACCCTGTAAAATTCATGAAAACCACACGTACAATTTTTTAAATATTCTCAAAAAATTACCATACATGGTAAGATTCTACAACCCTGCAAAATTTTAAGAACAAAATCAATATCAGTTGAAAGATATGAAAAAGACAAATTCGTCTAAATAGTGATTTTTCACTATTTAGCGCTTTGTCAATTTCATACGCTACTACAAAAGGGGTTATATTAGACATGTCATCACTGGCTATTTTTTATAAAAACCGTCTGTGATGTGCCGCTCATCACAAACGGTTTTAGCCAAAAACCATCTGTGATGACCATTTCTAGTAAATAAGAATAGAGAGCCTCGACCTTTTAGCGTTTCCCGAGCTATTTTTAAGGTGGCTGCGATTGTGAGGCGATCTGGTGGAAAGAGACCCTAGATTTTAAGGTGTGATTGTAGATCCTTCTGTTCTTGGTCATCTAAGGTTAGTAATTGGTCCAAATTTGCATTAAATTTAAGATCTAGCTTGGTAAAGAGGGAAATGAAGATAGTTTCTAGATCTAGCTTGGTGTAGATTCATTTGTTCTCTGTGATGTAAAGTAGTAATTGGTTCTAATTGTATTATATTCAATATGTAGATAGTTACTTAAAGGAAGGTGATCTAGGCTAATAATTGGTTGTAATAGCATTCTATTCAACGTATATACATCTAGCTTGGTAAAGAGGGAATTGAAGATGGTTTTGATATAGCTTGGTGTAGATCCATTTGTTCGTTTTGATCTAAAGTAGTAATTGGTTCTAATTGAATTATACTCAAGATGTAGCTAGCTATGTAAAGAGAGAATTCAAGATACTGAGTTTAAATGTAGTTTACATTTTTTTATATATCCATTCGTTCTTTGTAATGTAAGGAGCTATATATAAGTTAATCGGCAAGTTTAAATATAGCTTATATGTTGCATATGTGTGTATGTGCACTCATAGTGTACTTAAGTCATTATTTAACACCTATTGTTACATACGTAGCATAGATGGACCGAAGCTGGATGTACGTTGCAAGCGCCAAGTACATTAATGGCGTCTCCACTTTTAGAAGAGCTGCAGAGGAAGATATGTTGAACAATTGGGTGGAATTTATGCCTTATCCATGCATTGACTGCGAAAATATGAGGATGTTTCGAAATCTAGTGCAGATCGAAGCACACTTGATTCTACGAGGTTTTAAAAAGGGGTATACATGTTGGACCAGTCACGATGAAGAGCAGATTATGCAGGAAGCAAGTAGTACTAACATCGTCGACAAAGTCAATGATACTCTGGATATCGTCGATGGAGTTGACGATACTCTGGATGATATCGACTGTGCTTTCGATAAGGATAGGTTTCACAATGACAATCTGGATCAGATGCTATGGGATGCAGAAGGGAACCGTGATGAGCGGAAGTATGTAAAATTCCGGGTCTTAATGGACGACTCGAAGAAACCTTTGTTTCTGGGCTGCAAGTCCAAATACACAAGGTTGTCATTTGTGCTGGAACTGCTGAAATTAATGGCAAGCAACGGTTTCTTCGGCGCTGTTAGGTCTATTAGCGAACATGCTTCTAGAGGGAAACGAGTTGTCGACAACCACCTACAAATCCAAGAAGGTTCTTTGTCCCTTGCGAATGGAAGTAGAAAGAATACCTGTCTGTCCGAACGACTGTATCCTCTACCGCAAAGAGTAAACAAATTTGCATGTATGTTCGGTGTGCAATGCATCTCGGTACAAGCGTAAATATAGATCGAATAACGACAAGGAGCCCATAGAGGTGAGGAAATGACCTCTTGCTAAGATGGCGTGGTATCTGCTTGTAATTCTCCATTTGAAGCGTTTGTTTGAGAACCCAAAAGAGGCAAACTGCTTCGGTGGCACTCGGATGAGTGTAAGAACGATGGAATGACAAGGCACCCTACTAATTCAACCCAGTGGATAAATATCGATAGGAGGTTTCAAGAATTCACAGCGAATTCAAGGAATATAAGATTCGAATTGAGTACAGACGGAATGAATCCTTTCGGTAACATGAGCAGCCATCATAGCACTTGGCCCGTGAATCTCTGTATCTATAACCAACCTCCTTGGTTGCTATGAAGCGGAAGTACATTTTTATGTCTATACTCATCCAAGGCCCAAAGCAACCTGGGAACGATATTGATGTGTACCTAGAACAATTGGTGGAAGATTTGAACACACTGTGGGCTCCTAGGGTACAGGTATGGGATGCTCACAAACGAGAGTACTTCACTTTGCACTGTCTGTTGTTCTGCACCATAAATGATTATCATGCCCTTTCTAACCTATCGGGGCAGAGTACAAAAGGAGCCAAAGCCTGTACTCATTGCTTGGATGATACCGAGAGTGTGTGGCTGAATCACTCACGCAAAATCGTGTACATGCGACACCGTAGGTTCCTTCGGATGAATCACTCATACCGCAAAATGAAGAAACAATTCGACGGAACGACCGAAGACGGTTTAGATCCAAAGCCTTTAAGTGGGACAGACATTCATGATATGGTTAAGAACTTGGATGTGGCGCTTGGAAAGGGACGTATATCGATTACCCGTGAGAAGAGTCTCTTACTAAACATTAAGGGCAAAACAAAGGTCGGCAACGCATGGCTTGACTTGGTCCGTATGGGCATCAGACTTGAGTTAGCACTGAAAGAAACCGATAAAGGCCAAACGTACTGTGAACCTGCTTGTTACACTCTGTCGAAGGCCAAGAGAACTGAACTGTGTCGGTGCTTGCCTGGTGTGAAAGTTCCATCTGGTTACTCCTTCAACATGAAGAGACTTGTTTCGATGCAAGATTTGAGTTTTACTGGTATGAAGTCTCATGGTTGCCATGTGTTAATGACACAGATGCTCCCTGTCGCAATTAGAAGCATTTTACCAAGCAAGGTCCGGGATACAATCACAAGGCTGTGTTATTTCTTTAACACAATTGCTCAGAAGGTCACCAATCCCAAAGGACTAGATGCTCTGTCGGCCGAGGTGGTAATGACTTTGTGTAATCTTGAGATGTATTTCCCTCTGTCATTCTTCGATATCATGGTCCATCTCATTGTTCACCTTGTGAGGGAGAAAAAGATGTGTGGGCCCTTGTTCCTACATAGCATGTACCCGTTCGAGAGGTACATGGGAATTCTCAAGTCCTACGTATGAAATTGATCTCGACCAGAGGGTAGCATTGTCGACGGTTATACAACCGAAGAGGTTGTCAAATTCTGCATGGATTACATGGTTCCGATCGAACCAATATGTGTGCCTCAATCCCACCATGAGGGGAGGCTCCAGGGTATCGGAACCATTAGAAGGAAAGCAATTATGCCTGATCCAGCTGCGTGCGCTAAAGCCCATTTCACGGTTTTGCAACACATGACTATTTTGGCCCCGTATATCGACGAGCATAAGAACTGGCTATGGCAAGAAAATCCATCGCGACAGGAGTACTGAATCATCAGATAGCATAACCTTCAGTTTAAGAGATGGTTGAAGGAGTGACAACCCATCACTGGAAGCTCATCAGGTGATACGCTAACATGGTTAGCAAAAGGGCCAATATTTACAGTTGTAACATAAAAAGGATACGACTTAAATGGATACTGTTGGTGTCAAAAACGTGAAGTAGGGTTTCGACAAAGAAGACACCGCATTTAACACCGGTTCAAGAGCGTGCGGTCGATTTGACTCAGAATCGACAAGGTAAAATATAAAATTTACTCAAAAGCCGATCGTAACGATCAATCGGCTTAGACCCAATCAGCTTGAAGCCGATTAAGATCAAAGTAACAAGGTAAGTCTAATTAGCCGATTAAAGCTAATCAGAGGATAAAGGTAGATCGATTCTAAGAAGGCGATGCGCAACAAGATCAGAATAAATCAAACCTGGGGTGTAACTGAGGATGATCAATAATCGGCGATGCACAACTTTATTGATTGAAACTGAGTTACAAGAATCTAAATTACAAAAACTACTCCTAGTCGACAGGAAGGAAGAAAGTAAAAACTAGTTGATTGTATTGTGGATGATGATCCTCTCGCAGCTCGCTTCGGTCCTTCTTTTATACCTTTGGCCGATAGTGTCCTGTTATAACACGCTTCAAGCCCGTGATCCGTATCGCCATATCTTTGAACAGCTTATTTCCTAAAAATCTCGCCAAGTTAGCGTAAATATCTCCAAACTTTCTTAACTTGTCTGCTAACGTCCATATCTTTGATTTCATTGCCGATTATGGTTAGACTTGCCAAATTTTGGTGCAAACATATGCTCCCCATTTTTGAGAGATGACAGGTCATCTTTCAAAAATATCAATAATCGGCTTTTCAATCGGTTAACGTTTGAACTTCACCCATTAACTGTTGCTTTATTCGCGCCGTAATTTTTTAACATGCAGGTAGTGCGTTTTAATTGCTCGCGCCTTTTGAGGTTCACTTCCCGCCTCTTCAAATTTTCGCCGTGCTATAAAATGCGGCCCCCACCTTGGTCATTCTTCACGCGCACAAGCTCTCGAATCACCTGCAATCGGTTTAAGCTTTCCGTTTGAAGTACTCCCGAAGCAAACCTTTAGCTCATCCAGCTTCCTTCATTGGCTACAATGGACCCTAGCCAGGTACTTATTCCGATTCCGCACAAAGAATAACCAATATTTTTGGGTCCATTGGGAAATCTAGACGCCCATACCAGAACAAACCAAGAAGTCCCTCGATTGCCTCTCGCTGGTTGCTGGTCATAACATAGAGGGGTGGAATAAGAGTTTCAGGGCTTGGCCGACAGCTCTCAAAGGATGGAGAAATTGGTTTATCAGGGTAGCAGCCCAAAAGAGGAGTGAATGGGAAAGAATGGGCATAGCTGTATGTATTTCGCTTTAGCCGACTTCAAGCCAACGAGCCCTTAGTGGCCACGGCCGTTATTTTGGTCTGATCGCTTAATGCTTTTTATTCCGCACCGTCCCATCGGTCCAACTCTTTTGGATGTGGCTCGGTTGTGTTGCTTGAGACCGATGGGGACCGGTATCGACTTTACGATGCAAGCCCAAGTATAAGCTTATTAAATCCAAGGGTGAAGGATGGGCTAAATATATCAAAAACAACAATAAGGTTAATGGGATAGTATCGGACGAAGAGCACGTTGTCTTCCCGAACCTTTGGCTAGACCGCTTTTTGTTCGTGGAGCATCTCTTGACCAACTCGTATATCAAGCGATAGCAGAGCAGTTTGTTGAGGGTCATCGGCTAGCTTTAGGAAAAATTTTCTTGGGTGCTGTGTATCAGATGCTTTACATAATAAGGAGTCGGCTGTATACGGGTTTTGGAAAATTTACCGTCGGCAACGTAGGTGGCCCAATGTGGTTTATACAAATATGGTCATGATCGTTTATTCAAATTGCCCTTTAACTTGGATTCAGCCGATGATACTCCTTTTCCAAGGGAAGATATACCAGAAGGGGCACCTATTCAATTTAGGCAATGCCGATCTTTTGGTGAGAGGTTTATGATGTGCTCCAAAAATGAGACAAAGGCCTTTCCCGACAGATGCAAAAGATTTCTATCATTCTTTTTGCAATTGAACACCGAAGACTTCAAGCAAAGAAGATTTCTTTAGTTATGGTAATGCAACGATTTTCTCGGCCTTCTTTTCTTCATCCGAAGCCGATAGTTCTATGATGCCTCAGAGACTCGACTTATATAGAATTTTCATCTCTCCGCATATTCCATGTCGGCCTTCATACTGAATCGACCTTCCAACCTTCATACTAATTTTACCACCCTTCAAGATATGCAAGACACTGCTTCGGCCAGTGATCCCAAGTTTTCCACTTCTAGATCGGTTTCAGCCCAGAGCCAGGGTCCGTAATGCCACATCGGCAAGGCTAGTCTTGGAGTTAGCCGACGAGCTACAACTTCGCAATCTCCCCCACTTCCATTTGAATGCTCGCCGCGCAGGGGGTTTCACGACATGGTGGTCGGCTATCGTAGAGTGTTTGTACATGAAGAAGACTCCATCATTTATCATCAAAGAATTTTTTCCAAATCTGCCAGAGCCATCCTTAGTATCTAACAGCGAACCTAGCAGTGAAGCTAGCTCGTCGGGTTATACTAACTCAAGTTTAGTAGATAAGGTATCAGCTTTGAATAATCTTATCTCGTACGTCGGCCTTTTTTCCAGATGCATTTTTCTAATCATTTTTTACTGTATACTTGCAGGCTAAGGATGTCGGCAAAAATCCTATCTCTGGCCAATCAGGAAATGATCAGAGCAAAAGGGCACATCAATTGACTGGCCTTACGGGTTATACCTCCGACACCTTAGGGGTTCATAGTCCCTCCTTATCGGATATCGAGAAAAAACAACCAAGTAAGAAGCAACATAATCGGCTGATATTATTTCTTTGCTTTTCCCAACTAACCTTTAGCCGATTATATTTTCAAAAAAGAAGAAAGCGAAGTATACCAAGGCTCTGGCGAAGAAAGGCCACAAGCCCCAAGAACAAAGCGGCGAGAGTTCGCCACATGCATCGGCTTGTGGAGGGGTAGGTTACAATACTTTGTATAGTAACTTACGTATTTTAATGCATTGGCTCATCCTTTGTCTTAATTTCCTTTAGCCAACGCAATCTATCCAAGTCGCGAAGATCTTAGCCGATCTTCCGAATATTTCGACTGCGCCAACCCCTACGCCGGTTGACTCAATCGCACCAATCACCGATTTGCCAGAACTATCAGATCCGACAAACTTGCTTGGATTTTCATTGGCCGATCTTGACAACCCAGAGATCATGGCCACCGATGACTATGACGCAGTAAATTAGGAAGATCCTTCAAGTGTTAGAAAAGGCATCGGCCGCCACCTCTACCCCGGGCATGAAAGAGCGCCTTGACAAGCTCTTCCAACTTGTGATGCAACCGCAATCGGAGATCCCGCTAACAATCAACCGATAAGGTACGCTATGGTCGCCGTTGAAGCCGATCTCCTCCGAAGCAATGCAAGCGCCTCAATATGTGTCACCGGATGATAGAAAATTGAAGTGGAGGAGGCACAAAATCGGATTCGCCGTGAAGCCCAAGAGGCCGATCGTAAACTCTTGGAGGAATTGGTTGTCGATGCCAAGGCAAAAAGCGCAAGTTTGATATCGTGCTCAACGCCTTAAATCGACCAAGGAATCCTCTCCAAATTGGAAAAACAAAGAAACTCCTCTTGGAAGAGTTGGGCTGCTTGAAAAACAAATCGAGAAGGCCAACAAACCTTGGAGACCATTGCGACGGAGTGAAGAATAAAAACTTAGCATTGCAATGCTGTTGAAAATGTGACCAAACAATCTGCCAAGGTAAAACCAGTGCCCGGGAATGCCAAGGACGATGAACGCCTGCTAAACGAAATTCAATACATCATCGCCAAGGCAGCGGGTGCTCTGTCGGCTCTAGGGCGCGACTCTTCTTGGATCGGGCATTCAATACTAAACCTCTAATCTGTAAAACTTTGCTGGTCGTTTTGAAAACACTTGTCCTGAATGTTTGTAACTTTATGTTTATAATCGGCTGTTTAACCGATTTATATTCTGCTTATATCTCCTGAATGCTTGTAACTTCATTATGTTTATAATCGGCTGTTTAACCGATTTATGTTCTGCTTATATCTCATGGGTTTGCAATCTTTTCAGCCGATTAACAGCATCGTGTTAATCATGGCTCTAAACATGTCTTTAAACGGCTAGGCTCCAATCCAAACACTAGGGTAGTATTTCTTCAAGTATTTCCCGTTAATAGCTTTTGGCAATACATATCCTTCTAGTGTTTCTAGTAAGTACGAGTTTCCGCCTACTAGCCGATTAATTTTGTATGGCCCTTCCCACGTAGGTGACCATTTTCCAAATCGGTTATCCTTAGAACCAACAGGCAATATTGTTTTCCATACCAAATCGGTTTGATTGAAAGACTTAGGCATGACCCTTTTGTTGTATGCCCTTGCAACTCTGATCTTATTCTTCTTAAGCCGATCAAGCGTAGACAAACGTAACTCTGCTAACTCATCTAAATTGTCGACCATTAAATCATTGTAATTTTGAGTCGACAAACCATTTTGTCTAGCTACTCGTATCGACTCAATGTTAATTTCCACGGGTAGAACGGCTTCTTGTCCATATACCAATTGATAAGGTGAAAGTTTCGTCGCTCCGTGATACGATAGCCGATAGGCCCAAAGTGACTCCGATAGAGTCGAATGCCAATTCCTTGGCTTTTCATCAATTTTTCTTTTGATCAACTTGATTAGTGTTTTATTAGACGACTCGGCCTGTCCATTAGCCTGAGCGTAATATGGCGAAGAATTTAACAATTTGATCCCTAGACTTGTTGCGTAACCCTGAAATTTGTTAGACATGAATACCGTACCTTGATCGTTCGTGATTGTTTGCGGTATTCCAAACCGATGAACGATATGTTCATTCACAAAACGAATCGCCTCAACACTGGTTACCTTTTAAGTGGTATAGCCTCGACCCACTTTGAGAAGTAATCGGTTGCGCCAAGATAAACTTGTGGCCTTTACTCGGCAGAAATATTTGGCCGATTATATCTATTCCCAACCCCGAACGCCAAGGTTTGATAATTGATGTAAAGCCGATGTCGGTGCTAGTTGTACGCTGCCAAACTTTTGACATGTTTGACATCCTTTATAATACTTGAAACAATCTTCTAGCATCGCGGCCAAAAATAACTCGTCCGTCTCGAGCATCCATTTCATTTTATGTGCCGATTGATGAGAACCACAAATGCCTTCGTGTACTTCACCCATTGCCACCCGTGCTTCTTCCTCAAGACATCTTAACAATAAACCTCCATAGTCCGATAATATAGTATATCGCCCATGACGACGATTTCAATCCTTGTTGCCGATCTTTCTTTCCGCCGGCTTGGATGGATCGCCTAGATAATCTTTGATCTGTGTTCTCCAATCGGCAATATCTCGTACAGGATCGCTTTGTCTACGATTCGATCTCGACTTCGCCGTAATCTTTATATCCTGATGCTTGCTGAGCTAAAGCATTAGCTCTATCGTTCAATTCTCGAGGAACATGCCCGATAGAAAATGATGTAAAAGAGCCGATAATCTCTAAACATTGTTCTAAATATTTCAGTAGCACTTCATCTCGACATTGGTATTCTCCTTTATTTGTCGCACCACCAACAGTTGAATCACCATATGCCTCAACAAAGACTCACCCCAATATTTTCCAAAGAATTGCAAGCCTTTGAGTAACGCTCAGACTCGGCTGGTTGTTTGAGCATTGGCTATTTAGCCGGAATGCAAATTCAAAGCTATGCCCTTTGGGTGAGGTGAGTACAATACCAATACCATCACCTTCCCCGCATACTGACCCGTCAAAGAACAGCTGCCATGGTGCAACCAAGACTAAATTTGCCGCAGTGTCATGTCCTGTTATAAAATGGACTAACACTTGTCCTTTGACTGCTTTGGCCGATTCATATGATAAGTCGAACTCAACCAAGGCGTAAGCCCATTTACCAAGTCGACCTCGCAGAATAGGAGCTGACAGAATATATTTTATAACATCGGTTTTGCAGATCACTTTACAGGCCGATGCTAAAATGTAGTGCCTTAGCTTTGTGCACGAGAAGTACAAAGATAAACATAGTTTTTCGATAAAAGGGTACCTAATTTCTGCGTCCAACAACCGTCGGCTTAAGTAAAAGATAACCTCTCTTTACTATGTACCTCTTGTGCCAAAACACCCAATAGTATCTTCTTCGCCAAGACATATAATCTGAAGGAACCCTTTTGAGGTGCAAATGAATCGGAGGGTTGGACAGATACCTTTGACTTCGTCAAGGCTTTTCACAACGGCTCCCCATATAAATTCTTCATTGTCCTTAACTTCAAAGAACGGGTAAAGCACGAATCCTGCCGAGAGGTTCAAGATGAACCGACGGAGATAGTTAATTTTGCCGATCAATTTTTGTAACTCGTTTTTGCATGTCGGTGGTTTAGTATTGGCTATGGCCTTGACCCTCGTTTGGCTGACTTCGATTCCTCTTTCATGTACCATAAAGCCTAAAACTCCCAATGACACGCGAACGCACACTTGTAAGGATTCATCTTCAAACCGTGCGATCTTATGTTATTAAACACCCTCTCTAAATCGGCCAGATGTTGGAAATCTTCTGCAGATTTTACCACTACATCATCAATATAAATTTTGACAATGTGGCCGATTAAATCGTGAAAGATCAGATTCATTGCTCGCTGATACGTTGTTCCAGCGTTTTTCAAGCCGAAAGTCATTACTGTCCACTCAAACAATCCTATTGCGCCAGGACATCTGAAAGCCGTCTTTGGTATATCGGCTTCTGCCATGAGTATTTGGTTATACCCGGCATTACCATCTAGAAAACTTATGATCTTGTTCCCTGACGCAGCATCGATGAGCATATCGGCTATTGGCATCGGGTATTCATCCTTCGGTGTTGCCTTATTCAAATCTCTAAAGTCGACGATACCAAGCTTCCTATTTTTCTTCATGACTAGAACGATGTTGGAAACCCACTCCGTGATCGGCAAGGCCCGATAAACTTTGCTTCCAACAACCGCTCTATTTCTTCTTTATGACTTGGTACAAGGCTGGATTGAAACGCTCGGATATTGTTTAAACGGCCGATAACCCGATTTTATAGGTAGCCGATGTTCCACAAGCTGACGGCTTAATCCAGGCATTTCGTGATATTCCCAAGAAAAACAATCCTTAAGGATTTTTATTAGTTTTTCTTTGTACTTTACATCCAAATTTGCACTAACAAAAGTTGGTCTTTTTCTATCACCGCTACCTATATCGACTTCTTCAAGCAAATCGGTGGACGTGAAACCTTGACCTAACTTTTCAATTTCTTCAAAATCTTCGATGGCTTCGTAGCTATCCGTTGTTTGCCGATAGCTTTGCATTTTATCTTGCAACACCTTTAGTGTTTTTCTTGTCCCCATCGTCGTAACACTTCGTTTGCTCGATCAAAGGTGCCAGGCTTGACATTGATCGGCATGAGCCCTGATTTGCTTATGCATATGAAATCGCAATCGTCCAGTGCATTGCCCGATATGCAACCAGCTTCTTCGTGTGGACAATTCGCGTCGGAGCTAGCCATGGCGATATGAGCTGATGTGTCAGCTGCAACGACCTCAACTTCTTCTCCGTTCCATTGGACAAGCGCTTGATGCATAGTCGATGGGATACAACAGCTAGCATGAATCCAATCCCACCGAGCAAAGACATCAGTAGTTTCCTTTGGCGTCAATCACAAAAAATGTTGTCGGCAAAGTCTTGCTACCGACAGTCAATTCTATGACCATGACACCTTTCGCCTCTGTAGGGTCGCCTGTGAAGTCATTCAGAACCATGTTAGTTTTGATTAAATCTTCATCAGACTTACCCAATTTCTTGCATGTTGTGTACGGCATCGTTCACCGTGGCGCCCATCTACCAAAGATCCTTGATATCGGCTTGCCATTTATATATCCTTTTAGATACAATGGTTTCGTATGCCGATGGTCATCTTTAGGTTTCTCAAGATGGCACTCAACGCCGAACACAATTGAGCAACCGCCTTTTGCCGATTCACCCTAACTTTGAACTCACCGGTGGCGTGAACACCATGTTAATATCCATGGGAGGTGTGTCATCCCGAATCATAGGAGAATCCAGGTCATCACCGATTCGAATCTTCTTGGCTTGTTCTTTTCTTCTCCACTCTTTCTTGACGATTTGATTGGACGGTTCATTAAACGCTTGCCTCTCTGTTTTTCGCATCGGCTTCACGGATTTCTTGCGTCCTTAGCCTTTGAAGCCGCCATCGTTGTAGAACGCTCAGCCGATGGACACCACCGGGTTTGGGTTCTACTGGCTTTGGTATTTGACCAGCCAAATCTTCTTGATCAAAACTGGCTTGTGTATCTTGTTTTGCCTCGGCCCTGATCCGTTTGATATTCTCTCGTGGACGGGCCTTCGTCATACGCCTTGCTCTATAATCGCCCAGATAGCCTATCTCTGGCCGATTGCCTTGGCCCATCGTCTCGGGGATAATATTCCATCGGGCAGGTGTATGGTGATGGCAACGCTACTCCTCTTTCCCAGCAAAACTGCCAAAAGGGACACCTTCTATGTGCCCTCTCCACATTCTCGGTGCGGTACAAGTTATCCGACCGGTGAGCCTTATACCGTGGTCGGCTATTCATCCTCTCATATTTCTCCATTAATTGTAAAAATGTTGATCCTGACCGTTTTGCTGGCTGTCTTAATGGAGATTTTTCTTCTTTGTACCATTTACCTACCTGAGGATTCCCTTTGGGTTTGATGGTTCTTGAATTTTTTCCTTCACGATCGGCTTCTATTTGTAAAGAGCCGATTGTAATCTTCAGTGTTTGATCGCCGTTCGAGCTTGATTGGATGTTGACTCGTCAATCCTTTCTCTGCTCGTCGTGCATCGGCTCTTTTCCTTTAGCCGAACACTGTACCATGTTGATGGGAAACGGATCAACATCAACTTGCATGGTCGGCTCATCAACAAACTTCAACCGACCATCCTCACATAGCGATTGGATCCATTGACTAAGATATTGCAATCATTAGTGTTATGCGAATAAGAATGATGCCACTTGCAATACCGCGTTTTTGATCTCATCGGTGACTCAGATCACATGTCCTCTCGCCAATCGTATTATCTTTTCTTGTAGAAGTAAATCAAAAATACGATCGCACTTTGAAACATCGAAGAGTACTTAACCTCCGACTTGTTCCTAGTCGGCTTAAGCCAAGAACAGACTAAGGACTTTTTGGATCCTTTTACCCATTCGGCTATGTTTATTTCGCTTCCTCGTCTTCCGATGAGTCACTTGGACAATATTCAACCATATTGACTTTAGCCTTGTCCTTTTCTTTGTTATTGCTATTTTTAAATCTATCTTTGAACATTTTATTGTCGCTGAATCGCTTTTCGGGCCGATACGCGATGCAATAAGTGGCTAAGGTCGGTGAATTCTTGTCCTCCGAATTTCTCCTAAGCGCGGAATCAAACCTTGGAATGCTAAATCGCAAGTTGGTTGTCGTGCAATGTGACAAACACCGATTCCTAATTTTCTAAATCTCTTGATGTAATCCGCTACCGATTCCCCAACTGGCGCAACGTAACTCGATCCAAATCCCGAGCTCTAAACCGCCGAAAAGAAGTATTCGTGGAATCGCTTTCCAAATCGCTCCATAAATGGATCAATTCGAGGCAAGCAAGTAAACCAAGTAAACGCTGCCCTGCATAAAGACAACGGAATAGTCTGATTTTCAGCCTGTTGATTGGGACGCTTCACCGCATTGCGCGATAAAGCGCCCAACATGTTCCGTGGTGGTGATAGAATCATCCCCGCAGAATTTGGCGAAGTCCGAACTCGAAGTTATGAGGGTAGGGCATGCGATCTATGTAATCGGATACGGCTTTCTATAGCCGATAACCTTTCCTTTTGGTTTTATGCCGAATTGGTCCTCGTAACGGCGGAGATCCGATCGCCCAATTAGCATTATCGGCCATAGCAGTGCCCTTGATAATATCTGTCATAATCGGCGTTACGCCCCGAGTGCAAACTCGGGTTGCCAATTATGCTTTCTCTGGCGGCGCGATCATATCGCTCGTGCCGATTGCGCCGACTTGAGGTTTCGACATCGTACAAATGGTTACGAGTATGTTACTACCTTATGTGAACCCGGATTTCAGAGGTGGGTTCTTGTAGGAATCTCTCGGAGCCAATCGGTTGTGAAACCGATTGGGGAAAAGCGTAGAACGGAGCCGACGGCGGCAAATTGATTGGTGCATCCAATTTAGTAGCGTCAGTATAGGACTGATAATGGCTCACCCCACTTGACCGAGGGTCCCTAGGCAATATGACCGTGGGTTGTGTGGGCATCATGGTAGGGGGTGAGGTTATAGCCGATGGTTTAGGATCGGCCGGTGTGCTCTGCGTGTTTTGCGGTACTGAAAAAACAGGATAATTTGGCAGAGCTTGCAATGGGTCGAGTAGACTTCTTGACGAGACCAACTCCTGAGCTATAGATTTAACGCTATTTGCTATCATCGGCTTAAGCGCTGTTACGAGCCGATGATTGGTTTATCAAAGCATGGTGCATGATCGATTAATCATAGCCGATAATTCGCTTGAGCAGCAGATATCGGCTTACTCGCTCATTACACCCGCATCTCCTGTATGCTGACCGTCTGCAGGCGGATTTTTGAGTGATGCCGCGCCTAGTTTTCTCGATAGCAACTTAGCATCATCTCTTCGGTAGCGCCTTCCGAGCTTCAATTTCTTGACGCTGCTCGCAGATAAATCATCCATTGTTGGAACGATTATAGCCTCGCGCTGAGATCCGATGGCGGAATCGACTTCCCTGATGAAGACATTGCGGGTCCCACGTATGCGTGCAAGAGTGTGTTGGCGAAAAACGTGAAGTAGGGTTTCTAATAAGAAGACACCGCATAAACACCGTTCAAGAGCGCGCGCTTGATTTGACTCAGAATCGACAAGGTAAAATATAAAATTTACTCAAAAGCCGATCGTAACGATCAATCGGCTTAGACCCAATCACCTTGAAGCCGATTAAGATCAAAGTAACAAGGTAAGTCTAATTAGCCGATTAAAGCTAATCAGAGAATAAAGGTAGATCGATTCTGAAGAAGGCGATGCGCAACAAGATCAGAATAAATCAAACTCGGGCGAATCGAGGATGATCAACAATCGCGATGCGCAACTTTATTGATCAAACCGAGTTACAAGAATCTAAATTACAGAAACTACTCCTAGTCGACAGGAAGGAAGAAAGTAAAAACTTGTTGATTGTATTGTGGATGATGATCCTCTCGCAGCTCGCTTCGGTCCTTCTTTTATACCTTTGGCCGATAGTGTCCTGTTACAACACGCTTCAAGCCCGTATCCGTATCGGCCATATCTTTGAACAGTTATTTCCTAAAAAAATCTTGCCGTTAGCATAAATATCTCCAAACTTTCTTAACTTGTCTGTTAACGTCCATATCTTTGATTTCATTGCCGATTATGGTTAGACTTGCCAAATTTTGATGCAAACAGATACATATTTTACACGAGAGATCAGGACATGCAAAACACAAACCAGAACAGCGGTGCTCGTATAGATGCGTTGAATACCGCTGGGTTGTAACATCTCAAAAATAAGAAAAATGAAAAATTGAAAATAAAATTAAATAAAAATTTTTAATTGAAATGAAGATTTTGATTTAAATCATTATCTTTTCCTCACTTTCTTAAAATCCAATCTTAATAAAAGAATGAGCTGCAATATAAAACTCATCCTTTCAAATTAAATGAACTATGAAAATGAGTTGGAAATAAAAATTTACTTTGAAATTCCATAAATCTAAAATTTTCCTAAAATTTTGGTTCAAAGGAAAATCTTTTATTTCTATTGAATTCATTTTCTCTTCAATACAAAACTTAAAATACAATAAGGAATTAAAAATTAACATTTAATTGTATTTAATGATGCATTTTATGAATTTTTCTCTATTTTCATGACTTTTCTCGGCTTTTCCTGAATTTTTCTCTAAAGGAGAAATCCTTTTTAATTGGATTTATGTAATAGAAAAAGGAAAAGAGAAAAATATATTAATAATAAAACTAATCAAAATTTTATTTAAATTCAAGAAATCTCCAGAGACTCAATTCTAAATTTTAAAAAGTCATATCAAGTAATAAAATGTGAAAAGAAAGGAATTCAATGAACAATGACTACCAATAGTGTCAATATCAAAATTTAATAAAAATAATATTGCCTTATCTCGATTTGAAAATTTTATATTATCCACTGGATAGATAAATATATCAAATTTAAAAATATTACAAATTAATAACTAATTTTGTTATATTTAAAAATTCAAAAACACAAAAGGTGAGAATCCAAAAATAAGAATGGCAGAATTTATATAAATTAAATACAAAATATTTCAAATTGAAATTTTACTAAAGGGCTCTATAGCTAATAGGAACTCCTACAAAAATTTACAGAAATTTTTGATAAGTTATAAACTCCCAAAAAAAATTAAAAGCAGAAATAAAATTCTAAGCACCATATCTTGTCAGAATTTTTATAAATTATTTGTAAATTATTTTGACTTGAAACATTTACAAGATAATGAACCTTATCTCTAGAGCTCAGAAAAAAATTATTGTAAAATTTCCATCAAGGTTGGACCCTCATTTAAGGCAAGAATCATCATCTGATCTGCAAGAAGATAAGGTAGTTTCGTTTTTTATCAATATAACAGTGTTGAAGGTCCCACCTGGCGGTGTCTAGACCATCCCTGCCCTGCTCTCTCTGCCAAATGGGCCCTGGCCCCGCATGACGGACTCCTCCCTTCTTCCTTGTTGCTTCGCCTCTACCCATAAGCTGCCACGGCAATGCATGCATCTCTAAATCACTGCCCAGACGCTGCCACGCAAAAGATTGGTATTAATCTCCTTTGTCACGACGAGCAATGGCGCAACACCATCTCAGCTAGCCTAAGCACCTCTCTGCCAGGCCTATGCGCTCCCCATGCCCTGCTTCATCATCTCCCCGGCCATCCCTTCTTCTGTGCCGCTCAGTTCTTCTCCCCTGGCCGCGATCAATTTCAGAAATTCTATCCTATCCCTAACTATTTAAGCCAGCGAGTTCATTCAGTGATTCATCAAGCGTCCACACACACCCCATGAACCCTCTTCTCCACCGAGGCTGTACCCAATCACCAGTCTCGCCATTGCCTTGAACTTAGCCGAGCAAATAAACAAAACCCGATTAAGCCACACTGAATCTCATTAGAAACTCAATCGATCTCCATTGAACTTCTTCAAACCGGTTTCCACTTCCTGCCGTGCTCAAGCAGCCCCAAATCACCCAATTTCGCCATGAACTAAGAACAATCAGAGAAAGGGGGAGTATCAAATTGAACCGAATCAGTGAGAAATACTTCAATTCCTTAACCATAAAGTGTATGTAGACATCACTAATCCTAATTCAATCTTTATGTGCAACTCATCTCACTCTTGCCATTGTCGCCACCCGACATTTCTTCTCCTGCACCGGTCCACCGGTGGTAGAGCTGATCAACCGATCTCCGACCAAGGTGAGCGGTAAAATGGAATCCCAGAGAACCTTATATGCTCAATCCCTCATCAATTTGACTCAAGCCGAACTGATCTTTCCACCGTCGATCGGCCATTATTGCCGCCGCACGACCTCGGTGGCGCACCGCTCTGAGCACCACCGGCTGAGACCGAGGTCCTCCCCGAGTGCGCGCCACCTCCCTCCTATTCTACGCGCCACCGGCCGCCGATTCCGCTCGCCGTTCGCCACTGGCGCCATGCCCTGGCTCCCCTCTCTGCTTTGGCTCTATGACACGTGGGTCCCCCAAGTCGGTCACCTTGCCACATGCAGCCAAGCGTGTCTCACTGACCTGGAGGCCTCACATGTCATTCGGCTGCATTTTAAATTAAACCGCGAAAAGGGAAAGACGCTTTCACAACTGCGAAAGCATATTTTCTGTTTTGCCCAATTTTCAGACCGAGCTAAGTTCAATTGCATATAACTTTGACATCTTAGATCCAAATAAGATGAAACAAATTTATATATTCATATAAAATCATGTAGATTCTGAATATGAAAAAATATTTTGAAAATTAACTTTTTGTAAATTTAAATTTAAATTTAAAGCGGTTCAAAATATGCTATGTACAATTTTTTTCAAGCATGCTTAGAATTGAATGAAACCAATTTTTATGAAATACTTATACTGCCAGCAACCCAAATATGTAAAAATATTTTAATTTCAACTTTGTTAGAATCATTTTCTATTAAAGGTTAATTTCAATGCATTAAATAGTCAAAAATGCATAATTTGTACAAAAGAAATCTAAAATGAGTAGAATTGCTTTTTATATGCTAGTATGTTAGTTGGTTACCATAATATGCCAAAATGTTTAAGAAATGAACTTGACTTTAATTGCTTTATGAATAGAATATAACCCAAATGTAAAAGATGTATATATATATGTATGTGCATATGTATAATAACTAATAGTATATATATATATGCATATATTTCAGAATGGGTCATGGAACTGATTGAAATGTTTTTGAATGAAAAACAATAAAATGTCACATATGCACAAATTTATCTTGCATTAGGGCCATAAACTTTATCCATACAAATGTACATATGTGTGTGTGTATAGAAAAAAGTAAAGTCATGATTCATGAAAAACTAGATTCTAAATAAATCAGACCATATAATGCAGCAAAAATCATTAAAATAGATCATAGCTTATACTTAGCCAAAATATGCATTCATATGATAAATGTAAATATGAAGATTTAAAATATATAAGTAAAATGTCATAAATTAAATATTGGAATTATGTAGAGCTAATCTCAAAACATTTCTAAAGATAAGATCATGTTAGTTGGCAAAAAGATCTAATTTAAATTAAGTTCATAAAAGACTTCATTTTTCATATGCACATAAACTATCGCAGCTAAAAGCAAAATAATGCAAAACTAGTTTTAAAACACTTTTAGAGTTGTACTCTACTAATGCCAGAAAAATGATTGAATAATCATGTAAAGTGCAGTCGCAAACCTAAAATGAAATCTGATTCCTTACAACATCAACTTTAAGACCATTTATGCTATTTCAGCAGCAAATAAAACATCTCGTCTAAACACTAAAATTTATAAAATTAGTTTAGAAATTCACTCTAAAGTGAAGACTATCCTATTCTGAAGAAATAATCTTATTAAAACTTGCTTTGCATATAAATCCTGTCAGCAAAATAACCCTAAGTATTACGAATGCTAAAATCCATAATATGTATAAACAAACCTAATAAATAAGAAATTATTAGAGAAGATATTTGTATCATCAGAACCTTCTTCAAAACCATGCATAATCAACCAAAACACGAGTACATTAAATCATACAACCCTAACCCTAAACCATGCCTATTTTCTATAGCAAGTCTTTATTTGATTTTCTATCTATCTTCTTTGTGCCCTTATTAAAGTTTGTTATTCGCTATATTCTTGGTTGGACGACATGTAGAACCCAACGCCACTACTTCTGTCGTCGACAACACCGGCTACGACCAAGACTTTGTCATAATCAACAAATAAGCAAGGCAAGCACCGTCTTTGATCATATTGATCCCAATGTTTTATTTTCCATTTTTTTTACCAAATCAATTTATTGTACCCTTACCCACAACAACAACACCAGTTGAGGAGTCTGCATCCATGCTGAAGGAGGAGAACCATGAAGAGACGAATGTTTAGGGTGCGAGCCTTGTTAGTTGCCTGTGATATACTCACGCGTTTATCTACGTTTTCATTCCGCTGCAGTTTAATTTGTTGTTTAGCCTTGCGAGGCATAGTCATGTAAGTTGACCTTAAGGTCATTCAACTAGTATTATTTAATATATAATATCTTTTATTATGTACCCTCTGTGTATGATTATGATATACATCTATGTTGAGCCTGTGTGCACTAGCGTGATCTTGGACTAGTGCAGTATACACAGAGGATCCGGATTTGCATATTCGGGTCCCAACAAAGGTGGTATCAGAGCCATACTGACTGTAGATCTTGGCCCTAGATAGTTGGTCATCTCTTTAGGATCTTCAAAATTATTTTCCTAATAAAGACTTAACCTGGAAGAATAATATGTTCTTGACTTATCTTTTTCTTCTATTCTTTTCCCTTGCTAGAGTTTCTTTCTCTTTCCTTTGCTGATATGAGATAAAGATCTTACCAAAGTTGTCTTGAGTAGAAAACGATATACCATACTTTAGGAGAAAGCATCGAGTGCTTGCTGTCAACCCTGAAAATAATGAAGGAAGGAATCATCGAGCTTGAGGAAGAATGGATCGGTGAAGTCTTTCAGAAGCTAGAAGACCTATTCTTCGAGTAGCCAGTTGTGACTCATGTGTGGGAGTCGCGTCTGCTAGGATAGGAGTGTCGCCCATGTAGATAGTAGTTTTGTGTGTTTAGGTTAAACTGGTTCTTTCTTGATTGTTTAGTGTGTAGTATGTGTTGCATAGCCTTTAAGCTTATATGTAAGAAACCATACCAAGTTATTAATATTTCTTGCTTAAGTTGATTGGGTTAAACTTATCTCCTCTGCTTTAGGATCCCTTTTCTTACCTATGCTATTCTCTCTCCCCTAACCTCATGAAGCAATCGAGCAGATGGTTCAGATTCGTGGAAACAATGGAGTCAGTGGAAGTGAAAATCAACCCAGTGAGAATATCAATGATGGATCAGTTCTTCAACCGTCAGTACAGATGGATATGTAGAGTTTCAGGGAGTTCTTCAACCATCAGTACAGATGGATAAGCAGAGTTTCAGGGAGTTCTTGACTGCTCAGACTTAGTTGATGCATTCAATGAAGAAGCAAATGCAGAATATGAACAATCAAGCCAATATCAACAGAGTGTCCCAAGTTGTCATCAATAATTCCTGTTCCTACTCAAGGTTATCATAATTCATAAGGGCTCGTCCGTCGACGTTTTCAGGAAATGTTTCACCTTCAGAAGCGGAAGTTTGGCTTAAAATTATTGAGAGAAAGTTACTCATTACTCAGTGTGAAAGTGCTAAGAAAGTCATGTATGCCTCTTATCTGCTGGAAGGAATTGCTGCTGAATGGTGGAAAAAGTACTGTGCTATCCATGAAGCCCCGCAGAATATCACTTGGAGTGAGTTTGTTGCTGCTTTTCGTGATCTCTTTGCTTCACCAGAGAATAGTTGTCGGGACCCGAATTTGCAAATCCGAACCCTCTGTGTATACCGCACTAGTCCAGGATCACGCTAGTGCACACAGGCTCAACATAGATGCTATCATAGTCATACACAAATGAATATAGCATAACTTTAATAATTAATAGTAATCATGTTGTCTTATATGATTATTGCCACACAGGGCTTATAAAAGAAATAGCAAATAAGCAAGGAAAAATAAATAAATAAGCGCAGAGCCTCCCTACCACCGCAGTAACCGATGAGGCTCGGACCCTAAGCATTCGTGATCCATATAATCCTCCTCCACGAAAGGCGAGATTCTTCCTCTTCAAGTTGTTGTTGTTGGGGTGAGTACATAAAGCACTCAACAAGTTGTGCACAAAGAATGCAAGTCTAATATTCTATATGCTTGGCTTAATCCAAAGGAATGGCTAATATGGCTATTTTGCAGTAGAGCGGCATTTAACAAGAAAACAGTAAATAGATTGAAAAGCAGTAAAACAAATAACAGTAATTAATAGATTTAGCATTTATGAAGTAAACCAAGTTTCCAATCCTAAATCAATTTCCACCTCCCATGGCACCCTGCCATCCCAACAAGTTTTTGTTTAACAAAAGTCTAACCCTTGACTGTAATTCCCGAGCATTGCCCAATACCGTGAGCACGGCTATTCGAATATATTGTACACTCTGCAGAGGTTATGCACTTTACCCACACGATACAACCAAACACCACCAAGGCGAGTGATCATAACAAAGCCTTTACAATGCTACACCTAGACACAGTATTGTTCGCTAAGGTTTCAACACTGAAGGGTTAAACCACCACAACAGGGCCCCCCTCTTGCGCCATGTGAGTTAAACCGTAAACCCGGGACTCACTATTCACCACGACAAGCATCAAAATCTAGGCTTCACAAATTATTTAGCTAGGCTGTCCCATTCCGCATATGGTTGCAAGAGAGACTCGTGTCAAAGGCTTGCAAGGTTAAGTCCTTAAAGTGATTAAGGCAACACTTCCACATACCCCGCCAATCTGGCCCACCTTGGCACACCGCCCTTGCCACTTGCCCCAATCTAAATCATTACCACGGCTTGATTACCAAGCACCACGTGCCACCAACATTTCAATCTAGTTGTGTGACCTCCTCGCCACGACAACTTGATAGCGCTGTGTGACAACACATGACACACAAATTCTTAAACATTGTTCCATATTCCATTAGTCAAGATTGTAACAAACACACATGTGATGACGTGGCACACAATCTTCTAACTAGTCCCATGTTGATTATTAATATTAACCAACTATAATTCCACATCCCATAAAATTGACCATTAGCATATCATCTAAGATTAATTCAAATCATTTATACACATAAAATATCATGCATAATTTAAAAGACAAAATAGCAATTTGGTGAAATTGGGTGCAACATGATCAAAGAACAACTTGCCTTGGAGTAGGTGCTGGTCTTGCTTTGAGCTTGGGTCTTGAAGCGATGAATCTTCCTCCGGATCACCGAGCAGTTCAACGTCTACGCGAAACGATGCCAAAATAGCAAATAAACACCAAAACAGAGAGAAACCAAACTCCAAAAATAAAATAAAATTCACCAATAAATAGATATTGATTTTAAAAAAAATTAGAAATTTGAATCACTCAATTCGGAGTTAAAATGCAAAAGATATAGCCTTTTGAAGTTTGAATAAATACTGAATTACAGAAAATAGAATTTCCGATTTTTCCCGAAATATTTTTCTATTGAAAATTTTTTATTGCACTGCGACGCCAGCCCGCCCGAGCCAATCAAAGCGCCGACACGCCACCTGGCGCATGCACCGGTCCACGGAATCGCTCGTCCACGTGGACGCAGCTCACGGCGCCGCGCGCCCGCGCTCGACACGCGGCGGCGCGATCTACCGGCCGCGACGCGCCGTGCCGATGTTTCGACACGCGGTGCGCATCCGGGCGATGATCCGACGGTTACTGCTCTAACGCGCACGCGGCGTGATCTCAACCGAACAGACCTGATGAAACGGTCCATGCTTACCCGAGCTGTTCACTATAGACGAAGCGACGCGGCACGATCTGAGACATCCCGGAAGATCCAACGGCTGTCCGAGCTCCGGCGAGAAGAAGTAGCAACTTCGGTGCGGCTCGACGCGACGAGTCTGAATCTGGAACCGGTGCTACGAACGGCGGCTTGACGGTGGCGGAGAAGGCGAGAAAGCTAGCGGCGGTGCTTGCGCAAACGGCGAGCTCCCGAGCGACGACGGCTGCGAAACAAGCAAAAAGGCTAGTGCTACTGGCTGCGTAAGGGGACGAGGAACATCGGAGTGCGGGCTGCGGCTTTTATAGCCTCGGCATGCGCGCAGGGAAGGAAACCCTAAGCAATCCACGGCGGAGACGGCTCGCGGCGGCGAACTCGGAAACCAAATCGGAGACGACGACCGACGACCGTCCGATCCAAGATGAATGGCCACGATTGATTCCCGGGCGATACGATCCGATCCGCCCTTTCCAAAATCAACGGATGCGATCAAAACTTTCCAAAACAACGCGAAGTTTATCCCGACCGCTGATTCGATCCAACGGCCACGCGCTTAGGGTTTCGCCGAGGAAAGAGGACTACACGATCCGATCCAACGATGCCTCGGGCCCATGTAAAGACAAAGGTCGGGCTTCGCCAAGATCGTTCACCGATTTTTCAAAAGCTTTTTTATTTAAAATAATTCCCGAAATTAGATTAATTCATTTAAGGTAATTAAAATATCAGGAAAAATCCAAGAAAATTCTCATAATTACTTCGAGACATTTTTAATTCAAATAAAACATTTTTGGCAAAACTTCATATTAGTTTTATCTATATATAATTAGTTTTCACCAAAGGTTCAATATACTTAATTAAAATAAATTCAATTAAATTCCAGAAAATCCAATAATTTCAGAAAATCACTAAAATGCACATAAGTGAAACTATAGGCCAAATTTTGGGATGTTACAATAGTATAGCCACAGTGAATTCAGAGAAGAATGATACCCCTGCACCTTGTTTGATATCTAGACGATGTTCTTTGAAGTGTTGTCAACCAAATAAGTCAGAGGATCGTGCGTGCAACCACTGTGGAGAAATAGGACATACCTCAGATGAGCATGCGATCAATTGCTCCATCTGTGAAGGAAGTCATCCTCTTGGAGAGTGTTCTATGAGCAACATCACATGTCACCTATGTGAAGGTCGAGATCATTGCCCAGCTCAATGTCGCTTGGATCTGATAGTTACTGATGTGACCCAGCATCAGCAAAAATATCTTCAAGTCGCAGTTGCTCAAGAGTTATCAAGAAAGGGCGAAACGTCAGTGTAACACCCTAAATTTTGCTCTAATTTAAATTTTGGAGTATTTTTGTTTTTTGAGAATTTTTGGGAATTTATTGAAATTTATTTGGATTTATTCCAATATGGCCTTCCTTGAAAAAAATTAAATAATGGAAATTTTTTTGCAAAGTTTTATTGAAAATATTTTATTTGAGTCCCAAATAGCTCAAAGTATTTTCTGGAATTTTTCTAGAATTTTTCTACTATTTTAAAATCCCCAAATGATTTAATTAAATTTTTAGAATTGTTTTTAATAAGAAATGATTTAAAAATTAGATGAATAGTACTGGGCCGGACTAGCACTGTGCTTAGCCCGCCCACTCATTGCATGCAAAACCTAGCGCCGCTTGCCGAGCCGTCCGATCTCGATCGAACGCCTACGAGTGTGCCACGTCGCCCGCGCGCGTGCGCCTTCGGATCATCGCCGCACGAACAGCTGGGATAGGGCCACGTCGCTTCGTCCCCGCGAGATCACCAGAGAGGTGTGGGCTTTGATGGCCGTGATTTCGCCGATTTCGCGCACGCCGAGGCCCTTTAAGCCGCCTTGGTGAGTGCGTTTCTACAGAGGCTCAACGCCGCGTCTTTTGACTCCTTGCACGCACGCCGAGACCACCTCTAGCGCCCCCGTTGCTCGACGAGTTGCTTTCCCTCGCCGCCGTTGTTTTTGCTTCCTCCCGCTGTCGTCCGAACCGCTCCGCCGTGTTCGACCCGCCCCGAAGTTCACCGGCAAGCCGCATCGAGTGGACACACCCTTCTCGCCGAGAAGCCCGTGACGCCGTTGGTCGCGCCATCTTCCTAGCTCGGCGACCTTCTCTTTCTCGCGCCGTCATCGACCTCGCCAACCTCACCGACCGCTCGACCGCATCGCACGCTTCCGATGACGCCCACGCCGCCTTCTCTGCTTTCACCTAGATTAGATCTAAGTCGTTAGATCGCTTATGGACGGTCCGGATTAACTCTTAGGTTTACACGTTAGTTGAATCTTGATCGTTAGATCTAGAGTGAATGGCTTGGATTAGATCATTTTTCAGGCTATGTTTTTGTCTTAGCCGCTGGATCGTTAGTGAACGCGTAGGATTGAGCCACGCTGCGCCATGCACAGAAACAACTCGGATACCATGCTCCGCTGGATTAAATCTCAACGGTGGAGATTAGATCGATGTTGCCTTAAGAATCCGCTACCGCTCGTGATTTGAACGCGGCGGTGATTGCGCCGCGCTTTGTCGAATCGCGGCCGACGCGCGGGTCGCTTTGACCGGCGCAGACCGATCCACCGCCGGTTTCGAGCGCACCGCTTGATCCTCGCCACGTGGCGCAGTAAACCGAGACACCGCCAACGCGGCGCGTGATCCATCCGCTAATTTTGGGCGCGCCGCTGGATGCGCGCGCGGAGGCGTGGAGTCCGAGGCGCCGCCGCTGGATGCGTGGTCGATCACGGACACGCGACGCGTGTCGCCAAGATCTCGGTGCGCAGCTGGCGCGCGGAGGAAATCGCCGTTGATTCAACGAACGGCTCGGATCTTGTCGTGTGGATGCGCTGTTTTGGTGAACCAAGTCCACGGTAGACCAGAGCCGAGCCGTGAACCAAGCCCATAGACCGAGGCGACGTGGCGGCACCGCAGGTCGCCACGTGTCGCGGCCGACGCTATCACGACGCCATAAATATTTTTTAATATATAAAAATATTTTGGCCGAAATTCATTTCTGTGCTGACGTCATCATGATGCGATGCTGACATCATAAATACGAATTTTCGGTATAAAAATATTTTGGAAAAATCGGATTTCTTAATTTCTGTATTTTCAGATTTTATTCAAACTTCAAATGACTATAACTTTTGCATTTTAACACGGATTTGGGTGATTCAAATTTCTAAAAATTCATAAAAAGGTGATCTATTTAATGATGAATTTTATTTGAATTTTTGAGGTCATATAGTCCTCTGTATTAGCTATTTATTGTATATTTTGTTTATACGCGTAGACGCAAATTTGCTGGAAGGTTTCGAGGAAGAGTTCGTCGCTCAAGATCAAACTTCGGAACACGACCAACAACTCTTTGAAAGCAAGTGATGCTTTGATCATTTTGATCCCAGCTTTTTAAAATGTAATTTATGCTTTGAAATTATGCATGCTTATTTATTTAAAATGAAGCTAATTTAAATTGGGATAACGTAGTTAATAAACCCATTCTGTTATGCCACCTTGAAATTATTAATTGTATGCCCTAAATCATTGTCACCCTAAGTTTGTTTGTACTGGTTGGATAATAATATGATGCCAACACGGGAGGCTAGACCGTGAGTAGATGCTTAGCCTTGCAACGGGTCATGAATGATCTTTCAGAAAAATGCTACAATATTGACTAATGGAATATTGAATGTATTTTGAAAGTGGTGTGATGTTGCCACATGATGAGATTGAAGTATGGAGACCTGTGTGGTTCCATACCGATGTGGAGTTATTGCCGCATGTGTTGCACAATAATCAACTGGGTGGGAAATAATTTAGACTGGGGTAAGTGGCAAGAGGCTGTGTGTCTAGTGGGCCTGTGTGGCATTGGGTTGATGAGTGTTGTGAGTTTGTGTGCCACAATGGGTTGTGTGCCACTGTTGAGTGTTGGAAGTCTTGCGTTGGTCAGTTAAGGACTTCACCTTGCAAACCTTTGATCTGAGTCACCCGTACAACCACATGTCCGATATGGGACAGACCTAGTTGATTAGGGTTCGATATCTTCCTCCGATACTCGGGGTGACAAAGGCACGGGGTGTATCGCAAGGGGAGCGCACTGTATACGGCTTGGTGCCCATCCAACGGTGATTGACCTGTCCTATACTTCGCCTGTGAGGGAAGTGATAGTGAGGGTAATACCGAGAGGTTCTTTGTTGAGGTAGAGGTTCCCAAAAGCTTTGTTACGACAATCACCCGTGTGGTGAGTGGTCAGATTTTGTGGGTGAAGTGTACAACCTCTGCAGAGTGTCAAAACTATTCGAATAGCCGTGCTCACAGTATTGAGCATTGCTCGGAGATTACAGTCAAGGGGTAGATCTTCATAAACAAAATGTGGAAAGGGTAGATGTGTGCCAGTATTGAAAATGAACTGTTAAGGCTGTGTGCCGAGAATCTTCGAAGAAAAACCATTTGAAGAAAATAGTATTACTTATAATTGTTCCACTGCTTTAAACTAAATAAGATACTGGTTTAAAAATGTTGTTTGATGCAAGAGAACCATTTAAGCCAATCCTTTGGAATAAACTTTGCATATAGTACTAGTGCCGCATTCTGTGCATTACTTGTTGAGTGTCTTGTGTACTCATCCCACCTTGCTTATCAACCCCAACATCAGTGGAGGAGTCTACACCAGCCTGGGAGGAGTACATTGAGGACCCGAACAACTAGGGGGCAAGCCCAGTCAGGATGCCTGTGGAGAGATGGAGGCTTCCACGATATTTATTTATGTTCACTGTTATTTCTTTTACTCAATACCGTAAGCCTGTGTGGTCGCTTTTATGTAAGGAGACCATAAGGTCGCATAACTCGGTTTATATACATGTTTGCACTATTTATTCTTATATCGCTAATGTCCGTGATGTGCAACCTCAGAAAGATCAGGTGTGCTAGCGTGATCCTCGACTAGCATGTAGAATACACGAGGGTCCGAATTTACGCATTCGGGTCCCGGCAGAGGTGGTATCGAGCAAAGTTGATCAGAGGACTTGACTCTAGTTTGGTTGTACCTAGGAGGGTAAAACTATTTTCTAAAACCTAATCAACTTGAGCAAGAATATCAATGGAATCTTGACTTATCTCTTCTCCCTTGTTTCATACCTATCTTTGAATTTTTATGATTATTTTCTCGCTTAATTTAAACAAGGTTTTTTTGGCGTATGAGGATGATCCACACCTACGGAGAGCGCACTGCAGGATACGCCATGGAGTTATGGCGATAATGCAATTGCTCGGAGGTTTTGATGCACCACTTTATCGAGGGACTACGGTGAGAGACGGGCAGACTTGACATCGCTCGATATCAAGGTCACGATGTATGCTCGGGAGAGGACGAGGGCGAGCCATCCTATCTACATTATGGTCGGAGGTCTTCTTTGAGGCCGGATTCGTGAGACAAAGACGTCAGCGATGCGCAGATTGCCCGCACTTACTCCACAGAGTTGGAGGGCACCGCCTTCGCCACCATCCGCGTCGAGACAATCGCTTTGATAGGATGGAGCTCGTGGAGGAGGACGCCACGATCACCCACCGGCGAGGTATGTCATCGCCAGAGGACGCCTTGGATGAGACATACCAGAGTCTGCAGAGGACCCGCGACGAGGTCACGAGGCAAGGATCCAATCTGCGGAGGGCTTAGCTCACTCCATGCGAGAAGATCCAGAGTTGGAGATGGCTCAGATGGACCCGAGCCCGAGCGCCTTGAGCCGCACGATCCGATCCAGAGGAGCTGAGCAGAGGCACTGGGCAGAGCCACCGCAGAGAGCAGCAGACCCGGGACCAGCAGAGTCGATGGGGTCATTTGCACCGGTGTAGTAGGTCATGAGGACGGGCCGCCTGATGCCGAGCACCCATCGGTGTATGCTCCGGGAAGCCGCAGCCGGGTTGGCTCGATGAGTGATCGAGTCTAGTAGAGTATAGTGTCGAGACTCAATGTTGAGTCGCGGCTTTTGCTTCGAGTCACCATTAGGTGTGAGTCGTCATAGAGTCCTATGTTTGCTTACTTGCTTTTGGTTGTGAGTGTCTCAGATGTGTTGCATTGCCCTTAGGCACTTGTGAGCAACCATACCGCTTATATTATATCAAAAAGTGGCTAAATAATTTAGGTTACACCTGTTTCCCCCACATAGGTTCTTTTACTTGTCTATGCTTTCTTCTTTTCTTAACCTTGGAAGTTCGCAACTGATGGTGAGGACTCGTGGAAATGTTGGAGCCAATGAAGCTGAGCTAATCAGCCGACAAACTGAATGAGGAACCAATCCCTTAACCGCCGCAAGTCGATATGCGTAACTCCGGGAGCCTTCCCGATCGCCTGCATTTAACTCATGAACACGATGGTTCAGACCATGTAGCAGATATCCAATCAAGCTGCTGCGAATGTTCAACCTGGGGGTAACCATGGACCACACCCCTACTCAAGGTTGTCTGAGTTTATGCGAACTCATCCACCTACCTTCTCAGGCAACGCCAATCCACTAGAGGCGGACGATTGGCTAAGGACAATCGAAAGGAAGCTGCACATTACCCAGTGTATGGGACATGAGAGGGTACTCTATGCCTCTCATCAACTCGAAGGAACTGCCGCAGAATGGTGGGAAAACTTCTGCGCAGCTCATGAGGACCCACAGAGTATCACGTGAGAGGAATTCACCTCAGCCTTCCGCCAGTACCATGTACCCGAGGGTATCATGGATCTTAAAAAGGAGGAATTTCAGAGCCTCAAGTAGGGCGCTACCGGTGGCCGACACGAATAAGTTCACACAACCGCACGCTACGCACCGGAGGACGTGGCTACGGATAAGGCCAGACAATCCCGCTTTATGAAGGGATTGAATGCAGGGTTGCAGTGGACCGATCACCCACACATTTCCGACTTCCAAGAGCTAGTTAACAAAGCTCTTATCTTGGAGGACAAGCGCCAGAATTGATGACAATGTAAAGCGCAGAATGGCACAACAAGGAGGTCGTCAAGGCCGTGAGAGGCAGAGGACGACACCCCAACAATTCATCCGTACTCAGCCCAAAGGCAATGACAGGCACCACCGCCAGCAAATCGCCCAAAGGTCGAATGCTCGACTCGGCCGTAACTACGCGACAGATCGAGGAACTCGTCAGCAATGGAAGACGTTGCTATCATCGTAATGAACTAGGCATTTTGCCAATAATCGCCCTAAGAAGGAGGTGTCACCGTCCGCTTTAACTCGGGAACTGCCGTGACCGAATTTGCAAACCCGACCCTCGTGTGTACCGCACTAGTCCAGATCACGCTTAGTGCACACAGCTCAACATAGATGCTATCATAGTCATACAAATAAATATAGCATAAGCTTCAATGATTAATAATAATCGTTGTCTTACATGAATAATGCCTCACAGTGGCTTAAATAAAAAAAGATAAATGAAAAGGCAATGAAATAGAATAAACGCAGTATGCTCCAGCCGCCATAGGCAACCGACGAGGCTCGGACCCTAAGCATTCGTGATCCAAATAATCCTCCTCCATGAATGGCGAGATTCCTCTTCTTCAAGTTGTTGTTGTTGGGGTGAGTACATAAAGCACTCAACAAGTTGTGCACAATAATGCAAGTCTAATATTCTATATGCTTGGCTTAATCCAAAGGAATGGCTAATAAGGGTATTTTGCAATAAAGCAAAGATTTAACAAGAATATAATAAATAGATTGAAAGCAAGAAACAAATACAAGAATTAATAAATTCAGTATTTCTGAAATACACCAAGTTCCTAATCCTAAATCGATTTCCACCTTCCATGGCACCTTGCCATCCCAATAGGTTTTTTTTTGTTTAACAAAAGTCTAACCCTTAACTGTAATTCCCGAGCATTGCCCAATACCGTGAGCACGGCTATTCGAATAGATTGTACACTCTGCAGAGGTTATGCACTTTACCCACACGATACAACCAAACACCACCGAGGCGAGTGATCATAACAAAGCCTTTACAATGCTACACCTAGACCCAGTACTGCTCGCTAAGGTTTCAACACTGAAGTGTTAAACCACCACAACAGGGCCCCCCTCTTACGCCATGTGAGTTAAACCGTAACCCGGGACTCACTATTCACCACGATAGTACCGAAATCTAGGTTTCACAAATTATGCAACTAAGGCTGTCCCATTCCGCATATGTGGTTGCAAGAAGGACTCAGTCAAAGGCTTGCAAGGTTAAGTCCTTAAGGTGATTAAGGCAAGACTTCCACATACCCCGCCAACCCCGCCCACCTTGGCACACCGCCTTGCCACTTGCCCCAATCTAAATCATTACCACCACGCTTGATTACCAAGCACCACATGCCATCAACATTTCAATCTAGATGTGTGACCTCCTCGCCACGACAACTTGATATCACTGTGTGACGACACATGACACACCAATTCATAAACGTTGTTCCATATTCCATTAATCAAGATTAAGTATCAACATTCGGACACATGTGATGACGTGGCATGGCTAAGCAATCTATGACGGTCTAACTAGCCCATGTTGATTATCGATGTTAACCAACTATAATTCCACATCCTAGGGTGACAAATAGATCATGGCATAAAATTGACCAGGTATGATTTAATTCAAATAGGCATATTATCTAATTCCCAGATTAATTGAAATCATTTATACATATAAAATATCATGCATAAAGTTTAAGAGATAAAATAGCAATTTGGTGAAAATTAGGTGCAACATGATCAAAGCACAACTTGCCTTGGAGTAGGTGCTGGTCTTGATCTGAGCTTGGGTCTTGGAGTGACGAATCTTCCTCCGGATCACCGAGCAGTTCAACGTCTACGCGAAACGATGCCAAAATAGCAAATAAACACCAAACCTGAGAGGAAACAAACTCCAAGAATAAAATAAAATTCACCAATAAATAGATCCTGATTTTACAAATTTTTAGAAATTTGAATCACTCAAACCGAGTTAAAATGCAAAAGATATAGCCTTTGAAGTTTGAATAACATCAATATACGTAAAATAGAATTTCGATTTTTCTCAATTATTTTTCTATTGAAAAGATCTTTATTGCGTAACGCTGATGTCAGCCCGACTCGACCAATCAGCGCCGACACGCCGCTCGTCCATGGACTCGGTCCACGGACCGCCCGTCCACCGTGGATGTGGCCCACGGCGCCGCGCCACGCCGCCGACACGCGCGCGCGATCGATCGGTGCCGAACGCCGCCGTGCCGATGCTCGACACGCGGCGCACATCCGGGCGACGATCCAACGGCTAACGCTCTAACGCACACGCGGCGCGATCTCAACCGAACAAACCTGATCCAACGGCAGATGCTTACCCGAGCCGTTTACTGCTCTTACCGAGACGTGGCGCGATAGCAGCGGTCCGACGAAGATCCAACGGCTAATGAAGCTTCCCGACGAAGATGGCAGCACGGCGGCGGTCTGGCACCGGAGCGGAGGACGACGACCACCCGAACGGCGTTCCGGCGTGACTCCGGCGGGATGAAGTGGCTACCCCGATGCGGCTTGACGCGACGAGCCCGGATCTGGAACCGATTCGGCGAACGGCGGCTTGACGGAGACGCAAACTAAAGAAAACTTTCGGTGGCGTTACGAAGAACTACGGCGATTTCTACTGCACGGGCGACGGCGACTCGACGGCGAAGACTAGAGCGACTGGAAGCGCAAGGCGATGAGGAACCTCGGGGTGCAGCCCACGCCTTTTATAGCATCGGCATGCGCGCTAAAACGGCAACCCTAGACAATCCCGGCGGAGACGCATACGCGGCGGCGAACGAAACCGGATCGGGACGACGATCGCGATCGTCCGATCCAAGATGAGCGGCCACGATTAGATCCGAAGCGATACGATCCGATCCGCTCCTTCCAAATCCAACGGGCGAGATCTAAACTTACCAAAACAACACGAAGCGATCCCGACCACTTGATCTCGATCCAACGGCTCGCAGCACTAGGGTTACGCGGTGAAGCGGACTGCCCGATCTTCATCCAACGGTCACACGCGTGGCGGCGGCGGCAGCCGACGGTCGCACCGCGATGGGTCACAAGAAGCAAAGGCCGGGCTTGACCCAAGATCGCTCCAAGATTTTTCAAAAGCTTTTTGATTTAAAATAATTCCCGAAATTAGATTAATCTATTTTGAGTAATTAAAATATCAGGAAAAATCCCAAAAAATTCTCATAAATACTTTTGGTAAAACTTTATATTAACTTTATCTATATATATTTAGTTTTCACCAAAGGTTCAATATACTTAATTAAAATAAATTCAAATAATTTCTGGAAAAATCCAATAAATTCAGAAAATCACAAAAATGCACGTGAGCGAAATTATAGGTCAAATTTTTGGGATGTTACAGGAACACACCGGCAAGGACTCCCGCACCAATCGTGAACCGCGGGGCATCAACAGCAGCAGCTCCATCCCAAGGAACTGCATGAGGCCGAGTCAACCACATTACAACGGATGAAGTCCAGAACGCCACGGACGTTGTACTGGGTAAGTTCCTAGTAAACTCAGTACCAGGTACTGTTTTATTTGATCCAGAGCTTCGCATTCTTTTATTTCCCGAGATTTTGCTGTTCAAAGTGATTTGGATATAGTGAATCTTAAATGTGTGCTTATAGTTCAATCCTCGGATCGTAACTCCGATCTAAAGTAGGATGTTCTAGGTAAGACTAATAATTAATGGAGTTGAGTTCCTAGCTAACTTAATCATCCTTAATACCCAAACCCTAGATGTTATCCTCGGGAATGGATTGGTTAACTAAACACAAGGCAAAGGCTGGATCATGAAAAGAGTCATATCTACGAGAGCCCGGATGGAAAGAAGATTGAATTTGAAGCAAAATCAAGACGAGATGGATAATTAATGGTCAACAAAGATGAAGATTGACACTTGGAGGAAGTTTCCATAGTCAATGAATATCCTGATGTTTTCCCTGCAGGATTTACCCTAATGCCGCCGATAGAGATATCGAGTTCGTGATAGAGCTTGTTCTAGGACAACTCCAATAGCTAAGAGACCTTATAGGATGTCCACAGAGGAATTGGTGGAAATGAAGAAGCGATTGAAGAGCACTGGAAAAAGGATTTATAAGACCTAGTTCATCGCCATGGGGAGCACTGCCTTGTTCACAAGAAGAAGGACGGAGTTTTAGGATGTGTATAGACTATCGTGCACTTAATGATGTGATGATAAAGAATAAGTATCCGCTACCCAGGATCGACGATCTTTTTGATCAGTTGCGGGGAGCAGGAGTCTTCTCCAAAATTGATCTCCGATCAGGATACCATCAATTGAAGATCCGATCAAAGGATATTCCGAAGACTGCATTTTCGTTGTCGTGTTCATAGATGATATTCTTGTCTATTCCAAGACAAGAGAAGAGCACGCCGAACATTTGAGGATAGTCCTTGAGAAATTGAGGGAACAACAGTTGTTTGCAAAATTTAGTAAATGTGACTTCTGGAAGAATAAGGTTGAATTTCTTGGACACATAATGACAGCAGAAGGAGTTGCGGTAGATCCAAAGAAAGTGGAAACGGTTTTGCATTGGGAGCAACCAAGACGGTAACCCAAACTGTAGTTTCCTTGGAATGGCGGGATATTACCGTCGATTCATCGAAGGATTCTCTACGATTGCGAGACCTCTTACGCAATTGTTGAAAAAGGAAAGGAAATTCTTATGGACACCGGAGTGTGAGAAGAGTTTTCAGGAGTTGAAGAAAAGATTAACATCGGCACCTGTCTTAGTTTTACCTGACATTCATCAAGGCTTCGACATCTACTGTGATGCATCGCGTCAGGGGTTGGGATGCGTGTTGATGCAGAACAGGAAGGTAATTGCCTATGCATCGAGGTAATTGAGACCACATGAAGAGAACTATCCGACTCATGATTTGGAATTAGTCCGTAGTGCATGCCCTAAAAATATGGCGTCATCATCTCATCGAAATAGATGTGAAGTGTATATCGATCATAAAAGTCTTAAGTATATCTTCACGCAAGTGACCTAAATATGAGGCAAAGAAGATGGTTAGAGTTAATCAAGGATTATAATGTGGGAATTCACTACCATCCCGGTAAAGCCAACGTGGTGGCGTATGCCTTGAGCAGTAAAGAACCACCGTAAACATGTTGGAAGCAAGTCAGCAGATTGTGTAAGGATTTTAAATTAGAACCGAAATGGTACTGAAGGATTTGTAGCAACCTTTGAAGTAAAACCTACCCCGAAGATCGATCAGGAAGGGCGAAAAATGACGACAAAATCAAGAGAATTAAGGACAAGATGGATGCAAGGCAAAGGATTTCAAACTGGATGAGAAGAATACTATGTGGTTTAGAGGACGATTTGTGTGCTAAACAAAAGGAGTTGAAGCAGCTAATTTTGGAGGAGGCCCATGACTCCAAGTACTCAATTCATCCAGAAGTGTGAAATGTATCAAGATTTAAAGAAAAGATTTTGGTGGCAAGCATGAAACGAGAAGTCGCGAATATGTTGCATTATGTGACATATGCCAAAGAGTCAAAGCTATGCATCGAGACCCGCAGACTATTACAACCCCTAAAGATACCGAATGGAAATGGGAAGAAATTGGTATGGATTTCATAACCGGGTTGCCTGTAACCCAAGGTGGATATGATTCCATATGGGTCATAGTAGATCGCTTAACCAAAGTGGCACATTTCATACCCAGAAGACCACTTATTCCGAGACCGGTTGGCGTAACTTTATATGGCAAGAATTGTCTGCTTGCATGGAGTATCAAGAAGATAGTGTTTGACAGAGGTACCCAATTTACCTCCGATTTTGGGGTAAGCTACATGAGGCAATGGGGACTCGCTTGAACTTCAAGATGACCTACCATCCGCAGCATGATGGTCAAACCGAGAGGGTTAACTAAATATTGGAAGATATGCCGAGAGCTTGTGCCTTAGCATATTCTACTTCATGGGACAAGTGTTTACCTTATGCTGAGTTCATTATAACAACAGCTTATCGGCGAGTTTACGATGTCTCCATTTGAAGCTCAGATGGTCGATCTTGTCGAACACCATTGAATTGGAATGAGACAAAGTAACGACATGTTTTTGGACCGACATTCTTCAAAAGGCGTAAGAACAGATCGCCTCGATCGGGAAAGATCAAGATTGCTCAATCATGGCAGAAGAGTTATGCCGACAACCGTCAGCAGGAATTGAGCTTTGAACCCAAGATTTTGTGTATCTTAGAGTCACACCTATCAAAGGAGTCGAAGGTTCCACGCAAAGGGAAGCTCGCACTCAGATATGTTGGGCCGCTCAAGATCTTGAGCCGCAGAGGTGAAGTTGCATATCGCTTGAGTTACTGCAGTTTTGGCAGGAGTGCATGATGTATTTCATGTATCACAGCTGAAGAAGTATCTTCGAGTACCGGAAGAGCAAACACCGTTAGAGGCAATCGAGCTGCAAGAAGATCCGACTTACAAAGAACATCCGATGAAGATTCCGACATAATGGACAGAGAGACAAGGAACAAGTCAACGCGTTTCGCAGAGTTCAATGGAGCAACCATTCTGAAAGTGAAGCCACGTGGGAACGTGAAGAAGATCTCAAGGAGTTTCTAACCTATTTCGTCAGATACTCAATCTCGTGGGACGAGATTCATATGGGGAGGTTTGTAACACCCTAAATTTTTCTCTAATTTAAATTTTGGAGTATTTTTGTTTTTTGAGAATTTTTGGGAATTTATTGAAATTTATTTGTATTTATTCAAATATGGCCTTCCTTTAAAACAATTAAATAATGGAAAAAATTTTGCAAAGTTTTATTGAAAATATTTTATTTGAGTCCCAAATAGCTCAAAGTATTTTTTTGAATTTTTCTAGAATTTTTCTACTATTTTAAAAGCCCCAAATGATTTAATTGAATTTTTAGAATTGTTTTTAATAAGAAATGATTTAAAAATCAGATGAATAGTAATCGGGCCGCCCAAGATCAGATTTAGCCCGCCCAGCTCGCCAAGACAAACCCTAGCGCCGCCAAGCCCGAGCCGTCCGATCCTGATCGAACGCCTACGAGTGTGCCACGCCGCACACGCGTCGGCCGGATCATCGCCGCACGAACGGCCGGGATAGGGCCACGCCGCCGCCCCCGCAAGATCACCGAGAGGCGTGGGCTTTGATGACCGTGATTTCGCGGCAGTTTCGCGCACGCCGAGGCCCTTTGCCGCCTTGGTGAGTGCGTTTCGCAGAGGGCTCAACGCCGCGTCTTTTGACTCCTTGCACGCACGCCGAGACCACCTCTAGCGCCCACTGTTGCTCGCCGTAGTTGCTTTCCCTCGCCACCATTGTTTTTCCTTCCTCCCGTCGTCGTTCGAGCCGCTCCGCCGTGCTCCGACCCCGTCCCGAGTTCACCGAAGCAAGCCGCATCGAGTGGACCACCCCTTCTCGCCGGAGAAGCCCCGTAGCGCCGCTGGTCGCGCCATCTTCCCCCACCCGCGACCTTCTTTTTCTGCGCCGTCGTCGACCTCGCCAACCCTCGCCGACCGTTCGATCTGCATTGCACATTTCCGATACGTCCACGTCGCCTTCTCTATTTTCACCTAGATTAGATCTGAGTCGTTAGATCAGTTATGGACGGTCTGGATTAACTCTTAGGTTTACACGTTAGTTAAATCTTGATCGTTAGATCTAGAGTGAACGGCTTGGATTAGATCTATTTTCTGTGCTATGTTTTTGTCTTAGCCGTTGGATCGTTAGTGAACGCATAGGATTGAGCCACGTTGCGCCATGCACAGTAAACAACTCGGATACCATGCTCCGTTGGATTAAATCTCAACGGTGGAGATTAGATCCAGTGTTGCCATAAGAATCCGCACCGTTCAGATTTGAACGTGCGGCGGTGATTGAGCCGCGCCTTTGCCGAATCGTGTGCTGACGCGTGGTCGTTTTGACCGAGCCAGGGACCAGATCCAGCCGTCGGTTTCGAGCGCACCATTGTGATCCTGCCACGTGGCCGCGCGTAAACCGAGACGCCGCCGAATGTGCGCGTGATCCAGCCATTAATTTTGGGTGCGCCGTTGGATGTGCGACGCGTGGAGGCGTGGAGTTCGAGGCGTCGCCGCGTTGGATGCGTGGCTGACCGCCGGATGCACGACGCGTGTCGCACGCATCTCGGTGCGCTACGGTGCGCGTGAGGAAATCTGGCCGTTGATTCAACGAACATCTCGGATCTTGCCGCGTGGATGCGCTGTTTTGGTGAACCAAGTCCACGGTAGACCAGAGCCGAGCCGTGAACCAAGCCCATAGACCGAGGCGATGTGGCGGCACCGCAGGTCGCCACGTGCCATGCGGCCGACGCTATCACGACGCCATAAATATTTTTATATATAAAGATATTTCTACGAAATTATTTCTATGCTGACGTCATCATGATGCGATGCTGACGTCATAAATGCGAATTTTCAGTATAAAAATGATTTGGAAAAATCGGATTTCTTAATTTATGTATTTTCAGATTTTATTCAAACTTCAAATGACTATAACATTCGCATTTCAACTGGGATTTGGGTAATTCAAATTTGTAAAAATTCATAAAAAGGTGATCTATTTAATGATGAATGTTATTTGATTTTTTGAGTTCATATAGTCCTCTATATTAGCTATTTATTGTATATTTTGTTTATACGCGTAGACGCAAATTTGCTGGAAGGTTTCGAGGAAGAGTTCGTCGCTCAAGATCAAACTTCGGAACACGACCAGCAACTCTTTGAAGGCAAGTGATGCTTTGATCATTTTGATCCCAGCTTTTTAAAATGTAATTTATGCTTTGAAATTATGCATGCTTATTTATTTAAAATGAAGCTAATTTAAATTGGGATAACGTAGTTAATCAACCCATTCGTTATGCCACCTTGAAATTATTAATTGTATGCCCTAAATCATTGTCACCCTAAGTTTGTTTGTACTGGTTGGATAATAATATGATGCCAACACGGGAGGCTAGACCGTGAGTAGATACTTAGCCTTGCAACGGGTCATGAATGATCTTTCAGAAAAATGCTACAATATTGACTAATGGAATATTGAATGTATTTTGAAAGTGGTGTGATGTTGCCACATGATGAGATTGAAGTATGGAGACCTGTGTGGTTCCATACCGATGTAGAGTTATTGCTGGCATGTGTTGCACAATAATCAACTGGGTGGGAAATAATTTAGACTGGGGCAAGTGGCAAGAGGTCAGGTGCACTGTGGGCCTGTGTGGCATTGGGTTGATGAGTGTTGTGAGTTTGTGTGCCACAATGGGGTGTGTGCCATGTTGGAGTGTTGGAAGTCTTGCCTTGGTCGGGCTTAAGGACTTCACCTTGCAAACCTTTGATCCGAGTCACCTGTACAACCACATGTCCGATATGGGACAGACCTAGTTGATTAGGGTTCGATATCTTTCCTCCGATACCTCGGGGTGACGAGGCACGGGGTGTATCTGTGGGGCAGCAGCACTGTGCTACGGCTTGGTGCCCATCCAACGGTGATTGACCTGTCCTATACTTGGCTCTGTGTGAGGGAAGTGATAGTGAGGGTACACCGAGAGGTTCTTTGGTTGAGGTAGAGGTTCTGAAAAGCTTTGTTACTGACAATCACCGTGTGGTGAGTGGTCAGATCTTGTGGGTGAAGTGTACAACCTTTGCAGAGTGTCAAAACTATTCGAATAGCCGTGCTCACGGTGATTGAGCATTGCTCGGGATTACATCAAGGGTAGATCTTCATAAACAAAATGTGAAAAGGGTAGATGTGTGCAAGATTGAAAATGAACTATATAAGGTGTGTGCCGAGAATCTTCAAGAAAAACCATTTGAAGAAAATAGTATTACTTATAACTGCTCCTTCGCTTTAAACTAAATAAGATAATCTTGGTTTAAAAATGTTGTTTGATGCAAGAGAACCATTTAAGCCAATCCGTTAGAATAAGCTTTGCATATAGTACTAGTGCCGATTCATGCATTACTTGTTGAGTGCCTTGTGTACTCATCCCACCTTGCTTATCAACCCCAACATCGGTGGAGGAGTCTACACCACCGAGGAGTACATTGAGGACCCGAACAACTAGGGGCAAGCCAGTCGGGATGCTGTGGAGAGATGGAGGCTTCCACGATATTTATTTATATTCCGCTGTTATTTCTTTTACTCTGAATATTGTAAGCCCTGCGTGGCTGTTTTATGTAAGGAGACCATAAGGTGGTACAACTCGGTTTATATACATGTTTGCACTATTTATTCTTGTATCGCTGCGAATGTCTGTGATGTGCAACCCTGTAAAGACTGTGTGTGCTAGCGTGATCCTGGACTAGCACAGAATACACAGAGGGTCCGGATTTGCAGATTCGGGTCCCGACAGTCTGCTACTCAAGTAATGTCGTATGAAGATCTAAAGACACCGTACTTTGATCTTGTCAGCCCTCATCAAGAAAGTAGTAATTGGCAATCACCAACAGTATGTTTCCTGTGTGATGAAGAAGGTCATTGGGCTAGGGAATGCCCTATGAAACAACCATCCCTGACGCAACAAGAAGAGAACGATGTACATGTAGATGCACCCAATAAGGCACAACGATGCAAACGTTTGTGTTACTACTGTCGTGAGGAAGGCCATTTTGTTAAGAAATGCCCTCGGAAGAATCTAGAGTCTCCTACAGACGCAGTCATTCTAGAAGTTACCTCAGTCAAGTACATAACACCAAGAGTGAGTGGTGACACCGCAAGAGAAGTTTGTGTAGAGAATCAATTAAAGAAGAGGCGTCTGAACGAAGATACTGCTCCGGTTGACAAATGCTCAAGAAAGAGAGTTTTCCTTAAACTCTGTTATACCTGCAACAAGTTCGGGCATTTTGCCAAAAATCACCCTCATAAGAAAGTGATCACGCCAGTTTAAGTCAATCTCAATTATGTCCCAGTCAAAACTTCAGCGCCAACGCCAATCGAGGAAGTATAGATCAATGATTTTACCCTGAGTGTCATATCTTCACCGGTAAAGGAGAGGGATTAGTGATGAATTCCATGTAAAGATTTCTTTAATAGAGAAATAAAGTAAAGATGAGTGATATGCTAGTATGTGAAGTGTTCGAATAAAAGTATTGATGGTAAATGAATGGTCAGATGTTTTCTTGAGTATTCACCTATGTTGATGGTTCATTTGAAGATGTTGCGTGGGCAATGATGATCAGTTCAGTGCTGTTCATGAAGCTTGTCAGCCCGGAAGAATTGCCGTTGTCAGAAAATACAGTATTGCTTGATGTAACCTAGAATGTTATGGAATTAAGTTGCTTAGTGTTGGAGAAAAGTTCCTAGTGAACCATATTGGATATCTGACCTGAGATGCTACTCTAGAAATAGATTGGTCGTCCAGACATAAGGCTGTCTTGGAGTTTGGTCGAAGAGTGGTGTTAGTTAAAAGCCCTGAAGGCAAAAAAATAGAAATTCAAGCGACTGCAGATCATGATGGTCAGTTGATGGTAAACAGTGTGGAAGTTGCCAGCCTAGAAGAGGTGCCAGTTGTTGGAGGATATTCGGATATGCTTTCTGAGAATTTGTCTAGTATGCCACCAGATCAAGAGATTAGGTTTGTTATTGAGTTAGTGCCTGCTACAGCGTCAAAAGCGAAGAGACCTTATCGAATGCCTACAGATGAGCTAATTGAGATGAAGAAGCAGATCGAAGAGTTGCTAGAAAAATATTTCGCCAGAACTAGTTTATCACCATAGGGAGCGCCTATTCTGTTTGAAGATGGGAGCTTAAGGATGTGTATCGACCATCGGGCATTTAATGAAGTGACGATTAAAGAATAAGTATCTGTTGCCCAGGATCGATGATTTGTTTGGTCAGTTAGGAGGAGTTGTAGTTTCCTCAAAGATAAATCTTCGATCGAGTTATCATCAGTTAAAGATTAATGCAGAGAATGTTCTTAAGTCAGAGTTTTATACATGATATGGACAATATGAGTTTACAGTTGTGTCTGCTAGAATGATCAATGCCATTGCATAATTTATGAACCTGATGAATGAAGTCTCATGGAATAGTTGGACAAGCTGTTGTCGTGCACATAGATGGTATTTTTGTTTACTCCAAGTCAAAGGAAGAGCATGCAGAACATTTGAGATTGGTTTTGGAAAGATTGTGGGAGCAACAGCTGTATGCTAAGTTCAGCAAGTGTGACTTTTTGGAAGGAGAAAGTTGAATTTCTAAATTATGTGATGACTGCTAAAGGAGTTGTTGTTGACCCAAGCAAAGTAGAAGCAGTGTTGCATTGGGAACAACCAAAGTCAGCTACTTAGGTTCGTAATTTTTTGGAAATGGTAGGATGTTACCATTGATTTATTGAAGGATTATTAACAATTGCTAGACCTCTTACGCAGTTGTTGAAAAAGGAGAAGAAGTTTGCATGGATGCCAGAGTGCGAAAAGAGTTTTCTAGAATTAAAGAAGCATTTGATGACAACACCTGTGTTAGTAATTGCCGGATGTTCATAGCAGTTTTGCTATATATTGTGATGTCTTGATGCGAGGTCTTAGATGTGTGTTGATGTAGAATAGCAAGGTCGTTGCTTATGCATCGAGGTAGTTGTGGCCCATGAGAAGAATTATCCTACACATGACTTGGAGTTAGCTGCCACAGTACATGCTTTGAAATTGTGGCGTTATATTCTCATTGAACATAGATGTGAGATATATATAGACCAAGAGCAGGGTTCCAAATTTTGGCAAAATTCAGCGAAATTTTGCTGAAATTTCGGATTTCAGACCACCCCGGGATCTAAAGTACTGGCCGAAAAAGAATCTAAAAAAATTGAAATTGCTACAGTAACTTCGGTTTTTCGGCGAAATTCCGTGTTTTTTGCCGGTTTTGAAACGTTTAAGGCCGGATTTGACCGTATTTGGTCCAATAACCCTTAGGAAAGTCATCTCCTATGAAAATTTGTTGAAAAAACGAATTGTTTAAACATTTTAAATTTTTGGCAGAAACACTGTCAGGTTTTTATACCATTGTAAAAGCTTGATAATAATCTGAAAATTTTATGTTACTATCCTTAGTAGTTTAGAATCATACATAAAAATTTAAAAATAATTTAACTTAATTTGTTATATTTAAAAAATCAAAAACAGAATGAACATAATTGGGACAGTTATATTGTCAGAATTTTATAAATTTTCTTGTGTGTGATTATGATCTAAATTTTTTTTGAGAGATTAATAATTGACTCAGTACCATTATATAATTTTTTTAAAAAAAATAAACTTTTTTTGTTTGGTCAATCAAATCTATGAAAGCATTCAACTTCGTTTGTTATATTATATTTCAAAAATCAAAAAGAAAAGAACATAAATGGTACTGTGCCTTATAAGAATTTTATAAATTCACTGGAGTGTCATCATGAATCACAATTTTTATGAGATATTAATAAGTTCCTTATCACCATTCTGTAAAATGTTCAAAAATTTTAAACTTTTTTTATTGCTAAAGCAAATCTATGTCTTGATCATCAGACTTTTATCAGGATGTAGCACTGTCTGAATTTTTAAACATTATTTGAGAATGATAATTATCTAAATATTTTAATGAAACATTAATGTTACATTAGGACCATCCACAAAAATTTTCAAAAGTTTTTAACGTGTTTTACATAATTTTTCATTTTGTTCAAGTTTGCCGGTAACTCTTTTAACAGGGCAGTAGTACTGTTCGAATTTTTAAAAATTCATACTGTTTTATAATCATATGAAAATTTTATTAGAGAATTATATATACATAATAACCATGCAAAAAAAAATCAAATGTTTATAACGTGGTTTGAACCATTTTGCATTCAGTTCAAAATTGCCAATCAGCGTTTTATCAGGACAGTACCAATGTTTGAATTTTTACAACTTCCACAGACTTCAGAATAATATGAACTTTTTATTAAATATAATAAATGTGTCAAGACTCTACAAAAAAAATTCAACATTTTATAACTTTATTTGTACTATTTTTTGTTTGGATCAAACGTGTCGGTCCTCGGTCAGTGTTTTATCAGGACAGTACCAGTCTCCGAATTTTTGAAAATTCTTCAGATGTGATAATTAGCTGAAATTGTTTTTAGAACATAATCAATGTGTTAGGAACCTCCAACAAATATTTCAAAATTTTTTGTTAGCGTTTAGACCACTTTTCAGCCGGTGCAAAAAAACCTGAAATTTCGGGTTTTTTCGCCGAATTTCGGATTTTTCTTTCCGGAATGGACCGGATTTAAATTTTCAAATTCAAATTTCGTCTGAAATATTTCCAAAATTTAGAAATTTCGCGATCCGCCCAGGGATGAAATTTATTCCGAAACCGAATTTTCAAACCTTGACCAAGAGAGCTTAATGTATAATTTCACTTAGTCAGATCTCAATTTGAGCCAGAGAAGATGGTTGGAATTGATCAAAGATTATATTGTTAGAATCCATTGTCACCCTGATAAGGCTAATGTGGTAGCCGATGCTTGGAGTCGAAAGAGCCATAGAGTGAATATGCTGATATCAAGTGATCAACCAGGGTTGTGTAAATAGTTTCTAAAGTTGAAGTTGAAAGTTGTTCTACAAGGATTTGTAGTTGCTTTGGAAGTGAAGCCAATACTTGAAGGTTAGATCAGAGAAGGTCAGAAGGATTACGAGAAGTTCAATCGAATCAAGTCAAAGAAAGATGAAGGCTTAGCTAAGTATTTTACCGTGGATGAGCAAGGTACCACGCGGTTTAAGGGTCGAATCTGTGTACCGAACAAGAAGGAGCTTAAGCAGTTGATTTTGGAAGAAGCTTGTGATTCCAAGTATTCGACTCATTCAGAAAATGCTAAGATGTATCAAGATCTTAAGAAAAGGTTTTAGTGACCTAAGATGAAGTGTGAAGTTGCTGAAAATATTGCTTTGTGTGATGTGTGTCAAAGAATAAAGGCAATGCGTTAGATATTAGCAAGTTTGTTACAGCCAGTGCAGATTTCTGAGTGGAAGTAAGAGGCAAATCAGTAATAAGATACCTAGCATTGAGAATTGTCGAGAATCCAGAAGGGATATAGTTTCGTTTAGGTCATCGTTGATCGTTTGACTGAAGTTGCTCATTTCATACCAGTTAAGACTACCTATTCAGGAGATCATTTAGCAGAGTTGTATATATCAAGGATTGTGTGTTTGCATGGTTTGCCTAAAAAGATTATGTCAGACAGAGATACTCAATTTATCTCAAGATTTTGGAATAAGCTGCATGAAACTATGGGAACTTGTTTGAATTTAAGTGCAGCGAATCATTCGCAGATAGATGGCCAGACTAAGAGAGTTAATCAAATTTTGGAGGATATATTAAGAGATTGTGCATTAGCTTATGCTACGTCTGGGATAAGTGTTTGTCGTATGTAGAATTCAGCTACAATAATAGTATCAGGCTAGTTTGCAAATGTCACCATTTGAGGCTTTATACGGTCGTGCTTGTCGTACCCCGTTGAATTGGAATGAAACAGGAGAGCGTTTGGTATTTGGTCTGAGGTTCTCAAGGAAGCCGATGAGCAAGTAGCTATGATCAGAGAGAGACTGAAAATAGCACAGTCAAGGCAGAAGAGCTACGCTGATAATCACCGTCGTGATTTGAGTTTTGAGCCAGATGATTATGTGTATCTCAGAGTTACCTCTCTTAAAGGTGTTAAAAGGTTTCACGCTAAAGGGAAGCTTGCATCAAGATATGTTGGTCTGTTCAAGATTTTGAGCCGTCAAGGAGAGGTTGCTTATCAGTTGGAATTGCCGCAATCGTTGGCAGGAGTGCATGACGTGTTTCATGTGTCTCAGCTTAAGAAATGTCTCAGAGTGCCAACGGAGCAGACGCCGTTAGAAACAATTGAACTGCTGGAGGATTTGACTTACAAGGAGCAGCCGATCAAGACTTTGGATGTGGTGGAGCGCAAGACTAGGAACAAGTCCATTCACTTTTGCAGAGTTAGTGGAGCAATCATTCAGAGAATGAAGCAACTTGGGAGCGTGAAGAGGATCTGAAGTCAGAATTCCCAAACCTATTCCCTAGTTAGCCCTGAATCTCGGGGTCGAGATTCAATTAAGGGGGGAGGTTTGTAACATCCCAAAATTTGTCATAAACATTATTTTATTGCTATTTGTGTATTTTGTGATTATTCTGGATTTTATTTGGATTTATTTGAATTTGTTTTGAATTAAGTTTATTGGCCTTTTAAGAAAACTAATTAGATATATATAAAGTTTGTACAAAGTTTTGCCAAAATATTTTATTTGAGTTCCAAATATCTCAAAGTATTTTTGAGAATTTTCTTGGATTTTTCCTGGTATTTTTATTGCCTAAATCTATTTAAATGAATTTATGTAATTATTTTAAAAGAAAAATGCGAGAATAATCAGAAACAGTGTTGGGCTGGAGCCCAACATTGTTCGCAAGTGGCCCAGTAGAGTGCGGCCCAGTCGCTCGGAATTGTCGACCCGTTAGCCCAGCTTTTGAAACCAAATCGTCTACCGTAGGATCTAGATCGGTCGGCTAGGATTTTGTTAATGAGGTTTCTTATTTGATCTAGCGTTACCGACCATCGGATGTAGATTGAAGGGTGGAGAGCGAGGCGTACCAGTTCGGGTCTTCGCCGAATCTGCACCGTTGGGAAAGTTAGCGTGTTCGGTTAGGATCTTTACGCATCCACTGCATCCGTCCGTTGGTTTCACCACGTGTAGGCCATTCGTTCATCTTCTCCGAGACGGACTTCGCCTATTCCGTCATGTGCGCCGTGGACTCCTCGTCGAATTGAACTCTATCCGGCCATCTTGTGCTATATAAGTGGAGGCATCAGGTGCGTAGAACCTCAAGCAAGCGAAGCCCTAAGATAGCCCCTCGAGAATCACCGTTGTTCGTCTGGAATTCGAGAAGTTTGCCAAGCGTCACCGCAACGAGGAAGTTGATGATTCATCGTCATCCATGGAGGATAGGACTCGGGATTGGTACCGTCATGTTCGCCGTTCCAAGGGCCGTCGATTGAGCACCTCTCCTTCGCCAAGAACCCACCGGAGAGCCGCGTCGCCGTAAACCCTAGAACCACTATCGTGCTTCGTCTCGCCGCCGACGTCATAAAGCCGCAGGTGGGTGTTGAACCATGTCATCACGTGCGCGAAGACGAGGTCGTTCTGGTGGTACCCTTCGATCTCGCCGGCGGAAACCATTGGGTCGAGAGCGCTGTCATCTTACGTGGCGCTACTCCAGAGTTGGCGCGTAGCCACCATATCATCTACCCTACCGACGTGGTAGTCGTGTGGCGCTTGTGTGGCATGCTGCGTAAGCGTTGCGCTGGCGCTGAGTCACCGTGATGCGGCCCGCATGTCAGCGAACCAGAAGCGTGTAGACCGAGTCCATCGTGCACCCGATGAGGTTCGTGGACTCAGTCCATGGACTTAGGGACACGCGTCGGCATGTGATTGGCCCGGGTCAGGACTGACATCAGCATGACACAATAATACGAATTTCCTTTATAAAAATAACAGGGTTTATTATTTGATTTTCCAATTTTCTGATTTTTAGACTTTTGAATCTTCTCCGAGCCCGTTCTCCCTCATACGAGCTCCGATTGAGGTGATTCAAATTTCTAAAAAATTTTAAAATTGAGATCTATTTAATGGTGAATTGTTTTTTATTTTTAGATATTATTTACTCTCTGTTTTTGTGTTTATTTGTTGTTCTCTATCGTTTCGCGTAGACGTTGAATTGTGTGAAGCATCCGAGGAAGATTCGTCGACCCAAGACCAAGGTCCAGAGAAAGAATGAGTGCTTTTCTAAGGCAAGTTGTGCTTTGATCATGTCGAGCCCATGTTTATAAAATTGTTATATTGTTTTACTCTATTGCATGTTATTTCACATATACAATTGTTTCAAATTAAATTGGGACTAGCTATTATACCAATTTGATATGTACCCTACCATGTCAATTATATGACATAATCTATTGTCACCCTAGATTGGTTCATTATAGTTGGTTAATACTAAAATAAACATGGGATGGTTAGACCGTGTTAGTTGCTTAGCCTTGCTACGTCATCACATGTACTCGAATCAATGATGTTTAATCTTGACTAATGGAATATGGAACATTGTTATGAACTTGTGTGTCATGTGAGATGACACAATGAGATTGAGTTGTAGTGGCGAGTCATGTCACGCAACGATGTTGAATTGTTGATGGCACGTGGTGCTTGGTAATCAACTGGGGTGGTAATCATTTAGATTGGGGCAAGTGACAAGGGGCGAGTATGCCAAGGTGGGCCCGATGGGCAGAGGGTATGTGGAAGTCTTGCTTCGATCATCTTAAGAACTTAACCTTGCAAGCCTTTGACCTGAGTCAATCATGCAACCACAAGTCTGGTGTGGGACAACCTAGCTGTTTAATTTGCAATGTCTTTGCTTGCTACTATCAACGGCGATGTGAGTTCCCGAGTTATGGAGCAACTCACATGGCGCAAGAGGGGGGCCCTGGTTGTGGTTGTTAGACCCACCAGTGTTGAAACCTTAATGGGTAGTACTGGGTTAAGCCAGAGCATTGTAAAGGCTTTGTCATGATCTCTCCGCCGACACGCCAAAGGAAGTGTGTTAATTGAATGGCAGCAAGAGATGATCATGTCGTGTGGGTAAAGTGTATAACCTCTGCAGAGTGTGAATCTATTGGAATAGCCGTGCTCGCGGTATTGAGCAATGCTCGAGAATTACAGTACTAGACCTTTGATCATATTGATCCTATGTTTGCAAAGTAATTTATTTTATACAAATGTATGCTATTTGAGTATCAATGCTTATTTCATGGGAATAGCTACATACCTAGTTGACATTATGCTACCTTGATTATTGGAATGCCATGTATCCATTGTTAATCCTAGGTTGGGACATTACTAGTTGGACGTGATCATATTACCAACACTGGGTTATCGTAGCTATGCTTAGACCTGCTTAGTTGTACGATGGGATTCATATCACATGTGAATTAATGTTAATCTTTACTTAATGAGATATTGAATCGTGACCGTTAGCCACTATTGTAAAATTTGTTGTGCCATGGCAGGGTTGCCATTGGTCTTGGTTGAACAAAGTTGTTTTCCCTCGGGCAAGTGATCGTGCAGTAAAGGTGGTGCGGTAAAGGTGGTGCTTTCTAGCACATTGGGATGTGGATATCTTGCCTGAGATAACTTAAGAACTTAATCTTGTGCGCCATTGAATTGAGCCTAACCGTACTACCACATTCTGGTATGGGACAGACCTAGCTGATTAATTTGCAATGGCTAGCCTTGAGTACTGCCAATTGGTGGTGTGGGTTTCGGGATGGATGGATAGATTCGCAAGGCGCAAGAGGGGACCCTAAGGGGTGAAACCTTAGCGGGCAGTACTGAGTTTAGATAGTGCATTGTAAAGGCTTTGTCATGATTCTCCACCGACACACCAAAGGAAGTGTGTTTATCGTGTGGCAATATGAGAATATTATGTCTTGTGGGTAAAGCTGTACAACCTCTACAGAGTGTAAAACTATTCGAATAGCCATGTCCGCGGTTATGGACATGCCCGGGAATTTCACATGAGGTATAGAGTGTTTCATAAAATGTGGGAATGTGGAATTGTTGGAATATGAACGGGGAGTTCACCCTTGTTTTGTTGTCTAAAGTTATAATGTTGAATTTAGTGGTTTGATAATTATTTTGGATAGTGTAAGGTGATGCCTCGTCATTCTGTTCATGTTGTCTACTATTGATTTATCTTTTCATAAATGTGCTTCCAATCTATTTACTGTATTTTAATTCAAGTTATTGCTTTCTGCAAATGAGCCATATGTCTATCCTTTGTCAAGCCTGCATGAATATATTGCTTCATTTCCCTGCGGCTTGCTGAGTAATTTTGTACTCACGGTTTTATGCCTTTGTTGATCAGTTGCTGAGGAAGGACCAGAAAATAATGAATATCATGAAGAGGAATATTATGGAGACTACGTGGATTAGGAAGGCGTTTCCCCGGACGATTGCCTGTGGCATGTCGAATGGCCAAAGTTATTTTCTTTTCGCTGCAACAATTTATTTGTTTCTTAAGCCCTTAAGGCATAGTGGTGTAAACTTTGACCATAAGGTCCGCTGCTTTATTTAATAATAATTTGCTTCTTTCTTAGTTGATTCATTGTATGGAATGATATTTCATCTATATTTCCACTGTATGCACTAGCGTGATCCTGGACTAGTGCAGTATACATAGAGGGTTTCGGATTTGCAAATCCGAGTTCCGACATTGGTCTTCACCAGTTTCCACCATCGTTGAGCCATCTTCACCACCGCCAAGGACCTCGCCGAGATCCCCACATTCTCCTCGTTCTTTTGCGTAAGATAACATCGCTGAAGTCTCCCTGGAACGCTGTCGCCATGGTCATCTTCCTCGAGCCTGGTGAGCACCGTCGTCGGAGCCTTACCTGTGATCTTAACCGTAGGATCTGGTGGGGGACTGTTAGATGTGCGTCGTGCACCACCCTTCGTGTCCTACCATGGGTCAGCCCTGCGTCTCGCTACGCGTGTTGCTGACGTCACCTGTGTGACATCATTGCATGCGCTAGTGTTGACCGTCGGTCAACGTCCGGGTGAACCGATTTCACGATGAACTTGCCCGTGAGCCGTGGGCGTGGTTCACGAAATAGTGTGGGCACACGTGTCGGCTAGCGATAGGTGGTTCGGTGATGAAGCAATAAATAGCTTTTTCAATAGAAATTTAATTTAGTAAAATAATTAAATTACTATTTTCTCATTTTTCTTTTATTCAAATCTTTGGAGAGCCCGTTCTTTCTCATACGAGCTCCGATTGAGGCGATTCAAATTTTTAAAAATTTGTAAAATTGAGATTTATTTAATGATATATTTTATTTGATTTGTAGAGTTTGTTTTCTCTCTAGTTTGGTATTTATTTTGTATTTTTCGATTGACATAGACGTTGAAGTGCTCGGATGGTACAAGAGTGAAGTGTTGATTCAAGATCAAGCTCAAGATCAAGACCAGAACCTATTCCAAGGTAAGTTGTGCTTTGATCATTTTAAACCCAATTTACAAAGTTGCTATGTTAATTTTCATTTATGCACGATATTTTATGGGTACAATTGATTTCAAAATAGTTTGGGATCTAGATATTCAACCCAATTAGATTAAATCTACCTTATCATTTGTATGCCATGATTATTTGTCACCCTAGGATGGTTCATTATTAGTTTTTTGCTAATAGATTCCAACATGAGTTGGTTAGATCGTGAATAGTCTGCTTAGCCATGCCACGTTAACTCATGTCTTTTTAAATATCAAATTAATCTTGACTAATGGAGTATGTTTATAAAAGATATGTCAGGTGTTGTTATATAATGATGTTGAGTTGTGATGACATTTATTGTCACACAATGATGTTGAGTTGTTGATGGCATGTGCCGCATGATAATCAACTCGGGTGGTAAATGATTTAGATTGAGGCAAGTGGCAAGGGGTCGTGTGCCAAGGTGGGCCAGTATGGCGGTTGGGTTGTGGAAGTCTTGCCTCGATCAACTTAAGGACTTAACCTTGCAAGCATTTGACCTGTGTCAAGCATGCAACCACATGTCTGGTATGGGACAGACCTAGCTGATTAATTTGCAATGTTTTAGCTTGAGTACTGCCAGAGGCTGGTGCACGTGGCGCAAGAGGGGGCCCCTGAGTGTGGTAACAAGTCCCATCAGTGGTGAAACCTTAGCGGGCGGTACTGGGTTAAGACATGGTGTTGTAAAGGCTTTGTTATGATCTCTTAGCCGCACACCTAAGGATATGTGATATCCTGTGGCACCATGAGATGATCATATCATGTGGGTAAAGCGCATAACTTCTGCAGAGTGTAAAATTTATCCATGCTCGCGGTATTAAGCAATGCTAAGGAATTACAGTCAAGGGTTAGATTTTGGAGGAGACAAATGTTTATTTACATTTTCTTTCTGCTGTAGTTTAATTTGATATTCATAGTTTAGCCCTGCGTGGCAAAGTCATGTAAAGTCAACCATAAGGTCAGCCAACAGGTTATATTTAATTTATGAAGTCTTTTATTATGTTTTCGCTGTGTATGATTGTGATATTTATCTATGTTGAACCTGTGTGCATTAGCGTGATTATGGACTAGTGCGATATACACAGAGGGTCCAGATTTGCATATTCGAATCCTAATAATAGCCAATCGCCCCCGGCTCCTCTCCGTTGGCGAAGCCGCTCCACCCCTCCTCTCTCTCTCTGTCTCACTTGTGCATGGGACCGCCATGTTAGACACCTGCGCCACACTCACGGTAACTGTTCGTAGCCGTCTTCACTTTAGAGAAATCATATTTTCCATTTATCAGTGATTTTCCAAACCCTACAAACTAAAGCTTTAATATCTTTTGCATTTTAACTCCAAATCGAGGCAAATAAATTTCTAAATTCATCTGAAATCATGATATTCCATAATATGCAAAAAATGTTTAATTTTAGAACTCTGTTCAAAAATTTTGAAATTTAAATTTGTAGGTAGCCTCATATGGTCACTGTTCAAAAAGTTTACACATTAACTCCTAAAAATGTGAAATAAATTTATAAAAATTTCTAAGACTGTAAGGGTTTCAATTCTACAAAAATATTTGAAATTGAACTTAGTTTGTACTGAATTCATAAAAAGTTATTTGCAATGCATGCAAGATCCAAATATGAGTAACTATTGTAAATAAGCCCCAAAAATTATGAAATAAGTTTATAAAAGTTTTTGGAACCTTGAAAACTCCAAATATTTGAAAATATTTAAAATTTTAATTGTTTTGAACTAAGTTCGTAAAAGATTTTATTTTCTATATACAAAAAATTAGAATATGAATAACTTTCACAAATAAAAGCTAAAACTTGTAAAACCAATTTCAAGACACTCCTAAGGTCAAGACTTTCTGATGCTACAAAAATGGTTGCATTTATACATGAATTGCACTTAAACCCCAAAAGAAACTAACCTCTTATAATATAAACTATAGAAATACATAATATAAGAAAACAAATTTAAATAATAGGGAACCAGCCCTAGAAACCTTTTTATCACCAAAAACTTTTATTTTGATTTATTTTTTAATTTGATACCATTTGACTTCTTTTGCCTCTTATTATTATTGCTATACGTAATCACCTGTAGATACCGACGTACCTAAATCGGCTACTGTCGACCTCGACCCCGAGTCAGTACAAGAATACACAGAGCAAGGTAAGCATTCCCTTTGACCATGTTGATCCCAGTATTTCAATTAAGTTATGTTGTTTTTGTCAAAACTATTATACATGCGTGCATTTTTAGTAAATTTGCTATATTGTAGTACTGGTAGATACACCTGTTATTTCATGGAACTTCCTTAATAAATATTGATATGTGAAACTTGATAACCCTAAGATGACGTTAGACAATATATAATGTCAACTTGGGTATATACGATTACTTAATGTTCATGCTGAGCCATGCTTTAGAAATGAGAAATTAAATGAAGAGACATGTGGTTCTTTATAATTTAAAAAGTTTGGATATGATTAAAGGTTGCTAATATTTTGGTAAAAATGAAAATAAAACTATGATTTGACGCGAGTGATTATTGGCAATAGCCGGATATGTATGTGACTTGCACGTAGATAGGGGGAGTTTTCTCGTCCGGGTCGATTAAGGACCAAACTATTGTGTTGTTATCAGGCCAAGAAAATAGTACAACCACAAGTGTTGTTATTTAAATTTAACTTTGCACATGGGAAGGTTGGAGTAGTATGGGCTTTCTTGTATAGATTGCTCGTAGGGGTGTCCACACAGATGTGTGGGTGAAACACATACCAATAGAACGGTGTACGCCTTGCTATGGAGAGAAGTACGGACTCAACAGGATGGACTGTTGATAGTACAGTGATTCTACAAATATCTTTTGCCGCTATAGTAAGGGTTTATCATCACCAGACTGGTGCAAAGTTAGGCATAGATAATGTAACGGTTATATAATGATCTCTCTACCGCACACCAAAGGAAGTGTGTGAATGGCCTAGCAAAAAGAGTTGATCATTTCTTGTCAGTAAAGTTGAACATCTCTGTAGAGTATATAATTTTTCAAAAAGCCGCAACTACAGTTATGGGCACTTGGTAAAGTCATCACAAAGTTAAAATTTCAAGATTTCATAAAATGATTATATCAAGAATATTTGTTGGAACATTAATACTTCATGCCAGGAATTGGCAAAGGAAAGTCATTATATTGGCAAGAAATTAAATGAATCGATTCTCACAATCATAGAGGACTGTGAGTTTATATTTATGCTCTCAAAATTGTTATTTACATACCACTTAAATTGCTCTTCAAATGTCGATTACAGTTTCATACTGGATATTCATCACTACAAGAAACAGAGAAAAATTCGTGGGTTTTTTAAATTCGTGAGCCCAAAAAAACCCACGAATTTAATTATTTAAATTCGTTAGTTTGTATAAAACCCACGTTTTTAATTAAATTCGTGGGCCAAAATGAATCCCACGAATTTAATAATTTAAATTGCATACCAAGTAACCATTTAATTTAAACATTTAAATTGTGTGTGTAAAAATTACCCACAATTTAAAAATTTAAATTGTGGCCACCAATTACCCATGGATTTAAATTTTTAAATTCGTGGGCCCACCTTCCCAATTTGCTTAGCAAAAAAAACCCCACGGGCCCGCGACGCCAGAGACGCCGCCTCATCCCACGCCCACGCGCTGGCCGCCGCCGCGCCGCGCCGCGCAGCGCCCGCCCATCGCTCGCTCCGCCGCGCGCGCCGCCCGCCCGCCGCGTCGGCCGCCCACCACCGCCCGCTGCGCGCCGCCCGCCGCTGCGCGATCCACTCGGCCACCGAGCCACCCTCGCCGCCTCGCCGCCGGTCATTGCTCGTTCGGCCGCCGAGACATCGCCCGCCGGGCGCCCGCCCACGCCAGCCGACGCCGCCGCCGCGCCGCCCTCGCCCGGTCGGCCACGTGCGCGCTGGCCGCCACCGCCGCCGCCGCGCCGGCCGCCGCCCGCGCCGCGCCGCGGCCCGCCGACCGCCCGCCGCTGGCCGCGCCGCCGCGCACCGCGCCGCCGGCCCGCCGCCCGCCACGCCGCTTCGCCACGACGCCGCGCTTCGCAGCGCGCCGGCCCGCTGCCGCGCGCCAGATCGCCTCGCGGCCGCCGCCGCCACACGTGATGCCGCCACGCGCCGTCGCCGGCCGCCCGCTGCCGCCGCCGCCCGCCCCGGCCCGGCCGCCCGCCGCCGCCGCGCCGGCCGCCGCCGCCCGCTTCATTCGCCGCGCCGCCCCGCCGGCTGGCCTGGCGCCGCGCGGCGCTGCGCGCCGCCCGCGTGCACCTACGCCGCCGCCGCTCGACGCGCGCCGCCGCCCGCGGCCGGCCGCGCCACCCTCGCCCGCTGTTGTCGCCGCGCCGCCGCCTTCACCCGCCCGCTTGTCGCGCGCCGCGCACCGCCCGCGCCATCGCCGTGCCGCCTCGCCGTCATTGGCGCCACCCGCCTCCCGGACCCTCCGCGACCCCACCGGCGTTGGAGAAGGTATATTCGTCTCTTTTATATTCGTTTAAAGTTATTTCATCTCATTTTATATTCGCGCATATGATATATATATTTTTTTTATTTTCATTCTTTGTTGTATATAACGTTAGAGTTTAGGGTTTGTGTCGAACAAGAGAGAGCATAGGCGTCACCTGTTGAAGCGGCGCATCTCACATTTGCTTGTGAGGTGCGCGATTCAAATTGTCCAGCGTATTTTGGACAACCCGAGAATGTTGGTTGTTGCATAGGGCTTGTGACGTGCGAGCGATCCGAACGTGATTTCGGCCACATAACCTGTTGTTCTCGATGCACCAAAGATCGCGCGTGCGTTGGAGAACGGCGGGGTTATCTTGCCGAAATTTCGTTCGTTCAGAAGACGTCACAGGTCGAATGCAATAGCCTCCATTCTTGGGTGGGTTTAGGACAAATCTTTCCTAATAGGGTTGTCTTTGTCACCTAAGCCACGGTCGTACGTTGACATTGTTTCGTTTGTTTAGCTTTGATAATGGGTGACGATCGAAGGGCGATGTATGACGGATGGAGGAGTGATGGGGGGCACTCAAGGGAATGGGGGCAGATCACGGATGCTTTCTTGAAGCAAGCATTCGCTGGAGGAGCTGAATATGTGTATTGCCCGTGTAGCCTCTGCGAGAATAACAGCTACTACAGGAAGGATATAGTGCAGTATCACATTTGCAAAAACGGGTTCATGCCTAACTATTTGGTGTGGCACCGTCATGGAGAGGCCGCAGGGCGTGCCATCGAGACGAAGAGATCTTTGGACCATGTGGAGGATCACGACGGATGGAAGACATGCTAGATGATCTTGGCGGGGATCAATTTAACTCCGGGAGGGTCACAGCCGGAGGAGGTTAAGGAATTCTATAGGCTACTTGACGCCTCGGACGAGAAGCTGCATGACTTGACCAATGTGACCGTCCTGCAGGTGGTTACACGGCTTATGTCGATGAAGTCGAAGTTCAACTTTTCGAACAAATGCTTCAACGCTTTGCTTGAACTAATGAATGATATCCTTCCGCCTAACCACAAGATGCCAAAGGATTTGTACCAATCGAAAAAGTTGATGGCGGCCTCGGATGAATTACCGTAAGATTGATGTGTGCGAGAATAATTGCATGCTGTTCTGGAAGGATCATGACAACAATACCCATTGTATGCATTGCGGTAAGTGCAGATTCGTTGAGGTGGTAGATGAGGAAGGGGTATCAGTGACTACAAAGGTCGCGACTAAACAGCTTCGGTACATGCCGATCACGGATAGGCTTAAACGGCTGTACATGTCAAAAGAAACAGTGAAACATATGCGGTGGCACAAAGAAGGTAAACGTGAGGACCAAGACCCGGATATGTGGTGCATCCGTCTGATGGCGAGGCATGGCAGGCATTGGACCGATTCGATCCTGCATTTGCAAGCGACCCTAGGAGTGTCCGTCTTGGTTTGTCCATGGACGGTTTCACACCTTCAAAGACAAGCGCTAGCCCCTACTCTTGTTGGCCGGTCTTCATCATGCCATACAATCTTCCACCGAGATTTGCTTGAAAGAGGGTTCATATTCCTTGCTCTTGTCATTTCAGTCCTAAGCATCCAGGAAGGATCTCAATGTGTTCATGCGGCCCTTAATTGATGAGTCAAGAAGTTGTGGCGAGGGAAAAGGCATACGACAGCGTTGGTGGCGAGAGTTTACCTTACGAGCCGCATACCGTGGTCGGTCCATGATTTGTTGGCATATGGCATTTGGGCGGTGATGTGTTCATGGTCGCTGTGTTGTCCAATTTGTATGGTCGACTCGATGCATTCAGCTCACGACGGTAAAAGATCACATTCTTCGATTGCCATCGACGATGGCTTCCGCGAGGCACCCTTTTAGGAACGACGCCAAAGCATTTCAAAAGGACAGAAGTTAAAAAGGGCGCGAGGCGACTCACGGGAGAGGAGATAGCCGAGTGGCATAGTCGGCTTGTACGATCTACGTATGGGTTTCATCGGCTATGGAAAGGAGCACAACTTGGACTCATATTTCTTTTCTTTGGGAGCTGCCTTACGCTGAAAGCTTTGATTCTGCCGCATAACATAGATTTGATGCACCAAGAGCGCAATGTGGCAGAAAGCATCATAAGCATGGTGTTTGATGTAACCGACAAAACAAAGGATAACGTGAGTGCTAGGAAAGACATGGGTGATCATTGTGCTAGGCCGTGGCTCGAGGTTAAAGTTGGTTTAAATGGGAATGAGAGCCGGCCACGAGCTCCATACTGTGTGAAGCCAGAAGACCGTAAACAGATTTTGAGGTGGTTGAAAACTCTAAAGTTTCCTGATCGCTATGCATCTAACATAAAACGGGCTGTGAATGTCAACACCGGTAAGCTAAACGGGCTAAAGAGTCATGATTACCATATTATCATGGAAAGACTTGTTCCAGTAATGTTTCGTGGCTATTTTGATAATGAGTTGTGGAGGATGTTGGCCGAGCTCAGTTACTTCTATAGGCAGATATGCGGTAAGGAAATCTCTAAGACGTTGATGCAGAAGTTAGAAAAGGGAATTCCATTGCTTGTATGCAAGTTGGAAAAAACTTTCCCACCTGGTTTTATGAATGTGATGCAACACCTGCTGGTGCATCTACCTTGGGAAGCGAAGGTTGAAGGTCCTGCGCAGTTCAGATGGATGTATAGTCAGGAAAGGGAGTTGAAAAAGCTTAGAGCTACAGTGCGCAACAAGGCAAGGGTAGAGGGGTGTATCGCAGAGGCTTATGCAAGTAAAGAGATCACAAACTTCTCAACAAAGTATTTCGCACTCAAGCACAACGTGAATGTCCGTAAGAATCGGTACCGTGTCGCGGAAGAAGAACCGTTGAGCGAACTTAAGCTTTTTCAATGCAAGGGTCAACCTGTTGGGTCGTACACTGCACACCATGTTGAGTATGAGGAGTGGAACATGGCCATGCTTTACTTGTTCACTAACATGGTAGAAATTGAAAAATATTTTGAGTAAGTGACTTTCTGAATTATGTTTTCGACATTTCAGTGTAGTGTCCTTTTTAACCCGAGAATAAATGACGCGGAGTATTTGACAAAGAAAATTGGAAGTCAACTCGACAACCCACAACTAAGCAATTGGATAACCTATGTCGTGATGGGTTGAAAGGCGCCCTAAGCTTCGTGCAATGGTTCCGACAGCATGTAATTTGACTATTTATTCATTTTTCTAAAATGAATTGTTGTAGTAACTTAATATTAGACTAACAGTGATGAATGTTGCTATATAGTGTATGCGTGATGCCTCCGTCCATGAGGATCTCCGACAGCTCTCACATGGTGATGTGACGGCAAGGAGCTATAGTCGCTGTGATGTGAACGGGTTCCGTTTTCGAACAGTGAAATTAGAAGTTAGCCGTCCACTTGCGGCCACTTCAAACAGCGGAGTAGTCACAACGTATTGAGTGCGATTGGATTATCTAAGGATCTGCTAGAATATCTCCTTCTGGTTTGAGAGATTGATATATATATTATAACTGCAAATGTTTTTTTGTCTGCTGAGTGGATGTCCTATTTACAAGAGAGGTCATGCCGAAATTTTGTACATTTCGGAGACTTAGTTTTAAGCCGGTTTTGAAGAGTTAAAAGGTTGGTTTGTATTTTAGTAATCGGTAATAGGTTTGGTGTCTCGTTTGTTAATTATTCGTTCGCTTCAACTTCATTGTGGAGTTTGTCTTTTGTGTTACAGTTTCTGATCAGATTTGAACAAAATAGATGATCCTTCTTATTTATTCTTCGCTTAGCAATTTTTAGTTTCAATTTTCTTTTTGCCTTTTCTTTTCTTCTTTAGTTGTTATATGTATTGAGTGCGATACATATATATATATATAAATTCATACATTTGGATATATATACATATATGTATTGAGTGCGATACATATATATATAAAAATACATATATTTGGATATATATATATATTTTTTGTAAAAATGACAATTTAATCTGATAAATTCGTGGGTTTTTTAGCCCACGAATTTAATCTGTTAAATTCGTGGGTTTAATAAACCCACGAATTTAATCTGTTTAAATTCGTGGGTTTATTAAACCCACGAATTTAACTCAGAAACTCAATTAAATTCGTGGGCTTAGTAGAAACCCACGAATTTAACTTAAATTCGTGGGTACCCACGAATTTAATTAATTAATTTCGTCGAGTTAAATTCGTGAACTAAATTCGACGGTTTGCTCACGAATTTAAATTAAATTCGTGGGTTTTTGGCCCACGAATTTTTCCCTGATTCTTGTAGTGCATGTTAAACTTCGCTTTATGCAAAATAACACTAGAAGCCTTTATATTGACATAGCCTACATTTGTGATACACTACAAGTCTTGTTGAGTACACAAGTACTCAAACTTGCTATTATTATTGTTTAGTAGATGAAGAAACCCCAGAAGACATGTATTATGACGTAGGTTACGGGGAATATAGCAACGAGTTTTTCTAGGGTCATACCTTGTCAGTTGCCTGAGGGTTATAATGGGCATACTACAAGACTTTGAATTTTCGCTACAGTTTATTTTTGATTTGTAAGACATTTGTATAATTAAACTTTTATTATGACATGTAATATAAATTGTGTATGGATGTGTTATTAATATTATAAATATGGATAGTAGCCACTAATCATGGGACTAGTACTGTATGCACATGGAGGCGGCCTTCGTAGTCATAAAGGTGGGTCCTCACAAAAACTTATCGATACGACGGTGCAGCCTCGCTATTGGGGGAATGGTTATGATAGGGATGGACTGTCATAGATATTATGATACAGGGGTTGCTCACTTTTCACGGCATAGGATTTGGATACTCACATACTCTCTTTATGAACACTAATTGATACCCCACTGTCAAGTGCAATCGGTTTGCAACTCTTCGATTCGCCAAAATCACACGTGTTGAACTTTATGGACACTAGGTGAAGTATATTGATCTCCCAATTCCTAGTAGAAAGGCAAAATGATCTTTGAAATAAGTCGTCCAATTCTCCCTCTATGCGCATACAATAAGGAAGAATAAACGAAGAACGCTTAATAGATACAAAATAGCTATCTTATTAATCAGGTGTCCGATACTTTTACAATGTAATAGATCTAAATATATAATAGAAAAAAATAGAGTTGGCACGGCTCACGCTAGCAACCAATTCGGTACTGTTCGGGATTCGTACACTATTCTGTACTGTATAAACAGAAAATCCTGAATTCCCTTACTGTAGCGAATAGGAAGTTCTGATACTGTATCAGTTTTGGCGCTGTAGCGATGAATCTTCGGGTCTTTATCCATTTCGTTCGGCTCAAGGAAATCTTTGTAATAGTATTCTCCTCGTTCGTGGGCCTTTTAAACGCATTTTCTCTTTAGGCTTGTATAGATCAACTATAAACCTGCATATAATTAAATCAAATAGTAATAGCTCTATATCCGTACTTGTTAATAAAATATCTAATAAAATTGGAGTTCACCTGGCGATATTTAATACAGCTTAATAATTTTTTTCATTCAAATAATATATTGAACTGAAAAGTGTTTAGCACATATGTGTCCGCATTATATTACGTGTATGAGAATTTTATTTGTGCCGCCGTAGCGAGGGTCAACATCCACCGGGTGGTGTAAAGTTAGGTCTAGGTGATGTAACGGTTGACAGACAGTCTAAGTTGAGATGGACAGTTTAAGTTGATCATATCATGTGGGTAAAGTTGCATGCCTCTAAAGAGTGTAAAACTTTTCGAAAAGCCATGCTCGTGGTCACGAGAGATTTGTTGCACCAACACTAAATCAGTCATGAATTTTTATGCAAAAAATTGAATTGGAAAATGGTTGGTAGCCATGATATAGATGTTATGCTAGGTGAATGGCTGGGAATGGATCGATGATCACAATCATGTAGGATTGTGTTTTGCTCATATTTATGTTACATACTTGACAACTGCTCTTTAAAATTCCGTTGCAAAATATTACTAATCAGTGTTGCAAGTAAAAATTTGCCTTATGCTCAAATTAACTTGTAAGTATACAGCCCTTCTTTTGATAAGCCATACATATACTTATATTTGTGATATATTACAAATCCTACTGAGTACAAATCTACTCAGTCTTGCTTGTTGATATTTAGATAATGAAGGATCCACTGCCCCCTAATGACTCATACATATACTTATATTTTCGCAGGTTTCGGGAATATGATAACGGTCTTTTCTAAGGCATAATCTAGTTGGTTGCTTATGGTTTTGGGTTGAGGCATACCGTTGGACTTTAGCGCCTTATTTTGCTACTTCTCGCAGCATTTATTGGTGAGACTTATATCATTCTGTTTTTCTCATTGTCAGCAAGCTACGGTAAAAACCGTTCGTAAATCCGGCTATCAATAAAAAGTTATATCTAAATCAAATAAAAAAGACTCTAATACAAATAAAGAACCATATTTATTAGTTGGTTGGCTACGTTACTAGTTGACTTATGTCACACGTGAAGTGGGCGTATATAGGATTGGTTGGGCACGATCGTCCGGCCAACGCGTAGATTAAACTATTCTACGCTCGGTACAGACTAGCGCGTGTGTAGGGTTTGTTGGTCATGGGTATGTTACTTGCAAGGGAGGTAAGAGTAGACTTCTAGTGTTAACTCTTAGCTGACCATTTCCTTGTCTTTAAGATACCTTAACAACCATCCTCTAAACAAAGATACATTAACACCATCTTTTCTAGTTTAGTTCCAAATGGATGAGCTTTAGCATTACCTTTAGTTAGATTTGGTTAGCTGGATAAAATAACAAAGTTAAGTGTACTTTGCCTCCAAAGTGTTGTCTTACGAGCAAAAGGAATGTAAGCCTTCCCTGTTGGTTCTTATAGTTCCATTCTGTAGTGTTTTATGGTGGGACTCATCAGATACTAAAATTTAGAAGCCAGTCTGTATTTGGTCTCTTTATGCTCGTTTTTCATATTTGGCTCTTTCGATTGCAGCCGTAGCGACACATGACATGTATCTTTTATCATGGTCCGATATCATAGGAGGTTCGTGGCAGCATAGTAACAAGCGGTAACACGGTAGTTCGAGTGGGCCTACCATGCCATGTGACCTGCCGCACTATCAGAGGACCTCCTGCTGTGCTACCGAACCATGATAGATCATCTACTGCACTATCTGACTGCAACAAGTTGTCTTGCTGCTCTATCACATCATCCTCCCATGCTCATATCTGTTGCTGTGTTGACACCAACCTGCGATAGCTGAGACACTTAGGGTTTGTTTGGTTGGTGGGATGAGGTTGAATGGGATGGGATGATCATGTACCAATTGGTTCCATTATTTTAGATGAATGGAATAGTTCAGCATCTATAAGAAATATTTTTCAAATTTGTATCTCACCATTTAGGACGGGATAATTCCATTGAAGCAACTAAATACATAAATAATTTTTTTCTTGAATCATCTCATACATGTACCACTTGGTACAAGCAACCAAATGCATCCTTACGAGCCAAAAATACAAATCCATGCAATCCGAGGTCAATTCAACGATAAAAATACACTGAGTGGTCATAAATGCAAAGGCTCCCTAATAAGGGCAAAATTTCAAATACAGTCAACTTTGTACCCTGTAATATCAGTTTCGGGCAACTTTTTTTCGTATTTTCTGAAATAGCGTCAATACCTGGCACGTGAGGCGACGGCAGGCAATAGCCGCACATGAGGCGCCGGCTATGCCATAGCCGGCGTATGGGATGCCGGCTATGGCATAGCCGGCGCCTCATGTGCCGGCTATTGCCTGCCGGCACCTCACGTGCCGGTTATTGACGCCATTTTGGAAAATACGAAAAAAAGTTGTCCGAAACTGATATTACAGGGTACAAAGTTGACTTTATTTGAAATTTTACCCCCTAATAAGTAGTATCGCAGTATATCACTTTTTATACACGTTTATTTTGGTTTTTTTGTACGTCATCCACCTTTTATAAAAAAAACCCTGAAAGGAATAGAAATTACAAACAAATTCTTGTGTTCTGTTTCTTCTACCATGGGAAGCCTCATAGAAGCTGACCGGTACGGTCGTGAGGCATCTGCAGCGCCGTAAGTAGGTGGGTGGCGTTGGCGCAAATGCGTCCGCCGGGCAGCCACTGAAAGGGAAGGGCTGCAACCTACGATGCCGGACGTTGGTGCGTGGTGTAGGCCGACAAAGATCACCTGCGGTCCTTACGGAGACTGCACCATAAGTAGTCTTTATAGGTGCGGATCATCCAATCGGGACATCGGACGGTCCAAATGAGTCCTCGTGTGATGCTACAGTGAATTGTTACTGCTACAGTGTAAAACCCAATGCTGTTTTCTTGTACAGTGCTCTTCGAAGATCCGAGCCGTTGATTTTGGATCGGATGGTCTCGCAGGGACTACCTAAGTTGCAGTCCCTACGAGACTACAGGTGATCTCTATCGGGCATAGACACTTGTGTGCCATCTCCTCTAGAGCCTCCAGAGAGGACGTCGACAGGCGCCACAACCGGGAAGGAACCACGTTGACAGCTTGGAAAGGTTTCAAATTTCGTTTTCAGTTCACATCTTGGGTGGTTGAAATCCGAAATTTCGGCCGAAATTCAAAAACTAAATTTCAAATCCAGAATTTTTGAGGAACTATAAACCGAAATTTCGATGATTTTCAACCCCTCGTGAAATAGTCTCCCTAGGTTTGAAAAAATTGGAAAAAAAATATGAAAAAAAATCTAGTTGGACCTGCCTCATCTAAATCTAGTGGGGTGAGGCGGCAATGGCAAACTGAGGATTTGTTTGGATGTTAGAGAGGGAATACGGGGGAACAAAATTCCAAGGGGATTTTGAAAGGCACATGGAATACCATTCAACCTCTTGAGAAATTAATCCTTCTCAGGAAATTATTCCCTGCCACTATTTAGAAGACACAAGGATGAAAATTCCTGACATCAAAAAAATCTATTGGAAACAAAACACAGTGCGTACTACATTGCATTAGGAGTATCTTTAGGCTACCCAGACTTAGAATCGAAGATAAAGACGTTGGAAACAAAAGGCAACATTGCATAATTGCTAAAATCCATTGATACCTTACAAACATAAGCAGCTGATTTCAAGAACCAATGCCCCTGCATCCATACTGACAACTTTAACTCATAGACTACACAATAACATTCAGACAGACATTGCACCACTTCATAATACATCAAAATGGCTCTATTCAAAACATAACATTGTTTGGTATATTCAAGAACAATATGTTAGCCCTCAGAGCCAGGGTTCCAAAATTTGGTGAATTTTGGAGAAATTTCGGATTTCGGACCACCCTGAATTCTAAATTACCGGCCGAAATTTTTTTAAAAAAAACTTTGAATTTGCTACAGTAACCCCAAAATTTCAGATTTTTAGGGCGAAATTTCGTGTTTTTTAGCCGGTTTTGAAACTTTTAGGGCCGGATTTGGTCCAATAACCCTTAGGAAAGTCATCTCCTATGAAAATTTGTTGAAAAACCGAATTTTTTAAATATTTTAAATTTTTGATAGAAACACTGTCAGATTTTTATAAACTTTTACAAGCTTGATAATAATCTGAAAATTTTATGGTACTATACTTAGTAGATTAGGATCATAAGTAAAAAATTTCAAAATAATTTAACTTCATTTGTTATCTTTAAAAAATCAAAAACAGAATGAACATAATTGGGACAGTTATATTGTCAGAATTTTATAAATTTTCTTGAGTGTGATTATGATCTAATTTTTTTTAAGAGATTAATAATTGACTCAGTACCATTATGTAAATTTTTTTAAAAAATTCAACTTTGTTTGTTTGGTCAATCAAATCTATGTAAGCATTAAACTTCGTTTGTTATATTATATTTCAAAAATCAAAAAGAAAAGAACATAAATGGTATTGTGCCTTGTAAGAATTTTATAAATTCACTGGAGTGTGATCATGAATCACAATTTTTATGTGATATTAAGAAATTCCTTATCACCATTCCGTAAAATTTTCACGAATTTTAAACTTTTTTATTGCTAAAGCGAATCTATGTATTGATCATCAGACTTTTATCACGACGTAGAACTGTCTGAATTTTTAAATATTATTTGAGAATTATCATCATCTAAAATTTTTAAAGAAACATTAATGTTACATCAGGACCATCCACAAAAATTTTCAAAAGTTTTTAATGTGGTTTACACAATTTTTTATTTTGTTCAAGTTTGCCGGTAAGCCTTTTAACAGGGTAGTAGTACTGTTCGAATTTTTAAAACTTCATACAGTTTTATCATCATATGAAAATTTGATGAGAGAATTAGAGATACATCATAACCATTTAAAAAAAATTCAAATGTTTATAACGTGGTTTGAACCATTTTGCATTCGGTTCAAAATTGCTGGTCAGCGTTTTATCAGGACAGTATCAATCTTCGAATTTTTAAAAATTACACAGACTTCAAAATAATATGAATTCTTTATGAAAATATCATATATGTGTCAGGTATATGCACAAAAAAATTCAATAGTTTCTAATTTGATTTGTACCATTTTCCATTCGGATCAAACTTGTCGGTCACTGTTTTATCAGGACAATACCACTCTCCGAATTTTTAAAAATTCTTCAGATGTGATAATCAGCTGAAATTTTTGTGCGAACATGAGAAATGTGTCAGGAACCTTCAAAACAAATTTCAAAATTTTTCGTTAAACCACTTTTCAGCCAGTGCAAAAAAACCCGAAATTTCGGGTTTTTTTGCCGAATTTCGGATTTTTATTTCCGGAATGGGCCGGATTTGAATTTTCAAATTCAAATTTCGTCCGAAATATTTCCAAAATTTCGCAATCTGGCCAGGGACGAAATTTATTCCGAAACCGAATTTTGAAACCTTGCTCAGAGCTCAGACTTGCCACGATAGGTACTTGCAGGAGGATGCCCAAAATATTAACATAAATTTAAGGATCATGTTGTCCATTGGTGTAGGTTCTCAACTTCCAAATTGCATGCAAATAACAAAAATTAGCTCCAGGACTACCGACCAAATATTCAATAGAAAGTATCAACTGGCACCAGGCTTCAATTCTCTTCACATACCTAACAAGAAGAGATGACATGGATACCAACTTGCTAACCAGTGGAAGGCCGGCTCGAGCATGCCCGTAGCCGTCGCCTCGCACTCGAGGCACGAGGAGGGCGTCCCCTGTCGCGAGCGGGGCCTCAGGGACCAAAGAGACGGGTCCTCGCGCTCCGGCGTGAGCTAGGTGTACGAATATGCTCCCGACGAGATCAAAGAAACGGGTCCTCATACGGATCGGGATGGCTCGCGCTCGGGCGAGAGCGGGACCAAAGAGATGGGTCCTCACACGGATCTGCTCGCGGCGGGATCGACGTAGGACGGCGAGAATGTAACAGCCGGAGCCCTCGCGCGCGATGGCGACAGCGAGGCCGGTCCCCTCGTCAAGTGGCACACGACGCGCCTGGCGCTAGCACGCGAGGAATGCCGAGATCTGCTGCGACACGACACCCACGTGGTTGGCAACGACGCCCTGCAGCTTGCGGACGGCGAGCGACGACTGAATGGTGACGTTGCCCAGGTCGACGCTCTGGTCGCCCCCGACGAAGATGACGAGCAGCATCGCGGATGTGGATGTGTGGGGGAGAGGGGGAGGAGAGCTCAGGTCTCGCGGGGATGGGGATGGAGGCATAGAGGCGTTGGCGAGAGAGAAGCCGGGGCAAAAAAAAATCAATGACTCAGAAGCTGTTTTTTTTCCTCCCCGGTGGAATGGTCAAGATGGGCTGGGATATTTGGGCTCGTGGAGTCATCCAAACGTCTCACACGGGTTTTCAACACCGGGAATAGGTCGGGATCCCGATCTTACCCTGTGCTCCCAAACATGCCCTAAGGGTTTGTTCAATTCCCGCAAAAATCGGAAAAGAATCCCACGTTTCAAACGGGAGCGACTCTATTTGGAACATAGACAATTTCCTAATTCTTGTAGAAACTAAGCTATTTTCTTTGCAATCTATCATCTATGTGGGAATCCTTGCATCCTAAACAGATTCTTGTTGTGGTAGAGGGGTGACACCAAAGTGGAAGGGTAAGGTGTGGGATCTTTAGGGGGCAGTTTTTGCATGAGACGGTGTGCAGCGCTTCCCTTCATTATTTGTCATACATTTCTCTTCTTTTTTTTCTTCCAGAACCGATCGAAATTTTTTAATCTGAACTCGCACATGAAGAGCACCAACCTACTAGCTGCTTGTGCAGGAGGCCGGACATATTAGGCTCCATAAGTTAGTTCATGGATTTTCTGGAGTGAGTTAGCTCAAGTTTGTTTAGTTAACATTCTCAAAAGAAAACCTTAAAAAAAATTCTCAAAAGAAACAAAAGGAAGAGGTTATATGATGATACGCCAAGCGGGATACACCGTGTAGCCATTTAAATGCCCAAGCTCCTATGGTGTCCAAGGACCTGCAATGGCTGCTACTGCCGACTGGGTGAAATCACGATGCAACATTATACCAGCACAGATGACGGAGCAAACAGTAAGCAAAGGACTTGGAAGAGAGCCTGGATAACTCACCAAGCAACAGAGGAGCCTTACACAAATTCGCAACCGGCGAAGAATGTAAATGAACTAGGGGGTAATCACACAACAGCTACAAAAAATTGTACAAATGGAGAGCGATTTTCCGATATGGCAGAGAAAGGAATGGTTTCACTCTTAATTATCTGTCCGTGTACACTAGTGTGCACCATTTCTTCTTATTCCAGCTTTTCAAGTTCGCCCATTCTCTCTATGATTGCCTGAAGAAAACCAAAGGGATGTCAATCACTATCCGAGTTTTAAGTTAACAAAGAAAACCATGTCGTTCTTTTCTTCAGAGCTAGAAGTAGCCAGTTGCCACCGAGTTCTTATGGGAAACAAAGTGTAAAAGGAAGAGGGTCAACTCGAGGCTATTATTCTAAATATATTTACATATCAAAGTTTCATAGTGCAGCTGCAAACAAAAGTAAAGGTGACCTATATTTGTGTTTTTTAAAAAACAAATAGCCAAATTTTGAGCACACACAGATACTAATGAGCCCTGCCACAGTTTCGTTACTCATCTTACTTCATAGTTGTGATAAGAGTATGCCGACTAAGCATAGAATGCAGTAGGGGCAATTAATTTTAGGCCACTGAAAATGTGCTCAAACCAAGGGCCAAGGTATAACTACAGCATCTCGTAATAGCATTTTTAGTTTTTTACCTTATTCTTTCAAAATTGTTAATCATGAAATGTTATATTTGTAGCTAAGCTCAAAGGTGAAGTAGTTGGGCAAAAGTAATACTTTTACCATCCTAGCATGACTGGTAAATAAAAAGTTATATTGATATTGATACCATGTGTATGCTACATGAATGCATATGATATATACAGTTTTGATTTTTCCCCCTAACTTACAAAATTTGCTAGTTGGTTTTTATGATTTTTTATGTTACATCACACGCTGAAAAAAATATGGAAACTTGCATCAATGTTATGACAACAAACACACCAAAATAACATAGTTAAACAACAAAATGTATTAGGATAGGGAAAAAAGATATACCCTTTTGCTTGTTTCTTGAAGCTCTCCGGCAAGAATAAACTCATCCAATATCAAGTAAACCTACATCACATAGCATAAAACAAGAAAACGGAATTTAAAAATAAGTCCCAGCCACAAGAAAAGAATTTATTCAAAAGAATAGAAGATCATTGAAATCATTTAGTTCAGATATTTACTTTGCTTTTAAAAATATGATGAACTAGAATTACAATTGGTCAAATTTGGTTCAAGTTGTAGCTAAAACCAAGTTAGTAATGTTTCCTTTTCCCAATTCAGTTTAGACTGGATTGTTGTCGGATTTGAACATGAGTTGCATTATTGTCTGATGCAACTACAATTAAAACATTGACCAAATTTGGCAAGGATTGAAAACATGAATGTGAATACTGCATAGTACCTGCAATGTTATCATTTAAAAAAAAGTCAGTTTATAAACATAGTTGTTTTAGAATATACTAGAAGGAATAGTGCAAATATAGAATTACAAATCATCCTTGAATTACCACAGCACCCATCTCATTTTACATCATTTTTATCTTATATTCTTGACTGGTATACAAGAAAGTGCAATCAACTTAACATTAGACATAACTAAAAAATAATGAAAAGTTATTAGGTTCAGAATATGTCACTGGTGTTATATTTTTAGGGGTAATATTAATGTATTAACATTGTTCTCAGCTGTATAAAACCTCATTTATAATCCAGGTATAGTTCTTTATCAAGGTGTAAACTACATAACAGATGACACATAAACATAAAATATGCCAGCACAAGTAAATATCTCTAGCAGAATACAAAAGTGCTGGATAAATTTGTCTTAATCTGTTTCAATAGCAGAACTTGCTGGGTAAGAGAATATTTAAATAAAAATATTATAGCCAAGTAATTTTCATTTTTTATTTAAATGCAAGAAAGGAGTGAAATGAGATCATTAAGTATTAAAGTGATACAGGAGTACCCTGTTGAGAAATAGCTGTTACCTTGTGAAAGTTAAATACTAAATCGAGTTCACACACATTGCTGAAGAAATGGTCCAATATCTCGACAAACAAGTGGATACATTCCAAGTATGCCAACTCATTGTCAGTGATATCAACACACATTGAGAAGAAAAGTCCTGCATATCTCCTGTAGATAACTTTGTGTGTGTGGAACTGCACGAAAAGTTCCACATTAGTTCAAACGAAGAATAGGAATAACCCAAAATCAGTACCAGTGGACATATACCAAACACTGCAGGCAGAAGTAATATTTTAACACCTAAGGGAGCCTGCTCCCACTTTGCACTACAAAGCTATAGAACCAGTCATCGAACAAACAAAAGAACTGAAATTATAATTTTCCCATCTCCTCTGTAATCAGCGTATTGCAGATAGGTTCATACAATGAATAAGCCTGATTCAGAAGAAAATTTTACAATGCTGTGTTTTAAAGGTTTAGGATCTCTAGATTAGTCATCTAATAACCTTGTCATCCAAAAGAAAAGTTGCACACAGATAAATAGATAACCTTTTTTTTTTATTGGATATTCATATATCTACCTTAAGTTTCCATCCTAACTATCATTCTTCTAAATCAACATTAAGTCAGTCAGCGGTGTATGAAATCAAGTCAGTAAGTGAAGTTTGATCATGTTTTTTTTTCATCTGTGTAACAAAACGCAAATCAAATTTCTAATAAGACTTGCACATGTAAATTTGGGCCCACTATTCCTAAAGCTATTCATGCTACTCAAGGAATCCAGATGACCAGATGCATTCATGATAGCATGGGAATTAGCCTGGTTCACCAGAAAAAAGGTGTGTGATTAGCATACCTTAGGAACCCATTAGTTTCAATAGGGAGATTTCTCAGCAGATTTCACATTACTTAGCAAGTCTGTGATAAGTGCTCGATTTAATTTTGCAACTTGATGGCATCCATTACAAATAACAACAAAAATTCTCATAAACAATGTACTAAATCATTGATCACTGATCATTGCAAACCACATGTGACTTCACGAACTATATAAGGCAATATCTCACTGATCAAGATTGTATTATTAACAAACTCTGCAGAGTACAAACAACAACAGATATCTCTGTATTGAACAACCTCCCCAGTAACGAAGAACTACTACATTCAACCCGTAGATGCTTGCATCATTGCATCTAACCAGAAGAACCAGCCAAGCCAAAGGCACAACCTTTCTAACTGCTGTTCCATGCAAGAACCACCTAAGTCCAATAGTATCACATCGATTGAATACATTATATCATGTGTCCAGTCCAGATCAAGACCTCGAAACCCCACTCAGTTCTAAATTACCGCGAGCGAGCAAAAGCAAAGATTTTTGCACTAGTCTAGCTCCCATATGTAACGAACCAAACCAAGAATCGCGCAACGCCTAAATCGAAATCTAGGAGCCACTCACCTCAACGAAGTTGGTGAACTTCGGGTCCCGGTTGACCACTAGCCGATGCACCTGGCAGAGAGCACACACAATAAAGAAAGATCAATCAATACCCAACCAGAATCGAAGCCCCCAAAAGATCTAATCTTTCCGAACCCCAAGGCCTCGCCCTCACCTCGTACTCGACCTTGTGCTTCTCCGAGTCCTCGAGCGGGACGTAGTACTTGGCCAGCCGCGTCTTCCCCTGCCGGTTCTGCAGCAGAATGAACCGGATCTGCAACCAGGCCGGATCGAAATGAAGGTTAGGAACGAATCAGAGGAACGGTCCGGTGGGATCGCGGAAGACGAACTGGACCGGTTGGACGCGGGAGGGATCGTTACCATGGCGGACGATGCTGCTTGAGAATGCGCGAGACTTGGGGCGAGATTTGGACTTGGGACGAGAAAGGATTATAGGAATGGGGGCGCCGACGGTTTTCTTGGTGGCCTAGTTGGGCTTTTGCCTAGACCTGTCCAAACGGGTCGGGCTAAATGGGCCGGCACGGGCTCGTTACTGTGGACACGGCCCATCGCTAAACGGGCGGTGCCGACACGGCCCAACTCACCGTGCCGTGCTTGGGCCGTAGGGGCGGCAAGGCGGTAAGACGCACGACGACGACCTGCTTACGGCGCGCCCGCGACGACGGCATGGCCGGCGCGGCAATGGCCCAAGACACGCACGCCCGCTTACGGCGGGTCCGCACGGCACGGCAAGGCACGGTCCGCCCGTTAAAAAAATAGCCCGCAGATTTAAGAAATTCATAAAAATTCATAAAAATTCAAAAATTCGAAAAATCCGAATTTTTCCTATAAATAGTGGCTGCCCTCTCCTCATTTCTACACCAGCAACCTTGCATTCTCTTCTAATCATTCTCTTGTGGAAATTCTTTTGCTCTTAGTGGTAATTTGGCAAAATTAAAAATAGTTTTGTCAAAAATCCAAATTCGACTGCTTCACAAGAAATCAAGGTGATAATTGTGATTTATTATTTTATTTTGTTAGTATTTTAAATCATATTTTAGTATTAATAGCTTCATTATTTCTTGTAGTTTGCTTTATGGAGTCCGGATTTTCCGTCGTCTCGACTTCCGATTTCTAGATTTCACCCCATGAGTTTCTTGCATCATATGCCAAGAAGCCGCAGGAGTCGTGCCATCTTCAGCTCTACAAGTGCTCTCTGCGTCGGCAAGCACCGTGGCTTAAAAGAGCAAGACGCAAAGACATCGAGTCGGGAAGATTTCACCGATTTTTGAGATATCAAACGACGCCCAAATCGTATGCTATTTGTAAATATTGCAAGCATAAATTAATCGCGAAATCTTGGTGGAACGGGCACTTGAAGAGGCATGTTGTGATTGTAGAAAAAGCGGGAATGGCTTCGAGGCGACGATTCGCAGACAACCCCAACGATACGAGACGAATCGACTACAACTCGAGGTAGCTCGTGAATCTCTTTGTCGCTTAATCGCTTCTCAAGATCTTCCTTTAAACTTTGGTGAATCAAATTGCGTTTGAAAACTTTATTAGGACACTCATAATCCTAGATTTTCTGCAGCTTTCTAGATGCACAACAACTAGAGATTTGATTAAATATTATAATAATTATCGCAATAAGCTAAAAAAATTAGTACTGTACTTTTACGTGTCTTTGACATCCGATATATGGAGTGGTAGAGCTAAAGAGGATTACCTTAGTGTAGTTGCTCATTATGTAAACGATGATTGGCAACTAGAAAAGAGAATTATAGGATTCAAATTAATTGATGTAGCACATACCGTGAAAATATTGTCGATTGTATTGTAAAAGTTGTGGAAGATTTTGGACTTAATGATAAGATTTTGCAATAATATTAGATAATACTTCCACAAATACTTCGCCATGAACATACTTACTTCGCTTTTCAATTCATATGTCAATCTTTCTTATTACATCATTGTGCTTGCCATATTATTAATCTTATAGTTAAATCTGGTTTAAAGAGGTTAAATCAAGATATTGAACCTTTTCGCATCGCAATATCTTTCTTAACTCATTCTAATCAACGAGTAGCAAAGATATAAAACTTGTTGTATTGCAATGAATGTACGTCCGCGTAAGTTTGGTTTGATATGCTCGTTAGATGGAACTCTACTTACTTGATGCTACCATATGAGAGTACATTTTCTGCTTTTATTAACACGCACCGTCGCATACCTGGATGGTCAACCAGACTCACAAGTATAACATTGGTATGTTGTTAAATACTTGCTTTCATTTTTAGAACTTTTTTTATTCCATCGTTGCTTTATCCGAGTTTATTATTCAACCTCTCCTTTAATTGTGCATCATATTTTAGAAATTGCTACCCACTTAAAGAGCCACGAAAATGATAATATATTGCGGGAAGTCGTTTATGTTATGAAAACTAAATTTTTAAAATATTGGCAAGAAATTCTATGTTATATGCATTTGCATTTATTTTAGATCCTAGAGCTAAAATTCGTGGATTGATAATGTTCTCTCACTTCTAAGTGATGCGGTAGGTACCGATTATTCTAGTTATTTTTCAACTGCTCGTGCTAACTTAATCAAGTTTATGATAAGTACGATCGGAAGTTTGTTGGAGTTCGCATGCAATGACCTCCACCAAAGACCCACAATGTAAGAAGAAAACCGTGTGGGGAAAGATATGGGGCATGTAGCTCTTCCTCAAGGAGTTCAACTACATCAACGACAAGTGCGACACATCAAGTGGCGGGAGCTAGTCGCCTATCTCAACAATGATAATCACAACTACCAAGAGAAGGAAGAGGAGGACTTCAATATTTTGCGGTGGTGGCACGAGCACAAGATAACATATCCGGTGCTTTCCATACTAGTACGGATATGTTATCAGCCTCGTCTCCACGGTTTCTTCAAGTCCTTTCACCTATCCTAAGAATAATCGAGGAGAGAAGAACAAGTCCGACTAGTGAGATGGTGGAAATACTTCTCACCGTGAAAGATTGGGAACAAGTCGATCAACGAGCTCAACATACTACGTAAAATACCGAGTCAAGTGAGACGTTCGAAAATCTTTATCTAGATAATGAGGAAGAATAATTGTAATCTTCACTTTTTTATTGTATCACTGAGCTATAGGCCGTACTCTTTTTTCTTTGCTAAGGTTTTCTCGTGTTGAGTTTTTACTTGGCAAAGTTTTTAACGAGGCAGCCAAACATCAATAAAGCTCATTATTTAATTCAAATTATTTGTCTTATTTTATAATTTATCTTGTATTTTAGCTTTTTCTTAATTTATATATATATTTAAAAAGTTTTTATTCATCATTCGAGTTTTTCTAATTATTCTAAATTTTCCTATTTTTCTGAATTTTTTTCATATTTTTTTACCATATTTCATCTATTTTTCTAATTTTTTCTAATTTTTTTCAAATTTCCTGGCGCTAAACAGACTATCGGGTCGACTCGCCCGCTTGGTCTGCTGAAGGACCAAGTAAAGACGACGGCCCGAGGCTCAAACGGCCGTGTTCGGGCCGGAGGTTCAAGACGGCCAAGACGCAAGACGGCCCATTTACGAGCCGGCCTAAGCGGCCGTGCCTAACGGGCCGTGATGCGTCGGGCGCCCGCTTGGACAACACTAGTTTTGCTCGTCACGAAAAGTCCTGCTCAAGAGTGGAATCTAAGGAACCTCGCTATCGAATAGTCCGGGGTTCCCGAACAGATCTAAAGTTGGAGAACAGAAAGAGAGAGACACAAATATATGGGAGCGACAACTGAATTTTTTATTGCTTTCAGACTACTTGTACATAAGAGGGGGACCCCCTCCTCCTTTTATAGCGCTCACCTAGGGTTTCGGCCAAGGGACCATCGTGGGCTTTCTATTGGGTCACGTGGTTTCCCAACACTCCCCCTTGGGCCCTTTGCCGCGAGATGCATATGCCTCATTAAAACTCCAGAAAAACCCAGTGGGAAAAATACTTGAAGAAAGAGTACATAGCATACGCTTACTATGTTGCACGAATTGCCTCATTAAAACCTTATGCAAGAAAACTTCATGAAAAACTTGCTAAGGAAAAAGAGTACAATTCTCCCAACTTCAATTGCTAATCTTCGAGATTCATGTTGGGTATTCATAATTCATCTTCAAGATTTATGTGGGAGTGTGTGAAATATCTCCCCCCGAAATCTGCACTTCTCTAAGTCTCATCATCCCAATTCCTTTTACGCACCTTTCAAAGGTAGATGCTGGGAGTGATTTAGTGAATAAATCTGCAAGATTTTCACATGACTTAGTATGCAATATCTTGATCTCGTTCATCTTATGCAATTCGTGAGCATAGAAGAACTTGGGGTTGATATGCTTCGTGAGATTACTCTTCACATAACCCATCTGTGTTTGGGCAATACAAGCTGCATTATCTTCATAAATGATTGTGGGAGTTTGCTCAATGTTCAAGCCACATGACTTCTGGATGTAGTGAACCATTCTTTTGAGCCATGCACATTCACGAGATGCTTCATACAAAGCGATGATTTCCGAGTGGTTTATCGACGTCGAGACGAGAATCTGCTTAGACGACTTCCAAAAAACTGTTGTTCCTCCACATAGGAAAACATAGCCGGTTTGGGACTTGCCAAGATGCGGTCCGATAAATACCAAAGATCGGCATAGCCAACCAAATTCAATTCATTGTTTCTTCTAAAAATGCATCGAGGTCTTTGCTTCCTGGAGGTAACGGAAGATGTCCTTGATCCCTTTCTAATGCCTTTTGGTGGGTTCTCAGATCTGTACGGCTAGCAAATTCACAGCGAACGCAATGTCCAGCCTAGTGTTATTCGCAAGGTACATGAGTGCTCCAACTGCACTCAGATATGGGAATTCTGCTCCCAGGACTTCCTACCCCTCTTCTCTAGGTCCGTATGGGTCTAGGTCTGCTTGGAGTGACCTTCCGACCATTGGAGTCTTCGCAGGATATACCTTTTCAAAACCAAACCTTTCCAACACTTTCTTCGTGTAGGTTGATTGATGTACCAAGATTCCTCCTTAGACATGTTCAAGCTGCAAGCCTAAACAAAACTTGGTTTTACCCAAATCCTTCACTTCAAACTCAGACTTCAAGTATGAGCATGCTTCTTTAATTTCTTCATCCGTCCCAATGATGTTCAAGTCATCTATATAGACGGAGATTATACAGAATCCATTCGAGGATCGCTGTATAAATACACATGGACAATCTTCGCTTTTTGTGTAGCCTTTCTTGCAGAGAAAGTCACTCAAGCGATTGTACCACATTCTTCCTGACTGCTTTAGCCCATACAGTGATTTCTCCAATTTCACACTGTACAGGTTTCTATTTGCTCCGTCTTGGTTCGGATAGGAATTCCTTCCAGATTTCATGTATATCTCCGAATCCAAGTTCCCATACAAATATGTCGTGACAACATCCATTAGCTTCATTCTCAACTTCAAGTTGATCGCCATTGAGATCAAATATCTAAAGGTAATTCCTCCCATGACCGGAGAATAGGTTTCTTCATAATCAACTCCGGGATGTTGAGTGAAACCTTGAGCTACAAGCCTTGCCTTGTACCTTACAACTTCGTTGTTTTCATTTTCTTCCTAACAAAGACCCATTTGTGACCTACGGGTTTATATGGGGAGGTGTGCATAATGCCCAAACACCTTTCTCTTGTTCAGAGAGACTAACTCAGAGTGATTGCCTTTTCCATCCTTCCCAATCTAGCCTTTTCTTGCACTCTGCGAGAGATGCGTGCTCGGGATCATGATCAATGATCGAGGCAATCTTCTTTGCAAAGTATGCATCAATGTTGGTCGTTGCTCTATTCAGGATTCTCCTGTTATTACAAAGTTTATGGCCATTTCTTCATGGGGTGCTTGCACTTCTACTTGCTCTTCATGCTATTCCCTATCGCAGAGCAAGTTCCTTTAGCTTTTATTGCCTATGTGTGCGCACACATTATTTCCTGCTTCTTTCAATGGAAGGTTCAAGTCCTGAATTGCCTTTTCCGTTGGCTTCTTTCCGGTGCTGTGTCTCAACTGCTCCCTTCTTTCCTTGGGGCATTTTCGTGATTGGTTGTGGTAAGTCCTCTCGCCCGCTTTCTCCGCACGCCTCTGGGTACTTTGGGTTTGAGGAGCCGATTTCTGCGCTTTTTCTTTGAGGCTCTCGAACAGTTGAGGGATACCTTCTATTTTCTTTGGTATTTCCACCTCTCTAGTGCATTCCTTGCGGGTATATGCGACTTAACCACGCCTTCATATCACAAAATGATCAGCAGTTCATTTGCTAAGTTTCGCAAATCAATTATCTTCAGACTTCTTGATTTGCTTCATTAGTGCGGGGTCATGTGCGGGATCCTGGAATGCCATATGATTTCCGGCATTTTTCATCCAAAGGTTGATTTTCTCCCTAATGACGGAAACGATCCTCGTCAAAGATGCAATCAATCGGTCAGTATGCAAATCTCCAATCATGGGTTCCAAATACCGATTATGGATGCACTCTCATAACCAACGATATCCTAGACTTGCGGAGAGGGCCCATTGCGATCACGAGGGGGTGGTATAGGTACATATACCATACACCCAAATTTTCTAAGATGGGAGATCTTCGGATGATCCGTGCACAAGCCGTGATAGGAGAATGGATGTTGTAGGCCGACGGTCCAAATTGATAAGAGCCGCCGTGGCAGATCGCGTGTCCCCAACAAGTGTTGGGCAAGTTACAACTCGCAAAGCGGTCCGCAATGAACTTAATCCTCTTTATTAGTGCTTCGCCATCCATTCTCGCGATGGACGTGCGACGGAGTGCTCAATCGCTATCCTCGTTGCCGTAATAATCGCCAAATGCCTTTGAAGTAAATTCTCCGGCATTGTCCATTCTAATGGACTTCACGCGATGATCGTGAAAGCATTCTTAATTCTTATGATCTGCGAGATCACTTTGCAAAAGCATGGTTTCTTGTTGACAATAAGCATACATGCGACCATTTCGAGGAAGCATCAATAAGCACCATAAAGTATCGAAACGGCCCCGATAGGGCTGAATCAGCCGCAAATATCCCCGGATGCGCTCCAGAATGCAGGAATTTCACTTTGCACTTTCATAACAGAGGGTCTAGTTATTAATTTCCCGGTGGCACATGCAGGGCACACAAAATCTTCATGATTCGGGAAATTTTTAACGTTAATGCCATGACCTTGTGAGTTGTTCACTATATTTCTCATCATTCTAAGACCAGGATGACCTAATCTACCATGCCATAAAGAAAATAACTCAGAGTTTCTAAAAACAGTCTTCAAGGAAGTATACACTTCGGGTGCATGAATATTTGTGTATTACAACCCAGATTCATATGAGGGACATTTTTCTAATACCATTTTTCCACATACCGCGTGCTTCACAATGCACAAATATTCTTTGCCATTTTCTTCATTGGTTTCTACGTGAAAACCATTGGCGCGGATGTCTTTAAAGCTTAAGAGAGTGCGCGTTGACTCAAGGTACAAAAGGGCTTCTTCGATTACCAAAGTTGTACCCATAGGCAATATAATAGTGGCTCTTCCTGAGCCGATTATATATGAGTCGCTTCCTGCGATCGTAGTAATCTTTCCAGCGTTCTTCGTGATTGACTGGAAGTATTTAGACTCTCTAAAGATGGTATTTGTTGTGCCACTATCAACAATGCATATCTCTTCCATATGGGTGCTATACGATTTCTAGATAAAAGAAATATAATTCTAATCAGATAGAGGCAAAAATAATCCAAATATTGCTTGCAAATTTGAAGAATACTGGAATAAAGAATAAATTGCATATTTATTCATGAAAGAAGTATGCTCTTCTAGAGCTTACAATTCATTATTCAAAGAAAATGCTAACAACCATAATCTAAAAATGCATTAAATGTAATCAGAAATATGCATTAACTTCGCTTCTATGTCATCGATGAAGTTTTCTTCATTTGCCATAAGCTTGGCGCAAAGATCGATGTACTGTGCTATTCGTGAGGATGAGACAAGTGGGGTATCTACATCCATGACGTCATCATCACCGATGTTACGGCGCGCCCCTCTGGGCGTTTTTTTGCCTTCCTCTTAGCCCGATATGCGTTGATCACTTCCTTGGATTCCCGACATATCTTCGACCAATGTCCCCAAGTTCCACACTTGAAGCACGCTTGGTTCTGCTGTCCATACGGCTTGGCGTGCGTCTTTTCTTTGTCATCCTCTTCACCGGGCTTTGACTTTCCTTTGGCCCGAGTCCTCTCTTTTCCACCCCGCTTGCCCTTCTTTTATTAATGGGCTTTCACCTTGTAGCTATTGGCATTGACTTGCGTGCTGCTCGCCCCAGTGGCTACGAGACATAGTTCTTGCGTAGAACATCGCCTTGCGATTCCGAACTTGCATTACATCAATCGATTCGCTATACTCCTTGTATGCGCCCCGACGATAGTCGCGTGCACTCTGGATAGCATTTGGGTGGAAGGTAGAGAGAGTTTTTCAATCTTCTCTTCATCGCTGATCTTCTTGCCACATAGAGAGATTGGTACAAATTTTGTGCAAGGCGTAATTGTACTCGGGCATCGCTTTATAGTCTCAGAATCTCAGCGCACCCAATCTTGCGTGCTTGGGGCAAGATGGTGTACTTGAGTTTTTCAACCGCTTCGCAGTGCAGTCCAAAGCTCATGTGCACTCTCCTCAGCCATGTATTCGTTCTTCAAAGTGGCTGAGAGGTGGTGCCTGAGAAAATGCAGGGCTTGATCGTTCTGCTCAGCGTAGGTTTTGTGTCCTGCGAGGACCCTAGACCAATCGCGGCGCGGAGCTTCTTGCCCCCAAGAACGATCTTCACATCCGATGCCCAAGTGAGGTAGTTCTGATCGTGCAGGGCTAGTTCTTCAAACTCACGATTCACAATGCCAGACATCTGCATGATTTCAAGATTCTGATTTAGATTACTGCGTGTAATCTGAAAGAAAATGGTTGCAAAAGCACAAAGTGCAGAAAAATTAAATTGCTATGCATTGCAATATCTTAAATAAAGCAACGGATTCAAAATTCATAAAGAATATTCATAAAACAGAGAAATAAAGCCAGAAAAATTAAAAACAGAGCCAAATAAATCTTCTTGATTTTTCTGGCAATTTTTCAAAATTTTTCTACGAATTTTTCTTTTCTTCTTTTCTTTTCTTTCTTTTCCTTTTTCTTTTTCCTTTTCTTTGATCACGAAATGCCATCGGGCCATTTTTTTCTCGTCTGGCCTTTGGGCCTTAGCCCACAGTACCTCCTTAAGGCACGGCGGCTAGGGTTTCCAACCCTAGCCGCCATTCAATTCTTTGTGCACATGGGGCGGACCAGTGGGGAGGCGGCGCCGGCGAGGGGATGTGCTTCGTGCACGGCGACGGCGACGGTGCGACTCGGCGACAGTGCGACTCGGCGCTCAGTGCTTGCCGTGCACGCCGCCGGTGCTTGCCGTGCGCGATGTGGCGCGACTTCGGCGAGGTGGCGGCGCTTGCGCGGCTCGACGCTTCCTTGCTGGGCGGCCGGTTTCTTCGCGGCGCGGCGACGTGGTTTGAGGCGGCGCCGCCGTCGCACCGCCGGCGCGGGCGGAGCTCGTTTACGCCGCCTCGTGTGTGGGCTGCGGCTCGGCGCGCTTGCTTCAAAAGGCCGAGCCGGCGGCCAGCCGGCGGCGGGGCGGCGCGGCGCCGGCCCGACGCCGAAGCTGAAGCGGCGCGGCGACGGGCCGAGGGCGCGCGGCCGCGAGTCGAGCGGCCAGGCGGACGCGCGGCCGGGCGGAGCGACGCGGCCAAGGCCATCGGGCGCGGGCGGCTGCGTCGGCGGATGGCCGAGACGGCGGTGCACGGCCGAGTTGGCAGGATGGCTGCGTGCCGAGCATGCTTCTTCGAGTGACGGCGCGACGGCGGCTAGCCGGGTTTCAAGCCGGCGAGTGCGGGAACCGAGGCGGCTTCGTACCGGCGGCGACGATGTCGGTGCGCTGCAAGCGTGTGAGCCGAGGCGCACTGGTCTGGGGAACAGCGGCATCGGCGGCACGCTGCGGGCGCGCAAACCGAGACGATGTATTCCCTTTCTTTTTTATTTTCTGTGTGCTGTGGCTTCATGCCAAGTAGCTTCATGCGATCGCCGTGTAGCTTCGTGCCACATGACGAAAAAAACAGAAAACAGATGCGTAGGGTAGATGCATGCATAGAAACGACAAGCGTTTAGATTCAATTGCCGAAATCCCCACCTTTCTCACCTTTCAATTCTGATCTCCGGTAGAGCTTCGTGCTGATAACGTGTTAAGGAACCTCGCTATCGAATAGTCCGGGGTTCCCGAACAGATCTAAAGTTGGAGAACAGAAAGAGAGAGACACAAATATATGGGAGCGACGATTGAATTCTTTATTGCTTTCAGACTACTTGTACATAAGGGGGACCTCCTCCTCCTTTTATAGTGCTCACCTAGGGTTTCGGCCAAGGGACCACCGTGGGCTTTCTATTGGGCCACGTGGTTTCCCAACATAATCCAAGCCTCCAAGGGCAGGGGAGGGGATAGCTATTTCAACGACCAGAGAGAATACTGTACATATCTAGCTCTATATATTTTTTTTACCGGTCCGGTCTCTCTTTGTAAAAAAATAGCCTATTCTCTCACCGCAGAAGACATGACAGAGAATATATATCCGTTTCACGTTTAGGTAGTGCGGAATCTGCATGACTCCGCGACAGCAAGCGCTGTGCTACCGCACCCAAAAAGTGCAGGAGGCTTCCTTCCTCCTGCACTACCCAAGCGTGGTAGCTCCCTGTCGTACTCGCCTATATGTGTCCCCTCCGTGCCTTTCACGGTGGGGATAGAGCCATTTTTGTAAAGAATAATGTACAAGGGGATAGATATGCACAATGTTGTTCACATTATTTTGATCGGTACCATTTCCACTGTACTCTCGTCTCTTTTTTAGCCTGTTCGGATCACAAGAATAAGGATTAAGGAGTTCGAGGCAAATAGTTCAATTTTTTAGAAATTTGAAAAAAAATATAGTTTGTAATTATTTAAATTCACAGAATACACAAAACCCTCAATTACTTTTTAGTAAAGGTACTTGTGCTTGAGTTGCAAAAACTCTAGGTCAAAACAGAAGTATCACTCAACCCATATGTGCTATTGGATATTAGCTAGTTTACATGATCAAAGACCGCCACATTAGACCGGAGAATACGACGTATCAGCAAGCAATATAACCTCTCCACCCTCTCATGTTCCCTCTCCTCTTCGTGGGTTAGTATCCACCATTTATTTATGCTTTACCATTTGTACAATTTTCAAATGTTGAAGCATAGAAGCACCTCCCAAGAAATATTTCGGCATATCACTCACCGTTCCACGGTTCCACTTGGCTTCTTGGCAAGCTCCTCACCCCCGCCTTCGCCATGGGCTTCTTGGAAAGACTGAGACGATCTTCTACCAATTCCAGAAAGACCCACAATTATGCAGAAACCAAATATAGCAGGAATTAACATTGTCACGGTTCACCAACACATGTTTCAGTCTGATCACAAATGCTAGTGTGGAGCACCACTGCATCAGTAGGCCTAACAAAATTTGGTTTCTTGGACAGAGCCATTTCTCCGTCAGTAGCAAGGAATGTAACAAAAGGTAGCACATATTATAAGCTAGATGGATGACAGCAACATTTCAGAGGTCACACTGCCGGCTTCTATAGCTAGCAAGGTAGCTGCTAGCCTGCTATACTGCCAGCTTCTTCAACTATGAGTTCAGGTCAGTGGGCTCCAGCGCAGCAAACGGGTTCAGCCTCGTGCCAGACTTGCCGATGGTCACCTGCTGCTCCTCCCTCTGCAATCTGAAGATTATCAATAGAGAGAATGATCAGCGAATATACGTCTGAAGACTGTTATTTCCTTTGACGACTAGCTAGTTGTCAACAAAGTTGATTCTGGCAATCACCGTATATACCTTCGCAATGGCGGATCCAGGATTTTCGTGTCCCATGCTGAACTCTAACAGGCTAATATCCTAAAACTAATATATGCTACACTGCTACCCTATGCTAGGCAAAAACTATCAATGCTATACACTGCTAATATTACCACACCCCATGCTGAAGCCCACCCTGCCAGGGGCTTGAATCCACCCCTGTACCTTGGTTCTGAGGCTCATGTTGTCATTCTGAAGCTCTATCTCCAAAATTTTTGAAAGAATGCAAATGGAATGAAGTCAAGGAGAGAAATACCTTCCTGGCTCAGATATTTGAAATGGTTTTCCAGGGTCGAACTTGAAGTTGCTTCAGCTCTTTCAGAGACATGTTGCTCACGGATCACCAATCAAGTGCCTTTTAAAAGACAAACAAATCAAATGAACAAACACAACTTTCAGTCATTTACATTTCTCTCACCAACAGCCGAAGTTAGTCTTGACACTTGACAGGGATTTGCAACAAAGCTAAATACTGCACACAAGTATCGTAATTGTTCCTGTTTGCAGCATCTGGATATGGTGTAGTTGTGCAGGTTCTTGCAGGTAGTATTGCTTCAGGCAAAACAAAGAATTAGAGGGAAAATGCTCAAACGAATTTTTTTAGACGGATCAGATGGATATAAGATCTCACATTTTAAACCATCATATTCCCCTCATGGTGCCACAAAATGGATGTTTCCAAATGCGTTACTTCCATCGAAGTTTTGAAGATGTTTGATATTGACAAAGCACCATCTGTTTAAGATCTTCATCATAAGATGCAGCACTTTGACAGCTGTCACTTTGCAAGAACTCACAATTTGTATCAAACACATAATTGATTAATGTCGCAAGAAAATTAGAAAAAAAAACTATGCTTGAAGGTACAACAGCAGTGATAGAAAACAAGTGATACCAAAGGACAATTGCACATTCATATATGAGCCTTTACAATCACAAGTGGACAGCCATAATTCTCAGGATCTAATACGTACTTATAACTTGTTAACTTGTTAGGATCCAATACAAAGAAAGATAGCCCCAAATGCGTAAGATGAGAAGCTTAACGACAACCTAAAAAAGCCCTAGGATGATTTATTCAAGTCCCATACTTGGCATTATACTTTCTTCTAAGCCATTCAAAACGTTCCTCAGCAGTTGCCATAGTCAAGAACATTTCCCTTTGTTCTCTATTGACAAAAAGTTCAGTTGCAATGAAATGTTCATCACTTCCACTCCTTGCTCCACATTCACGAACCAATGTCATAACATCTTGAATGCCAGATCCTGGAGAGTCAACTTGGGAAGTAAACTTTTCAAAAGTTGACTGTGCTTTCTCAGCCAACTCTGCTATATGCTTCAATTGAGCTTGCATGAGCAAAGCAGTTTCAGTCTTATTTTTCTTACTCTTCTTGGCATTTACATTAATAGGTCTTTTCTTATTCCTATTCGAGGGAGACTCATGGTTTAGCTGAGTGCAATCATTATCTTTAACTTCGTTGTCTGATCCATCAAGATTTGCAATAACATTGTTGTCTGATCCATCAAAATTCACAATAGCATTGTTGTCTGATCCATCAACATTTGCAATATTCACAGGGCTGTCTGGAGCAGATGGCAAACTACCTGCTGCCAGTGGCGAATGATCAACACCATTAGTGGTTATATCTTCAAACATCACTCTCAAATAATCCCCATTTTGCATTCCAGCTTTGCGGAATCTTCTTGCACCTGGTAACTCCTGTGAAGAAAAACAAAAGATTTCACACCTGATAACATAGTTGATATAATAAGAAATTAATGACAAAGTGTAAGTATTGCATACTTTATCTGTCTTCTTCCACCAATCATCGTCGGCTAAAATTGTTCCTCTTGCATTATTCCAACTTAAACCTTCCCCCACTATAAGCAATTTCTTCCAGATGCTGTAGTCACCCTTGAGTTTATCCCATTTATTTTTAAGCTGTTTCTTCGTATAAAGTAACTGTGTTCTTTGTTGAAACTTCGATGCAACTTGGCTGTAACCAATGTTATTGAGATGGGTAGTTGGTCGATTTCCAGCCCGAACTTGTTCAACAAAGAGTTCACAGATAATTCTAGTGTTTTCATCATTCCACTCAGCTTCTGGCATCTGCACTAATAACATGTATTAGGTACCATCATCTAGCAACATATAATCGCGCTCTGCCATTTTCTGTAAGGAAGACAGTGATAGAATTCAACACAAAATGAGGTTACATTTGTGCACATACTCTCTAAAGACAGTGATGCCAAGCTATATATATTGAAGTACGAACTACTGTACAACAAAGTCTCAGGTTTTCCGAACAACAAAACATGAACGATAGCAGGAGATGGATAGAAGGTCAGGCTATGCCACATTTCAATTTTTGGCGTTCTTGGAATCAAATGGAAAACAAACAAATGCGATTGAAATTACAGGTTAACGATTCCATGTTCAGATGGATTGAGAATAAAAACCACAAACTCATCTTTTGAAATCAAGATCGGATGTTTTTGTCTACAAAACTTGGCTTGGGCGTAGGGGCAATTTTCGGCAAGACGTACTCTGACATGTGGTGATCAGCTGAATTGTTCAGTGTTAGAAAATACAAGCAAGCACAAACCTACTCATGATGAAACTAAAGAGGACTGAATTGTTCGGTGTTACAAACTACCTTTAGATTCGTCACTGGACTTAGGAACATGAACCAAGAAGAACCTCTTCATTTTGCTACATCCCTACTCATGGTGAAACTAACACAAGACAAATTTTAGTCTATTATAATTATTAGTACTACTATAAAGTACAGTGCCGTCACAAAATTATAGGAGAAGAGTACAAGCACAGTGGAGACGGTGGATTGCTGCTGCTACCATGTGCGTTCATCACAATTCACAAACATTTGAAGACGAGAAAGATTTTATTGTTTTCCGCTACTAGAGATTTAGGGGCCGACGGATACCTTCTGTTCTCCGCGTCGACGAACTGCCGGCAGGCGGCGGATGGAGGCGGCCGGTGGAGGCCGGAGCGGAGGCGGGCAGAGCAGGGCAGGGAGGTCAAAGCGGAGGCGGGCAGCGCCGACGGCGGTAGGTCGGGAGGAGGGAGCGAGGGTGGAGCGGGCTATAATGGGCTCTTGGAGTTCGTGGAGCTAGACCTAGGGTCCATTACCTAATGCGTGGCTTCTGTGTTGGATTCAAACCGTTTGGCCAACTGCTCCGGCTTTGGCTGAGAAGCCGCAAGCCAATTTCTAACGTGGTTTCAAGCTAGCTGCCCGCTGCCCGACTCGCGGTAAATCCCGCTGCGAACAGTGTACCGGATTTCTCGAATTGGTTTAGAGCACGTAGTTCGTATTTAGTATTCTTACTTTTAAATGAATACGAATACAAATGCAAATCGAACAATGAATCAATTCGGTCAAATTCGAATATCCTAAAAAATAAAGATTTACACAAGAAATTCAAACTCCAAACATCTACAAATAGAGTTCTAATATATGAAATTACATGTCAAACCCGCAAAAGTAACACAGTAACACCACATGCAAAACAAATTAGTGGGCTAGATGCTAAAGGAAACAAAACTGTTAGATCTAGATTATCCATATTCGTATTCAACCATATTTTCTCATGCCATATTTGTATTTGTATCCACCAAAAACCTAGATACTATCTGGATCAATATTTGTTTTACAATATGAAATATAGATAACAGATAAAATAGACTATCTGGATTAGTTTTTACACCTCTATGTGTTGTTACCACCACCAGGAAAGGAGGCACCATACCACTAGAGCTGGAAACAAACTAAGCCAGCTCCCCCAAGCTCAGTCTTAGGGCCTGTTTGGGGGCTCACTACACCATGACACACATTTGGCGACAATGATGTGTTGGCAAAGGTGCGTTATTGACGACACAAAATGTGTTGGCAAATCTATAGACTACATCGATAGACAATCTGTCGGCTTTGATCGAATGTGCCAAGACATTTTCTCGTTTGCGCTGATGGTTCCTGCAAAAAGTGCTCGCAAAGAATTCTCAATGTCTTATCTGTCGGCAAACATACTGTAGTCACACCTTATGTGTTGGCAAAATGTGTCAGTTGTACACTAAAAGTGTGCGAAGCGGGAAATCGTATTTGGGAAAAATAAAAGCGCGACCGTGGAAAAAACGCGGCCTCGAAACCCTTATCACAGACTCTCAATCAGATCTGGCCCCAAATTCCTAGTCTCTCTCCCATCTCACGCCAGACGCTCCCAAATTCCCAAGCCACGCCTTCTTCCCGCGGCGCTGTTTCCCCCGGTGCTGCAGTAGCGGCCGTCCCCTGCGTTCTAGATCGATCGCCTATTCGGCGCCACTCTCAAGTCGGCGAGCCGACGCCAAGTCCCACTGCAGACTCCTCCTCGACGCCGAGCCGACGCCTTTGATGTCGCCTCCTCCCCTCGCGCCGCCGAGCCACGACGCGCCTCCGTGGACCTCGTCACCAACCTCGACCCTGGCGCCTCCTCCGGCCGCCTCCCACGACACCTCCTCCTCGACGCCGAGCCGACGCCTCCTTTGACGGCGCCTCCTCCCTCAGCCCTTGGCGTCACCCCTCGAGCCACGGCGCCTCCTCCGTCGATCCTCAGTGTCACCCCTCGACCCTCGGCGCAGCCTTCTCCCTCGGTGCCGATCCACCGACGCCTCCCTCGTCATCCACTCCTCCGTCCCCAAGCACGCCTCCCTCCTGAACTCCCTCCGGCAGTCCAGCTGCTCTGCGTTCCTCCGATCCTTCGGCTGGTGAGGTAGTGCATTGTTGTGCATTGGTCCTCCTAAAATTTTAGATCTGAGCATCAACCTTAATACCAACAATGGAATGAAATTCAATGAAGTAATAACATCTGATTAGTACATTGGAGTGAAATTGTAGACAGGAGTGCATTTCTTCTGGAGCCTGGACTCCTGGAGGATCATCTACCTTTTGTCTTTTGTTGATTGTTCTTTCGAGATACTAATGTAGCCATCCAAACATGTTTTGATTGCCGGTTATCAACTCTGTAAAATTTGGCCACTGGAGTAGGCATCTAAACTTTGTTTGAAGTGCTGTCATTGACTCAGTGCCTGGCATTTTGAAATCTAAATTTCGGTTTACGAAAAACCGAATTAACCGATATAGATCATTTAAATGCTATTGATCTCCTACATCTCCCGTGAGAAAAATAAGACATTGCAATCCCGGTTTCACCAAATTTTTAATCGGTCCACAAGAAAATCAATACCAAGAACATCAACTCTGCATTCCGATAAGTGTCAAGTTTTTTGTTCCATTCTTTTGCTGTAATTATTTACTTTGCTCAAGATATTTACAGTGGCAACTACATCTTATCAGCAATTTGACTTATTACTTTACCAGCATTGTTATTTGAATTCTGAATGTTTGCCATGAGACAGGGAGTCACGGGATCTGACGAGAAGCTGTTGCCGTGAGAAGGGAAGCCATCGTCGAAACGAAAAGGGGAAGACGACAAGCCCTTGGTGAGGACCCTTGTTCTTTTGTTGGCTTGTCACTAGGCTACATGGTCATTACCATGCATTGGATTTGATCAGAGTATTACTACATAGTGCTATCAACTCATGATCAAAGTGGTACTAGGCTACCGATGAACTGATTTGCAATGTTGATTGGTTCTTGCTTGCTTGATTGGAAAATTAATGTTGTCGTACTGCAGTAGTCTAGGAAAAGAGACTTGCTTCATTGGTTAAAAGGTGTGTCATGGATAAAAGTTGGACACACCAGCCTAGGTAAATTTCAAACTTTTCAACAAATATTATGTGCATGCCTATAAGACATTAGTGTTTGGTCTTACATCCTGAAAATTAATTGTATGTAGGCACAATGATGATTATATAAAAGGAGTGAACAAGTTTTTAGAGTTTGCTTTTAGTAATTCAGCAAAAGGAAACAAGATATTATGTCCCTGCAAGACTTGTAAGAATTCTTGTTTGAGAGTTAGCAGTGTTGTACGTGAGCACTTCATATGTGAGGGATTTACGCAAGGGTATGTAACTTGGGTGAATCATGGGGAACCAAATTCCAGTTTTTTTGCAAATGAAGTGGAGCAGTCTGATAGGTTAGAAGTGGAGAAGTCAAATGAAGAGGATGATATTTCTAATTTAATTGTAGACTTAGCAGGAGGTTTAGATGACATGGGAGATTTAGAAGGGGATGGGGGCGGCATAATGGGGATATGGAATCTTTTTACAAGTTGGTAGATGATGCAGGCCAAGAACTATACCCTGGATGCAGAAACTTCTCAAAGTTGCGTTTCCTAGTTAGATTACTCCTCCATATAAAATTTCTTGGAGGATGGAGTAATAAAAGCTTTGACATGCTACTAGAGTTACTTAAGGATGTTTTACCTGAAGGGTCATCACTTCCTAAAAACTTCAATGCTGCCAAAAATACAGTAAAAGGCCTTGGTCTTGGGTACACTAATATTCATGCTTGTGAAAATGATTGCATTTTGTTCTGGAAGGAGCATGAAAAGGAAAACAATTGCCCAAAATGTAATACTTCAAGATGGAAATCGGAAAAGAATAGTCCTAATGGAAAGCGTGTGCATAGAGTTCCAATGGAAGTGCTACGCTACTTTCCTATAAAGAAAAGGCTGCAGAGGTATTTTATGTGTTTTAAAACAAATACGGACGCTAGGTGGCATGATGAAGGACACACAAAGGATGGTTTGTCGAGGCATCCAATGATGCTCTTTTGGAAGGATTTTGACTCTAGGCATCCGGAATTTGCCTCAGATAGTCGAAATCTTAGACTTGCTGTAGCTAGCGATGGCTTTAATCCTTGCAGGCTAGGAATGGAAATCCTCAGGATCTTCCCACTGAAGGTATCTTCATAATATATAATCATGCTATCATTTCTATATTTTTCTTTAGGATACAAAAAATAGCTTGCTGCTCTAATGAAGTCCTCAAAAAATAGCTTGCTACATTTTCTCTTCACAAATCCTTTTGTTGTTCTTGTTGTTTTTCAGACATACATGTGCAGCAGAAGAAGAATGTTAGAGGACGAACTAAAAAGGCTAATATATTTGCAAGGCAAAATAAGCCTAAACTCCAACTGGAAATCAATGAAAATGGTCAACCCTGTGGACCATCATGCACTGAATTTTCTAACTTCATTGGAGCACTTGTGAGAACAAAAGGTTTCCCAATTGCACATGATGATTGGAGGAAGGTTAGTGCGCGTGAAAAGTATAAGCTGTGGACAGATGCACAGGTACTGAAATATGTTGCAAAATTTACTAATTTTTAGTTCTATTATCCAATTTCTTGTCTATGTACTAACTTCTTATATGTTGTACAACTTTATTGGGATTTAGACTATGGTGACAGTAGCTGGAAAATGGAAGGAGTTCAAGGCAGAATTGAGGAGATTGTTTAAAGAGGACATGGAAGATGATGAACTTCTTGTTCTGTGTGATAATAGAGTTCATGAAGAGGACTGGAAGTGGCTTATCAACCATTGGAGAACTCCATAATCAGCTGTAAGTTATAAAGTATCTTAAGTAGTGTATATGATTTATACAAACTAACAATACTTGATTATAGGCTCTATTATTGAGGGTAAAGCAATCGGGCAAGGTTGATCGATTTGCATACAATCGAAGCAAGAGTCATGCACGTGTTGATAATGAAATGGTATGTATTGTATTTGTGTGTGTATCCTCTAATGGTACTATGTGAATAAAAGAAAACTATTGGATTTAGACTCAAGAGCTTAAGGCCACCTCGTAGAGATGAACTCTTTATCAAGACACATACACACAAGAATGGATTACCTCATGAAGGAGTCAGATCTACAATTGTAAGTGCGAAAAATTCCAACCACTTAATTCAGATTTATAGATGCAGTAGCCCATATTATTTATTAATTTTTTCATTTGCTGCAGAATGCACTTAAGGATGAAGTTAGAGATAACCCTAAACCAAAGACAAGACTATCCAGAAGGCGATGTATATTACCATGTCTCAGGTACCGTAGAAGAATGGATATGTACGTAGTGTAGGTTTGGGACCAACTCCTGCTGATTTGGAATTGCCTGGAGCCAAAAGGTACACATCAACAAGACTTCAAATGGAAATAGAAGCTCACCGTCAATTTGATAGGAAGGTGGAAGAGCTGTCAAGTCAAGTAAACCTGCTTCGGAAAGAAATGAATAAGTGGATTCAACAACAAATGTCTTCTCAAAATGCTAACAAAGACTCAGAATGTATCTAACAATGCACCACAAGTGGTAATCGCCCACCTAAATTTTTCACATTATTTTTTCTTCTTATTGCAATAACTTTTCTATTATTGTGTTTTGATTTAGAACTCAAGGAATGCACCAGCTAATGATGATGTAGAAGCAGATGATCATGACGATGATGTTCATTCATATGCTACTGATGATGTGTATGAAGAGCTAGCTTTGAATAGGCGAGTGGTCCCACCAATGGAGCAATATGAAGAGGTAATACTTAATCTGCTATGGTTTGACTTGCATATGGCAAATAATTACTACAATATATTGAATAGATTCTAAAATATTCTGTGTGGATTAGGGTGGAAGAGATGTGATATTGTTTAGTGTTGTGAGACCCTATGATACTCCTGTGGCAAAGGCAACTATTCAAACAACAAACCCAAGGGCTATTGTCGGGGGTACTCATCTTGGGGTTCAGTTCTGTGAAGTGGTTGTCAATCATATATTTGTGAGGGATGCTATATTGCCTCGTCCATATGGAACACTGACGTCCATTGGAGATGCTCGTGGTCGATCCATTGCATGGCCACATGATAGAGTAATAAGCTGATCTGTCTCTAATTCAAGTGAATTGCTGGTCAACAACTACTAAATTATTGTAATTTGTGGCAGATGAAGGATGACAACAAGTCATCAAGCAGGCAGTCGAAGACTTAAGTTCTAGAACAAGGCTATCACATTTTGGGAAGGTACTGAAGTTATATGCTTATATTCAAGCAGCAAATCTGCTCATGGATAATGTATATGCTGCTGTCCAGTTTTTATATACATGAATCTTGAAGTTCTGTTCAAAGAAGAAAATGCTAACATAAGAATAATGTATATGCTGTTGTCCAGTTTTTATATACATGTATATGCTGTTGTTCAGTTTTTATATACATGGATCTTGAAGATCTTGAACAACTCATTTTTACATACATGTATATGCAGGCCATCAGTGTTGGACTAGTTACAGAGTTACTTCACCCTCTTAGGTTTCAGCTTTCAGCACTAGCTAGCTTACTCATCAGATGTGCAAATTTAGTTTAGATCAACAGAGACAGAGTGCAGTACTAAATAGTGCAAAAAGATATACCTATCTGAACATTGGCTTGCAACCATCCATTTTTTACTATATATCTTAAAAAGATGTAACTCTTCTTGTGTCTCAGAGGATTTTCTATACATATTTGTACGCAATAAGTATAACTCATTTGTTGAGTGCTTTCATGAGCTAGCAGCTACAACATAGTAAGCTTGTTGCGCATTCTAGTTGATTTGTGAAGGTGACAATATGATTGGAAGGGTTGTAACGTTGACAGGACATGCTTAGCTATATATAGTTTATTTGTGTTGCAACATAGCTTGGTTATGTATAGTTAGTCTTCCCAACTAACTGATTTTAGCTTATTTGGACAGCAAGACGCTTTTGGGCACGAAGGAAAGGAGACACTCAGCTTTTGGGCAACAAGGGAAGGAGCTCTTAAGGCCAAGGGAAGGAGCTCTGGGCAAGAAGAGAAGGAGCTTTTGGGCCACAAGAGGACCTTTGGGCAGCAAGGCAAGGAAGCATTAAGCTTTTCAGTCAAGCTTCACTCTTGAAATATGGATGTATGTAGTATCTTTGGAGATTGACTTGGATGTACTTAGTATACCTAACTTGCGATATGTATGGATGATGTATGCACATGCTAATTACATGAATCGATGTGTGTGGACTTATGACTGCTTAAAAATCGGTCACTGTTCATACTCGGTGTTGAAGTTTTAATATTGCATTAGTATTTAAAATGCTCTCATCAGACATCGATGATTTATTGTTATCAATGTTGGCCTAATTGTGTAGGCTGGTTTGTTGCTATCTTGACAGTAAAAGTGTTGGGAAAGGTACCAACTGGCGTTGGCTGGTTCGTTGCTACCCTGGCAGCAAAAGTGTCGGGAAATCCACTAATAGTCAGGAAAGGTATCAACTGTCGGCAAAGCTATCACTGTCGGCAAAGCTACCAACTGTCGGCAAAGCCTATCATTTTGCTCACAACTTGTCTATCGGCGAAAGGTTTAACTGTCGGCAAAACTTTTCCCCACGGCTTCAAACACTACAGTTTAGGAAGTGTCGGGAATAGTTTTGCCGACACATTTTCCGTCGGCGAAAGTGGCATACACCAACTGTACAAAGTGTCGGCAAAAGTGTGCCATGGTGTAGTGGCTGTGGCTGGGCAAAAGCTGCTTTTGGTTTGCTAGACTGTAAAGCAGCTATAGCTGGCGGCTATGGCTTTTCTTGTTATGCCATTTGGCAAACTGGCTGCTGTAGCTGTAGCTTTTGGGGGGCAACCGAGCGGGAAGGTAGTAACCTAGCGAAGCACAGCGGCGGACGAGTGGAGAGGTGACATGGAGGTGACGAGGCAGGGTGACGGAGGTCGGGGAGGCGGAGTGAGCAAGATGGGAGATGGTCAAGCGAAGCCACACCAAAAGCTCCTCTCACGCATGCAGCCTTTTGGGGTGTTTCACTGTGGCTTAGCTTCCCAGCTACTTTGCAGCCATGCTGTTTGGGGGAGCTTTTGGCCCAAAGCTGAAGCACAGCCCCCAAACAGGGCCTTAATTGCAGCTTGGCTCAGCTCATTTAAGAAATGAGCCAAAAACCAAGCTTATCTCGGCTTGAAAAGTGGCTCAAGCCAGCTCGTGGTGGCTCGCGAGCCTAGCTACCAGAGCTAGTTATGATGGAGAGGCAATTAGTTAATTAAGTTGTTTGCATGGACATGATTTATGATGATCCTACATCCTACGGACTTGTCCCAACACAAGTCTTCATTCATATTCTGCAAATAAGGATAGAATTTCTACACAGTCTTCATTCACATTCCGTGGAAACAGTGCTACCCCAAGTAATCACAGACATGTGATGGTTGCTGTCGGGACCCGAATTTGCAAATTCGGACCCTCTATGTATAACGCACTAGTCCAGGATCATGCTAGTGCACACAGGCTCAACATAGATGCTATCACAGTCACACACAGCGGAATATATCATAAACTTAGTAATTAATATTAATTGTTGTCTTATATGATTATTGTCTCGCAGGGCTTATAAAAGAAATAGCAAATAAGCAAAAGAAATGAAAATAGCGTAGCAGCCTCCCGCTCATCAGCAGTAACCGACGAGGCTCGGACCCTAAGCATTCGCATCCAGATAATCCTCCTCCACGAAAGGCGTAGATTCTTCCTCTTTTGAAGTTGTTATTATTTGGGTGAGTACATAAAGCACTCAACAAGTTGTGCCCAGCAATGCAAGTCTAATTTCTATATGCTTGGCTTAATTCAAAGGAATGGCTAATATGGCTATTTTGCAATAAAGCGGCATTTAACAAGAATACAGTAAATAGATTGAAAAACAGTAAAATAAATAACAGTAATTAATAGATTTAGTATTACAAGTAAATCAGATTTCCAATCCTAAGTCAAGTTCCATTTACTCCGTGGCAATCCTGCCATCCTATCCAGTTTTCATTTGAATAAAGTCTAACTCTTAATCAGAATTCTTAGCATTGCCCAATACCGTGAGCACGGCTATTCGAATAGATTGTACACTCGCAGAGGTTATGCACTTTACCCACATGATACAACCAAACACCACCAAGGCGAGTGATCATAACAAAGCCTTTACAATGCTACACCTAGACCCAAGATCGCCGCTAAGGTTTCAACATTGAAGGGTTAAACCACCACAACATGCCCCTCTTGCGCCATGTGAGTTAAACCAGTAAACCCAGGACTTACTATTCACCACGACAAGATCAAATCTAGGCTTCACAAATTATTCACTAGGTCTGTCCCATTCCGCATATGTGGTTACAAGAAAGACTTAGTCAAAGGCTTGCAAGGTTAAGTCCTTAAAGTGATTAAGGCAAGACTTCCACATACCCCTAACAATCTCGCCCACCTTGGCACACCGCCTGCCACTTGCCCCAATCTAAATCATTACCACCCTGGGCTTGATTACCAAGCACCACGTGCCACCAACATTTCAATCTAGTTGTGTGACCTCCTCGCCACGACAACTTAATATCACTGTGTGACAAGACATGACACACCAATTCATAAACATTGTTCCATATTCCATTAGTCAAGATTAAGTATCAACATTCGGACACATGTGATGATGTGGCATGGCTAAGCAATCTACGACAGTATAACTAGCCCATGTTGATTATCAATATTTACCAACTATTAACTGACCATCCTAGGGTAATAACAAGATCATGGCATATAATTTACAAGGTGGTCTTAATGCAAATAGGCATATTATCTATTTCCCAGATTAATTGAAATCATTTATCCACATAAAATATCATGCATAAATTTAAGTCACAAAATAGCAATTTTGTGAAATCAGGTGCAACATGGTCAAAGCACAACTTTCCTTAGAGTAGGTGCTGGTCTTGCTCTGAGCTTGGGTCTTGAAGCGACGAATCTTCCTCCGGATCACCGAGCAGTTCAACGTCTACGCGAAACGATGCCAAAATGGAAAATAAACACCAAAACAGAGAGAAAAAAACTCCAAAAATAAAATAAAATTCATAAATAAATAGATCTTGATTTTATAAATTTTTAGAAATTTGAATCATTCAAATCCGAGTTAAAATGCAAAAGATATGGCCTTTTGAAGTTTGAATAAATACTGAAAATACAGAAATTAGAATTTCCGATTTTCCCGAATTATTTTTATACAGAAAACTCGTTTTATTGCGCAAGAGACACGTGGACCAATCATTGGTCGACACGTCGCCGATGCACGCAACCGTCCACGAACCTCCTTCGTCCACCGTGAACCCGGCAAGATGACGCCGGCTTCGCACCGACACGCGTCACGCATCCGTGCGACGATCTGACGGCCACCGATCTGTGCCCACGCGGCACTGACTCGATAGTCAGATATAGATCCAACGGCTATGGATACCCGAGCACCTTACCACGCTTACCGAGATGTGGCGCGATCTCTACCGCTCATATCGGATCGGACGGCTACCCTTACCCGAGGCGTTTACTGATGCCGATGGAGACGTGGCACGATCGCAGCGGTTCGACGAAGATCCGACGGTCAACGAAGCTCCGAGGCGAAGATGTCGGTGCAGTGGCGTAGCTTCACCGGAGCGGAGGAAGAAGACGAGCCCGACGGCGATCTAGGCAACTCCAGCGACGAAGAAGTGGTAGCTCCGGCACGGCTTGATGCGACGAGTTCCAATCTGGAACCGGTGCGGCGGAAGGCGGCTCGACGGCGTCGGAAAACGAAGAAAACCACCGGTGGCGCCTTCGGGAACTACGGCGAGCTCTAGCGCACGGGCGACGGTGGCTCAACAACGGCGGCTAGGGCTATGGCTACGCTTGGAGATGGCGAACCTCGGGGGTGCAGTCCGCGCCTTAAATAGCCTCGGCATGCGCGCAAAAATGGAAACCCTAAATCACGCGGCGGCGACGGCAAGTCGGCGGCGGATTCGGAAACCAAATCAGAGACGAAGAGCAAGGACCATCCGATCTGCGATGAACGGTTGCGATCATTTCCGAAATGATATGATTCGATCTGCTCTTTCCAAAATCAACGGGTGCGATCGGATCCTACCTAAAATAACGCAACACGATCTCAACCGCACGATCTTGATCCATTGGTTCGCAGGCGCTAGGGTTTCCCAACTTCATCTTCAAATTTCGAGCGCTCCTTCGCGATCCAATGGCTGACGCAGTGCTGATGACGCGGCTTGATGAAGACCGCGCGATGAAGATCCAATGGCGGCCGGCACCAACGCGGGAACACGGCCGACCGGGCCGCACAATGATGGGTCACAAGACACGCGGTCGGGCTTCGCCCAAGATCGCTCATTGAATTTTCTAAAGCTTTTTGATTTAAAAATAATTCCCAAAATTGGATTAATTCATTTAAGGCAATTAAAATATCAGTAAAATCCCCAGCAAAATCTCATAAATACTTTGAGACATTCTGAGCTCAAATAAAATATTTTGGGCAAAACTTTATTTTAACTTTGCAAACAATTAAATAGTTTTCTCAAAGAGGCTAACTACTTAATTTTCAAAATAAATTCCAATAAATCCAAAAAAATCCAAATAAATCACACATTGCACAAATGACAATAAAATAACACTTAAGGCAAAAATTGGGATGTTACAGTTGCCCATCTGATAATGATGATGATGAAACATATGCATCTACACAATATGGCTGGTGAATGAAGAAGTTCAAATGATGGTTGCTCAAGTAACCACAAATGATGAAGAAGAAATAAGTAGTAGGGTGCATTCCACAGTATTTGAGACACAAAAGAACAAATTCAGCAGATACATGTTAAGTCCCGCAGTTTCTTCCAATAAATCCCTCCAGCTGGCAGCAAATGGAACATCTGTAGAAACAGGGAATCACAAGCTCAGAAAAAACACCAGGCATCCTTCCAAAGTCAACTGAGTTACTTTCAGAAATAAAAACCATCCAACTTTTGGTGCACTAACCGAATAGCTCTCATCCAGACAGAGCGCACAATATGGACATGTAAATGTACTAACTGAAATATACTACCCAGAAATGAAGGCAATCAAGAACCATCTAAAAGAGTTGCACCTCTTCTATACAGAAAAAGGGCACCGTAAGCATTGATCTTATAAAAAATGAATTGGTTAAGAGGGCGTGTGTGTAACATCACAATTTTTGGTTTTTAATGATTTTATGTTGTAATTTATGATTTTTGTGAATTTGAGCTTTGAGCCCAATGATTATGTTTATCTCAGGGTTACCCCTCTTAAAAGTGTTAAAAGGTTTCATGTTAAGGGAAAGCTAGCGCCAAGATATGTTGATCCATTCAAGAATTTGAGACGTCGAGGAGAGGTTGCATATCAGTTAGAATTGCCGCAGTCGTTGACAGGAGTGCATAATGTGTTTCATGTGTCGCAGCTCAAGAAATGTCTCCGAGTGTCAACAGAGCAGACACCCTTAGAAGCAATTGAACTGCAGGAAGTGATGGAGCGTAAGACCAGGAATAAGTCTTTTCGCTTTTGTAGAGTTCAGTGGAGCAATCATTCCGAGAACAAAGCAACTTGGGAGCGTGAAGAGGATCTAAAGTCAGAATTCCTAAACCTATTATCTAGTTAGCCCTGAATCTCGGGGTTGAGATTCTATTAAGGGGGAGGTTTGTAACATCCCAAAATTTCCTTATTATTATTTTATTGTTATTTATGAATTTTGTGATTTTCTGGAATTTATTGGATTCTTCTGGAATTTATTTGAATTAATTTCAAATTATGTGAAATAGCCTTTTTGTAGAAATTAATTTAATATAGATAAAGTTAATATAAAGTTTGGCTAAAAATAATTTATTTGAGTTAATAATGTCTCAAAGTATTTATGAGAATTTTATTGGATTCTTCCTGGTATTTTTATTGCCTAAAACTAATTAAACTATTTTCTATAATTATTTTAAAAGAAAAACAGGCAAAAATCGTTGAAATAAGATTAGGCCGAGCCTAAGCATCATATACAGGCGCCCAAATTGGTCACCTGTTTTCTAGAAGCTTTAACCGTCGCCACTGATCTTCGATCGTGCGGCTAAGATTAGAGATGGGTTTCCGGTTAAGCCCAGTGATGGTGGCCGTCGGATCTGGATCTTGTGGTTGTGATTGAAGCGTACCGGTTTAGGTCGCTTCCGAATTTGGGCCATTGCGGAAAACGCGTGGGCGGTTAGGATTGTGCGGTGTTTGGATTGTTTCGTGGCCGTCCGATCATCATCGCTCAGCGCTGCTTCATTGTCTTCGCGGAGAACTCGGAGCAGTAGCCACCGTGGACTCCTTGTCCGAGTCACCGGTGGAAAGGGAGGCGGCGCTATAAAAGGGGCGCACCAGGGTCGCCTTGAGGTCGCAAACCAAAGCCCCAAGGTAAATTGCGTAGATTGAGCGTCGTTTAGCCAGAATCCGAAGAAGTTCGCCGAGCGCCGCCGCAAGAGGAAATTGCCGATTCGCCATCGTCAAGTCGTCGTCGAGCCGGAGACTAGTCGCATCTGCTTCGTCGTCGTCCAGAGCATCTCGTGTGTGCATCCGTTCCACCAGAGCGCCGCCGGAGAGAGAGTTCGCCGTGGAAGCCGTAGCCGCTGGAGAAGAAGACCGCGCCGTGGCTTGATAGTTCGTTGGCATGTGGCGCATACGTGGCGGCCAGATCGGATCAGGAAGCGATGTGGAGCAGAGGTGGTGCCTCATGTGGCGTCGCGTGTGCATGGTGCTAGCGCTGAGTTGGCAGACACGCAGGACCCGCACGTCAGAGAGCTAGGTCCGTGTGGACTAGGTCCACTGTGAACCCGAGGAGGTTCATGGACTGTCTCTATGGACCGAGGGGACACGTGTCGGCACGGGAACGCTTTGGGTCAGGGCTGACGTCAGCATGATGCATTAATGCAGTTTTTCAGAATAAAAATAATTCGGGAAAATTGGATTTTCTATTTTCTGTATTTTCAGAATTAATTCAATCTTTGAAAGGCTATAACTTTTGCATTTTAACTTGGATTTGGGTGATTCAAATTTCTAAAAAATTGTAAAATTGATATCTATTTAATGGTGAAATGTATTTGATTTTTGGAGTTCATTTTCTCTTTGTTTTGGTATTTATTTGCTTTTCTCCTTCGGTTTGCGTAGACGTTGAATTGTGCGACGCTTTGGAGGAGGATTTGTCAAATCAAGAGCAAGATCCAGAGCAGGACCAGAACCTATTTCAAGGCAAGTTGTGCTTTGATCATGTTGAACCCATGTTTATAAAATCGCTATATTGATTTACTTTAATGCATGCTATTTCATGTATACAATTGTTTCAAATTAAATTGGGATCTAGTTAATCCGCTAATTGATCTATACCCTACCTTGTCATTTGTATGCCATGAACTATTGTCACCCTAGATTGGTTAATTATAGTTTGTTAATACTAAAATCAACATGGGATGGTTAGATCGTGTTAGCTGCTTAGCCATGCCACGTCATCACATGTACATGAATCATCAATGTTTAATCTTGACTAATGGAATATGGAACAATGATATGAACTTGTGTGTCATGTGAGATCACACAATGAGATTGAGTTGTAGTGATGAGTCATGTCACGCAACGATGTTGAATTGTTGATGGCACGTGGTGCTTGATAATCAACTGGGGTGGTAATTACTTAGATTGGGGCAAGTGACAAGGGGCGAGTATGCCAAGGTGGGCCCGATGGGCAGAGGGTATGTGGAAGTCTTTCTTCGATCATCCTAAGGACTCAACCTTACAAGTCTTTGACCTGAGTCAATCATGCACCACATGCCTGGTATGGGACAGCCTAGCTAATTAATTTGCAATGTCTTAGTTTGGTACTATCAATGGCGGTGTGAGTTCCCGAGTTATGGAGTAATTCACATGGCGCAAGAGGGGGGTCTTGGTTGTGGTTTCCAGACCCACCAGTGTTGAATCTTTAGCGGGTAGTATCAGGTTAAGGTAGTGCATTGTAAAGGTTTTGTTATAATCACTCGCTTTTGTGGTGTATGGTTGTATCATGTGGGTAAAGTGCATAACCTCTGCAGAGTGTAAATCTATTTGTATAGCTGTTCTCGCGGTATTGAGCAACGCTCAGGAATTACAGTTAAGGGTTAGCTTAATTAAATGGAAAACTTGGATGGGATAGCAGGATTGCCATGTGGAAGGTTGAACTTGACTTATGAGTGGAAACTTGGTTTACTTGAGAAATGTTTAATCTATTTAATATTGTTATTTGTTTTACTATCTTTACAATTTACTTATTGTATTTATTCATAAATGCTGCTTATTGCAAAAGAGCCATAATAGCCCTTTTCCTTTGGAATAAGCCTTGCATATAGTTACATAGAATTGCATTCTGTGCGCAACTTGTTGAGTGCTTTAAGTACTCACCCTTGCCAAACAACAACAACCAACAGTTGAAGAGTCTACACCTGTTTTGAAGGAGGGGCCCCAGGAGGACACAAATCGTTAGGGTCTGAGCCTTGTCAGTTGCCTGTGGTGAACTGATGAGCCATCTACGTCTTCTACTTTTCGCTGCTTGTTTCTTAGTTTATATTTCAAGTCTAGTCCTGCGTGGCTTAATAATGTAAGTTGGTCATAAGATCATACACTTAGTTATATCAATAAATGGAGTATTATTATTATTATCATTGAGTATGATGTGATATGTACCAATGTTAAACTGTGTGCACTAGCGTTTATCCTGGGACTAGTGCGGTAAATACAGTGGGTACTAATCAGTGGATTCGGGTCCTTACACATGTCTATATGATCCTATTCACATCACAACTCCAGACCCTATAGCTACGAGAAGAAGTTGAGTAACCAAGAAAAATACCATCAGAAAAGCGAGACTCAAACTTATCTAGGCTACCAAACTTTAAAACAAAGCATTTGCAACCAAACACACGAAAATGAGAAACACTTGGCTTTCACCCATACCTCAACTCGTAAGAAGTGCGATGCAAATGTGCTCTCAAGAAAACTTGATTACACACATGACAAGCAGTAGCTATAGCCTCAGCCCAAAACTTCCTAAGAGTACTGTACTCGTCTAGCATCGTCCTAGCCATTCCGACCAAGGTCCTGTTCTTCCTTTCCACTATGCCATTTTTCTGAGGGACGTATGGAGAAGAAAACTGACGCTCTGGACCTAACTCCTCACAGAAACTCTCAAAGTAGGAGTTCTTGAACTCTGTGTTATTTTCACTGCGTATAGTTCATAAAGAACTAGGGAGCTCAATAGACAACCTACTGACCAAACCCTTGAAATGGGTAAAAGACTAATCCTTCGAGGCCATGAAAAACACCCAAGAATACCTTCAAAAATCATCAACAATGACAAGAACATATCACTTCCCACCCGCTGACTGCACTCTAGCTAAACCAACGGTGTCCATATGTAAAAGCTATCCTGGTGCATCAGTCATCATAACAGTGATTGGAGGATGAGAAGCAGCAAACAGTCGACAAAGAGAGCAAACTAAGTCTTTGACCATCTTGAGTTTAGGCAAACCACGAATGAGATCGTGGTTGCTAACCCGAGTCAAATGGTCGAAGCTGATGTGACCTAATCTCCTATGCCAGAAGGAGAGATCACGGGACTCTAAAGCAATCAAACAATGAAGAGAGTCTTTAAAAGAAGCAGAAAAATCAGCATGAAAGACTCTCCCAAATCTAGAAATCCCGCAAACTAACTCCCCTAATGAATCAAGGATTCTACAAGCACTACTCTTAAAGCTTATCTCGAAAGAGTCATCGATAAGCTGAGAGACAGAAAACAAATTGTATTGCAGCTTACTTACTAAGGCAACATCCTTAAGAAAGAAATTATCATTAATGCAGATGGTACCTTTTGCAATGACTCTACCTGATGAAGCATCCCCAAAAGTGATAAACTCATTACTGGGAGCTCGAACTAGGGAAGAGAACCATCTTAAGCCTCTAGTCATATGACAAGAACAACCAGAGTTAATAATCCAAACTTCTCCCTTCCTAATCCTACGGACCTAGTCAACTCACAAGAGAGAGATGACTCAGTACTGGAAAAAACAAGAGTAGATCTAGGCACGCAATACTGAATCACACGACGTCTCAAAGTACCAGCCACAGGAGCAAAAGACTGGACTCTAGTGTCTCTCTAACGCTCACAAAACCAGAAGCAACACTAGCAGAAGATCTGGGAGCTGGAACTGGGTTGGCCCGTCGTCGTGCAAAAGCTGGACCATCCTAGTGAGGCTGCCCAAATCTCTTACCAAGAAACACCTCACGCCGCTGATATCTACCTCGATGAGAAACGCGGGGAATATCAAAAGGACGGTGGAAAGACTAACCATGAGCAGCTCTAGGACGAAAACTCGACTGAACAACATGAAAACCAGTCCTGAACGCTACCCAAAAACAGGCAACTCTCTAACCTGTCTAGCAGCAGTGTGTGCCTTAGGAGCACTTAGAGTCTGGGAATAACCTTGAATACCCCTAAGAGTAGTAACATACTCACGCCTTGTGATCTTGGCACGCCTGAAGCAGAAATCTACCAAATATCCATCCTTCTAACATAAGGTGCATGTATACTTCGCCTTACTAGAGGCAGAAGTAGCAGTAGGAGCAACCTTTTGATCAGGGATCCCATGGACAACCCCGGCAGGTCTAAACATAGTGGTACTAACCCTGGGAGCTACCATGATCTCACCACTCTTGGAGCCACGCACAATGGTGGGAGGATGCGCCCGAACGTGCTCCAAGTAGTTAAATCCTAGACCCTGATTAAATCGGCTAATCTTGGATTGGTCTAGAATGAGATTGAGCTTCTTCTTACCTCCTACAAACTTCTCAAGAGTGCTCATGAGATACACTCCTGGAAGAAAGAGCCACATGAAGAATAGGGAAGAGAAGAGGAAGAAGAACCAGGAAGAGAAGAACTACCAACACGTGCATTTTTCTCCCTCAGCAAGGCTGCCTCAACTTTGAGGGCCTCACATGAAATGCAAGGAGCATTTCTAATCCTAAAGGTCTGGGCCTCAAGCTTCTTCCTAAGTTCAACTTGGATTTCATCCAAGTCCCCCTCAATCACAGCACATCGCAAGCAACTTTCTTGTGACTTAACTAGTAAGTCCTTAGCAAGTTTATCACACTTGACATTTAAAGATTCATTGTCAAGTTTTAGTTGCCTACAGCCCTCACATGAGCTGACTAGGTCCCTAGAAGCATGCATTTGAAGTTCATTATTTCTAGTTGAGAGCTTCCTAAGGTGAGTGCTCATGGCATCATTCTCAACGAGTAATTTAGGGCAATTTTCATATGAGGGAGTAGAGTGAGCATGAAGAAAACTAGCATCTAAAGACATAGCATTAACAGATCCTTTACTAGTATTCTTCAACCTAAGATTATCCAGCTCAGGCAACACACTATCATGCATAGTCCTTAGGTTCTCTAGCTGCACAAGCAGGGCATCACACAAAGAATAGTCATCAGTGACTTAGGAGGGAGAAGATCTAAGAGATGCTAATTCCTGAGTCAAGGTACCTACTTCCTTCTCAAGCTCCGTACACCTAGCTCTAGCTCTTGCATGAAATTTTCCTAATTTGTAGAAAGCTTCATTGAGCTGGTCATAGGAGGGTACCTCATCTGAGTTTTTGTAGAGCTCGGAGTCGCTGATGCTGTTGGCGTCTGCCATGAAGCACATGCCGATGAATTCATCACCGACTTTCTTCTCTTGCGGATCATCCTCGCTTTAGTCGCTCTAGGTCTCCGTGTCGGAGAAGTTGATGTCGTCGAGGGCGGCAAGAATGCGGTGAAAGAGCTTCTTATTCTTCGAGAAGTTGCGGTACTTCTTCTCATGAGTCGGCTTATGAACTGGAGACTTCTTGTTGCGGTTCTTGTCGGTGTAGTCGTTCTTTGCCGAACCACCAGAGTTATTCTTTCCCTTCTCCAGCTTGAGGCAGTTTGGTCGAATGTGGTTGGGCCACCACATTCGAAGCAGGTGATCGTGCCACCTCTCTTCCTCTCTCTCTCACCCTCTTGTATGCATGAGAGAATTTGCGAGCCAAAAGAGCAAGCTTATTTTCTGGAAATTTTTCCAGTTGGTCATCGTTAGCTTGCAAAGGGTGGAGAGGGGAAAAACCAGTAGAAATATCAGAAGTGGATCCAGTGGGATCGGTGACCAAGGCCATCGACTGAGATTTCGTCTTGCGAGAGACAACATCGATCTCATGAGTCTTGAGTCGGGAATAAAGCCCGTCAAGAGTCAGAGTCGACAAGTCGGTAGTATCCTTGATGGTGGTCATCTTCATCTCCCAAACTCAAAGATCAAGTGCGGTAAAAAAATATCAAGCATTATCTGAGTCAGGGTATATGCAACTGATTGCTCGGAGGTCTCTCAAAATCTTCGTAAAATGACCAAAGCACTCGTCAAGATTCTCACCAGCGTGTTGTTTAAATTTGTTGTAATCACGCTTGAATTGGTCCTATCTCACCGTCTTGATTTGGGTGGTGCCCTCATGGTAAGCATCGAGGGTCACCCAAATCTGAAGAGTAGAATAGAGGTGAGAGATCCTATCGTACTTACTGCGTTTAAGACCCTGTATGAGGATGTTCCCTGCCTTAGTGTTCGCCTCAACGTCAGTCATATTTTCGGTCGTGACATTTTCATCGGCAGGATCCTCATACGGGAGTTTCACCTTCTACCAAATCAGGAAGCCCTGGGCAGTGATGTACGACTCCATTCGAGACTTTCAGAAAGCAAAATCAACTCCAGAAAAGATAGGAGGCTTGGTGGAATATTTTTCCGACACCATGGCTCTCGGGACCGGTCAAGATCTATGGAGAGAGCAAAACCCGCTCTAATACCAATTGAAGAACCAAGGTAGCGATTAGAGGGGGGTGAATGATCCCAAATAAAATTTTCCCCCAATCAAGATACTCCAAACAAGCCCTCAAACAAAAATAATCAAAAGAGACAAATGAGAATGAGCCATTTGCCCTGTAAGGCCGGTATGACTGGACAGTGGGCGGTACGACCGGGCTCAAGAACAGCAGGAAGAATAGAGCAAAAAACAACACGAACTCAAAAGCCAATTTGATGAATCTTTTGATTAGCTGGACAAAAACTCACGAAACTTGGTAGATGTGATCCTAGGGATGTCAAGAACTTATTCCAACCTTCAATCGCAAGGATTGACATCAAAGTTCTGACCTTTTCACTTTGAAGGAAGAACACACCAAGTTTGAGCAAAACTCAAGAACTTGATCTTATACTTTCTCGTGCGGTTTTGATGATCAAGGTGATCTTGGATAACCTCCCACACATCACAGCAAGCAAGAACACAAGTCCAAAATCCCACAAACTCGATCTAGAAGAATGATTCACTCAAAAACACAAGATCGGTTTCTTGCAAGAAAAACACATGGATTGCCTAGATGATTGAGGTATAATATGAAGAAGATTTATCCATCAATTAATATCCTTAATACAAGAATCAAAAGCATGTAGAAGGAGAGGAGACAAATCCAAAAGCATGTAGAAGGAGGGGAGGCAAATCCAAAAGCATGTAGAAGGAGGGGAGGCAAATCCAAATGTGGAAGAAGTAAATTGCAAGAATGTAAATTGCGGAATTTAAAGACTGAATTTAAAGTATAATGTAAATGCATAAAATAAATTCACAATCACGGGTAGACCTCCACATGGTCTTTCACTAACCCTTTGTCGGGACCCGAATATGCAAATCCGAACTGTCTGTATATACCACTCTTGATGCCAAAAACTTGAAGTAAGGTTTAGCGGCAACAACACACCGGACGAACACCGGGTTCAAGACGCGCCAACCGATTTGATCCTGCAATCGGTAAGGAGAATATAAAATTCACTTTAAAGCCGACTTAGTAGAACAATCGACTTAGATCTAATCAGCCAAGAGCCGATCAAATCGAGAGTAATGATAAGTCTAATTAACTTATTAGGGTTAATCAGAGGATAAAGGTAGATGTGAGACCCCGTTCTTGCAAACAGGAACCTCCATGTGATTACTGTACTAGTCCCATGATCAGTGGCTAGCACTCACATGTTTACAACATTCATATCACAACCACAAGAGGACAACTGATAAGTATGTATATACAAGCGGAAATAATTATACAGAGTTTAAAATTTACAAAGACTGAACAGCGGAAAATAGAGAGTTAAAGAACTCCAAAAACCTCGTGGTTTGCCCACTAACCCTCAGGCAACTGACTAGGCAAACCTAGGAGAAATCATCATCGAACACCCCGTGCCCTGCGTGAAAGCAAGAATCATCTGGCACTTCACAAGCTTCGTCCTCTGAGACAGCAGATGTAAGATTGAGTACATTGGTACTCAGCAAGACTTATAGTGTTTGACAAATGCAATTAAGTAATCATGCAGGCTAAGCAAGGCAGCTTATAGGTTATTTTGCAGTTGCATAAATATTGAAAAGTATGAATATAATAGATTGAAACATCGTATTTTTAAATAGGAAATTGAGACATAAAGCGATAAGCAAATACTCAAGTCTTTCAACACAGTCTACCCGACTGCAAAGGTCCCTGGTGTCTATCCTTTGACACAAAAGCTAGTTGCAAAAATGGTTTCCAAACCAAACCCATTTTTCAAAAAATACCAAAAGACTAACATTGGAATGACTTCACCAAGTGTCCTTGACCGTGGACGCGGCTAATCGATTAGATTTACACTCTGTAGAGGTGTATAACTTTACCCACAGGGAATGATCAACCTCTTTTGCCAGGCCATATTAACACACTTCCTTTGGTGTGTCGGCAAGGAGATCATACATAACCGTTATATTACTTAGACGTGGCTATGAACCAGCCCGAGACATTAACCCCCATCATAAAAAAGAAACACACACCAGACGTGGTTCCTTTCACGTGATACACAACACCCATTTCTGTTTTATGGCGAGGCATACACCGTTGCGCGGGTATGCATTTACCCACACCGAGGGTTAGAAAAAGGTCGGTGTGGAAGCCCCTCACAAGCAGTCCTAACCAAAAAGCTCCCGCTATACTCCCGCCTTCCTTAGATGCAAAGCCACATCCAAATAACTTATTAGGCTCAGACTGTCCAACACAAGGCCCCGTGGTTGTACGAAAACATGGATCTATAGCGTTCCTGAAGGACCATGTGCAGGTCTACCCAGATTTGTGATGAGTATTTGACTAAATTTTGAGCTTAGTATGCTTTTGTTTGAGTTAGATTTGAAATGGTTTGGCGAAGTTTGCACGGGTCTTGGCCGAGTGATTCTTATATCCGACTGATGTAGGATATAGCTCTGGTCCATGTTGGGACCTTTTATGATTTGCGCGGGTCTTGGCCGAGTGATTCTTATATCCGACTGATGTAGGATATAGCTCTGGTCCATGTTGGGACCTTTTAAGATTTGCGCGGGTCTTGGCCGATTGATTCTTATATCTGACTGATATAGGATATAGCTCTGGTCCATGTTGGGACCTTTTAGGATTTGTGCGGGTCTTGGCCGAGTGATTCCTATATCCGACTAATGTAGGATATAGCACTGGTCCACCATGGACGGTGCTACCGGCCTGAGGGCGGTAGAACCGACCAATTCAAGTAAAAGTGAATTTTTATAAGTGGACTTTGATGAATTAATTGCACATCTTTGTGGGCATTGCTATGTGAGGGGTTTCCTTGTTTTTGATGGTTGCAGGACAACGGTGCTAGGTCATGGTGAGGCGAAGGATGGCCGGGACTAGGCGAGAAGCGTCGGAGGTCCAGACGGTCGGGGATCGCCGGAACATGATTGGAGATGGAGTCCGTGCAAGCCATGAAGACAAGGAATGGATGTGATGCTAGCTAGATGCTGCTCGGATCGATGAGGGCCGTCGAATTGCGGTCTAGTTGATAGAATAGCGAGTCTAGTTAGTATGCTTTGAAAACCGTGCAAGAAAACCCATGTGTGGTGGGTTCTGGGTTAGCTCTTGCATGGCTGGTTGAGTGGGTTAATCCTAGCCCCTGATGGATGCTCTAGGGTTTAGAGGCTCATCCAAGGGTGGTAGGTGGCCCAAGAGTTGTATAAATAGGGTGGAGGCGGCCTCCTGGGTGAAGGTTTTTTTTGCTCCTTTGAGCTTTGCCCACATGAATGTGAGGCTTTGTAACCTCTCCTTCCAGAAATGAAATGTTCTTCATTTATGTTCATGTTTCATTTCCTTGACGCACTTAATTTACGCATTTAAATTACGCAAGTTAAATTCAGCATTTACTTTCTTGCAATTTACATATACGTAATTTGGATTTGCCTCCTCTCCTTCTACATGCTTGCGAATCTTTGTTGAGGTTGATGTTTGATGAATGATTCTACTTCTGAATTCTTGTTCTCAATCATCTAAGAAATCCATACGTTCTTCTTGCAAGAAGTTGTTCTTTGCGTTCTTGAATGTGTGATTTTATAGAGTGCGTTTCCTTGAACTTCTTTGTGTTCTCTTGCTTACTGGGACGTGTGGGAAGTCATTCAAGATCACTTTGATCATCAAAACCCCACGAGCAAGCCGTGATCGAAGTTCTTTCGATTTTTGTTGAAACTTGTTATGTTCTTCATTCTCGGGCATAAAGGTCGGAACTTTGACATCAACCCTTGTGATTGAAGGTTGGAATAAGTTCCTGAATCCCAAGGACCTTATCTACCAAGTTTGGTTGAGTTTGGATCAAAAGATACATCAATTCTCCCATTTGATCCCGTGCTGAAATCACTGTTCATTTGCCTGATTTTACTGTAGCTACAGTACCCGATAGTTCCAGCCCAGAGTGCAGTAGTACTGGCCTCAGGCTGATTTTTTTGTGAAAATTGACCCTTTCGTTTCCATTTGATATTTAAGGGTTTTGGCTTGGTTTCTTTGGGTGAAAATCTGCATTTGTGATCTTCCTTAGAGAACGTATTTTAGTTTGGGATCATTCACCCCCCCTCTGATCGCCATCTCAGTCTTTCAATTGGTATCAGTGCCGGTTCGTTTCTTTCATAGATCTTGACTGGTCTCAAGAGCCATGTCGATGGACAAGTATTCCACCAAGCCACTCATTTTCTCTGGAGTCGATTTTCCATTCTGGAAGTCGCGCATGGAGTCATACATCACTACCCAGGGCTTCTTGATATGGCAGAAGGTGAAACTCCCATATGAGGTTCCTACCGATGAAAATGTCACGGCCAACAATATGGCTGACGTTGAGGCGAACGCTAAGGCAAGGAACATCCTCATACAGGGTCTTAGCCGAAGTGAGTATGACAGGATTTCTCACCTTCGTTCTGCTCATGAGATTTGGGTGACCTCGATGCTTACCATGAGGGCACTACCCAAATCAAGACGGTTCGACAGACCAATTAAAGCGTGAGTTCAACAAGTTTGAACAACACGGCGTGAGGGTCTTGATGAGTGTTTGGTCATTTTACCAAGATCTTGAGCGATCTTCGAGCGATTGGTTGTATATACCTCGACTCGGATAATGCTCGACATTTCTTGACCGCACTCGATTTGCGCGTTTGGGAGATGAAGGTGACCACCATCAAGGACACCACCGACCTTTCGACCTTGACTCTTGACGGGCTTTATTCCCGTCTCAAGACTCATGAGATCGACGTCGTCTCGCGGAAGACGAAATCTCAGTCTATGGCCTTGGTCACTGATCCCATTGGATCTTCCTCTTCTGACTCTTCTTGTGGTTTCTCTCTCTCCACTCTTTGCGAGCTAAGCGATGACCAACTGGAAAAATTTCCAGAAAATAAGCTTGCTCTTCTTGCTCGCAAGTTTTCTCATGCCTACAAGAGGGTGAGAGAGAGGAAAAGAGGTGGCGTGATCACCTGCTTCGAGTGTGGTGGCCCCAACCACATTCGAGCGAACTGCCCCAAGCTGGAGAAGGGCAAGAGCGAACAAGGCGGTTCGGGCAAGAACGATTACACCGACAAGAACCGCAACAAGAAGGCCCCAGCTTGTGAGCCGGCGAAGAAGAAGTACCACAACTTCACCAAGAACAAGAAGCTCTTTCACCGGGTCCTCGTCACGCTGGACAACATCGAGCTCTCCAACACTAAGAACTGGAGCGATGCAAGCGAGGACGATCCGCAAGAGAAGGTGAAGAGCGGCGACGACTTCTCCGGCATGTGCTTCATGGCAGGCGCCATTGAAGTGAGCGACTCCAAGCTATACAGCGACACGGATCAGGTACCCACCTACGACGAGTTAAATGATGCTTTCTGTAAATTAGGCAAGTTTTATGCTAAGGCTAGGTCAAGGTGTTTAGAGTTAGAGAAGGAGGTAGATAGCCTATCTCGGGAGTTAGCTTTACTTAAATCATGTTCCTCCCGAGACTCTGATAACTGTACTCTCTGTGATGCTTTGCTTGTGGAGTTGGAGAATCTAAGGACTATGCATGATAGTGTGTTGTCTGAACTAGATAGTCTTAGGTTGAACAATGCTAGCAAAGAGTGTGTTGATGCTATATCTGTAGATGCTAGTTTTCTTCATGCTCACTCCACTCCTTCATGTCAAAATTGCCCTAAGTTGCTTGCTGAAATCAATGCCATGAGCGATCACCTTAGGAAGCTCTCTGCTAGAAACGATGAACCTGAAATGCATGCTTCTAAGGACCCAGTCAGCTCATGTGAGGGCTGTAGGCAACTAAAACTTGACAATGATGTTTTGAATGTCAAGTGTGATCAACTTGCTAAGGACTTACTAGTTAAGTCACAAATTGGTTGCCTGCTGTGTGTTGGGGTTAAGGATGATATGGATAAAATCCATGTCGAACTAAGGAAGAAGTTAGAAGACCAAGTCCATAGGATTAGAAATGCGTCTTGCGTTTCTTGTGAGGCCCTCAAGATTGAGGCAGCCGTGCTAAGGGAGAAAAATGCACGTGCTGAGAGAGCTTCTCTTTCTGGGTCTTCCTCTTCCTCTTTTTCCTGTTCTTCATGTGCTTCTTTCTTCCGGGAGTGTGAGTATCTCAAAGCACTCTTGAGAAGTTTGTAGGAGGCAAGAAGAAGCTCAATCTTATTCTAGACCAATCCAAGATTAGTAGATTTAATCAAGGTATAGGATTTGATCCCTTGGAGCACGCTCGGGCGCATCCTCCCACCATTGTCTTGGCTCCAAGAGTGGTGAGATTGTGGTAGCTCCTGGAGTGAGCACCACGTGTTTAGGTCACTTGGTGTTGTCCATGGGACTTCTAACCAGAAGGGTATTACTCATGTTGCTTCTGCCTCTAGCAAGGTGAAGTACACATGCACATTCTATAAGAAGGATGGTCACCTAGCAGATTTTTGCTTCAAGCGCGCCAAGATCACTCGGCGTGAGCGTGTAGCTGCTCTTAGGGGTATTCAGAGTCATCCCCATACTCTGAGTGCTCCCAAGGCACGCACTGCTTCTAGACAGGTTAGAGAGTCGCCTGTTTTTGGGCAGCGTCCAGGACTCGGTTTTCAGGCTGTTCATTCGAGTTTTAGTCTTGGAGCTGTTCGTAGTCAGTCTTTCCGTCATCCTCTTGATATTCCTCATTTTTCCTATCGAGGTAGATATCAGCGGCGTGAGGTGTTTGCTAGTAGGAGATCCAGGTAGCCTTACTGGGATGGTTCGGTTTTTGCACCACGGCGGACCAATCCAGTTCCAGCTCCTAGATCATCTACTAGAGTTGCTTCTGGTCGTGTGAGAGTAGAGCATCATGTAGATGCCAGAGTCCAGTCTTTTTCTTCTGTGGCTGGCACCTCTAGGCGTCGTGTGGTTCAGTATTGGGTTCCTAGATCATCTCTTTGTCCCAGTACTGAGTCATCTTTCTCTCATGTGCATTGACCAGGTTCGTCGGATGGGGAAGGGAGATATTTGGATTGTTGACTCCGGTTGTTCTCGTCATATGATCGGAGATTCTCGATGGTTCTCTTCCCTAGTCCGAGCCCCCGGTGATGAGTTGATCACTTTCGGGGATGCTTCTTCAGGTAGAGTCATTTCTAGAGGTACCATCTGCATTAATGACAATTTCATTCTTAAAGATGTTGCCTTAGTAAGTAAGCTGCAATATAATTTGCTTTCTGTTTCTCAGCTTATTTATGACTCTTTCGAGGTGAGTTTCAAGAGTAGCGCCTGTAGAATCCTCGATTCTTCAGGAGGGTTAGTTTGTGGGATTTCTAGATATGGGAGAGTCTTTCGTGCTGATTTTTCTGCTTCTTCTGGAGACTCTCTCCGTTGCGTGATAGCTTCAGAGTCCCGTGATCTCTCCTTCTAGCATAGGAGACTTGGTCACATTGGATTTGATCATTTGACCCGAGTTAGCAGTCACGACCTCATTCGTGGTTTGCTTAAACTCAAAATGGTTAAAGATTTAGTTTGCTCTCCTTGCCGACATGGCAAGATGGTTGCTGCTTCTCATCCCCCAATCACTGTTGTGATGACTGATGCATCAGGACAGCTTTTACATATGGACACTGTTGGTCGAGCTAGAGTGCAGTCAGTGGGTGGGAAGTGGTATGTTCTTGTCATTGTTGATGATTTTTTGAGGTACTCTTGGGTGTTTTTTATGTCCTCGAAGGATGAGACTTTTACCCATTTTAGGGGTTTGGTTCATAGGTTGTCTTTTGAGCTCCCTAGTGCCCTATGAGCTATACGCAGTGATAATGGCACGGAGTTCAAGAACTCCTATTTTGAGAGTTTCTGTGTGGAGTCTGGTTTAGAGCATCAATTCTCCTCTCCCTCGCCCCTCGGCCAAAATGGCGTAGTGGAAAGGAAGAACAGGACAGGAGAGATGGCGGGACGATGCTAGACGAGTCTGAGACTCCTGTAAGTTTTGGGCTGAGGCTATAGCTACTGCTTGCCATGTTTCTAATCGTGTATTCTTGAGAGCACATTTGCGCCGCACTTCTTACGAGTTGAGGTATGGGCGAAAGCCCAGTATTTCTCATTTTCGTGTGTTTGGTTGCAAGTGTTTTATTTTGAAGCCTGGTAACCTGGATAAGTTTGAGTCTCGTTCTTATGATGGTATCTTTCTGGGTTACTCGTCTTCTTCTCGTAGCTATAGGGTCTGGAGTTGCGATGCGCATAGGATCATAGAAACCTGTGAAGTGACCTTTGATGAGGCTAGCCCAGGAGCTAGACCTGACATTTTAGGCTCTTCTTCTTCCTCCGAGACCATCTTTGTAGAGGATGAGGATGATGGAGATGATGGTGTTCCACCGGATCCAGTCCCCTCTACACCTGAGGTGCCTCCTGTTTCCATTTTGGCAACTCAGGAAGGCCAGCCCTTGCCTTCTGACTTTCATGCAGCTAGTGGCTCTGCTCCTACCTCTTTTGTGTATGAGGTAGAGGCCACTTCTGATTCTGGACCTCCTTGTCATATTAAGCGTTCTCATCCACCTGATCAGATCATCGGCGATCTATTTGAGTGAGTCACTCGCTCAAAAACAGGTCTGTCTAGTTTCTGCCTTCACTCTGCCTTTGTTGCCTCATTTGAGCCGAAGGATGTGACTCATGCATTATCTAATGAGTCTTGGAGTAATGCTATGCATGAGGAACTTGAAAACTTCGAGAGGAACAAAGTTTGGCAGCTTGTAGAATGTCCATCTGGTCATAATGTCATTGGGACCAAGTGGGTGTTCAAAAACAAGCAGAGTGAGGATGGGGTTGTCCTTCGCAACAAGGCTAGGCTAGTTGCACAGGGTTTTTCTCAAGTTGAGGGTCTTGACTTTGAGGAGACCTTTGCCCCTGTAGCTAGACTAGAGGCTATTAGGATCCTGCTTGCATTTTCTGCTTCCCGGGGCTTCAAGCTCTATCAAATGGATGTCAAGAGTGCATTCCTCAATGGCTATATTGAGGAAGAGGTTTATGTCAAACAACCTCCAGGATTTGAGAACCTCAAGTTTCCAAGTCATGTATACAAGCTTTCTAAAGCTTTGTATGGACTCAAGCAGGCCCCCAGAGCATGGTATGAGAGGCTCAAGTCTTATCTTCTCAGCCATGACTTCAAGATGGGTATAGTAGACAAGACTGTTCATCAAACACCATGAGTCGTATTTTCTTCTCGTCCAGATTTATGTGGACGATATCATTTTTGGTGGCTCATCTCATTCGCTTGTGTCTCAGTTTTCTGAGGTGATGAGCACAGAGTTTGAGATGAGTATGATGGGTGAGTTAAGCTACTTTCTTGGTTTCCAAATCAAGCAGACTCGGGAGGGTACTTTCTTGCACCAAGGTAAGTACACTCGGGACCTCCCGAAGCGGTTTGATATGTCTGATGGTAAGCTGGTGATGACTCCTATGGCCACCACTGTTGTCCTAGAGCCTGACGAGGATGGTGAGCCTGTTGATCAGAAGGAGTTTCGAAGTATGATTGGCTCCCTCTCAGATCTCACCGCCTGAGGCCGGACATACATTTATTGTGTGTCGTGCACTCGATTTCAAGCTTCTCCTCACGCCTCTCACGCGAGCGATCAAGCGCATCTTCAGGTACCTTCGTGCTACCAATGATTATGGTATTTGGTACTCTTCCTCTTCTTGTCTATCCCTGAGAGCCTTTTCCGATGCCGACTTTGCTAGCTGTAGTATAGATAGGAAGAGCACTTCTGGCACTTGCCAATTCATTGGCACTTCTCTTGTTTCTTGGTCATCTAGGAAGCATCAGGAGTTGCACACTGATCCACGAGGCCGAGTATGTTGTTGCTGACTAGTTCTTCAGAGCTGTGCTCTGGATGAGATCGACCTTGCGGGACTTTGGGTTAGAGATAGAGAGTGTGCCACTTTTTTGTGACAACACTTCTACTATTTGCATTGCTAAGAACCCAGTGCAGCATTCCCGGACCAAGAACATTGACATTAGATATCACTTCCTTAGAGACCATGTGGAGAAGGGTGATATCGCGCTTCAGTTCATAGAGAGTGATCTTCAGTTAGCCGATATCTTTACCAAGCCTTTGCATAGCTCCAAATTTGTTGCCTTGAGGAGTGAGCTTGGAGTCGTAAGCCCTTACGGCCTTTCGTGAGGGGGAGCTAATCTGTATATTATGTATAATATATTCTCTTCCAGTTCTTCTCTTCTTTGTGTTTCTTCTGGGTGATCTTGGGCTTGTTTTCTTGAGTTGAGTTCACTCTCTTAGACTTCTGGCATGCTTTGTATGGACCTCTTATCTTGTGCTTTAAGTTGCTATCATGCGTGATTAGCTGTTCTCTCTTCTCAATAGGTTGAGTTCCCTCACAGTCTTATAAGTCTAGAAGGTGTTGGGCCTCTTGGGTAGACAGGGTCTGTGTGCTCTCCTTAGTTGGGATCTAGAGTCAGCTTCCCTATGTCAGTCACTGGGGAAGATAAGAGCGAGTCTGAGCCATAGTAAATCTCTTCTATCTTTTCTATGCTCAATAGCCACCCAGTTTGCAGTTTTCTCGACTTCTTCTCCTCATTCTGTTTTTCTGGTTGTTATTGAGTTCATTTGAGTTTTCTTTATGCCTAATCTTGATAATAACTCAACTTTAACCAGATTTGAGCTTAAAATTGATTCATTTGTTGAGGGGGAGTTTGGGAATCTGTTCATGCATTCCATTTAGACTGCATTTTCTGTTTTATGAGCTTTGTCTATTATGCAATTGACTTAATCTTCATGAAATACATCATGCTATATCTTTTGAAGAAAATCACTAGCTTAGATATGTCCAAGTTCATTTATCAAGCTAAGGTTAATTAAAATCTGAAAAACTTGAAAGCTTTAAATGAAAACTTGATGAAACATGTTGCTTTTACTTACTAAGTTTCTTCTCTAGGAGCTTTTATCATGAATTGTGAAATTTTGGAGTTCTCTAGAGTCCCTATAGCAACTTGGGTGAAATTTGTTTGATCCATATTTGAGTCCTTCAAAATTGCTCATCTGTGCTAAATTGACTTTAAAAAAAATTAACTCTTTTGTGCAAAATTGATCTCAACACTTTATATTCACGAGACTGCTTCCCATTGCATTTGGGATGAACTTGGAATATATTGTGTATGACCAAGATCATTCTCTTAAGAGTTACTCTTGAGTCAATCAATAAAAAAATGCAAGTATCAAACACATAAGTGGGTAAAGAATGCAAATAATGTCAAACATTTGCACCCGCTATGTTTTTCAAAGTCTTAAAGAAAATTTGCATAAATTGAAAAATGAGCTAGAAGGACCTTATATGCACTTCAAAATTCTCCAAAATGTTGAGTAGGTTGAACTCTAGGTTTTCCATTTGATCCTTGAGCGGTTTGGCTTCTAGCTTTGAAACTTTGCTAAGTTTTGCACTTGTCAAATCTTGCAAAAAAAATGACACATTTTCAAAACTTAGCTTATGAGCAAAATTTGTTATTTGCACTTGGACATATCTTAGTTTAATCTTAATCTAAGATTGATAACCTTGGTATCATATCTTGTCATTACGATCATTTGGATAATCTTCAAAGCTCCCTTAGGTTGCATTCAATACACAAAAAGGGGGAGAAAATTTCATTTTGATGCCTATATTGCCAAAAGGGGGAGAAATCGTAGAAAAGGCATCATTAAAAATGTGAAAGCTAATTTGGTTCTTATGATCTTTGTAAAAGTTTTGCTAAATCTCGTGGATCATAATCACATAATCACATTTGGCACTTATGATTGGATTTTAGAGCTTTTTGTGGAAAACTTGCTCTTTCCTTGATTTAGCTCTAAAATATGTTCTCAGTCTATTCTCTCTAGACCATGTGTGGTTTTGAAATCAAATTGCTTTCTTCTTATCTTACTCAAACTCATATTTATGCCTTTTGTTGTGTTTGTCAATATACTCATCAAGGGGGAGATTGAAGGACCATGTGCAGGTCTACCCAGATTTGTGATGAGTATTTGACTAAATTTTTAGCATAGTATGCTTTTGTTTGAGTTAGATTTGAAATGGTTTGGCGAAGTTTGAGCGGGTCTTGGCCGAGTGATTCTTATATCCGACTGATGTAGGAATGGATGTGATGCTAGCTAGATGCTGCTCGGATCGATGAGGGCCGTCGAATTGCGGTCTAGTTGATAGAATAGCGAGTCTAGTTAGTATGCTTTGAAAACCGTGCAAGAAAACCCATGTGTGGTGGGTTCTGGGTTAGCTCTTGCATGGCTGGTTGAGTGGGTTAATCCTAGCCCCTGATGGATGCTCTAGGGTTTAGAGGCTCATCCAAGGGTGGTAGGTGGCCCAAGAGTTGTATAAATAGGGGTGGAGGGGCAGCCTCCCCCAGGGTGAAGGTTTTTGATGCTCCTTTGAGCTTTGCCCACATGAATGTGAGGCTTTGTAACCTCTCCTTCCATAAATGAAATGTTCTTCATTTATGTTCATGTTTCATTTCCTTTATGCACTTAATTTACACATTTAAATTACGCAAGTTAAATTCAGGATTTACTTTCTTGCAATTTACATATACACAATTTGGATTTGCCTCCTCTCCTTCTACATGCTTGCGAATCTTTGTTGAGGTTGATGTTTGATGAATGATTCTACTTCTGAATTCTTGTTCTCAATCATCTAAGAAATACATGCGTTCTTCTTGCAAGAAGTTGTTCTTTGCGTTCTTTAATGTGTGATTTTATAGATTGCATTTCCTTGAACTTCTTTGTGTTCTCTTGCTTGCTGGGACGTGTGGGAAGTTATTCAAGATCACTTTGATCATCGAAACCCCACGAGCAAGCCTTGATCGAAGTTTTTCGATTTTTGTTGAAACTTGGTATGTTCTTCATTCTCGGGCATAAAGGTCAGAACTTTGACATCAATCCTTGTGATTGAAGGTTGGAATAAGTTCCTGACATCCCAAGGACCTTATCTACCAAGTTTGGTTGAGTTTGGATCAACGGATCAAAAGATACATCAATTCCCCATTTGATCCCGTCTTTGAAATCGCTGTTCATTTGCACGATTTTCTCGTAGCTATAGTAATGCGATAGTTCCGGCCCAGTGCGAGTAATCTGGCCTCGGGCTGATTTTTGTGAAAATTATCCCTTCGTTTCCATTTGATATCTAAGGGTTTTGGCTTGGTTTCTTTGGGTGAAAATCTGCATTTGTGATCTTCCTTAGAGAACGTATTTTAATTTGGGATCATTCACCCCCCTCTGATCGCCATCTCGGTCTTTCAGTTCCATTGCTCGGTCCTTAATCCGACACGGGCGATACTCCACCCTATACTACGTGCAACTCCCTTTGCACCGCCGGCTATTGCCAATAATCGCCCGCGTCAAACCATAGTTTTATTTTGGGTTTTTAACCAAAGTACCAGCAACCTTTTCCCAAAGGGGGCCATACAATTACTGAAAAGACCGAAAACAAATGACGAATAGCTTAAGCAGGAATATTATATTAGCGGTTATACCCAAAATGACATTAAACATGTCTAGTTCAAACTATAGTTTACAAGGTTCACATGTCCGTACAGATTAAGGTAAACCATAATGTATAGGATTAACTACAGTTCCAACCCAAATTAGCATTTCTATGGAGAATTATCCGGATGCATACTACATAGACAAAAACAACATAATGTAGGTAAATTATCAGGCTCGATATGTTCAAGGGGGTGCTTGCCTTGCAGCTCACTGTCTGTTACGAAATTTGGATCTACGACGAAGTTGTCTTCTTCTTCGAGCACGTCGGATTCTACACGTCGATCAACTGGAAACATAGAAAATATCAAATTTCAATAAGGGCAAAAAGAAAACAGACAGTAAACCAAATAAAGATTAACTACAGAAAACAGGGGTAGTTTAGGGGTTGCATTATAAGATTTCAGGACTACATGATTTAGATAATCACATAAACACTTTGTTAAAGACTTTTAGGATGAACAAATATGGTTTCTTTGATAGATTATCTATCCTTGAATTACGAATTCAAGAGGCTAAAATTATGAATTTTTGTGCTTATAACTTCGAATTATAGATGCTAAAATTATTTGAATTAATAAAACTTAAGACATAAGATAAAGGAGTTGATTGCAGTAAATCTATTAAGCTAGGATACCACGTTTGTTCATGGTTTGAAACTATTTAATCTATACTAACTATTTAACTTCCTATGCACATATATTTATATGCATATATATACATATATGTATATGTATATGTATATGTGTGTGCACATTTGACACCTAGGTTACTTCATAATCTTAAAGGTAATTCAAATCAAGATTTCTCCTTAATCAAGTTTAAGCATTCTACTGATTACCTAAAATTCAGAAAATCAATTTCTTAATCATTTCATAATCCTTCCATATAATTATACATATCTAAATTTCAATGGATTGAAAGCAAAACTTAAATGGAAAGTCGTTCAATCATACATGAAAATTTAATATTTCTATATATTTGAACTCCTGGAAACAAAAGGATCCTAGAAAAATTTGTTTCATTAAATTCTAAGTTTGTTTGTAAATTTTTTGTATAAAGCATATCTTTAGGCCTTTTATTCAAACTTGAATTTCAAAATTACCAAGAGATCATTTTCAAAATATTTTTACATATTCTAAAAGATCTTGATTTTACATGAATATAGAATTTCGTTTCACAATTTTTGGAGTTATGATTCAAAAGTTATGGACAATTGAAGTAGCTCGGTTTTGGAAAATACATTGAAATTCCAAAATGCGCCACGGCGTAAAGCGTCTTCTAGTTTTAGCGCGTTAGCGCGTTTGAACTAGCACAGGTGCGGTGACAAGCCGACCCCACTGTCGGTGGCGAGCTAGCGCGCTGCGAAGCTACCGAAAGTGGTCGCGACTATGGCCCACCGCCGGCGACCAAGCGAGCAACTTGGGCTCCAGCCCACCGCTGGTGAACCAGCACCACTGCGGCGGAATGGGTAGCTCCGAGAGCATCAGTGAGCCAAGGCGAACCTAGGGGCGTTACCCATTAGCCGGAAGGTGGCCGGAGAAGGGGTCGGCACCGTGGAGGGGCGGCGGCCGCCATGGCTGTGCGAGCAAAAGGTTGCCGCCGGCCATGATTTTACATTCCAGCATGGCGTGAGCATCAGTGAGTCAAGGGTGATCTATTTCACCTGAGACTGGAGGCGGTGAAGGGCCGAAGGTGGCTGCCTGCGTGCGCCGGCCGGGAAGAAGAAAAGCGGCGGTGGGAGTGTGCTGCAGATGAGAATAATTGAAAATAAGGAGGGTTCAGTACTCAATAAGATGTGGCGAAGCTATAGGAGGAAGAGATTTCAAGGATTTGTGCCTATTTGGGTGCTTCACCGATTTCCCCCTTTTTCGGTTCTCTGTGGCAGAACGAGGAAAAGAGGCTCTAGGTCGGGGAGCTTAGCTCGGGGATAAGCAAGAAGGAGAAGGAAGGCTCATAGCAATGTTTTGGTGGTATTTATAGCCGGTGTGAAGTGATTCCACAGGGTTTGAACTCGGAAGGTGAGGTGCGACTCGGCTCTGGACGGCTCGGCAAAGTGGCGCGAAGCCTCTCATTGGCAAGGAGGCGACGTGAGGGTGGTCAAGGCATGGCACGGGGAAATCGAGAATGAGTCGTGGCATCAGATGACGGGATGGGTAGCTCGAGCTGTCGGGCGCACGGCGTGAAGACTCGGCGTGCGCGAGCTCTGTCTCGGCGGAGAGGAGAAGAAGAGAGGGGGAAAGAAAACGGCGGCTGACAGCTAGGCCCAGGGTCCACCGGTCAGCAGGAGCACTTCGGCACCGCCTTGCGCCAAGAAACGGGCCCGTACGCCGTGGGGCCCACTAGTCAGCGAGCGCACATGCTTATGAAGATAAACCTCACCCCACACAGCTAGTACTCACATTAATTTAGCCATCCACTCAATTTGAAAATTTACAAAACTTTTTTACTGGGGTCTTATGGTAGTTTAAATTGTCCAGTAAAAATTTTAAACTAAAATACCCTATGGTTGATTTATAAAAATTCTGACACAGTACACTGTCGAGAATTTGCATTTCGGTATTTTATTTATTTAAGGCTTTAAATCATATTAATTATTTTAAAAACTTTTTATAAGGATTAATTTTGGATTATAAATATCTCCATAAAAATTTTAAGTCAAAGTATTAATTAGATATTTTATAAAAATTCTGACATGAGGATTTCCAGTTTTTAAATGCCTCTGTTCTTGAATTTCTAAAAGGCTTAGACGGCATGATAAATCTCTAAGATTTTTACCAGATGCATCCTATACCATGAGGGTGCTATGGTAATTTTTTATGAATCCAGGTAAATTTCTAATATCTCCTAGTAATTTCGACATCTACTGTTTCTAGTAAAAAGGGATGGTTAATTATTTTACTTATTCACCTTTTAGCACATAGGATTTTTACTAGATGGTTTTACTGGTTTACCAGCATGAGTGAGGTCTCATAGTAATTTTTTTCCACATTTACTTTTACCTCTTTACATTCTTACCATTTTCCATTTAATAATTCTATTTGTTGGTCTTTTTACACAAAGCATAAATCCAAGGAAAATCCAAATAAAAACAAAAAATTCTCCGAAAACTCAAAAATAAATATGTCCAAATCCAAAATATTCATTTTCATTTTATTATATTTTTTCTGGGTGTTACAGTAGATCTCTTTCCGATAAAGGCGATGCGCAGCAAGATCGGAGAAAAATCAGACCTAATTGGCGTAATTGAAGATGACCAACAATCAGCGATGCGCAACTTTATTGATCGAATCGGATTACAAGGGAGAATCTAAATTATAGAAGCTACTCCTAGTCGACAGAAAAGTAGACAAAAATAATGTGTTGATTGATTGATTGTGTTATTGTTTGCCTATCCATGACTATCTTTTATACCCGTCGGTCGATCGTATCCTTTTCCAATACGTTACAAAACATATTCGTATCGGCCATAATTCAGAAGGGTTTTCCTTGAAATCTCCACCGTAACCAAATATCTTCAAGTTTTCCATATCATACATTGGTTATGGTACGTTGACTCTATCCCATTGATTTTGACTACACCTACCAAATCTTGGTGCAAACATATGCCCCTATTTTTGGGAGATAACTTGTTTTCTTTCAAAAATCTTAACCATCGGCTTGGCAGGACATCTTCACCAATAACCGCTGCATTAATGGCACCGTAAAAATCTTGATATGCGTATCATGCATTTTTAACTGCACACGTCGCTTCAAAATCCTTCCCGTCGTTTCACTCTTTACCCTTCATATAAATATGCGGCCCCCACATGGTCATTCTCACGCGCTCAAGCTCTCTAGATACCTACAATCGGCTGCTTCATCTCGGCTAACAAATCCTTCAGCGTTCATCTCCTCCAGTCCTTAATCGGCTTCCCACCAAGATCAGCTGAATGGATCCCAACCAGGTACCATCCCGATCCCTGACAGCAACGACCAATACTACCTAGGAACAGTAGGAAGTTTAGATTTTGACACAGTTACAAACGAAGAAGTTGCTCGTCTCCCGTTGTCGGCTGTTGGTTATAATATAGAGGGATAGGCTTGGCCGACATCACTCAAAGGATGGAAGAGCTGGTACAATCAGGTAGCGCCCCAGAAGAGAGAGATATGGGATAGAATGGGAATAGCCGAGTGTCTCCCTCTTTTCTTAGCTGATCCAGAGGCCAATGAGCCCTTAGTGGTCATGCTTGTTATTTTTGGTCGGATACACTCAACGCTTTCATGTTTTGCACCAGTTTCGTCGGCCCAACTCTCCTGGATGTGGCTCAATTATGCTATCTAAGGCCGGACGGAGAGCAGATATCGACCTATAGTGTCAAACCCAAGTACAAACTCATCAGAACCAAAGGTGAAGGGTGGGCCAAGTACATTAGCAACAACGATAAAGTGCGCGGGCCAGTATCGGACGAAGAACACATAGTCTTTCTCAACCTTTGGCTAGACCAATATCTATTTTGTGGTGCTTCTCTTGGACCAACTCAGGTGTACCAAACCATAGCAGAGCAACTGGTGGAGGGCCGTCGGCTAGCCCTAGGAAAGATGCTATTGGGAGCGGTATACCAGATGATGTATGTAATAAGGAGTCGGCTTTTCACAGGGTTTGCTAGCTTCTCCGTTGGCAATGTTGGCGGTCCCTTTTGGTTTTATTCAGATCTGGCTGTACTGCTTATTCAGCCGATCATTCAACTTGAATCCATCAGAAGAGTCAGCATTCCTGCGAGAAGACACTCTAGAGGGCGAGATTCCTCAAATCAGAGCCAATCAATCATATGGCGAAAGATTTATGATGTGCTTTGGGAATGAGACAAGGATTATGCCCATCAGCTCAAGAAAGTACCATGCGTTTTTCCTTCAACTCGACAATGAAGTTTTCAAATAACCGGACTTCTTCAGTTATAGTGGAGTAGCCGATTTTCCAGGGCCGTCATTCTTGCATCTAGAAGCCGATAGTTCTCTGATGCCTCTGAAAACCCTGGATTTTTACAAGATTTTCATCTCTTCGGGTATTCTTCATGTCGGTCTTAACACGAGAAATTGGACGTTTAAGCCATCCTACGAATTTTATCATCCATCTATCTACGCCAGGCAGCTGGGTTTCGGGCAAGTGATCCCAAGTCTCCCATTGCTTGATCGGCTTCAGCCAAGGGCTCGGGTTTGCAACGTAGCTGCGGCTGATATTGTACTGGAGATAGCCGATGAGCTCCAAATCGAAGACTTGCCGCATTTCTCCCTGAACACCCGTCGGGCAGGCCACTTCTCTTCTTGGTGGTCATCTATCGTAGAGGCACTCTACTTGGAGAGGACACCGTCGGCTATTATTAATACATTTTTCCCAAATCTTCCTGAGCCGACAGTAGTTTCTGACAGTGATTCGAGCGATGAGTCTAGCTCTTCAGGGTATACTAACACAAGTCTCGTAGACATTATAGGTGAGGTATCGGCTAAATGAATTTTTCACTACATCTTTTGATTCTGCTCAAGAACTTTTACTAATCAGTTTTATTCCCTTTTCACAGACCAAGGCAGCTGGCAAGAAACCAGTCTCTGACTCGTCAGGTAGTGGCCATCAAACAAAAAGGCCACACCAGTCGACTGGCCTAATAGAGTACACTTCTAGTACCTTGGGCATTCAGAGCCCATCTCTGTCGGATATTTAGAAACAACAACAGCCCATTAAGCACTCTGATTGGTTACTTCTTGCTTTTATCCTACATATTCCTTTAGAGACACTATCTTATCTGACTAGTTTTCAGAGAAGAAGACCAAATTCACCAAGGCCCTTGCAAAAAGAGGCTCCAAGCCTCAACAACAGAGCGGTGAAAGCTTGCAGCATGCATCGGCTACTGGAGGGGTAAATTACTTTTTTTATATGATGAATATATTTGTATGTTGGCCTAACCCATTTTAATCCTTTCCTCAGCCAACTCCATCGGTACAGGTGGCCAACATTTTGGCTGATCTGCCCGACATGTCTCTGGAGGCTCCGCCACCTTCTTCCCAACCGATGCCACCTGCTCCGTTTGCTCATGTCCCGACTTCATCGGACCTGACAAATTTGCTAGGGTTCTCTTTGGCCGATCTCATTGATCCGAAGATCATAGCCACTGATGACTATTCAACGAACATCCGCAAAATCCTTGAAGTGTCAAAGGAGGCATCGGCTACAGTAACTTCTGCGCCGGGTATGCAGGAAAGGCTTAATAGTCTTTTTGATCATGTCATGAAGCCAAAAGCCGACCTCATAAACAACACGCAGCCCCTCTGGGACGCTATGGCTGCGGTAGAAGCCGATCTGCCTTTGAAAATTATGAACGCACTCCTAAATGTTTGACACTTGGATGGCAAAAAAGCAGAGGTCGTGGCAGCTAGGGCCAGGATCGCCCAGAGAGAATCGCAAGAAGCCGATCAAAGGCTTCTTAACAAGATGGTGGCATTGGCCAAGGTGAAGAAAATAAGTTTGATGCTGATACCCTGGCCCTCAAGACCAACAAGGCAGCCATTCAGAAGGTAGAGTCGACCAAGAGACTCCTAGAAGAGGAGCTGCCCAATTTAAACAAGCAGATAGGCGACGATCAAGCCATGCTCACCGCAACAGCCTTGTTCATCAAAGATCAAAGACACGAAATTACTCTGGCCATTGCAGGAGTTAGATAGTAATTAGCTAAGGTGGTTCCTGTACCTGGTAGTGCTCAGGAAGATCAAAGGACTATTGATTAGGTGCAGGAGATCATCGCCAAGGACATGGGCGCATTATCGGCTTTGGGTGCTTGGGTTCTCGGCTTCGGCTTGTAATCTGTCTCTTTGCAATGAATGTAATATTTGGAGACGTTGACCTCTCAAAATAATGCTTTTGGAATGTTTAAGTTATTGTAATCGGTTGTTTAACCGATTTATTATCATTCTGCTTTCATATGTTCCATAATTTAGCAGTTTGGCCAAAATTAACTGCACCAAATTAATTTGGCCTTTGTGGCTTAGGAACTAATCCAAAATCTAGGATAATATTTTTTCAATTATTTTCTATTGATCGCCTTGGGGAGCACAATTCCCTCCAACATCTTCAGTATGTAGGAATTTCCATCGACAAGCCGATTTACCTTATACGGCCCTTCCCATGTAGGTGACCACTTACATAAACCAGCCATCCCTAAAACCGACAGGCAATATAGTTTTCCAGACCAAATCGGCTTCACCAAAGACTTAAGTACTACCTTTTTGTTGTAAGCTCTAGCGACCTTTTCCTTATTCTGCTTAAGCCGATCCAATGTACACAAACGCAATTCTGCCAAATCGTCTAAGTTGTCAATCATTAACTCTTGGTAACCCTGAGCCAACAAATCATTTTGTTTGGCTACTTGTATAGAATCAATGTTTATCTCCACTGGTAAAACAGCTTCTTGACCATAAACTAGCTGATAGGGAGAAAGTTTTGTTGCCCCATGGTATGCTAGCCGATAGGCCCACAACGACTCTGACAACGTTGAGTGCCAATTCCTAGGTTTCTTGTCAATTTTTCTCTTAATCAGCTTGATCAATGTCTTATTAGACGATTTAGCTTGTCCATTGGCTTGGGCATAATAGGGTGATGTGTTCAATAACTTGATACCCAAACTCTTTGCAAAATTTTGAAACTCATTGGACATGAACACAGTGCCTTGATCGGTTGTAATGGTTTGCGGGATTCCAAACCGATGTATGATATGTCACTACTACACAAATATACATCACAATCGGTTCTTTTTGGTCATCACAGTCGGTTCTGGTGGTGACACAAAGTCATGAGACAGAGATGAGGCGGGCATTATTACAGTCGATTCTTGACCGATAGAGATGATACATTCATCTCTATCGGTTCTTTATAAGAAGCGATAGAGATGATGATATTATCTCTATCGGTTCTTTGTAAGAAGCGATAGAGATGAGCATCTCTATCGCTTCTTACAAAGAACCGATAGAGATAAGATCATCATCTCTATCGCTTCTTATAAAAACCGATAGAGATGATCATACCATCTCTATCGCTTTCAAAGAACCGATAGAGATAATATCATCATCTCTATCGCTTCTTATAAAGAACCGATAGAGATGATCATATCATCTCTATCGCTTCTTAAAAAGAACCGATAGAGATAATATAATCATCTCTATCACTTCTTTGAAAGAACCGATAGAGATGAATATCCTCATCTCTATCACTTCTTATAAAGAACCGATAGAGATGAGTTCATTATCCCTATCGCTTCTTTCAAAGAACCGATAGAGATGACCGCCACATCTCTATCATTTTCTTGTGAGAACCGACAGAGATGAAGGGTGTGGTGTGCTATCACATTCTAATCAACACATATTCCACACAATATGCACATATCACATTCACACAGAAATTACAGACAACATATCACATTCAAAGAACATGAACACTTTGTTACAACAAACACATATCACATTCGTTAACAAAATAGAACGTAAACATGCTTAACCATAAGTACACATGCAATCGCATTCAGATATGTAATATTTGTTCACATCTGGTCTAGTAGGAGCTTTTGGGATCTCTAAACCGTCCGTCCTCCGACAAGCATTCTATCCATTACCATCGCATAAGTGGTCTCGTATCTTGTTGAGTGCAAAGTCTTGTCTACACTCTTACGGGGATAACGGTATTCGCAAGATAGAAACGAGTGCTCTAATTTGAGTTTTCAAATTTCCATGTGAAAGACCAATTGTATATGCATGTACTACCTCGGGAAACGGATGCGAGCCGACAATCAAGATCACCATGTGTTGCATGATATACAAACCACAGCGGTCGTCGCTGCCCTGTTGATGACACTGTGAAGAAAGAAAAATAAATTAAGAGACAAAGAAAATATGTCAGAAAATCTAAATCTTATATATGATAGCCACTTGTACCTTGAAGCGGACATACTCCAGCTTGGAGCCCTTTTTGTCGTCGTGTGTCCCTCCTGCTTCGACGTATTCCTTGAAACCCCTATATACATTGGAAAGATGTCGTTGAGTAAAAAAATAATGAATGTAGTTAAATACAGAAAATGTTAGATAAGAGTGGTGCACTTACTGCTCCAAAGGAGGCTTGATCGCGTAGGCCATCGGTCTCTTATCAAGCGAATTAAAAGTGTACACTTTGTTGTCGCTCGGAAGGAGCACGAGTAGAACCCAATGGTTGCTTATTAAATGGTATGCAGTGAAGAAAATAAGTTCACATACGGTTTCAGTGTGTAGAAGTAATTGAACAGTGAAGTAGTACTTACTCCTCGTGGTACGGGAATAGAATGAAGCCCTTCTTCGACTCAGCTTGCAATGCCCTCTTGATGTAGCCGCAACCCATTCGGTTGAAGCCTAGCCATCGTCGCGGACACAAGCTCGTGGTCGGCGAACCCAACTAGTTGTCGATTCGTCACGACCCACGCCTCATCGCTCGCAACTCGCATTGAATGTTAAAAAGCGTAATGCAAAATCCTATGGAAGTCATAAGGTCGCGGCAACGTGGTGCGATACTCACGGCGTCGAGGATCGCGGTAGAAATATCGATGGCTATCGGTTGGTACAGGCGGAGCAGATCCTCAAAACTAGCGGGAATGTCCCATCCTCCTCGCGGTGGAAATGTCCCTTCTCGATCTAACATTGAAGTCGACACGCTCGCTCTCTTTCGCTTTGTCAATGTACCATCCATGGGTCGCCGAGTCCATATGCCTAGAGCGTTCAATTTCTTTGGGAGGCGAAGGGGCTTTCCATGTACGTAGGCCTTAAATTCATAAGGCTTCATCGTGGTCTCTTGGCTCTCCTTTACGGGCGAAGGAGTCTCGAGGCCGGCGATGGGCTTTTCATGTACCGAGGGGCGATGTGGCCTTTGTGAGCCTAGCCTTTTAGCAGAGGCCTCGGTGGTTACGTGGTTGTCGTGCTAGTCCTTTTATACACCAGCTCAGTACTTTGTGCGAGGGCTCGTCGCGATCGTGGGAGCGGCGCAGTGCGGTAGGAACCTACAAAGCACGCGCGATAATTAAGTAACTTGTTGCAATACTCTTTGGAATGGTACGTAAGACGTGAGGGATGTTTACCTTGACCAAGACGACGCTGTCGTGGGCCACTTGATGAGCGACATCGCGCTGCCCGAGAGTGGTGATGTCTTCGTTAGGGAACTCGAGCACATGTGATAAGAAGGCTTCGTGGGCGTAGTCCACTGGACCCTCATGTAGCCCTTCCCCAAAGGCTTACCATGCACCGTGTCGGTCTCCTTGCATGGAAATGCAACACCGCGTGCGACCTCAACAAAGAAATCCGTCTTCCGTCAGGTGAGTGGCACTTGGTAGGGCGCCGCAAAAAGTTCGCAACTTGAGAGAAAACATATGAAGAGTTACCCTCGCACCATTAAGTAAGGCAAAATTAATTATTACCTTCAACTGGGGACCGGACTTATCATTTTTGGAACCCTCGCTACTTGGTGGGGCACAGGTTTCTCTGATGGCGGGGCATCCGCTCGACTGCAGGAGATCATCGCCATCATCTCGCCCTTAGGCGCTTCTCACGTGCCATCATCTCCACCTCATCTCCTCCTCACGTGCCATCATCCGCACCTCATCTCCTCCCTCATCTCCTCCGAGATCTCCTCCTCATTGCTCCCTAAGCGTGTCCTTCAGCGCCCGCACGTGCCTCCCATGTTCTTGATCCGGTACTCGGCAACATCTTGGAAGTAGGACTTCTTCAGATGCCCCGACCTGCGGCAAGCACCGGCCCTTATGGTCGAGCTTCCGATCGCAGATGGATAGGATGTCATTTGACCCTTGGCTAAGAAAGGTCCCTGCTCTTTCCTCCGGCTTACCTCCTCTGCAATAAGCGAGCACGAATTAGATCTGAAATACGGAGGAATGGTCTCTCGCAATGTAGTAAGTTTGATATCTTACGATGGCGGAGACGACTTGCGTGGTAGTGGGGTTTGGTACTACCATTGCCGTCCGCGGTTTTCTTTGTCCTCGCTAGTACCCGACCACGTGCCGCTCCTCACATATGTGCGAGTAAGGCATCGCTGTCCCGAGTTGGCGCACTCCTCGGCTAGTCGTGCCCATTCTCGCTTTCTTCCTTCGTAGCCACGAACCGAGGTGGTGCGCGTGCGTGTTCACCTCGGGTAGCAAGCGTTCTCTGTCTCGGCTCCTGCGCCTCGGGCGTACTCTTGATCCTCGTGAACTCCTCCCAAACATCGGTAGTCACGAACGGATACCTCTCGAATGGTGCACGGCCTTTCAAAGACGTACTCACTTTGTGCATGTAGACCCCGAAGTGCCTCGAGCCACACCCATCCTCTTCAAGGCGTCGCTTTGGCATTGTTTTCATCCTCCTCTTCTATAATCCATTTTCCTTTAACCTCGCCCCACACTGCCGGTTCTTACGCTTTCGACGACCTCCTTTCTCCAATCCTTAACCAGTTATGGGAACTCTCTCCTCACCGGTTGCGAGGAATGAGCGGTATCACCCCTTACACTTGGGAGGACCGTGCAAACGCCCGTCGCATTGAAGTGGAGAATTTGCGGTGTTCTCCTGTGGCTCCTTTGCTCGGTCCTCGGGCCTTCCTCACCTTACTCGGCCCCTCGACATTTCGAACTTGGCTCGGCTCGACACTCGGAAGTGCGCCCCTCAGAGCACCTTCTACTCTTTACTCGCGATGAGCGATGCTCTCTAATTGCGACATTTTGAGTTTTCCTATCTAACATGGACAAATATTTGACATGAGAGAAAGCAATTCGTAGCTATTATGTGAACTTCACAATAAATCATCCAAACAACGGTCAATGGATAATTCATAGCATGTCATTGTTCTAGCATATTGCAGAGAGTAATGAGATGAGCGAATGATCTTCAAGAAAAGTCTATATGTTGACCAACCGAATACGTCTAACGATAACTCCTAATCTCTAAATAGGTTTGGTCCTAATCCCATTCGAGGATATGTGGTTCGGACAAGTTCTGAAGTGTTGTACAACTCAGAGAAAATTTGTGAACATCTCATTGTTCTCCGGATACACGTCTCGACAACACTGTCGAGAGGGTGTGTATCCGGAGAACACCAGGAGACACTACCAAACCTACTCGTGAGTTGTACAACAGTCAGAACTTGCTCAACCACATATCCTCGCTATCAAAATCGTGGACAATTCGAGATCGCTTGCTTACAAATATGTCATTAGGCATATTTATAAATAAGCACTCTCGAGCGGGAGGCGAGGTTACGCAACCTAAACTCTAACATATGCCGAGATGAAAAAGAAAAATAATATGCAATTATTAGAATACGGATGATAGCAATGAGTAAGAAAGACTAACCAAGCAAAATCTTGCACAAATAATGTCTATGTAATTCTAGTTATATAATGGTAAGGTCAAGCATAGTTGGGAGTCATGAAGAATTATGTTTTCTATAGTATCTAGTCCATTCAACAATCACTAAATACATAAATCAATACTTGAGCAGTTTCTGAAACTTTAAGATAGCATGATGTACACAATCCTATTGCTAGGGTAAAAACATGATGTGTATGTGTTATTCGTGAAAGTGCCATTTTTATATGATAAAACCATTAAAGCACACACTTCATTCCCAAAGAAAACAAAAATCAATACTAATGTAATTATGCAACAAAATAACTGAACTTAAATTACAACAAGACATTATACCTAAGACCAGAAAAGATCCTTATTACAGAAAAACCCTGAGAAACCTATAGAAAAACACTGAGGAACCTATAGAAAAACAAGTAGTTACTATACATATAACTTACAGAAAAACATTGAGAACATAGCATCATGTCTAGCATTGTATCCTTCCTGGAGCTCAACAAACCCCACTCTTTTACATTGCAAAACATGTAAAACTTAAGCACCAGCCAACACGGTTAATGAAAAAAAAACACTATAATCTCTTACTCACCGGTTCCCTTTTTTTTGTCACACCATTCGTGTAGGCTTCAGATCATAAAAAACCCCCATTCCACACTTGTTCACTAGAACAACTCTGCTGATCGGAGAATCTAAGCGTCACAAGTGCTCAACATGAAGTAAAAAGAACAAATACAACTCTAATGTCACCAAGGATATGAACTTAGCACTAGCAGAACTACCACAGATCTGCTCCCTCGAAAAACCTAGAACATAAAATCAAATTCAAACTCTAAGCGGCTACATCCAACATAAGTCCGTCTCAACTCGAATCCCTCAAAGACATCCCTCCTTGCGAAATCTCCATGAAACACATTCACACCGACAAAACTAAAGCAGATCCTACCAAATAGACAAATCGACCCACCCTAGTATATACATACAAACCGGCGATAATTTTTGTGTTACATCAATTGCGATAAATTGGTTAACATATTCTTGTTTGCAACATCATTGGTCTAATTTATCATTGGTCATTACCTTTGCTTTTCATTTCTGTTTCTCAAGTTCGTAAATCAAAATCAAGATCGTAGAATATATTGCACGGCGCTTAAGTAGCTTTGTTCTAGCAAAAATTTGGTGACAAGATGTGTTTACCTCAGTGTCGAGCGAAGGCGGCGTGGGGCTGCGTCGAGGCGAAGGGTCGTCGGGCGGAGGGGTGACGTCGGGTGGAGGGGTGGCGTCGGGAAGCGCCGGGCGGAGGGTGGCGTCGGGCGAGGCGTCCGCGTGGGGCTGCGTCGGGCGGAGGGTGGCGTCGGGCGGCGTGGGGTGGAGTGGGGCGTGGTGGTGTCGCGAGAGGCGTGGGGTGGGTGGGGCGGAGGGTGGCGTCGAGCGGAGGGGCGGCGTGGGGGTGGAGTGGGGCGAGGGGCGTGGGGCGGAGGCGGCGTGGGGTGGAGTGGGGCGAGAGGTGGCGTCGGGCGGAGGCGGCGTGGGGTGGAGTGGGGCGGAGGGGTGGCGTCGAGCGGAGGGGCGGCGTGGGGGTGGAGTGGGGGTCGTCGGTGTGGTGGGGAGTCGGGGCGGTCGGGGCGGCGTGGCGGTGGGCTAGGGTTAGGAGCGTCGGGGCGGCGAGGCAATGGTTAGGAGCGTGGGGGAGGCGCGGGAATAAAATGAGGCTGCGCGCCAAAGTTCCACTGTTAGGCATTAGCAAAAAAAAAGCATTACTGTCGGTTTTTAACAAAAACCGAAACAAATGATTCTATCACTATCGGTTTTTGAATAAAACCGACACAACTAAATGCATTCCACTGTTAGTTTAGCATAAAAATTAACATTACTATCGGTTTTTTCACCAACCCGACACAGATAAGATAATATCACTATCGGGTTTTTTTGAAAAACCGACACAGATAGTTGAATTCCACTGTTAGGCATTTGCAAAAAAAAAGTAGTATTACTATCGGTTTTTAAAAAAACCCGACACTAATAATTAGTATCACTATCGGGTTTTTGAAAACCGGATACGAATAGTTAAATTCCACTGTTAGGCATTTGCAAAAAAAAAATCAGTATTACTATCGGTTTTCTAAAAAAACCCGACACTAATAATTAGTATCACTATCGGGTTTTTTTTAAAAAAACCGACACAGATACTTCAATTCCACTGTTAGGCATTTGCAAAAAAAAGTAGTATTACTATCGGTTTTTAAAACAACCCGACACTAATAATTAGTATCACTATCGGATTTTTTTTTAAAACCATACGTATACTTGAATTCCATCGTTAGGCATTTGCAAAAAAATTAGTAGTACTATCGGTTTTTTTAAAAAACCGACACTAATAACTAGTATCACTATCGGGTTTTTTCGAAACCCGACACAGATAATTCCATTCCACTGCATTTTCAAAAAAATGAGTATTACTATCGGTTTTCTTCTAAAAAACCGACACAGATAATTGCATTCCACTGTCAGGCATTTTCCAAAAAAATTATTATTACTATCGGTTGTTTTAACAAACCGACACACATAAGTATTTATCACTATCGCGTTTTTGGAAAAATCGACACAGATACTTGAATTCATCTGTTAGGCATTTGCAAAAAAAATTAGTATTACTATCGGTTTTTTAAAAAAATCGACACTAATAATCAGTATCACTATCGGGTTTTTTCAAAGCAGACATACGATAATTGCATTCCACTTGCATTTTCAAAAAATTAGTATTACTATCGGTTTTCTTCTAAAAATTGACACGTATAATTGCATTCCACTGTTAAGCATTTGCAAAAAAAATTATTATTACTATCGGTTTTTTTAACAAAACCGACACACATAAGTATCTATCACTATCGCGTTTTTGGAAAAACCGACACAAATAGTTGAATTCCACTGTTAGGCATTTGCAAAAAAAATTAGTATTACTATCGGTTTTGTAAAAAAACCGACACTAATAATTAGTATCACTATCGGGTTTTTTTTGAAAAACCGACACAGATACTTGAATTCATCTGTTAGGCATTTGCAAAAAATCGAGATTACTATCGGTTTTCTAAAAAAACCGACACTAATAATGAGTATCACTATCGGGTTTTTTTTAAAACCGACACAGATAGTTGAATTCCACTGTTAGGCATTTGCAAAAAAAAATTAGTATTACTATCGGTTTTTTAAGAAAACCGACACTAATAATTCGTATCACTATCGGGTTTTTTTTGAAAAACCGACACAGATACTTGAATTCATCTGTTAGGCATTTGCAAAAAAAATTAGTATTACTATCGGTTTTTTAAAAAAACCGACATTAATAATCAATATCACTATCGGGGTTTTTTTAAAAAACCGACACAGATAGTTGAATTCCACTGTTAGGCATTTGCAAAAAAAAATCAGTATTACTATCGGTTTTTTAAAAATACCGATACTAATAATTAGTATCACTATCGGGTTTTTCAAAACGACACGAGATAATTGCATTCCAATTGCATTTTCAAAAATTAGTATTACTATCGGTTTTCTTCTAAAAACCGACACGTATAATTGCATTCCAATCATTAAGCATTTGCAAAAAATTATTATTACTATCGGTTTTTGGAAAAAAAACAGACACAAATAATAGAATATATCACTATCGGGTTTTAAAAAAAACCGACATAAATGATCATATCACTATCTGGTTTTAAAAAAACCGACACAATTGTAGTTCACTGCACTATTTGTTTTCCAGACAAACCATGAAGTCTGAATTTGCTGAAATATGTGATGAAAGAGTAAAACGGCCATAAATTTTGCAAATATAATTGTAATTTTTTGAAATTTTGCAGGAATATACCTTGTGATACTACAAGTCTTCTCCAAAAAGGATTTTGGCAAAAAGAGTTGGCATTCAAAAAAGAAGCCCAAATTCACTTTGTCCACATGTTACTTCCTCAAAGAGTAGAAAAGTCAAATGTTTTTCAAATAAAGTTCAAGTATTTTGAAAATTTTCAGAAATGATTTGATGTAAAGTGCCTTCTTTTTCTTGCAATCCATTCACAAAAATTGTGAAAGTTTCATACGTACACATAACCTTAATTTCGAAACACGAAACTACATTTATGTACAATACAAATATTTCAAACACATAGCGCAACTGATACATTGACGTACTCCTTTTATTTACAATACAACCCTTCTTGATGATCTACACGTATGTAATTTCTTCCATGTGTGTAAATCGTTCCTCGCTAAGAAAGGCCCCATACGCAAAGCGGAGGTATTTCATCAAATTGGTCGTACTCTTCTTCATCTCGATATCTTCAACACCAACGATCCGCTTGCCACAAAGGACGACGTGCAATTTCGGATTGGCGGGATCACACACGTAGAAGACTTGATTTGCTTGCTTCGCAAGGATGAATGGATCTTCTTTGTAGGCGACTCTGTTTAGATCCACAAGGGTAAAACCTCTCTTGTCGACCTTCACTCTATGTGGAAGTCCCACCCACTTACATCGAACAATGGAATTTGGTATATTCCGTGTCGAGCTCCCAAATTTCTTGATCACCCCGTAGTAAGAGTTCATTGCCATTGAGGATCCTCCTTTTGAGTGATGTTCATCGGACAAAGCATCTATGCTTACACCACTATTTTGAGCAATTACTCTTCCCATCGACTTTCGATGTAAAAGGTGTACCCATTAATATCGTACCTGCCATGTTTGTACATTAAATCTAGGTCCATCACCAACCATTTGATAGTCTCACTAATGAGACCTTCGCCTTTGTTTGAACCATGTGAAATCTATCGTTGTGTTCTCGCATTATGGAAAGCTCATCCATATGTGGATTCTCTCCCGTAATATCGACTTGTCGCTCGATGTACCCGCAACTTCTGCGCTATTACGCAAGACTGCCGGATCGCTTTGCAATACATATCAAACCGTGGCCTCGTTAGTTTCGACCCCACGGTTCCTTTGCCAAAAAGTGCGCCTCGTGGCGAGATAGAGGAACACCGATTGCTTGTCTTTTCCCGAGATAGTCCACACAAAACTCAATAACCTCTTGGTCCATAACCTTCCACAATACTACCCTCGGGCTTGACCGATTCCTTACGTGCGACTTTAATATACCCATGTACCTCTCAAGCGGATACATGTAGCGTAAGAAAGCGGGTCCACATATCTTAATCTCTAACAAGGTGAACAACAAGGTGGACCATGATGTCGAAGAATGACGGTGGGAAATGCATCTCAAGTCGACATAAAGTCCGCACCACCTCACTCTGCAAGTTGTCTAGCATGTCGGGTCAATAACTGCAGGAGATCACATTGAAGAAGTAACACAACCGTGATTGCAAACTGACATCCTCTGGCAAAATATTTCTTATTGCAACCAGGAGCATTTGGGTCATCAAGACATGGCGATCGTGGGACTTCATGCCTAGCAACTTCAAATCATCCAAGGACACAAGCTTCTTAATGTTCGGAGTAGCCGGATGGAACTTTAATACCTTGGAGACATTTGCAAAGGTCCTCTTTCTCCTTCTTGGGCGGTGTAGCATGCGTGCGGGATGTACGGACCTTTTCCATCCTCCTCAATCACCGCAAGCCAGGCCTCGATTCCCATGTAGGCCATGTCGCGACGAGCATTCACACCATCCTTTGTCTTTCCGGTATGTTCAGCAGGATGCCAACCAAATTGTCGCGAACATTCTTTTCAACGTGCATGACATCAATACAATGTCGGACATCTAACTCCTTCGAAGACGGTAAGTCCCAAAATATTGACCTCTTCTTCCAAATGGTCCTAGAACGAGCGATTTACGGCTCTTTCCGTCTTGAACATCGATATCCTCTACACGTGAATATACTTGCCTACCACTCATAGGTGCGGTGCCGAACGGATTTCCCTCTTTCCATCAAATTTGTCATCCATCTTACGGTATCGATGACTTGAGGTAGAAACCTACGGTGACCCATATACACAGTTTTCTTGGAATTTGGCGCCATAGGCTCTCGGTCTCCTCTTCACAAATAGGACGTACACATCACTATCGGTTCTTACAAGACAAGCGATAGTGATTATCATAATCATCACAATCGGTTCCCACAAGAAGCGATAGTGATGAGCACGCACACATCACTATCGGTTCTTATTTAGAAGCGATAGTGATGATAACGCGATGACATCACTATCGCTTCTCACAAAAGAACCGATAGTGATGAGCACGCGCTCATCACTATCGGTTCTTTTTGAGAAGCGATAGTGATGTGCGTTATCATCACTATCGCTTCTTAAATAAGAACCGATAGTGATGTGTATGCGATACTCATCACTATCGCTTCTTATATGAAAACCGATAGTGATGATAATGCACATCACTATCACTTCTCGCATAAGAACCGATTGTAATGTTCCCGATGCTACATCACTATCACTTCTAACACGAGAACCGATAGTGATTATGATTAATGCCTCTCCTAAGTCATCTATCACAATCGTTTCTTCCGAAAAACTTAAGAACCGACACAGATGAAGCGATAGTGATGTACCATTCTGTAGTAGTGTTTTATTAACAAACTCAATAGCTTCGACACTTGTAACCTTCTTGAGTGGTATGGCCTCAACCCATTTGGAAAAATAATCAATCGTGGCCAAAATGAATTTGTGACCTTTGCTCGACGCGGGGAATATTTGGCCGATTACATCTATCCCCCATCCTCTGAACGGCCAGGGCTTAATGATAGGATGCAAAGCCAATGCTGGAGCCAGTTGTACGTTGTCGAATTTTTTACAAGTTTGGCACCCTTTATAATATTGAAAGCTGTCCTCCACCATCGTCGGCCAAAAATAACCTGTACGTCTAAGCATCCACTTCATCTTCTAAGCCGATTGATGAGACCCACAAATACCTTCAGGTACCTCACCCATTGCAACCTTAGCCTCATCGGCTTCAAAGTACCTTAGCAACAAACCTTCTAATGTTCGATAATATATCACATCAACCAACATGACATATTTTTAAGCCTACCACCTAACTTTACATTCTGTCAACATGAAAGGATCGATCAAGTAGTCCTTTATTTTCATCCTCCAATCGACAGCGTCAACGCACATCACTGCTTTCTCAACCAGCTCAAGCATTTGAGATCGGCCAAAGTCCTTATAGCCCGATGCCTGCTGAGCTAGCAAGTTTGCTATATCATTAATTTCCCGAGGAATACGACTAATGGAGAACAAAGTAAACGAGCCAATTGCAGCTAGGCATCGGTCCAGTTCCTTATCAAAATTTCATCGTAGCAATGATATTCTCCCTTAATTTTCTGCACAACTAACAAAGGATCCACATAAGCCTCAACAGTATCTACTCCGATATTTTCAAGCAATTGTGGGCCTTTAAGTAACGCTTCATACTCTGCCTGATTATTAGAGCATCGACTATTTAGCCGAAATGCAAAATTAAAATTATGTCCCTTGGGCGAAATGAGTACTATTCCAATACCATCACCTTCTCGACATACCGATCCATCAAGGTACAGTTGCCAAGGGGCTACACATACCAAATCGGCAGTAGTCTCATTACCTATTATAAAATTGGCTATTACCTACTCTTTAATTGCTTTAGCCGATTCATACGTCGGGTCAAACTTGATGAGTGCATATGCCCATTTACCAAGTCGACCACGCAAAATTGGAGATGACAACATATATTTTATAACATCGGTTTTACGGATAACCTTACAAGTCGAAGCTAAAATATAACACCTTAGTTTTGTACAAGCAAAATACAAAGAGAGGCAAAGTTTTTCTATAAAGGGATACCTGGTTTCAACATCGAGTAATCGTCAGCTTAAATAGAAGATTACTCGCTCTTTGTGATCAACCTCTTGTGCGAAAATAGCTCCAATAGTTTCTTTTTCAGTCGATAAATATAACTTGAACAGTATTCCCTTTTGTGGTGCAGCCAGGTTTGGAGGGTTAGTCAAATATTCTTTAATATCATCAAAAGCCTTTTGTTGATTGGCTCCCCACACAAACTCTTGATTGTTTTTAAATTTTAACAGCGGGGTAAACGCATAGATACTACCAGGAAGATTTGAAATAAACCATCGCAAATAATTTATCTTGCCGATCAACTTCTGCAGCTCATTCTTGCATGTTGGCGGCTTTGTTTTGGCTATGGCCCTCACTCTTTCTTGATTGACTTCGATCCCCCTTTGATGAACCATGAAGCCTAAAAACTGACCAGCCGACATACCAAAAGCACACTTGTAAGGATTCATCTTCAAACCATGCGCTCTTGTGTTTTTTAAAACAATCTCCAAATCGGCTAAATGCTGCAAATCTTCTTTGAACTTTACAACAACATCATCAATGTAAATCTCTACAATATGACCGATTAGATCATGGAAGATTAAATTCATCGCCCACTGATATGTTGCACCAGCATTCTTTAAGCCGAATGTCATCACTGTCCACTCAAACAACCCTTAAGCACCAGGGCATCAGAAGGCAGTTTTTGGAATATCGGCTTCTTCCATAAATATATGATTATATCCAACACGCCATCAAGAAAACTGATGATTTTGTTTCCTGATGTAGCATCGATAAGAATATTGGCTATTGGCATCGGATATTCATCTTTCAGTGTAGCTTTATTTAAATCCCTAAAGTCGACACATACCCTGAGGCTTCCATTCTTCTTCATAACAAGAACAATATTGGAGACCCATTCAGCGTATCAACAAGGTCGAATAAACTTGGCCTCTAGCAACAGTTCTATTTCTTCTTTTATAATATTGCACAAGGCTGAATTAAACCTCCTAGGATACTGTTTAAATGGCTGATAACCTGGCTTAACAGGTAGCCAATGTTCAACAAGCTATCAGCTTAAGCTAGGCATCTCGTGGTATTCCCAAGCAAAACAATCTTTGTAATCCCTAAGGATTTTGATCAACTTTCTCTTGTATTCTACATGTAATTTTGCACTAATAAAAGTAGGTCTCTTCCTTTCACCATCCCCTATGTCAACTTCTCCGAGTAAGTCACTTGATGTAAATTCTTATCCCAACTTTTCAACTTCTTGGAAATCTTCAATGGCCTCGTGGCTATCTATTATTTGCCGATAGCTTTGCATTTTGTCATGTAGGGTCTCTACTATTTGTTTGACCCCATCGGCGCAAAACTTCATTTGTTCGATCAAAAGCACTCGGTTGTACATTGATCGGCATAAGCCCTGTTTTAATAATGTAGATGAAATCATAGTCGTCCAATGCTTTGCTTGATATGCATTCGTCTTCCTCATGTTGCCAATTCACATTTGAACTGGCCATAGTGATATGAGCCGATGTATTGGCCGGAATGACTTCGACTTCATCGCCATTCCATTGGACAAGCAGCTGGTGCATAGTCGACGGGATGCAACAATTCGCGTGAATCGATCCGCCTAAGCAAGATAATCGTAGTTGCCTTTGGCATCCATCACAAAGAACGCAGTCGGCAATGTTTTACTGTCGAAAGTTAATTTTGTCACCATGACGCCATTAGCTTCAGTGGGATCCCCTGTGAAATCATTCAAAACCATGTTAGTTTCGATTAGGTCTTCATCTGACTTACCCAACTTTTTGCAGGTAGTGTATGGCATCAAGTTAACCATCGCTCCGCCATCCACAAGCATCCTTGAAATTGGTTTACCATTAATGTGCCCTTTCAAGTATAACGGCTTAAGGTGCTGATGTGCGTCTTGGAGTTTTTCAAAGACTGCATCATGGGCACCTAAACACAACTGAGCGAGGGTTTCCTTAGCCGATTTAGTCTTTATTTTAAACTTGGATGGTAAGGTAAACACCATATTGACGTCCATCGGAGGAGTATCGTCTTGAATCATTGGAGAATCTAAGTCATCGGTTGAATCGAATTCTTGCTCAACCAGTTCTTTCTTTCTCCACTCTTTTTTAACAGTTTTAATTGGCCGAAGTTCATTGAAATGTTGATCCCTCTGTTTTTCTTGCTCGGCCTCTCTAGTATCCTAAGTTCTTAGCCTCTGTAACTGTCTACGCTGTGATCGACTAAGGCCAGGAGGGCACCATCTTGGCTTAGGCTCAATCGGCTTTTGTATTTTACCAGCCATATTTTCCTGGGTCACATAATTTGACCCTTCTGCTTTTACCTTAGCCTGATTTGGCGTAGAGATTCTTTCATACATCGGCCTGTGGAATATATGAAACCAGGTATTTTCATGGTCGGCCCAGCATCGCCTGAAGGGAAGACAAGCCCAAGTAGAAGGCCCAAAGGATAAGCCCCGCGCCAAGCCTTGCTGCCGTACGGAAAGGGGGCACATCCTATAGACAGTTGTATGTATATTTAGATATAAAAGATACGGCTGTGATCCGAGTCGTTGATAGGGTAGATAAAGATGTAAACTCTATCCTGTAACCGACTAGAATCTAGTAACCGATCGGAATCTCCTAACCGATCAGGACTCTGTAAGCCGCACCACCCCTGCTATATAAGGGAGAGGGCGGGCAGCAACATAGAGAAGAAGCAATCGAGCTATCAAGCCATAGTACACACATTACCTTTCGCCTAGAACACATGATTAGGGTATTATCTCCTCCGCGAGAGCCTGAACCTGTCTAAACCCTTGTTTTGTGTGACCTTCGAGTTTGAGATCTAGCGCCTGCCCCATAAATTTATTGCCGACTACAAAAGTCGACACGAACTTTTATAACTAATATCGCGGTAATTTCGCACTGGCAAAGATAATCTATCTTTAGCCGATTGCCTTGGCCAATCGTCCTGAGGGTACTGTTCCATCGGGTAAGTGTAGGGTGATGGCAACGCTACTCCCCTCTCCCAGCAAAACTACCAGAAAGGACATCGTTGATGGGCCCTTTCTAAATTTTCGGGCCAATACAAGTTATCCGCCGACATGCGTGATAAGCGTGGCCTATTGACTCTCCTTTCATATTTCTCAAGCAGCTGAGAAAAAGTTGGCTTAGGCTTGATTATCGGTCGTGGTGGTGGTGATTTCTCCACCTTGTACCACTTGCCAATTTCGAAATCTCCCTTGGGTTTAACAGTCTTGGAATTCTTACCTTCATGGTTAGTTTCTATTTGCAATGAACCGACCATAATCTTTTGGGTTTCTTTACCACTTGAAGTTGACAGAATATGGACATGTCAAGCCTTTTTTGGCTACTCATCTTGTATCGGCTCCTTCCCCTTTCCCGAGCACTGCACCATGTTTATTGGGAAGGAGTTGAAATCCGCCTGCATCATCGGTTCTTCTACGAATTTAAGCTGACCATCTTCTATAGCCGATTGTATCTGCTATCGAAAAATATTGCAATCATTAGTATTATGATAAAAAGAAAGGTACCATTTGCAATACCTTCGCTTTTTGATTTCATCAGCTGATGGTAAAACATGCCCCTTAGATAACCGTATAATCTTTTCTTGTAATAATAGATCAAATATAAGGTCACACGTAGAAATATCAAATGCATATTTTACCTCCGACTTAGTCTTTTAGTCGGCTTGAGCCAAGAACAAACTAAGGACTTTTTAGAACATTTTACCCATTCGGATATATTCACCTCTTCTTCATCATCTCCAAAGGACTCACTTGAACAATATTCGACCATATTGACCTTAGCTTTGTCTTTATCTTTATTATTATTATTTATCTTTAATTTGTCCCTAAATCCTCTGTTATCAGGAAATCGGCTTTCTTGAGCAGACACCCGATGAAGCAGGTGACTTAAATCTGTGAATTCTTATCCACCAAACTTCTCCTAAGTGGAAATCAATCCTTGAAAGCTAAATCATTAACTGATCGTCGGGAAATGTAACACTAAAACACCAATTTCTGACTTCCTAAATCTCTTAATATAATCCACCGATTCTCCAAACTTTTGGTGGATAGAGCTTAGATTAGAAATCCTAAGTTCCAAACTGCTACAGAAAAAGTCCTCATGGAATTGGCTTTCCAAATCGTTCCACAAGTGAACCGAATTCGGAGATAAACTAGTAAACCAAGTAAAAGCAACTCTTGATAATGATAATGGGAACAATCTAATTTTAAGCACGTCGGACTGAGCTACTTCGCCACATTGAGCGATAAAGCGTCTGACATATTCTAACGTTGTAATAGAATCATCCCCAGAAAACTTGGCGAAGTCAGGGACTTTGAAATTATTTGGGTAAGGCATACGATCTATATAATCAGGATACAACTTTCTATATCTGATAACCTTACCCTTTGGCTGTATGCCGAATTTATCCCTCAATACAGTGGAAATTTTGTCGACCCAATTGGCATTATTAGCCGATGATGTGTTAGGGTTCTGCCAATTATGATCATAATTGGCATTCTGCCCTCGAGCGTAAGCTCGAGTTGCTGATTATGTGAAGCCAATTGATACTGATGGAATTCCTCGTATCCATTGTTCCTCCTAACTCGGCTCCAGCACTAGGACAAAAGGCCCCGAGTATGTTACAACTTTATATGGGGCTTGATTCCTAGGTGGAATCGACTCGATGTATTGTGAATACCTATTGTTTTCAATCGGCTGTGGAACCGATTGTGGAAACGCGTAAAACGGAGCCGATGGCGACAGATTAACCGATGCATCTAACTTAGTGGCATCGGTGTACGCTTGATAATGCGCAACTCTACTCGGGCGAGGATCCCTCGGCAATATGGCAGTGGGTCGGGTTGGCATCATGGTCAACGATTGAATCGCAGCCGACAACTTTGGGTAGGCTAGAGTGTTTTAAGTCTTTTGCGCCACCGAGTAAACAAGATAATTTGGCAGAGCTTGCATCGGATCGAGTAGGCTTCCAGACGATGCCAACTCTTGAACAATTATTTTGACACTATTGGGTATCATCGGCTTAAGAGTCGTAACTAGAGCCGATGATTGATCGATTAAAGCGTGATGCATAGATTGATTAATCATAGCCAAAAGTTTAGCCTGTGCTGTATTGACTCACCGGGCTATTCGTGACCCCTGCATCGTCAAGGGCGTTAACTGTTGGCAACACGACCTTTTGAGTGACACCGCGTCTGGTCTTCTGGTAGCAACCCAGCATCATCTCTTCCATGGTAGCTTTTGATCTTCAATTTCCTTGCGCTGCTCTGGTGTTAAATCGTCCAATGTAGGGACGATTATAGCTTCAGCATTAAGGTCAGACGGCGGGATCGACTTACTAGACGAAGACATCTTTGGTCCCACCGGGCGTGCTAAAAGTGTGTTGATGCCAAAAACTTGAAGTAAGATTTATCGGCAACAACACACCAGACGAACACCGGGTTCAAGGCGTGCCAACTGATTTGATCCTACAATTGGTAAGGAGAATATAAAATTTGCTTTAAAGCCGATTTAATAGAACAATCGGCTTAGATCTCATCAACCAAGAGCCGATCAAATGGAGAGTAACGATAAGTCTAATTAACTGATTAGGGTTAATCAGAGGATAAAGGTAGATCTTTTTTTGAAAAAGGCAATGCGCAGCAATGTCGAAGAAAAATCAGAGCTGATTGGCGTAATCGAAAATGACCAACAATCGGCGATGCGCAACTTTATTAATCGAATCGGATTACAAGGGAGAATCTAAATTACAGAACCTACTCCTGGTCAATAGAAAAGTAGACAAAAAAATGTGTTGATTCATTGATTGTGTTGTTGTTTGCCTATCCATGACTATCTTTTATACCCATCGGCCGGTCATATCCTTTTTCGACACGTTACAAAACATGATCTGTATCAGTCTTAATCCGAAAGATTTTTCCTTGAAATCTCCACCGTAACCAAATATCCTCAAGTTTTCCATATCACACGTTGGTTATGTTACGTTGACTCTGTCCTGTCGATTTTGACTACACCTGCCAAATCTTGGTGCAAACAACCACATTAGTCCAGGATCACGCTAGTGCACACAGTGTCAATATAAATGAATATCACAATCGTACACAACAAAAACATAATAAAAGACTTCATTGATTAAATATAAAACAGCTGATGACTTTACATGACTCTGCAACACAGGGCTTAAATTATAATAAATAAAATTGTAGCAGAATGAAAACGTAATAAGAAACCCATCAATTTTCCACAGGCATTTGACCATCAATTTGGCACAGGCAATTGACCATCAATTTGCCACATAAGGCACTCAACCACATAAAGCACTCAACAAGTTGAATACAGAATAAACATCTAATATAACAATACACAAGGCTTATTCCAATGGATGGCTGATATGGTTATTTTGCAGTAAACCAGCACTTACAATTGAATACAATAAATAGATCGAAATGACAGTAAAAAAATTAACAATAATGAGTAACTTTTAGGCATTTTTCATTGATAAACTTGGTACACAGCCTTAAATAATTTTCAATATTTTCAATGACACACAACCTCCCTTTTCAAGTTTTGTTTTACAAAATCTAACCCTTGGCTGAAATTTCCGAGCATTGTCCATAACCAAGGACATGACTATCCGAATAGATTTACACTCTGTAGAGGTTATACACTTGACACACTTGGTATGGTCATCTCTGAATGCTAAGCTATTATCACACTTCCTTTGGTGTGCGGCTGAGTGATCACAATAAAACTTTTTAGAGACTTCATCATAACACTAACCATCCCGATAAGTCTGAACTCGCTATTCCTTCCCTCACACAGGGTAGAAGAATAGGAGGGTCATACCGTTGGACAGATGTGAGGCCACTGCCCATTCCCCATAACCGCACACCCAGTTTGGTTATCATCTTGATGCATCAAATATTAAGACTCGGTAACTTACTTAGTTAGGGTGTGTGTGTAGTGGCCGCACATCTTGAATAAGGATTTTTCCTCATCCAACGATAAGTCCCTCCTATTCTTCTACTCTATGTGAGGGAAGGAATAGCGATTTCAGGTTTATCAGAAGTGTCTATGTTCGGATAGAGTTTTTGAATGGTTTTGTTATGATCTTCTTAGTTGCACATCGATGGGTACATGTAATGGTCGACAGTATAAGATTGATCATATCTTGTTTCTGAAGTATATAACCTCTGCAAAGTGTTAATCTATTCAGATAGCTGTGTCCCCGGTTATGAACAATGCTTGGGGATTTCTGTCAGGGTTAGATTTTATAAACTAAACTTGGAAAGGGAGACTATGTGCCATTTAAAGTATTGGAACTTGTTTAAGGTTGTGTGTCAGTTTATTCTTGAGAAATACCTGAAATTTATTTATTATTATTATTTGTTTTACTGTGATTTTAACCTATTTATTGTATCCAATTGTAAATGCTGCTCTATTGCAAACTAACCATGTTGGTCATTCATTTAGAATAAGCCTTGCATATAGTTATAATAGACTTGCATTCTGTGCACAATTTGTTGAGTTCTTTATGTACTCACCCTTACCACAACAACATCATTAGTTGAAGAAAAGTCTACACTTGCTTTGGAGGAGTATCAAGAAGAGGCGAATTTCTAGGGTGCGAACCTTGTCAATTGCTGTGGCATATTGATGAGTTATCTATGAAGTTTACTGTTCATTTGCTATTTTATTTATTAGAGTTTAAGTCCTATGTGGCAAAATCATGTAAAGTCGACCATAAGGTCAATCAACTGTCTTATATTCAATAAATAGAGTCTTTTATTATGTTTTCTTTGTATATGATTGTGATATTTCATCCATGTTCCACTGTATGCACTAGCGTGATCCTGAACTAGTGCGGTATACACACAGGTTCCGAATTTGCATATTTGGGTCCCGACAGGGAACTACTAAAATTTGATATAACTTCATACATTCATAACGGGAGGTGATATGAAATATAAACAACTTTGTTTGTGAGAGACCATGTGGTGGTCTACCTATGTGTGTGATGAGTGTTTGATATTTGTTAGGCATGTGTCAATTTATGTGAGTTGTTCAAGACAAATGATATAAGAAAGTCGCAACCAAGAGAGGTTTGAGTGGTCATGACCTTGAGTGGTCATGGCCTTGAGCGGTTGTGGTGCCCTTGAGTGCTGGTCACCTTTAGTGGTCGTAGTGTCCTTATGTGGTCGTGACCTTGAGTGGTTGTGGCACCCTTATGCGATCGTGGCCTTGAGTGGTCATGACGCCCTTAAGTAGTCGTGGCCTTAAAGAGTAGTCGTGGCCTAAGGAGGTCACAACTAGGGGAGGTCATGGTCTAAAGAGGTCATGACTTGAAGAGTGGTCATGGGCTGAGGTGGTCACAACCTAAATGATCTAAGGTGAGATCCTTAGATGTTTGACTAGTCAACGATTCTTATCAGATTATTGTTGCATATTATTTTGAGCAATGCTATGTGATGTTTTGCTTGTCTAAGATGGTTGCAGGACTTCAGGGCTAGCTCATGGTGAGGCATAGGAGATCGAGACTTGCCTAGGAGAGCTAAGGTCCAGATGGTCAAGGTGATGCCGAAAGATGACTAAGGCCGGAGAGTTGCTGCAAGCCAGGATGACAAGTGGATGGATGAGATGCCAACTTGAGACCTACTCAAGCGGAGGATCATTGGATCAAGGGTTCGCCGATGGAGTAGTGGTTAAGTTAGTGTTGATGGTTAAAACCCAATATGTTGTTGGGTTGCGGGTTAGCCTATGTATGAGTGAGGGAGTGAATCTCAACCCTTGATAAGATTTCTTATGGGCCAAGAAGGTAATCTAAGGGTGGAGATTGCCTCCACACTAAATCTTTGAGAAGGATTTTTTGGTTTCTTTATGTTCCTTTAAGCTTTGCCTACCATGAAGTGTGGCTCTGTAACCATTCCTCTCTAAGCAATGCAAGATCCAATTTCAACTATATTCTGAAATTTAATTTATTTCTTGCATTTTTGCTTGGTTTTTTCATGCGACATGAGCTTTGCTTCCACTTCTTCTACTTACTGTGTTTCTATTGGATCTAGGACTAGTAATAGGTTGAAGAATTCATCTAGAATTTGTCCCAATCCAGCAAGATCATCTAGAACTTATTCATACTCAAGTTGTGCTTGCAACATGTGTTCTTGAGATTTTTGAGTTTCTTCTTCTCCTATGTTGTTGAGTGGTGGGATGGCTTCATGATTGATGGAACTACTTGAGATGGTCTTGTTCCATTCATCCAAGCATCATCTCACTTCCTCTTTGAAGTTTTCTCAAGAAACCTGGTTTTGGTACAACCTTCCCGAGATTTGAAAAAGATTAGAACTTAAATGTCAATCTATTCGATTGATGTTTGAAATAAGTTCCTGACATCAATAGGAAGGTGCATGCAAAGTTTTACGTGATTTGGATTAGCCGATCAAAAGTTACATCGATTCTTGGTTTTGAAATCGTGCTGATTTTCATGTTTATCCTGATTTTATTGCTCATCCGTTAGTATTGGACTTTTGCTTGCGGTAATGCCAGCATGGCTGAGGGTTTTGGTGGGCTCTTTTAACTAAAGAAGTGGTTTGAATTTTTGGGGAAAATTTATTTGGCTCCTATTCACCCCCTCTAGTCGTCGTTTTTGGTCATTAGTTTGAAAGGACCATCAAATATCATATAATCCAATGATTAAAGCTTCACTGTACCTAAAACTCCAAAATGAAAATCCAAATGTTAATATGTTGATTACTGGGGGAGGCTTCTACACTGTTAAAAAATATGCCTACAAGACACAAGCTTGCATCAAATATATCAATGAGAGACATCATGCAAACATAGAAGACATAACACTCACTAGTTGCTCTCTACCACGCTTTGAGGAAATATAATGGTTTCAACATCATCCTCATTGTCTTCTTCCTGAAAAGAGACATAATAATTGATTTAGACATGATATAAACAAAAAATATTAGGACATATAGATTATAGTATAAAAGAACATACCACAAACATAGGAGGTTTCATGTCATTATAGGCACCTCTTATCTAGCTAGAAGAAAACACTAAATATTGAACCATAGCCGGGCGTAGAGAACTCCGATAGTCATCTAGAACTCTGCCTCCAGCACTAAAAGTTGATTCTAAAGATACGGTGCTTGCTGGTACAGTCAGGAAATTCTTCGCCATCTTTGACACTACTGGGAATCTATGTGCATTCAAATTCCACCACTCGAGCAATTTGAAACCGTTGTTATCTAAACTCTCATTTACTTCATCTAAATAGATGAGCAACTGTGTCGTTGATGTCTTTATTGAAGTCAAATGCAAGAATGACTGAAAATAAGTTGACCCTGAGGATAATATGTTGCATGTACTCATAGTTGAAAGGGAGATTTCAGCACCTCTATTAGCAGCCTTGCTATGCCGATGATCTTTCTCATACTATGAATACAAATCTTCCAACTCAGCCTTGATATCATCAAGCTCTTTTGCAGCTTTTGAGGGTTGATACATTTGGCTAAAGCACTAATTGATGAATCTCATCTTAAACCTAGGATTATGAATAGTCGCAAGGACCATGACATTGTTCATTTCTTTCCAATTCTTGTTAAACTTATCCAACATTGCAACAGCCATTTTCTTCAAATGCTGATCTCCAAAATTAATTGCAGCTCTTAATGCAATCTTGACATTAACTATGTAATGATAAAAAATATTTGTTGTGGGATATGTTGATCAAGAAAATGCACTAGTCACTTCAGACAAAGACTTCAATATTGGTGCTACCTTTTCATACAATGCCCAATCTTGGCCCAATGTCGACCATTGGTAATTTGCATTAGTGTTAGCATAACACACTAATTCATATATATAAGCAAGGCAAACTGACGATATTTTGTATGTCGAACTCCACCTTGTCGACACATCCAGACTTAACCTAGGACCAATTTTCAAAGCAAGTGATCTAAAAAATTCAAAGAATTTGTGCATACGAGATAGACTTATTTATATACATGACTATTTCCCGAGCTTGTTGTCAAAGGTGATAATGGTTCTAGGCCATCATTTACTGCCTAATTCACAATGTGAGGACATCAATGAACATGAAAATATGTAGCAATGAAATGAGTTGATCCTCTAGCAACAAACTTGGCCATTAAACTGCGTATATCAGCAACATTGGAGGAAGCATTAGTGTCGGGACCCGAATATGCAAATCCGGACCCTCTGTGTATACTGCACTAGTCTAGGATCACGCTAGTGCACACAGGCTCAACATAAGTAAATATCACAATCATACATAGCGAAAGCATTAGGAAAGACATCATATGATATATACTACTAATTGAATGACCTTAGGGTCCACTTACATGACTACGCCTCGCAAGGCTGAACAACATATTAAACTGCAGCGGAATGAAAACGTAGACAACCCCTCAGTATACCACAGGCATCTGACAAGGCTTGCGCCCTAAACATTCGTCTCCTCTTGGAATCTTTCCTCCAGCATTGATGTAGACTCTTCAACTGGTGAGGTTATTGTTGGCAAGGGTGAGTACTTAAAGCACTCAACAAGTTGTGCACAGAATGCAATTCTATGTATCTATATGCAAGGTTTATTCCAATGGATAGGCTATCATGGCTATTTTGCAATAAGCAGCATTTATAAACAAGTATAATAGATAGATTACAAAGACTGTAAAACAAATAACTATAATAAATAGATTCAGTATTTCTCAAGTAAACCAAGTTTCCAATCCTAAGTCAAATTCCATCTTCCATATGGCATTCCGCCATCCCAACCAAATTGTTCATTTAATTAAGCTAACACTTAACTGTAATTCCGAGCATTGCTCAATCATGAAACACGGCTATCCGAATAGTTTCACACTCTGCAGAGGTTATGCACTTTACCCACACGACATGATCGTCTTTTGGTGCCATGCAATTAACACACTTCCTTTGGTGTGTCGGCAGAGAGATCATGACAAAGCCTTTACAAAGCTCTGCCTTAACCCAGTACTACCCGCTAATGTTTCAACACTGGTGGGTATGAAAACCATAACCAGGGCCCCCCTCTTGCGCCATGTGAATTACACCATAACTCGGGAACTCACACCGACCAAGATAGTACCAAAGTTAAGACATTGCAAATTAATCAGCTAGGCTGGCCCATACCAGACATGTGGTTGCATGATTGACTCAGGTCAAAGGCTTGCAAGGTTAAGTCCTTAGAGTGATCAGGGCAAGACATCCACATACCCTCTGCCCATTGGGCCCACCTTGGCATACTCGCCCCTTGTCACTTGCCCCAATCTAAATTATTATCACCCAGTTGATTACCAAGCACCACGTGCCATCAACAATTCAACATCGTTGCGTGACATGACTCGCCACAACAACTCAATCTCATCGTGTGATTCCACATGACACACAAGTTCATAATATTGTTCCATATTCCATTAATCAAGATTAATTATCAATGATTCGACACATGTGACGACGTGGCATGACTAAGCAACTAATCTGAACTAATCCTCCAATGTTGATTATAATTATTAACCAACTATATTTAACCAATCTAGGGTGACAATGGATCATGGCATACAATGACAAGGTAGGGTGTAGATCGATCAGTATATTAGCTAAACCCAATCTAATTTAAAACAATTGTATATTTGAAATATATGCAATAGGGTAAATCAGACATAGCAATTTTATAAACATGGGTTCAACATGATCAAAGCACAACTTGCTTTGGAATAGGTCCTGATCTGGTTCTGGAACCTGCTCTTGAGTTGCTGGATCTTCCTCCGAAACGTCGCACAATTCAACGTCTACGCGTACCGAAGAAGAAAAACAAATAAATGCCAAAACAGAGAGTAATTGAACTCTAAAAATCAAATAAAATTCACCATTAAATAGATCTCAATTTTACAAATTTTTAGAAATTTGAATCACTAAAATCCGAGTTAAATTGCAAAAGATATAGCCTTTTGAAGTTTGAAATAAATACTGAAATTGCTAAAATCAGAAATTCGAAATTAACAGATTTATTTTTATACTGAAAAAGCGATTTATGACGTCAGCGTGACGTCAGCCTTGGCGCCAGCCAATCAGGTCTTGCCACGTGGCTCCGGTGCATAGACCCGGCCCACGGCGTCGGGTTGGTTCACCGAGACGCGGTCCATGGCGCCTCGGCCTCTCGCCACACGCGTCGGCTCCCGATTGGTCGCGGCGGCGGCGTGATCTGGCGCGACTCAGATCCCATCGGACGGTTGCCGACCGATGCACACGCGCAAGATCACAAGCGGGTTTTAGATCAACGGACAGCGATTGCGAAGGTTTTATGGCTCACCGAGAACACGCGGTGAATCAAACGCGTCAATCGATGATCCAACGGTTGATGGCGATCGAAGCTCCCGATGGTGCTGCGGCGGCGGTCTCTCGCCGGCCGAGGCGGCGGCGGCGGCGCGATGCTCGGTGACCAAACGCGCGAAACCACCCCACCGACGCGGCGCGGCTTGGAGGTCTCGGATCTGAGTCGATTCGACCCGAGCGGCGGCGAAGGCCAACGACCGGCGGCGTGTCAATTCAACTCCGCGAGCTCCTCGCGCGAGACAGCGATGACTCGAGCTCGGGTTTGCGCAGATGGGCGGCGCGAGGTAGGGATTTCAGCGCTGCGCCGGTTCCTTAAATAGTCGCGACGGAAGGCGTGCGCGCACGAACTCGAGCGGCTCGTGGCGGCGGCGGACTCGGCAACTCGAGAAGGCGATGCGGCTTCATCCGGGCATACACGCGGCGCTCATCCGGCGGCAGGGCGCTCGACCACGCGGACAAATCTCGGCGCCGATCAAGATCAACAGTAGCAGATCCATAGCGGCTAGGGTTTCTTGAGTCGGGCGATTGGGCGCCGGCGGGCCTCACGCGCCTGATATTGGGCTTGCCCAATCTCATTAAAGATTTTAAAACTTTATTATTTTAAATAATTCTAGAAATTCACTTAATTGATTTTAGGCAAATAAATAATCGGGAAAAATCCGAAAATTCTCAAAAATACTTTGAGACATCCTTGACTCAAATAAAATATTTTTGGCAAAACTTTATTTTAACTTTGCACAGATTTAAATAGATTTGAATAAAAGGGCAATAAACTTGAATTAAAATTAATTCAAATAAATCCAGAAAAATCCAAATAAATTCCAGAAAATCATAAGTGCACATTTAAGCAATAAAATAATATTTGGGCAAATTTTTGGGATGTTACAATTAGCAAGAGTGAGTACGATAATCTTGTCCTCTATCTTTCATTCAGCAATGCAATCAAAGATAGCCTGAGCTATGACAACCCCGCTGTGTGGAGGATCCAACTCAATAAAATTCAGCACATGGTATTGTATAACCCAAGTTATATCTATATAATGTGCTATCAAACTCATGTAACCAAGAATTTGGTTAGAGATACACAAATCACAAGTTAAACTTATATGGTTGACACTTCTGAGACTCTTCCTAAGGGCATCCCTCTATGATCATAAATCTTCATGTATTCATTTCTTATCATCTTTCTACCGATGAACTGGTATGATGGATGCAAATAACTCATCAAAACATTAACCAAATGTGCTCGACCATACTAAAATGATACTCATCGACAATGATCATCTTAGCAATTATTCGACGAGTTTCCTCTTGATCATATTCACTAGGAGTGGAAATAAGAGGTAAACAAGTCCCATCTGCATTGGTAGGACCAAAGTTGAGCTTTGCTTGAGCTTTCAGCTTAGCCACCTTATTCAAATATGGTGCACACTTCGGTATATGCCTCATCAGATGTGAAGTAACACCCCCCTTATTTGTAAGACATGAGTTTGTATCAATATCTGCAGACATGAGTTTGTATCAATTTCTGCACCTTTCCCTGTCTTGACTTCCCTTTTCTTTGTCTTGGATGGAACAATTGCCACCTTAAAAATCTTCCAACAATTTGATAGCTGTTTTGGTCTGTCACTTGCCTTCAGAGAACCCTTCCTCCTTTTGCCCCCCTCTTTGTTCTTCCTTGAGACACAGTACCATCATCTCCTACAGCTACTTCATCATCATTTGAACTTGAAGAATCCACCAAAACATGTGATAGTTGCCCATCCTCAACAAATAATGAGACACCATCACCATCGCCTTCATCCATGTCCTCCCAATAGCATCATCGAGTCTAATTCCTCACTCGGTGTTGTGACACAAAACCGAACAAGTGAAGTCATGATTCAACAAGGAAACAATAACCACATACTCATGAAATACAATATTTTGGATTAACATGGCGAATTAGATAGTACATGTTGTTATTGCATTTTGTTATCTTGTCATGAAGAACTAAGCATTCCTTGATGGTTACAATGGTACCTAAACAACAAAAGGAAAACATCAACATTCATTCACTACATTGTAGGACATCACAAGTGGCATTTTCTTTCCAAAGACTAAAAGAGAGCAACAAGGATGCACAAAATGCACTTCCGAGTGCAGAATCATTGATACAAAATGAATAGCAACTATGTTGACACTAGTGAGATGTCCTTTCCCATTCATATAAATATTTAGATCTATAAAGTCTAACAAAATAACCAAAATATCACAAGGTTGTATTATTTGACAGCAAGATAAAATCGTAATTGTATAGAGCAACATAGTTTAGAATGAAATTTAACAGTGGGTGTACAAAGTGCAAAACACAGCGTAATGTGTGCAGTTAAGAACCCAGTCCATAGAACAAAGCACAAGCCCTTGTGATTCTGGTAATTTTTCATCAAACATTTGAATAGAACATCTGAGTGCACCACAGAGATCACAATTGTTATATTCTCATTTATAAAGTATGCTCTGAAACTCCATCTAAAATTTAACAACCATTCTATCAGGTATAAAAACCAGTAAGCAAATATACTGGTACATGTCCCTTATGCTTTGAATCAGTTTTTGCATCTGAATCTTTTGATCTATCCTTTGCTAATGGGATGGTTAAACAATGGACACTACTACAGAATGATACAACACTATCTCTTCATCTGGGTCGATTCCCAACTTTTTAGGACAAAACCGATAGTGATAGATGATCCAGCGTGTGTGAGAAATATGGTGCAAAACATCACTATCGATGTGACCTAAGAACTGACAGTGATGACCTTTGTCAGCACTATCGGTTCTGATGTTAGAACCGATAGTGATGACAATCGTCATCATGATCTGTTTCTGAGGTTAGAACCAATCATGATTTTAACATCCCAATTTTTTGCATTTCTTGAATTTAATATGCATTTATATTTTTATGAATTTTCTAGGATTTATTTGATTTAATTTGCATTAATTGATTTATGGCTCATTTATAATGTTATCTCGAAAATGTGAAAAGTTTAAATAGATTCTTGTTGGAAATATTTTATTTGAGTTCTAAATGCTTAAAATATATTTTTAGAATATTTCTAGAATTTTCCGATAGTTTTCTATTTTATTTGTCTATTTCTAATTTATGGTATTTAATTTATTCGCAAAAGATTTAAAAATTTGCTTGAATAGTTCTAGGCCGAGCCCAGTGGGCCTGGCCCATTTCTTTCTGCGTCGTTGGCTCGTGTCAGCCCGCTTCGCTGAAACCCTGTAACGTGGTCCGTTGGATTTGATCCAACGTCCGCTGTTTCTCCGCGTCATCGCTTCACCCGAGCCGTTGGATCGTCGATGCATGAACGCAAGGGATGGAACCATGATGTCAAGCAATATCACCACGGACTCCACATTGCGCGGTCTCCTTTATGAATATCGCAGCGAACACGGACTTTGAGGGCGCTATTTAATACGCCGTCGCCCGCATTGGATTCACCGCACCTCATCTTCTAGCCAAAGCACGCTCGTCGAGACACGCCCTAGCCGCCGTGCTTGCACGCCGAAGTTCCACCACTCACCGTCATGTTCTTCGACTGTTCCCGCTGCTGTCAAGACCCTTCAGCTGTGTTGAAGCCCGGAGTTGAAGCCCTCGCGTCGAGACCAATCTGCTCGACCGATCCGTGTCGCCGTTTGGTCACCGGAGTGCCGCACCGCCATCTTCGTCCTTCTCTCCAGTGAGCCTTTCGCCGTCGTGCTCCATGGGCGACGGTTGAGCTTTGGTGGCCATCCGATCAAGCACTAGTGGTCTAGATGCTGTCGCGCGTGCGCCTAACGCTTTGCCGCCCGTGCTCAATCGTGGCTGTTGGTTTTGGATTGGGAGGACTTGATCTCGCCACGCATTAGAGACCGGGGTAGCCACGTCGCCCACACCACTGTCGCTGCCTTGGAGTTGTCGGATCACAATCACGTGGTCGATGTCGCTCGGCGTTATAATCGGCCGTCCGTCGGGTTCGTGCGGACAGTGCATCGGCGCGCGACGATCACGCGTCCGCGCATGTCGGGCGTGGCGGCCCGGCGCCATCGCGCCGTATCCACTGTGGATCGAGTCGTCGACCGTGGACTAAGTCCATAGACCCGAGCCACGTGTAAATCTGCGGTGCTACCACGTGTCCCGTGACGTCAGCATGACGTCATAAATCGGGTTTTTCTGCAGAAAAATATTTGGCCAAAAATCAATTTCGGTGCTAACATCAGCATGACATCATAAATGCTATTTTCTAGTATAAAAATAATTCGGTTAATTCGTATTTTCCAATTTTCTGTTTTTTCTTTTTATTTCAAACTTTGATTAGCTCTTTCTCCCTCATACGAATTCCGATTGAGGTGATTTCAGTTTCTAAAAATTTATAAAATTGAGATCTATTTAATGGTGAATTTTATTTAATTTTTTTAGTTGAATTTGCTCTCTTGTATTTGTTAATTTCTCGCTCGTTTCACGTAGACATCGAAGTGCCCGGTGAGTTTGTGATCGAGGAGCCAGCACAAGAACAAGATCCAAAGTAGGATTCATAGCTCTTTAAAGGCAAGTTGTGCTTTGATCATGTTGAACCCATGTTTAAAATATTATATTATTTTAAAGTATTGCATACTAAATTCAATTATCACTTGTTTCAATTATGTTGGGTATAGTTATTCATCCAATTGTGTTATATCGACCTTGCCATATTGTATGTATTATATCATTTGTCACCCTAAAATGGTTTCATATTAGTTGGTAGCTATAATTGCCAATGTGGGTAGCTAGAGCGCATGTAGTGTACTTAGTAGTGCATCGAGTCATCATTTTATGTGCAAATGGTTAATCTTGCTTTTATGGTTTTGATGGTTCATGGTTATGGTGAATTTTTTGTTAGTCTTGCCTTGGTAAATTAAGGACTTAACATTGCAAGAATTTGAACTGAGTCATTCAAACAACCACAAGTTTGGTATGGGACGGACTGGTGATTAATTTGTTGTGTCTAGGCTTTGGTACTACTAGTGGTGGTGTGAGTCCGGGTTGTAGTAACTTAGTGATCATGCAGGTAATATCACATGGTGCAAGAGGGGGCCCTAGATGTGGTAACAAGTCCAACCAGAGTTGCAACCTTAGCGGGTAGTACTGAGTTTAGACAGGGCATTGGAAAGGCTTTGTTATAATCACTCGCATTTATGGTGTATGGTTGTATCTTGTGAGAAAAGTGTATAACCTCTGAGTGCCAAACCTATTCGAATAGCCGTGCTCGTGGTATTGAGCATTGCTCGGTGATTCTGATCAAGGTTAGTTTTTTCATTGAAATAAATGTGGGAATGGAGATTGTATGCCTATGAAGGTTGGAATATGATTTAAGGTTATGAGTTGGTTTATTTGGGAAATAACTTAGAATTTATTATTGTTATTATTTGTTTTACTGTCTTTCAATCTACTTATGTTATTCCTTTATAAATGTTGTTTTATGCAAATTAACCATGTCAGCCGTTCCTTTGTAATAAGCCATGCATATAGTATATTAGACATGCATTCTGTGCACAACTTGTTGAGTGCTTTATGTACTCACCCCTTGCAACAAAACACCACCAGTTGGAGAAGCTACGCCTGCTTTTGAGGAGGAGTTTCAAGAAGAAGCGAATAACTAGGGTGCGAACCTTGTCAGTTGCCTGTGGCAAGTTGAAGGGTTACTAAGATAAATTTATTTCCGCTGCAGTTTATTTATTTTTTAGTTTTAGCCCTGCGAGTTGTAATCATGTAAGGTGGACCATAAGGTCGTCTAATAGTTATATTTAATTGGATGAAGTCTTTATTATGATATCGTTGAGTATGGTTATGATATTCATCTATGTTGAGCCTGTGTGCACCAGCATGATCTTGGAATAGTGCTGAATACACAGAGGGTCCAGATTTATATATTCGGGTCCTCACAATGATAGTGGATATATCACGGTCGGTTCGGATCTCGGAACTAACTGTGATGTGACTATCCAGTAAGTTATAACTTGCAGGTTGAACCCTCCTCTGTTAATTGTTGTTCTAGAGGTCATAAATCCCGTCGCCGCCCCAAAATATACATCATACTCTACGGTTGGAAGCAATAATTGGGGTGAGAAATTATGATATCCTTAGGGATGGGTGTTAAGGGGGTAAAGTTGAAGCCCTCACTAGTGGAGATTTCCCCTCAATAAGCCCTCATTTGTGGTTTTCTTCAAAAGGTGATAATTTCTTCAAATTCCTTCAATTTTGCACTAGGTAATTCGATATCATTGTTGATATTGTAAATGTATGTCTCCTAACTAGGAAATTAAAAGCTCGTAACTAGGGAAGAAGGTATAGGGAGTAAATTATATATCTTGGATCCCGTCCTGTAGTTTGCAAAGGTAATTAAATAATGTCTCAATATTTGAAATAGCTAGCTGTAGCTCCAGTTTTTTTATTTAGTGTGCGTAGTTTAATTGCAGATGGACCATGAAGAATGGATGTATCAGAAAAGCCGTGTGAGTGCTGAATTTCAGAGAGGTGTTAAGGAGTTCAAAAAAATTGCCTAAGAAGATATGGTCAAGAGGGGTGTAAACTTCATATATAGTCCTTGCTTTGATTGCACCAATCTCAGGAGATTTAGCAACTCAACTCAAATTGAAGAACAGTTGATTCAACATGGCTTCGTGAGGAATTACACATATTGGATCCATCATGGGGAGACTAGTCTAACACTCCAGTATGCAACGAAGACATCTTTGGAACCCGATCATAATTAGCAATGTGATATGTTTGAGGACAATTTAGATCAAATATTGCGGGATGTAGAGGAAATTACGGAAAGAGAGTTTGAAAATTTTAAAAGCTTAATGGATGATGATGCCAAATCATTGTTCTCGAGTCACAAAGAGGAATACACCAAGTTGGGTTCAGTTCTTGCATTGTTCAAACGGAAGGCAAAACACCATTGGATAGATACAAGTTTCAATGCACTTTTAGTTCTTCTATCAAATGTGCTTATGGAGGGAAACGAGTTGCCAACAAGCATTCATGAAGCAAAGAAGCTACTATGTTCCATGGGAATAGAAACAGAAAGGATACATGCATATCCGAATGATTGCATCTTATCTGTGTAGCGTATAAGGAATTGCACGTTGTTCGGTTTATCTTTGTACCTAGTACAAATAAAGGAGAAGCATAATGACAAGAAGCGTAAGAGCGAGTGATTGACGGTAAAGAGGTAAACAAAGAGGCATCGGCCAAGGTATTGTGGTATTTGCCCATCATTCCCCATTTAGTGCGGTTGTTAGCAAATTCCAAAGAGGTAAAATTGTTACATTAGTATTATGAATCTTGAAAGGAAGATGGCAAGTGAGACACTTGATGACGCTCAATGGAGAAATATTGATTGGAAACAAGAGGAGTTTGGTGTCAAGATGAGGAATATAAGATTTGGATTGAGTCTAGATGGAATGAATCCATTTGGTAATGGCGATGGTCATAGCACTTCGCTAATTCATTGTGTATCTACAATCTCCCCCTTGGTTGTGCATGAAGCGAAAGTATTTCATGATGTCATTACTAATCATGGGACCCAAACAGTCAGGAAATGTATTGATATGTAATTTGGTAGCTACAATCTGAAGGAACCAAAGCATGTCCTATTTGTGAAGAGGAGGCGAGAGCTTGTAGCTACCGAATTTGAAGAAAACTATGTGTAACACCTTAAAATTTACCATAAATAAATTTTTGGAGTTATTTTGATTTTTGGATTTTTTGGGAATTTATGTGCATTTATTCAAATAAGGGTTTTCTTGAAATCAATTAAAATATTGCAAAAGTTTAAGCAAAGTTTTTCCGTAAGTATTTTATTTGAGTTCCAAATGTCCCAAAAGATTTTCAAATTTTTACGAATTTTTTGATATTTTTACTATTTATTTTGGCTTTATCTATTTATCGGATTTTACCTTAAATCTAAAATATTTTAAAGCAGCGGGGAATAATCTTGGCCGACCCGACCTTGTGCTTAAGCGCGATCAAGCATGCCAAACCCTAGCCGTCGCGCGATCGAACCGTCGGATCGAGATCCAGCGTTCTTTGTTGCTCCGCGTCGCTTGTATGGCGCCATCGGATTGTCATTGCTTGGACATCGAGATTGCGCCATGTCCATCGTCTTCGCGAGATCACGGGAGGTGTGGGCATTGATGCCCGTGAGTTTGTTGCGAGTTTCACACGTGTCGAGGCTCCTTTAAGTGCGTCGATTAGTGTAATCTACAGAGGACTTCAAGCCGCTCATTTTGACTCTATTCTCGCTCGCCGAGGTGCTCCAGAGACCTCATGCTAGCTCGCCGTAGTTGCTCCTTCGCGCTGCCGTCATTTTGCTTCGCCCGCGTCGTCGAGCCTTTACGCCGTGCTCGACCCGTTTGAATTCAAAGTAAGCCGCGTCGATTTCGTCAGTTCTTCTCGCCGGAGTCTCCCGCCAGCGCCGCCGACCGCGTCGTCTTCCCCAGCCCCAGCAGTCTTTTTCTTCTCACCATCGCCGAACTTCGCGAACTTCGCGAGCTTCATCCGTCGTCTTCGCACCGCTCTGGTACGTCCACATCGCTGCCCTCCTCGTTTGCCTAGCGTTGAATCGTGGCCGTAGATGTGTAGATGAACGGCTTAGATTAGTTCTAGTGTTTGTGCTTTAATTAGATCTAGACCGTTGGATCGTTTTTGTACGCGTGAGATAGTGCCACGTCGCTAGATTGTACAGTAAACTACTCGGGTATCACGCACAGTAGGATCGGATCTGAGCGGTAGAGATCCAATGTTGCCGCGTGGGTTGGTCGTGGCCGTCCGATCGGAGTCGTGTGGCTGCGATGCATCCACGTGTCCGTAGTTAGCCACGTTGCCGCTGAATCGGCATCGTTCATTTTGAGCGTGCGGTGGGATGACGTCGCGCTCGCCGAATCCTATGCGGACGCGTGTGCGCGAAGTTGACCGAGGCACAACCCAATCTTGGCCGTTGGTTTGAAGCGGACCGCCGAGATTTCGCGCGTGTCTTCGCGTGAGCCAAAGCGTCGCTAGGACCGCGTAGTCTTGGCCATTGGATTCGTGGCGCATTGTCGGATGTGTGACGCGTGTCACGTGGAATTGGCGTTTGGGTGACGGGAGATCGGCCGTTCATTTCCTTTGGCGGTCATGATTGCGCCACGTGGATGAGATCGGCCATCCGGTGGGATCCGTCAAGATTGCGCCCGATGTGCAGGCACGAATCTCGGATTTGGGTCGTGATATCGAGTGACGCGTCGATCTTGACGTCGGTGGTGGGGGCAGTGCAGCGCTCGTGGACCAAGTCCACCGTGGACGAGCGGTCGTGGACCCGATCCATGTCGAGGCGACGTGGCAACACCGAGGAAGCGCCACGTGTCGGTGACATCATCCGACGCAATAAATCGAGTTTTCAATAGAAAATTAAATAAATTAATTCGGGATTTTCTATTTTCTAATTTATATTTTATTTAAAACTTTAAAAGGCTATAACTTTTGCATTTTAACTCCGATTGAGGTGATTCCAGTCTCTAAAATTTTTTAACATTGTGCTCTTTTTAATGGTGAATTTTATTTGAATTTTTGATGTTATATACTCTACTGTTTTGGTTATTTATTGCATATCTGATTTTTACGCGTAGACGCAAATTTGTCGAGAAGTTTCGAGGAAGAGTTCGTCACTCAAGACCAAGCTTCGGAACACGACCATCAACTCTTCGAAGGCAAGTGATGCTTTGACCATTTTGATTCCAGTTTTAAATGTATTTTGCTTTGAAATTATGCGTGCTAAGTTAATTAAAAATGAATTTCAATTAATTTGGGTAATGTAGTTAATCAACCCATATTATTATTGCCACCTTGAAATTATTATATGTATGCCCTGAAATCATTGTCACCCTAAGATTATTCATACTTGTTGGATATTAATATGATGCCAACACGGGAGGCTAGACCGTGATTAGATGCTTAGCCTTGCAACGGGTCATGTACGATCTTTCGGAAGAATGCCACAATACTGACTAATGAAATATTGAATGTATTTTGGAAATGGTGTGATGATGCTAAGTGATGAAATTGAGGTACAGAGACCTGTGTGGTTCTGTACCGATGTTAAGTTATTATTGGCATGTGTTGAACAATAATCAACTGGGTGAGGAAAATGATTCAGAATCGGGTCCCGATAGAGGTGGTATCAGAGCAGGCTAACTGTAGGTTTTGACCCTAATTAGTTATGTGTGTCTGGAGGCTAAAATTATTTTCTAAAAATTTAACAACTTGAGCAAGAATATCAATGAAATCTCGACTTATCTTTGCTCTCTTGCTTCATATCTATGTTGAATTCTTACTACTATTTTCTATTTATTTTAAATTAAGGTCTGACCAGAGTTGTGTTGGCAGATGGTTAGGAGGATCCATACCTTTTGCGAGCGCGCTGGTGGTTATGCCGTGGAGCTTTGGAGGATGCTTCAGGTTCTTGGAGGTTTTGACAGGCCCCTTTATCGTGGTCGCACCTGGGCGATCAACGGTAGAGTCAATGGCATGGCTACGACGATCCTTGTCTTCACGAGAGCATGCGGAGCAAGCCAACCGTTCAACATCATGGTCAGAAGGGTCACCTTTGAGGTGGGATACTGAGTGCGCGATCTAGCCATGAGGATTGGTCGGGCTTATGCGGGAGAGCTTGAGGACACCGTGTTTAAATGCACCGCGAAGGAGGAGTTCAGGAGGACAGCTTCACCGGAGAGTGATGCGGCGGTCGTGCACCTTGCACGATTCGCGCTGCCAGAGCAAGTGATGGACTAGACTGTCCCACGAGCTTGCTTTGTCTACGCCGCTCTAGAAGCGGTTGAGCGAACTCTTTAGGAGACTAGAGCTTGCTTTCCGCGGATCGCGAGTTGGAGAAAGCACTCTACGCTAGACCGCCAGAGGCCGAGATGGAGCTTGAAGAGGAGGAGGACCCCGAGGAGTTGGTGCCTAAGCCGAGGAGCGATTCGGACGGGAGGCTGAGCTTGAGAGGCAGGATGCCTCAGCGCCAGCGATGGCGAGAGGGGTGGTCACGAGACCGATTCGCCACGATGCGGAGCACCCATTGGTGTATGCTCCGGGGGAGCCGTGGCGGGTTGGCTCGATGAGTGATCGAGTCTAGTCAGGTGTAGTGTCGAGACTCGAGTGTTTGAGTCGCGTTCAGAGTCACCATTACGTGTGAGCCGTTGTTGAGTCTTAATGTTTGTTTGCTTGCTTTATTTCGTAAGTGTCTAGTATGTGTTGCGTTGCCCTTAGGCACTTGTGAAGGACCATGTGGAGGTCCATCCATGTTTGTGATGAGTATTTGACTTTATTTGAGCAAGGTGTGCTCAAGTTTGAGTTTGATTTGGATTGATTTTCAAAATGAAGCAATTTGAGTTATCTCTGCCAGGAGTGGCGATCTGCAGTCGTATGGACGCGGTAGTGATGAGTTGGATGGTTTATTGCACATCTTTGTGAGCATTGCTATGTGAGGAGTTTCCTTGTCTTTGATGGTTGCAGGACGACGGTGCTAGGTCATGGTGAGGCGAAGGATGACCGGGACTAGGCGAGGCGTCGGAGGTCGACGGTTGGGAGATCGCGGAAGATGATCGGAGATGGAGTCAGGGCAACACAAGAAGACAAGGAAAGGAGATGATGCTAACTAGATGCCGCGTGGATCAATGAGGGCCGTCAGATTGAGGTCTAGTTGATAGGTTAGCGGGTCTAGGTAGTATGCTTTGAAAACCGTGCAAAAAACCCGGTATGTGTGTGGGTTTTGGATTAGCCCTTGCATGGCTGTGTGTGTGGGTTAATCCTAGCCCTTAGATGAGTGCTCTAGGGTTGAGGACTCATCCAAGGGTGGTAGGTGGCCCAAGAGTAGTATAAATAGGGGTGGAGGGTAGCCTCCTTCCTTGAAGGTTTTGAGGTTTGTGAATGCTCCTTTGAGCTTTGCCCACATGAAAGTGAGGCTTTGTAACCTCTCCTTCCAGAAATGAAAGTTTTATCCATCCACCTCTGAATTTATTTTGCGCATTTACATTATGTCTTTACTTTACTCAATTTAAATTCAGCATTTACTTTCCATAATTACATTCTTGCAATTTACATTCACGTAATTTGGATTTGCCTCCTCCTTCTAAATGCTGCTGATCTTGGATGTTTTGAGTGTGTTCATATGGTTTTACATCTTTTGCACTCTTGGATTGAGGTGAGAACATCTTTTCTTTCAAGTTCCAACTTTGTTCAGAACTTGTTCTTCGCGCAGCAGTCAGTGTTTGATTTGTTTAAAAATCTAAAAAAATCCTTTTTGAGTGATTATTTTTGGAGGAGGTGCGGGACTCTGATATTCTCTTGTATAAAAATTTTGGAGTTCACTTGTTGCACTGTTTGGGCTCCATGAGGTGAAAACCGAGCCCCAAACTTTCTGGTCAAAGTTCTTGACCAGACTGTGTTCTTCGATTTTTTCTGTTTTGTCTGTAAGGCTTTTTGAGGAGAAATTTCGTGGAGTTCTTCACGACTCCGATGCTCATAGGGAGAAAAATTCTCAAAATTTTGTGAGCTGCAGAAACCCACCAACCTCCTATGCAATTTGAGGACAAGTTCTGGAAATTCTGCTTTTGCTTTTCTGAAAGTGACTTTTGTGATTTGAATTGATGTCCTTTCTAAAAGCAAGAGTTTGAATTGATTCCTCTTTATCTTGGACACTAGACAACCAGGATTGTGAGTCAAAATCCCACATATTTTATGGTACTTATCAATGCAAGCTTGGGGTACACATAGTTGTCTAGTTTTTGGGTTTTCACAATTTCATTTGGCGATCTTGTCGAGGTTTTTGTTGGAGTATTTTGGGGAATTTTTATTTGCGACCATTCACCCCCTCTGTTCGCCATCTCGGTCCTTCAACTTGTGAGCAACCATACTACTTTACTAAATTAATAAAGTTGCTAAATAATTTAAGTTACACTGTTTCCCTATATAAGTTCTTTTCTTATCATGCTTTCTTCTTTTCTTAACCTTGGAAGCCTTCAGCAGATGGTGAGGACTCGTGGCAATGTTAGAGCTAGTGGAAGTGGTGCCAATCGGGTGAAAAACGAATGAGAACCAATTCCCCAACCACCCATGAGTTGATTTGTAGAATTTGGGAGCTTTCCGGCTGCCCAAACCCAACTCATGAACACAATGATGCAGACTATGCGCAGATCTCCAATAAAGGCTGCTGCGAATGTTCAACGAGGGTAACCGGGGACCACTCCTATTCAGTTATGCGGAATTTATGAGGACTCGCCCACCCACGTTCTCGAGCAATGCCAATCCATTGGAAGCGGATGGTGGTTGAGGACGATCGAAGGAAACTACACATAACCCGTGTGTAGGACAAGAGAGGGTACTCTATGCCTCTCATCAATTGGAAGGCTAGCTGCGGAATGGTGGGAAAACTTACATGCGACACGAAGACCCACGGGAATCACTTGGGAGAATTCACCTGACCTTAATCGGTACCATGTACCAAAAGGTATTATGGATCTTAAGAAGGAAGAGTTCGAAATCTTAAGCGGGGTGGCCAATCGGTGATCGACTACTGAATAAATTCACCCAATTTGCACGCTACTCACTAGAAGATGTAGCGATGGACAAAGCCAGACAATCCCGCTTTATGAAGGGATTGAATGCGGGGCTACAAGTGGGACTGATCACCCACACGTTCGCGGACTTCAAGAGCTAGTCAACAAGGCTCTTATCGTGGAAGATAAGCGTCGGAGTTGGGCGATAAATAATCGAAGCGCGAATGGCACAACAAGGGGTCGTCGGGGCGAGAGGCGATGGGCGGCACCCCAACAGTTTGTTCGATACCAGCCCAGAGGCAGTGACAAGGGCACCACTGCCAACAAACCGTCCAGTGGGCCAGAATGTTCAAACTCCAGCCAGAACAGTGGTGCAAACTAGAGAAATTCGAGCGACGGAAGGCGTTGCAATCACGCAATGGCTGGGCACTTTGCCAATAATTGCCCTAAGAAGGAGGTGTCACCTGTCCTCTTTAACACAGGGAACACACCCACAAGGACTCGGCGCGAATGTGAATCGTGGAGCAACATCATCAACAACTCCATCTCGGGCAACATGGCGAGGCGAGTCAACCACATCACCGCAGATGAGGTCGAGAATGTTACGGACGTTATCGGGTAAGTTCTAGTAAACTCGGTACCATCGTTTTATTTGATTCGGAGCTTGATTCATTTGTCTCTGAGATTTTCTGTTCAAAATGATTTGGATATCGTGAGTCTTAAATGTGTGCTTTTAGTACAATCCACGGATCGAACTCCGATCCAAAGTAGGATGTTCTGGGTAAGACTAATAATTAATGGAATAGAGTTCCCGTGAACTTAATTATCTTGAATACCCAAACCCGGATGTTATCTTTGGAATGGATTAGTTAACTAAGCACAAAGCGGTGTTGAATTGCGCACGAAGAGTCATATCGGTTGAGAGCCCAAATGGGAAGAGGATTGAATTTGAAGAAAGCAATGATGCGGGATGGACAGTTGATGGTCAACAATATGAAGACTGTTAGTCTAGAGGATGTATCGGTAGTCAACGAATATCCGGATGTCTTTAGGAGGATTTACAGGATCTTGCATTGGATAGGGATATCGAGTTCGTTATAGAACTTGTATCGGGGACAACTCAATAGCCAAGAGACCCTAGGATGTCCACAGATGAGTTGGTAGAGATGAATAAGCAGATTGAAGAGCTGTTGGAAAAAGGGTTTATAAGACCTAGTTCGTCGCCTTGGGGAGCACCAGTCCTGTTCGTCAAGAAGAAGGACGAGAGTTTTAGGATGTGTATAGACTATCGTGCACTCAATGATGTGACGGTAAAGAATAAGTATTCGCTACCCAGGATTGATGACCTATTTGATCAGTTGAGAGGAGCAGGAGTCTTTTCCAAGATCGATCTCCGATCGGGGTATCATCAGTTGAAGATCCGATCAGATGATATATCGAAGACTGCATTTTCATCGAGATATAGGCACTATGAGTTCACAATTATGTCCTTTGGATTGACGAATGCACCAGCATATTTCATGAACTTAATGAATAAGGTTTTTATGGAATACCTGGATAAGTTCGTTGTCGTGTTTATAGATGATATCCTTGTCTACTCCAAGACGAGGGAAGAGCACGCTGAACATTTAAGGCTAGTCCTTGAAAAGTTAAGGGAACAACAGTTGTTTGCTAAATTTAGCAAATGCGACTTTTGGAAGGATAAGGTGGAATTTCTTGGACACATAATGACTGCGAAAGAGTCGCGAGAGACCCTTGCAATTGTTAAAGAAAGAAAAGAAATTCTTGTGGACATCGAATGTGAAAAGAGTTTCCGATAGTGGAAGAAGCGATTGATGTCGGACCGGTATTGGTCTTACCTGATGTTCATCAAAGCTTTGACATTTATTGTGATGCATCGCGGCAAGGATTGGGATGCAAAAGCGTAAAGGTAGTTGCATATGCATCGAGGCAATTGAGGCCACATGAGGAGAATTATCCGACCCATGATCTAGAATTGGTGCCGTGGCGCATGCCTTTGATCGGGTTGTGGCGTCACTATCTCATCGGAAATAGATTTGAAGTGTATACAAATCATAAGAGCCTTAAGTATATCTTCATAAGTGACTTAAATATGAGGCAAAGGAGATGGCTAGAGTTAATTAAAGATTACAATGTTGGAATCCATTACCATCCTGGTAAAGCCAACATTGTGGCTGATGCCTTGAGTCGAAAGAGCCACAATGTAAATGTACTGTTGGAAACAAGTCAGGCCGAGTTGTGCAAGGAATTCCAAAAATTAGGGTTGGAAGTAGTACCAGAAGGATTTTTGGCAACCTTGGAGGTAAAACCTACCCTGGAGGACCATATCAGAGAAGAACAAAAAGTTGACGATAAGATCAAAAGAATCAAGTCCAAGATGGATGAAGGTAAGGCCAAGGATTTCAAACTGGATGAGGAAGGCACTATGTGGTTTAAAGGACGCATCTGTGTGCCGAACAAAAAGGAACTAAAGCAGTTATCTTGGAGGAAGCTCATGACTCCAAGTATTCAATCCATCCAGGAAGTGCCAAAATGTACCAAGACCTGAAGGAAAGATTTTGGTGGCCAAGCATGAAGCGGGAAGTTGCAGAGTATGTCGCATTATGTGACATATGTCAAAAGAGTTAAAGCTATGCATCAAAGGCTAGCAGGATTATTGCAACCCCTAAAGACACCTGAATGGAAATGGAAAGAAATTGGTTTGGATTTCATAACCGGTTTACCCAGAACTCAAGGGGGATATGACTCCATATGGGTCATAATAGATCGTTTAACTAAAGTTGCACATTTCATAGCGGTAAAGACCACTTACTCAGGAGATCGGTTAGCAGAACTTTATATGGCAAGGATTGTTTCTGCACGGAGTACAAGAAAATAGTGTCTGATAGAGGTACTCAGTTTACCTCAAGATTTTGGGGTAAGCTACATGAAGCAATGGGGACTCGTTTGAACTTCAGTACATCATACCATCCACAGACAGATGGTCAAACTGAGAGAGTAAACCAAATATTGGAAGATATGCTAAGAGCTTGTGCTTTAACATATTCTACCTCTTGGGACAAGTGTTTGCCCTATGCTGAGTTCAACTACAATAACAGTTATCAGGCAAGTTTACAGATTTCTCCATTCGAAGCTCTGTATGGTCGATCTTGTCGAACACCGTTGAATTGGAATGAGACCGGTGAACGACACGTTTTTGGTCCGGATATACTTCACAAAGCGGAAGAACGGTCGCCATGATTAGGGAAAGGCGAAGATTGCTCAATCAAGGCGGAAGATCGTCGCGAGGACTGAGCTTGAACACGAAGATTTTGTGTATCTTAGAGTTACACGACTCAAAGGGAGTCAAAAGGTTTCATGCAAAGAAACTCGCACCGGATATGTCGGACCATTCAAGATCTTGAGTCGCAGAGGTGAAGTTGCGTACCAATTGGAGTTGCCGCAGTCACTGGTAGGAGTACATGATGTATTCCATGTGTCACAATTGGAGAGGTGTCTTCGAGTACCGGAGGAACAAACCCCTTTGGAAGCAATCGAGCTGCAAGAAAATTTGACTTATAAAGAGCATTCGGTGAAGATTATGGTCACAATAGAGAGAGAAACAAGGAACAAGTCGACGCGCTTTTGTAGAGTCCAGTGGAGCAATCACTCAGAAAGTGAAGCAACTTGGGAACGAGAAGAAGATATGAAAAAGGAGTTTCCTGACCTATTTTGTAGTCAACCCTCAATCTGAGTCGAGATTACATTAGGGGAGGTTTGTAACACCCTAAAATTTACCATAAATAAATTTTTGGAGTTATTTTGATTTTGGAATTTTTAAAAATTTATTTGCATTTAGTCAAATAAGGGCTTTCTTGAAATCAATTAAAATATTGCAAAAGTTTAAGCCAAGTTTTTTTGGAAGTATTTTATTTGAGTTCCAAATGTCCCAAAAGATTTTCCAGAATTTTTCTAGATTTTTCAGGGTATTTTTGCTATTTATTTTGGCTTTATCTATTTATCGGATTTTATTTTAAATTGAAAATATTTTAAAACTCGAGGAATAGTATTGGGCCTGCCAAGCACTATGCTTAGCCCGTCGACAAGCCAAACCCTAGCCGTCGTGCAATCAAACCGTCGGATCGAGATCCAACGGTTGTTGTTGCGTCGCGTCGCCCGCGCGCGTGCGCCATCGGATCGTCGCTGCGTGGACGTCCAGGATTGCGCCACGTCCATCGTCTTCGCGAGATCACCAGAGGGGCGTGGGCATTGATGCCCGTGAGTTTCGCCGGCGAGTTTCACGCACGTTAAGGCTCCTTTAATTGCGTCGGTTAGCGTAATCTGCAGAGGACTTCAAGCCGCTCATTTTGACTCCTTTCTCGCTCGCCGAGGCGCTCCAGAGACCTCGTGGTAGCTCGCCATAGTTGCTCATTCATGCCGCCGAGGCGCTCTAGATTTTTGAATTTGATTATTCTAAAGCTAGCGACATTCTATCTAGGGTTTATCCTACGGTCAGCATAGCTCTGATACCAAGCTGTGATGACCCCATTTTACATCGTGCAAAATGGAAATCTAATGTGCATTCCGTACTAGTCCCATGATCAGTAGCTAGTACGCACATACACAACAATTGGAATCACAACCACACACATATTATTAAGCGGAAGCTATTATATAAAGAAAACTTTACTACTCAGAGATTACAGCAGCAAAAGAAGCAAAGTCTTGTAGTGTGCCCATCCAAACCCGTAGGCAACTGACAAGGCATAATCCCTAGAAAGATCACGATGAAGAAAATCCCGCAACCTGCGACGAAAGAAATCCTCGAAGCTTCGCTAACTTATCCACCTAAAAACAACATATAAGCAAGGGTGAGTACCTTCGTACTCCGCAAGACTTTAGCAACACCTATAATATATGCAGGCCATTTCAAAGGAGGCTACTACAGTTAATTTGCATAAAGCAGAATTGATATTGTAAAATCAAGTTATTTGTAAATGGAATTTGTAAGAGCAAGTTGACTGGTATGAAATAAGTAAAGCATAAGTAATACTCACAACCCTTCGTGAGCATCGAATAATCTAGAAATGGAATCCAACAATGTCGGCCCTTTGACATAAAGCAACAACTGCTAAAACAAGCTCATACCAAACCCATTTTAGAAAATATCAAAACATTTAACTAGTGAAAGTTCACCAAGTTTCCCATGACCGAGGGGACGACTAATCGATTAGATTTACACTCTGCAGAGGTGTACAACATTACCCACAAGTCATGACCTTTTCTTTTTGCCGCATGTTTCACGCACCTTCGGCGTGTGGCCAGAGTGTTCATGACGAAAACCTTTACATTATCTAAGTTAACTTTGCACCAGCACCGGGACGTTGAACCCAAGCTATGCTGGGAGAACTCAGAGCATAGAAATGTTAGAACTCCCCATAGACATGGCGTACACCGTTATATTGGCAAGCGTTATTCCCAACACCTCGGTGTGGGCACCCCGTAGAGCAAACCTCGAAAGGAGAGCCCGTACTACTTCAGCCTACCAATGTGCAAAGTTAAACTAGATAACTTAATTGGTTTAAGGTTGCCCCATCCCAACACTTGTGGTTGTACGGATTATCATGGGTCATACAACACTATGTTCGGTACTTAATCCGATACGGGCGATACTCCACCCTACACTACGTGCAAATCCCTCTGCACATCCGGCTATTGCCAATAATCGCCCGCATCAAAACCATAGTTTTATTTTGGGTTTTTAATGAAAATACCCATAACAAATAGCTTCATTTCCAACATTTTCCATTTCTCAAGAAACAAATTTTGATCTGATCATCAACCCCACTAGTTCTAAAGCATGACTAAGCATGGTTAAATATGAAATCGAATATACCCATGATAACATTAAATAATTGTCTAAGCTGAATATATGATTATCAAGGTTCACATGTCCATACTTATCAAGGAGGTTTCATGAGACAACAGGTATAACTACCAACACCATAAAATAGCGAATTTACAGAAAGTAAACACATGCAACCAACTGCCATGGACCTCTTATCTTGTGCTTTAGGTTGCTATCATGCGTGATTAGTTGTTCTCTCTTCTCTCTAGGTTGAGTTCCCTCATAGTCTTACAAGTCTAGCAGGTATTGGGCCTCCTAGGTAGACAGGGTCTGTGTGCACTCCTTAGTTGGGATCTAGAGTCAGCTTCCCTATGTTGATCCTTTGGGAAGATAAGAGCGAGTCTAAGCCGTAGTGAGTCTCTTATATCTTTCTATGCTCTATAGCCATCCGGTTTTGCGGTTTCTCGACTTCTTCTCCTCATTCTGTTTTTACGGTAATTATTGAGTTCATTCGGTTTTCTTTGTGCCTAATCTTGATAATAACTCAACTTTAACCAGATTTGAGCTTAAAATTGATTCATTTGTTGAGGGGAGTTTGGGAATCTGTTAGTGCATTGCATATAGACTGCATTTCCTATTTAATGAGCTTTGTCTATTATGCAATTGATTTCTTCTTCATGCTATACACCATGCTACATCATATGGAGGAAATCACTAGCTCAGATATGTCCAAGTTCATTTAACTTGCTAAGCTTTAAAATGAAAAAAGTCTTAAATGAAAAACTTGATGAAACTTGTTGCTTTTACTTGCTAGGTTTCTTCTCTAGAGGTTTGTGCCATAATTTGAGAAATTTTGGAGTTCTCTAGAGTCCCTATAGCAACTTGGGTGAAACTAGTTTGATCCATACTAGAGTCTTTCAATTGCTCATGAATCATTGTGCTAAAAATGAAAATTAAACAAAATTGACTCTTCTTGTGCACATACGACTCAACACCTTGCATTCACAAGACCGCCTCCCATTGCACTTGGGATGAACTTGGAATACATCGTGTTTGACCTAGACCATCCTCTTAAGAGTTCATCTTGAGATGGTCGCATATGGCTTGAGTCAATTGGTTTTCAAAAGAAAATGCAAATAAATTAAAAACAAAGACATATGTGGGTAAAGAATGCAAATAATGATGATAAATCAAAATTTGCATTAAGTGATAAATGAGCCCGAAGGACCTTGTATGCTCTTCTAGATTCCCCAAAGTGTTGAGTAGGTTGAACTCTAGGTTTTACTTTTGATCCTTAGAGTGGCTATTCTTCTATTTTTGAAACTAAAGCTAAGTGTTGCACTTGTCAAATCTTGCTAAAAATGAAATATTCAAGACTAAGCTCGTATTTGCACTTGGACATGTCTTAGTTTAGTCATCTTCTCAAATTGACAAGCTTGGTGTAATATCCTTCCATTTTGATCAATTGGATAATCTTCAAAGCTCTTTCGATTGCATTTCATGCATACACAAAAAAAATTGATGCCTATATTGCCAAAGGGGAGAAAACGTAGAAAAGGCATCTCTAAAAGATTAAAATGTGAGTGCTTATTTGGTTATTATGATCTTTGTAAAACTATGCTACTACTTACATTTGGATCATAATCTCATAATCACATTTGACATGTTTAGTTGGATTTTAGAGTTTTTGTTGAAAACTTGCTCTTTCTTAAATTTAACTCTAAAATCTAAATTCCTCTTCGTCAACTTGGTCATGGTTCTAATTTCTATCTTTGGACCAAGTTTGACTTTACAACTAAAAATTGCTTTCTTCTTCATTTTCTTCAAACTCAAATTTATGCCATTTGTGTGGTTTGTCAATATACTCATCAAGGGGGAGATTGAAGGACCATGTGGAGGTCCATCCATGTTTGTGATGAGTATTTGACTTTATTTGAGCAAGGTGTGCTCAAGTTTGAGTTTGATTTGGATTGATTTTCAAAATGAAGCAATTTGAGTTGTCTCTGCCAGAGTGCGCACATCTGGTCATATGGGACTTGGTAGTGATGAGTTGGATGGTTTATTGCACATCATTGTGGGCATTGCTATGTGATGTATTTCCTTGTCTTTGATGGTTGCGGGACGACGGTGCTAGGTTATGGTGAGCGAAGGATGACCGGGAGTAGGCGAGGCGTCGAGGTCAGACGGTTGGGAGATCGGGAAGATGATCGAAGACGGAGTTCGGGCAAGTCAAGAAGACAAGGAAAGGAGTTGATGCTAGCTAGATGCCGCATGGATCAATGAGGGTCGTCGGATTGAGGTCTAGTTGATAGGTTAGCGGGTCTAGGTAGTATGCTTTGAAAACCGTGGGTATGTGTATGGGTTTTTGGTTAGCCCTTGCATGGCTGTGTGTGTGGGTTAATCCTAGCCCTTAGATGAGTGCTCTAGGGTTGAGGGACTCATCCAAGGGTGGTAGGTGGCCCAAGAGTTGTATAAATAGGGGTGGAGGGGTAGCCTCTTTCCCTTGAAGGTTTTGAGGTTTGTGAATGCTCCTTTGGGCTTTGCCCACATGAAAGTGAGGCTTTGTAACCTCTCCTTCCAGAAATGAAAGTTTTATCCATCCACCTCTGAATTTATTTTGCGCATTTACATTATGTCTTTACTTTACGCAATTTAAATTCAGCATTTACTTTCCCGCAATTACATTCTCGCAATTTACTTTCATGTAATTTGGATTTGCCTCCCCTCCTTCTAAATGCTGCTGATCTTGGATGTTTTGAGTGTGGTCATATGGTTTTACATCTCTTTTGCACTCTTGGATTGAGTAGAGAACATCTTTTCTTTCAAGTTCCAACATTGTTCAGAAATTGTTCTTCACGCAGCAGTCAGTGTTTGATTTCTATAAAAATATTTTTTAAGTGATTCTTGTTGGAGGAGGTGCGGGACTCTGACATCCACTTGCAAAAAAATTTTGGAGTTCACTTGTTTCACCGTTTGGGCGCCATGATGTGAAAATCGAGCCCCAAACTTTTGCTCAAGTTCTTGACCAGACTGTGTTCTTAGATTTTTCCTGTTTTTTCTGTAAGGCTTTTTGAGGAGAAATTTGGTGGAGTTCTTCACGACTCTGGTGCTCATAGGGAGAAAATGTCTCAAAATTTTCTGAGAAAATGTCTTAAAGGAAAGATTTTGGTGGCCAAGCATGAAACGAGAAGTCGCCGAATATGTTGCATTATGTGACATATGCCAAAGAGTCAAAGCTATGCACCAAAGACCAGCAGGGCTATTACAACCCTTAAAGATACCTGAATGGAAATGGGAAGAAATTGGTATGGATTTCATAACCGGGTTGCCCAGAACCCAAGGTGGATATGATTCCATATGGGTCATAGTAGATCGTTTAACCAAAGTGGCACATTTCATATCGGTAAAGACCACTTATTCCGGAGACCGGTTGGCGAGAACTTTATATGGCAAGAATTATGCATTTTGCATGGAGTACCGAAGAAGATAGTGTGAGACGAGAGGTACCCAATTTACCTCCGCATTTTGGGGGTAAGCTACATGAGGCAATGGGGACTCGTTTGAACTTCAAGATACAACCTACCACCATCCGCAGATGATGGTCAAACCGAGAGGTTAACCAAATATTGGAAGATATGCGGAGAGCTTGCGCTTTAGCATATTCCACTTCATGGGACAAGTGTTTACCTTATGCTGAGTTTAGTCACAACTTGATTATCGGCGAGTTTGAGATGTCTCCATTTGAAGCTCTGTATGGTCGATCCTATCGAACACAATTGAATTGGAATGAGACAGCGACGACATGTTTTTGGGCGAGACATTCTTGAGAGAGCGGAAGAACGGTCGCATACGATCAGGGGGAAAGATTGAAGGTTGCACAATCAAGGCGAAGAGTTATCTGAGCAATCGTCGAGAATTTGAGCTTTGAACTCAAGATTTTGTGTATCTTAGAGTCACACCTCTCAAAGGAGTCGAGATGGTTCCACGCAAAAGGGAAGCTCGCACCTGATATGTTGGGCGTTCAAGATTTTGAGCCGCAGAGGTGAAGTTGCATATCGCTTGGATTACTGCAGTCTTTAGCGGAGTGCATGAGCGTATTTCATGTATCACTGGCGAAGAAGTGTCTTTGATATCGGAAGAGCAAACACCGTTAGAGGCAATCGAGGTAAGAAGATCGACTTACAAAGAACATCCGGATGAAGATTAGGACATAATGGATGCGAGAGACAAGGAACAAGTCAACGCGTTTACTCGAGAGTTGAGTGGAGCAACCATTGGAAAGTGAAGCCACGTGGGAACGTGAAGAAGATCTGAAGAAGGAGTTTCCTAATCTATTTCTGTAGACAACCCTGAATCTCAGGGACAAGATTCTGTTAAGGGGGGGAGGTTTGTAACACCCTATATTTTGCTCTAACTTAAATTTTGGAGTATTTTTAATTTTTGAGAATTTTTGGAAATTTATTTAAATTTATTTGGTTTTATTCAAATATGGTTTTTCTTGAAAATAATTAAATAATGGAAAAGTTTTTGCAAAGTTTTATTGTAAATATTTTAATTGAGTTCCAAATAGCTCAAAGTATTTTTTGGAATTTTTCTGCTATTTAAAAAGCCCCAAATGATTTAATTGAATTTCTAGAATTATTCTTAATGAAAAATGTTTTAAAAATTGGATGAAGCAGAATGGCGAGCCCATTCTTCGTGCCGCCGCCTACCGCAACCATAAACCCTAACGCCGCCGCCCTTAGCGTTGGATCGGGATCGTGTGGCGAGAAGTCGCCACGCCGCTTAGATTTTCGCCCGTCGGATCGCCGCTCATGGACGCCGGATTTCGCCACGCCGCGCCGTCCCCGCGAGATCGCCGGAGGGCGTGGGCTTGATGGCGTGATTTCGCCCGTGAGTTTCGGCGCACGTCGAGGCCCTTTAAGCCATTACGGTGGCCGCGTTCTGCGAGAGGACTCAACGCCGCGTCTTTGGACTCCTCTCACGCACGTCGAGACGCTCTAGAGACCACGAGGAGAGCTCGCCGTAGTTGTTTCTTGCGCCGCCTTTGTTTTTCGCCCGCTTGCTTTCGCTGTCGGTCCGATTCGCCCGTTCTTGCGAGGTCACCGGAGTGCTCACCTAGTCGAACCGCGTTGAGGAACCATTTCTTCGCACGGAGAATCGCTAACGCCGCGTCGTAGGTCGTCTTCCTCAGCTCGGCAACCTTCCTTTCTTCGCCGCCCGTCAACCTCGTCGAACCGCGCCAACGTTCGATCCTCATCACACCGCGTAGGTGAGTCCACATCACCTCCACCTCTGTACATGTTTAGATTGAATCGTGACCGTTAGATCTTGATGTGTACGGTAGGGATTAGATCTAGGTTTTGCGGCTAGATTTAATGCGAACCTTGGATCATTTTGGTAGCGTGAGATTGAGCCGGCGTAGCGATGAATAGTAATCGGCTCGGGTACCGTGGGCATTGGATTAGATCTAACGGCGGTACGTGGGTTGATCTGTGGCGCGCGGATCCGCAAGCCGTTCAAATTTGAGCGCTGGCGGAGATGACGCCCGCCCCACCGAATCACGTGTAGGCGCTGTGCGCTTTGATCTGAACACGACCAAATCGACCGCCGATTTTGAGCGAGCCGTCGCGATGTCGCACAGCGTGTCGTCGCGTAAAACCGGCGTCGCGGCGGCAGCGGTCTTGGCGTTGGATCCGAGGGCACCGTTCGATGCGTGGCGTGGCTGCGGGGAATCGGGAGAGCACCGAACCGTGCGGAGTGAGAATCGACCGTTGGTTTAGCGAGCGATGCGGATTTTGCCGGCGTGTCGGCGTTGGGATTGGTCGCGCGATCGTCGGGCGGCGCCGCGGCTTCGTCACGGTGCCACGGCGCAGTCTCGTCGCTAGTCCACGGTGGACGAGCGAACCGTGGACTCAAATTTATGGACCGGATTGGCGTGGTAGCCTCTCGGGCATGCCACGTGCCATCTCCGACGTCATTCGGCGTCATAAATATTTTATATATAAAAATATTTCGATCGAAATTCTTTCTCAGTCTTTGATGTCATCATGGCACGATGTTGTCATCATAAATGCGAATATTCGATGATAAAAATAAATTGGAAAATCGGATCGGCCTTTGCCTTTTGACTCTCCTTGGTGAGTGGCTCGCTCCCTACCTCTTACATCCATGAGGTAGAGGCCATACTGCCTCGGTCCTCCCGACATATCCAAAAAGCTCATCCACTGATCGGATCATTGGTGATCTGTTTGGCGAGTCACTCGCTCAAAATTAGGTTTGTCCAGTTTACGCCTCCACTCTCGCCGTTGCCTCCTTTGGTAGAAGGATGTTTCTCATGCATTATCCGATGAATCGTGGATTAATGCTATGCATGAGGAACTTTAGAACTTTGAGAGAACAAGGTATGGCGCTTGTCGAGCCCCATCTGGTCATAATGTCATTGGGACCAAGTGGGTGTTAAAAAACAAGCGAGTGAGGATGGGGTTGTCATTCATAACAAGGCTAGGCTAGTTACAGGGGCTTTTCTCACGTTGAGGTCTTGACTTTGATGAGACCTTTGCCTCGTAGCTAGATTAGAGGCTATTAGGATCTGCTTGCATTCTCTCAGTATCCCGGGCTTCAAGCTCTATCAAATGGATATCAAGAGTGCATTCCTCAATGGCTATATTGAGGAAGAGGTTTATGTCAAACAACCTCCGAGATTCGAGAACCCAAGTTTTCGAGTCATGTATACAAGCTCTCCAAAGCTTTGTATGGACTCAAGCAGCCCCTGAGCATGGTATGAGAGGCTCAAGTCTTATCTTCTCGCCATGACTTCAAAATGGGCATAGTAGACAAAACTCTGTTCATCGACACCATGAGTCTCATTTTCTTCTTGTCCGATTTATGTGGGCGATATCATTTGGTGGCTCATCTCATTCAGCTTGTGTCTCAGGTTTTCTCGAGGTGATGAGCCTGAGTATGAGATGAGTATGATGGGCGAGTTGAGTTACTTTCTTGGCTTCCAAATCAAGCTGCACTCGGGAGGTAGTTTCTTCCATCAAGGCAAGTATACGTGACCTCTGAGGCGCTTCGATATGTCGATGGGAAGCGGTGATGACTCCTATGGCCACCACCGCTGTCCTCGAGCCGATGAGGATGGTGAGCTGGCGATTAAAAGGAGTTTTGAGCATGATCGGCTCCCTCTTGTACCTCACCGCTCGAGGCCGGACATACATTTCACAGGTGTCCGTGCGCTCGATTTCAAGCTTCTCCTCGCGCCTCTCACCGCCAAAGTCACAAGCGCATCTTCAGTACCTTCGTGCTACCACCGATTATGGTATTTGGTACTCTTCGTCTTCTTGTCTATCTCTTAGAGCCTTTCCGATGCCGACTTTGTTGGTGAGGATAGATCTAGAGCACTTCTAGCACTTGCCAATTCATTGGCACTCTCTTGTTTCTTGGTCATCTAGGAAGCGACACGGGGTTGCCAGATCCACCGAGGCCGAGTATGTTCTTTGCACCGATTGTTTGAGCAGTGCTCTGATGAGATCGACCTTACGGGACTATGGGTTAGAGATAGAGAGTGTGCCACTTTTACTGTGATAACACTTCAGCTATTTGCATTGCTAAAACCCGATTGCAACATTCCGGACCAAACACATTGATATTAGATATCACTTCCTTATAGACCATGTGGAGAAGGGAGATATCGCGCTTGACTTCATAGAGTGACCTTGATTAGCCGATATTTTCACCAAGCCTTTGGATAGCTCCATTTGTTGCCTTGAGGAGTGAGCTTGGAGTCGTGAGCCCTTATGGCCTTTCGTGAGGGGAGCTGGTTTGTATATTATGTATTATATGTTTTCTTCCAAACTTTTCTTTTCTTTGTGCTTCTTTGGGTGACTTTGGGCTTGTTTTCTTGAGTTGAGTTCACTCACTTAGACTTCGCATGCCTTCCATGGACCTCTTATCTTGTGCTTTAGGTTGCTATCATGCGTGATTAATGTTCTCTCTTCTCTCTACGTTGAGTTCCCTCACGATCTTATAAGTCTAGCAGGTATTGGGCCTCACAGGTGAGGTGGTCCATGTGCACTCCTTAGTTGGGATCTAGAGTCCGCTTCCCTATGGAGTCCTTTGGGAAGATAAGAGCGAGTCTAAGCCGTAGTGAGTCTCTTATATCTTTTCTATGCTCTATAGCCATCCGGCTTTGCAGTTTCTCGACTTCTCTCTCATTCCTTTTCAAGTTATTATTGAGTTCATTCGGTTTTCTTTGTGCCTAATCTTGATAATAACTCAACTTTAACCAGATTTGAGCTTAAAATTGATTCATTTGTTGAGGGGAGTTTGGGAATCTGTCATGCATTGCATATAGACTGCATTTCTATTTAATGAGCTTTGTCTATTATGCAATTGATTTCTTCTTCATGCTATACACCATCTTTGCATCATATGGAGGAAATCACTAGCTTAGATATGTCCAAGTTCATTTAACTTGCTAAGCTTTAAAATGAAAAAAGTCTTAAATGAAAATTTGATGAAACTTGTTGCTTTTACTTGCTAGGTTTCTTCTCTAGAGGTTTGTGCCATAATTTGAGAAATTTTGGAGTTCTCTAGAGTCCCTATAGCAACTTGGGTGAAACTAGTTTGATCCATGCTAGAGTCCTTCAATTGCTCATGAATCATTGCGCTAAAAATGAAAATTAAACAAAATTGACTCTTCTTGTGCACATACGACTCAACACCTTGCATTCACAAGACCGCCTCTCGTTGCACTTGGGATGAACTTGGAATACATCGTGTTTGACCTAGACCATCCTCTTAAGAGTTCATCTTGAGATGGTCGCATATGGCTTGAGTCAATTGGTTGTCAAAAGAAAATGCAAATAAATTAAAAACAAAGACATATGTGGGTAAAGAATGCAAATAATGTCAAACATTTGCACCCCTCTATGTCTTGTATGATGATAAATCAAAATTTGCATTAAGTGATAAATGAGCCGAAGGACCTTGTATGCTCTTCTAGATTCCCAAAGTGTTGAGTAGGTTGAACTCTAGGTTTTCCTTTTGATCCTTAGAGTGGCTATTCTTCTATTTTTGAAACTAAAGCTAAGTGTTGCACTTGTCAAATCTTGCTAAAAATGAAATATTCAAAACTAAGCTCGTATTTGCACTTGGACATGTCTTAGTTTAGTCATCTTCTCAAATTGACAAGCTTTGTGTAATATCCTTCCATTTAGATCAATTGGATAATCTTCCAAGCTCTTTCGATTGCATTTCATGCATACATAAAAAAAATTGATGCCTATATTGCCAAAAGGGGGAGAAAACGTAGAAAAGGCATCACTAAAAAGATAAAATGTGAATGCTTATTTGGTTATTATGATCTTTGTAAAACTATGCTACTACTTACATTTGGATCATAATCTCATAATCACATTTGACATGTTTAGTTGGATTTTAGAGTTTTGTTGAAAACTTGCTCTTTCTTAAATTTAACTCTATAATCTAAATTCCTCTTCATCAACTTGATCATGGTTCTAATTTCTATCTTTGGACCAAGTTTGACTTTACAACTAAAAATTGCTTTCTTCTTCATTTTCTTCAAACTCAAATTTATGCCTTTTTGTGTGGTTTGTCAATATACTCATCAAGGGGAGATTGAAGGACCATGTGGAGGTCCATCCATGTTTGTGATGAGTATTTGACTTTATTTGAGCAAGGTGTGCTCAAGTTTGAGTTTGATTTGGATTGATTTTCAAAATGAAGCAATTTGAGTTGTCTCTTGGAGTGGCGATCTGCGGCCGTATGGACGTGATAGTGATGAGTTGGATGGTTTATTGCACATCATTGTGGGCATTTCTATGTGATGTGTTTCCTTGTCTTTGATGGTTGCGGGACAACAGTGCTAGGTCATGGTGAGGCGAAGGATGATCGGGACTAGGCGAGGAGCGTCGGAGGTCCAGACGGTTGGGAGATCGTCGGAAGATGATCGGAAACGGAGTCGGGCAAGTCAAGAAGACAAGGAAAGGAGTTGATGCTAGCTAGATGCCGCATGGATCAATGAGGGCCGTCGGATTGAGGTCTAGTTGATAGGTTAGCGGGTCTAGGTAGTATGCTTTGAAACCGTGCAAGAAAACCGGTATGTGTTGGGTTTTGGGTTAGCCTTGCATGGCTGTGTGTGTGGGTTAATCCTAGCCCTTAGATGAGTGCTCTAGGGTTGAGGACTCATCCAAGGGTGGTAGGTGGCCCAAGAGTAGTATAAATAGGGGTGGAGGGTAGCCTCCTTCCTTGAAGGTTTTGAGGTTTGTGAATGCTCCTTTGAGCTTTGCCCACATGAAAGTGAGGCTTTGTAACCTCTCCTTCCAGAAATGAAAGTTTTATCCATCCACCTCTGAATTTATTTTATGATTTACATTATGTCTTTACTTTACATAATTTAAATTCAGCATTTACTTTCCGCAATTACATTCTCGCAATTTACTTTCATGTAATTTGGATTTGCCTCGCCTCCTTCTAAATGCTGCTGATCTTGGATGTTTTGAGTGTGTTCATATGGTTTTACATCTCTTTTGCATTCTTGGATTGAGTAGAGAACATCTTTTCTTTCAAGTTTCAACTTTGTTCAGAAATTGTTCTTCGCGCAGCAGTCAGTGTTTGATTTCTATAAAAATATAGAAAAATCTTTTTTAAGTGATTCTTCTCGAAGGAGGTGCAGGACTCTGACATCCACTTGCACAAAAATTTTGGAGTTCACTTGTTGCACCGTATGGGCGCCATGAGGTGAAAACTGAGCCCCAATCTTTCTGCTCGAAGTTCTTGACCAGACTGTGTTCTTAGATTTTTCTTGTTTTTTCTGTAAGGCTTTTTGAGGAGAAATTTGGTGGAGTTCTTCACGACTCTGGTGCTCATAGGGAGAAAATGTCTCAAAATTTTTTGAGCTGCAGAAACCCACCAACCTCCTGTGCAAATTGAGGACAAGTTCTGGAAATTCTGCTTTTGCTTTTCTGAAAGTGACATTTGTGATTTGAATTGATGTCCTTTCTAAAAGCAAGAGTTTGAATTGATTCCTCTTTATCTTGGACACTAGACAACCAGTATTGTGACTCAAAAATCCCCACATATTTATGGTACTTATCCATGCAAGCTTGGGGTACACATAGTTGTCTAGTTTTTCAGGTTTTTCACGATTTCCTTTGAGCGATCTTGTCGAGGTTTTTGTTGGAGTATTTTGGGGAAAATTTTATTTGCGACCATTCACCCCCCCTCTGTTCGCCATCTCGGTCCTTCAATTGGTATCAGAGCCGGTTTTGCTCTTCCATTGATCTTGCCGGTCTCAAGAGCCATGGCGTCGGACAAATATTCCACAAGCCTCCCATCTTTAATGGAGTTGATTTTCCTTTTGAAGTCCGGATGAGTCATACATCACTACCGAGGTTAGCGATATGGCGAAGGTGAAACTCCCGTATGAGGTTCCTGGCGATGAAAATATCACGGCCATCAATATGGTTGGCGTTGAGGCGAATGCTAAGGCAAGGAACATTCGTCTGACAGGTCTTAGCCGCGGTGAGTATGATAGGATTTCTCACCTTCGCTCGCTCACGAGATTTGGTAACCCTCGATGCTTACCATGAGGGCTCTACTCAAATCAAGGCGTGAGGCGAGACCGGTTCAAGCGAGTACAACAAATTTGATCAACGCTTGGTGAGAGTCTCGATGAGTGTTTTGGTCGGGTTTACAAAGATTTTGGCGACCTCCGAAGCAGTTGGTTGCATATACTTTGACTTCGGACAATGCTCGGCATTTCTTGACCGCTTTCGACCTTGGGTTTGGGAGATGAAGGTGACCACCATCAAGGACACCACCGACTTATCGACTCGACTCTTGGCGGGCTTTATTCCGCCTCAAGACTCATGAGATCGATGTCGTCTCTCGGAAGACGAAATCTCGGTCGATGGCTTTGGTCACCGATCCCATTGGATCTTCTTCTTGATCCTTCTATTGGTTTCTCTCTTTCGCCCTTTGTGAGCTAGCGATGACCAATGGAAAAATTTCAGAAAAATGAGCTTGCTCTTCTGCCATAAGTTTTCTCATGCATACAAGAGGTGAGAGAGAGGAAGAGAGGTGGCATGATCACACGCTCGAGTGTGGTGGCCCCAACCACATGGCGCGAATCGTCCAAAGGCGGAGAAGGGCAAAAACGGCGTTGGCGGTTCGGGCAAAACGACTACACCAACAAGATACGCAACAAGAAGCCTCGGTTCGTAATCGGCACACGAGAAGAAGTACTGCAACTTCTCCAAGAACAAGAAGCTCTTCCACGCGTCCTCGCCGCGCAGCGACATCAACCTCTCGAACACGGAGACATGGAGCGGCAGGCGAGGATGATCCGCAAGAGAAGAAGGCGGCGATGACTTCTCCGGCATGTGCTTCATGGGCGACACCAGCGACATCGGCGACTTGAGCTCTCTGTTGACTCGGATGAGGTACCCTCCTATGACCGACTCAACGAAGCTTTCGCAGATTAGGAAAATTTCATGCTAGAGCTAGAGCTAGGTGTACTGAGCTTGAGAATGAAGTAGGTACCTTGACTCGGAGTTAGCTTCACTTAGATCTTCTCCTCCCGAGTCGCGATGATTGCTCTTTGTGTGATGCTATTCTTGTGGAGTTGGAGAACCTAAGGACCATACATGATAGTGTGCTTCTTTGAACTTGATAGTCTTAGGTTGAAGAATGCTTGCACTAGTTACATTGATGTTATTCTGTTGAGGCTAGTTTTCTTAATTCTTACTCCACTCCATCATGTGCTAATTGCCCTAAATTGCTTGTGAAATTGATGCCATAGCGAACACCTTAGAAAGCTTTACGCTAGAAATGATGAACTTGAATTGCATGATTCTAAGGACCCGGTCGGCTCATGTGAGGGTCAGAGGCAACTAAAACTTGACAATGATGCTTTGAATGTCAAGTATGATCAACTTGCTAAGGATTTACTAGTTAAGTCAAAAACTAGTTGCTTGCTGTGTGTTGGGGTTAAGGATGATGTGGATCAAATCAATGTCGAGCTTAAGAAAGTTAAAAGACCAAACCCTTAGGATTAGAGATGCTACTTGCGTTTCTTGTGAGGCCCTCAAGATTGAGGCAGCCGTGCTAAGGGAACAAAAAAGCACGTCTTTGAGAGATCTTCTCTTCTGGTTCTTCTTCTTCCTCTCCTCCCCTGTTCTTCTTGTGCTTCTTTCTTCCGAGATTGCGGTATCTTATGAGCACTCTCGAGAAGTTTGTTGAGGCAAGAAGAAGCTCAATCTTATTCTAAACCAATCCAAGATTAGTAGACTCAATCAAGGTCTAGGATTTGATCCTTGGAGCACGCTCGAGGAGCATCCTTCCACCATTGTCGCGCGGCTCCAAGAGTGGTGAGATTGTGGTAGCTCGAGTGAGTACCACCGTGTTTAGGTCCACTGGGGTTATCCATAGGACTTCGACGAGGAAGGGTGTTACTCCTATTATACGCCTCTAGCAAGGCGAATGACACATGCACCTTACGTGAAGAAGGATGGTCACCTAGTAGATTTACGCTTCGGTAGCGCCAAGATCACTCGGCGTGGCGTGTTGCTGCTCTTAGGGGTATTGGGGTCATCCCGGACTTTGAGTGCTCCTAAGACACACTCGCTTCTAAACAGTTAGAGAGTCGCCTATTTTTGGGTAGCGTCCGAGACTTGGTTTTCATGCTAGTTCTTGAGTTTTAGTCTGGAGAGCATTACGTAGTCGATCTTTCCGCGTCCTCTTTATATTCCTCGTTTTTCCCATCGAGGTAGATATCGTGGCGTGAGGTGTTTTCGATGCGAGATCGGGCAGCCTTCTTTGGGATGGTCGGCTTTTGCACCTGCAGCGTGCCAACCTCATTTGACTCCTAGATTATCTACGAGTTGCTCGATCGATCGTGAGAGTTGGCGTCGAGAGACACTTGAGTCGATCTTCTTACGTGGTACGGTACTCGAGGTGTCGTATGGTTGATATTAGGTTCCTAAGTCTTCCTCTATCGATCTTGAGTCATCTTTTCTCTTTGTCTTGATCAGTTCATCGGATGGGAAGAGCGATGTTTGGATTGTTGACTCGGTTGTTCTCGTCATATGACCGGAGATTTCGTTGGTTCTCTTCCTAGTCCGAGCCCCGGTGATGAGTTAATCACTTGTGGGGATGCATCTTGTGTAGAGTCATTGCTAAAGGTACCATCTGCATTAACAAAATTTCATTCTTAAAGATGTTGCCTTATTAAGTAAGTCGCAATACACCGCTCTGTTTCTCGACTTATCGATGACTCTTTCGAGTAAGCTTCAGAGTAATGCTGTAGAATTCTTGATTCATCGGGAGGGTTAGTTTCTTGGATTTCTAGATTTGGGAGAGTCTTTCGTGCTGATTTTTACGCTTCTTCTCAGAGACTCTCTCGATGTTTGATTGCTTGCGAGTCCGTGATCTCTCCTTCGGCATAGGAGACTTGGTCACATTGGTTTTGATCATTTGACCCGAGTTAGCGCCACGATCTCATTCGGGGTTTGCCCAAACTCAAGATGGTCAAAAACTTAGTTTGCTCTCCTTGCCGAGCATGGCAAGATAGTTCTTCGCTTCTCATCCTCCGTCACCGTAGTGATGATGATGCACAGTGACAGCTTTTACATATGGACACTGTTGGTCTAGCTAGAGTGCAGTCGGTGGGGAGGAAGTGGTATGTTCTTGTCATCGTTAATGATTTTTCTAAATACTCTTGGGTATTCTTCATGGCCTCGAAGGATGAGACTTTTCTCACTTGAGGTTTGGTCGATAGGTTGTCTATTGAGCTCCCTGTGCATTAAGAGCTATCAGTGATAATGTACTGAGTTCAAGAATTCCTACTTTGAGAGTTTCGTGTGGAATCTGGTTTAGAGCATCGTTCTCTTCTCCCTCGCCTCGGAGAATGGCGTAGTGGAAAGGAAGAACATGACTTTGGTTGAGATGGCGGGGCGATGCTAGGCAGTACAAGTACTAAGGAAGTTTTGAAATTGAGGCTATAGCTTGCTTGCCATGTTTCTAATCGCGTGTTTGAGAGCACATTTGCATCGCACTTATTATGAGTTGAGGTATGGGCGAAAGCCTAGTGTGTCTCATTTTGCGTTTTGGTTGTAAGTGTTTTATCTTGAAGTCTGTAACCTAGATAAGTTTGAGTCTCGCTCTTACGATGGTATCTTTCTAGGTTACTCGACTTCTTCTCGTAACTATAAGGTGCAGGTGTTGATGCATATAGGATCATAGAGACCTGTGATGTGACCTTTGATGAGGCTAGCCGGAGCTAGACGATGTTTGAGGCTCTTCTTATCCCTCAGAGACCATCTTTGTAGAAGATGAGGATGATGGAGATGATGGTGTTCCACGGATCCAGTTCCCTCTACACCTAAGGTGCCTCTGTTTCCATTACGCACTTTGAGGAGAACGCCCCTTGCCTTTTTGACTATCCTTTCGTGAGTGCTCTGCTCCTACCTCTTCATCCATGAGGTAGGCCACACATACTGGTCCTCCCGACATATCAAAAAGCTCATCCACTGATCGGATCATTGGTGATCTGTTTGAGCGGTCACTCGCTCAAAATTAGGTTTGTCCAGTTCTACCTCCACTCGCCGTTGCCTCATTTGATCCGAAGGATGTTTCTCATGCCTTATCCAGATGAATCGTGGATTAATGCTATGCATGAGGAACTTGAGAACTGAGAGAGGAACAGGTATGGCAGCTTGTCGAGCCCCATCTGGTCATAATGTCATTGGGACCAAGTGGGTGTTCGTGAAAAACAAGCAGAGTGAGGATGGGGTTGTCATTCATAACAAGGCTAGGCTAGTTGCATAGGTCTCTTTCTCGGGTTGAGGTCTTGACTTTGAGAGACCTTTGCCCTCGTAGCTAGACTAGAGGCTATTAGGATCTGCTTGCATTCTCCGATCCCAGGCTTCAAGCTCTATCAAATGAATGTCAAGAGTGCATTCCTCAATGGCTATATTGAGGAAGAGGTTTATGTCAAACAACCTCCAGTTCGAGAACCCCAAGTTTCAGGAGTGATGTATACAAGCTCTCCAAGGCTTTGTATGGACTCAAGCAGGCCCCGAGCATGGTATGAGAGGCTCAAGTCTTATCTTCTCGACCATGACTTCAAAATGGGCATAGAAGACAAAACTACATTCATCGGACACCATGAGTCTCATTTTCTTCTCGTCGCAGTTATGTGGGCGATATCATTTTGGTGGCTCATCTCATTCGCTTGTGTCTCAGTTTTACGAGGTGATGAGCCTGAGTATGAGATGAGTATGATGGGCGAGTTGAGCTACTTTCTTGGCTTCAAATCAAGGCACTCGGGAGGTAGTTTCTTCCATCAAAGGCAAGTATACCGTGACCTCTGAGGCGCTTGATATGTCGATGGGAAGCCGTGATGACTCCTATGGCCACCAGCTGCGTCCTCGAGCCCGATGAGGATGGTGAGCCTGCGATCAAAAGGAGTTTCGAGCATGATCGGCTCCCTCTTGTACCTCATCGCTTGAGGCGGACATACATTTCTTTGTGTGTGCGTGCGCTCGATTTCAAGCTTCTCTTCGCGCCTCTCACGCCAAGCGGATCAAAGCGCATCTTCAGTACCTTGCTGCCACCGATTATGGTATTTGGTACTCTTGTCTTCTTGTCTATCTCTTAGAGCCTTTTCGATCTCGACTTTCTTTGTTTGTAGGATAGATCTAGAGCACTTCTAGCACTTGCCAATTCATTGGCACTTCTCTTGTTTCTTGGTCATCTAGGAAGCGGCGTGGGGTTGCCTGATCCACTGGCTGAGGCGAGTAGTATTCTTGACCGATTCTTTGTAGCAGTGCTCTAGATGAGATCGACCTTACGGGACTATGGGTTAGAGATAGAGAGTGTGCCACTTTTACGTGACAACACTTCAGCTATTTGCATTGCTAAAAACCCGATTGCAACATTCCGGACCAAACACATTGATATTAGATATCACTTCCTTAGAGACCATGTGGAGAAGGGAGATATCGCGCTTGATTCCATAGAGAGTGACCTTGAGTTAGCCGATATTTTCACCAAGCCTTTGGATAGCTCATTTGTTGCCTTAGGAGTGAGCTTGGAGTCGTGAGCCCTTATGGCCTTTCGTGAGGAGGCTGGTTTGTATATTATGTATTATATGTTTCCTTCCAGCTTTTCTTTTCTTTGTGCTTCTTACTGGTGACTTTGGGCTTGTTTTCTTGAGTTGAGTTCACTCACTTAGACTTGGCATGCCTTCCATGGACCTCTTATCTTGTGCTTTAGGTTGCTATCATGCGTGATTAGTTTGTTCTTTCTTCTCTCTACGTTGAGTTCCCTCACGTCTTATAAGTCTAGTAGGTATTGGGCCTCTACAGGTAGCGACAGTGCATGTGCACTCCTTAGTTGGGATCTAGAGTCGCTTCCTATGTCGAGTCCTTTGGGAAGATAAGAGCGAGTCTAAGCCGTAGTGAGTCTCTTATATCTTTTCTATGCTCTATAGCCATCCAGTTTCAGTAGTTTCTCGACTTCTTCTCCTCGCCTTTTACAGTTATTATTGAGTTCATTCGGTTTTTCTTTGTGCCTAATCTTGATAATAACTCAACTTTAACAGATTTGAGCTTGAAATTGATTCATTTGTTGAGGGAGTTTGGGAATTTGTTCGATGCATTGCATATAGACGCATTTCCTATTTAATGAGCTTTGTCTATTGTGCAATTGGTTTCTTCTTCATGCTATACACCATGCTGCATCATATGGAGGAAATCACTAGCTCAGATATGTCCAAGTTCATTTAACTTGCTAAGCTTTAAAATGAAAAAGTCTTAAATGAAAAACTTGATGAAACTTGTTGCTTTTACTTGCTAGGTTTCTTCTCTAGAGGTTTGTGCCATAATTTGAGAAATTTTGGAGTTCTCTAGAGTCCTATAGCAACTTAGGTGAAACTAGTTTGATCCATGCTAGAGTCCTTCAATTGCTCATGAATCATTGCGCTAAAAATGAAAATTAAACAAAATTGACTCTTCTTGTGCACATACGACTCAACACCTTGCATTCACAAGACCACTTCCCATTGCACTTGGGATGAACATGGAATACATCGTGTTTGACCTAGACCATCCTCTTAAGAGTTCATCTTGAGATGAGTAATGCATGGCTTAGAGTCAATTGGTTGTCAAAGAAAATGCAAATAAATTAAAAACAAAGACATATGTGGGTAAAGAATGCAAATAATGTCAAACATTTGCACCCCTCTATGTCTTGTATGATGATAAATCAAAATTTTCAATAAGTGATAAATGAGCCCGAAGGACCTTGTATGCTCTTCTAGATTCCCAAAGTGTTGAGTAGGTTGAACTCTAGGTTTTCCTTTTGATCCTTAGAGTGGCTATTCTTCTATTTTTGAAACTAAAGCTAAGTGTTGCACTTGTCAAATCTTACTAAAAATTAAATATTCAAAACTAAGCTCGTATTTGCACTTGGACATGTCTTAGCTTAGTCATCTTCTCAAATTGACAAGCTTTGTGTAATATCCTTCCATTTAGATCAATTGGATAATCTTCAAAGCTCTTTCGATTGCATTTCATGCATACATAAAAAAAATTGATTCCTATATTGCCAAGGGGGAGAAAGCGTGAAAAGGCATCACTAAAAAGATAAAAATGTGAATGCTTATTTGGTTATTATGATCTTTGTAAAACTATGCTACTACTTCTGTTGGATCATAATCTCATAATCATATTTGACATGTTTAGTTGGATTTTAGAGTTTTTGTTGAAAACTTGCTCTTTCTTAAATTTAACTCTAAAATCTAAATTCCTCTTCGTCAACTTGGTCATGGTTCTAATTTCTATCTTTGGACCAAGTTTGACTTTACAACTAAAATTGCTTTCTTCTTCATTTCTTCAAACTCAAATTTATGCCTTTTGTGTGGTTTGTCAATATACTCATCAAGGGAGATTGAAGGACCATGTGGAGGTCCATCCATTTTTGTTATGAGTATTTGACTTTATTTGAGCAAGGTGTGCTCAAGTTTGAGTTTGATTTGGATTGATTTTCAAAATGAAGCGATTTGAGTTGTCTCTGCTAGGAGTGGCAATACAGTCGTATGGACAGCGGTAGTGATGAGTTGGATGGTTTATTGCACATCATTGTGGGCATTGCTATGTGATGTGTTTCCTTGTCTTTGATGGTTTCGGGACGACGGTGCTAGGTCATGGTGAGGCGAAGGATGGCCGAGACTAGGCGAGGCGTCGGAAGTCAGGACGGTTGGAGATCGTCGGAAGATGATCGGCGAGTCCGGGCAAGTCAAGAAGACAAGGAAAAGAGTTGATGCTAGCTAGATGCCGCATGGATCAATGAGGGTCGGTTGAGGTCTAGTTGATAGGTTAGCGGGTCTAGGTAGTATGCTTTGAAAACCGTGCAAGAAAATCCGGTATGTGTGTGGGTTTTGGGTTAGCCCTTGCATGGCTGTGTGTGTGGGTTAATCCTAGCCCTTAGATTAGTGCTCTAGGGTTGAGGGACTCATCCAAGGGTGGTAGGTGGCCCAAGAGTAGTATAAATAGGGGTGGAGGGTGAAGGATCGAGATGGCGAACAGAGGGGGGGTGAATGGTCGCAAATAAAAATTCCCCCAAAATACTCCAACAAAAAACTCGACAAGATCGTTTAAAAGGAATTGTGAAAAACCCGAAAAACTAGACAACTATGTGTACCCCAAGCTTGCATGGATAAGTACCATAAAATATGTGGGGATTTTTGAGTCACAATCCTGGTTGTCTAGTGTCCAAAAGAAAGAGGAATCAATTCAAACTCTTGCTTTTAGAAAGGACATCAATTCAAATCACAAAAGTCACTTTCAGAAAAGCAAAAGCAGGATTTCCAGAACTTGTCCTCAATTTGCACAGGAGGTTGGTGGGTTTCTGTAGCTCACAAAATTTTGAGACTTTTTCTCCCTGTGAGCATTAGAGTCATGAAGAACTCCACCAAATTTCTCCTCAAACATCCTTACAGAAAAAACAGGAAAAATCGAAGAACACAGTCTGGTCAAGAATTTCGAGCAGAAAGTTTGGGGCTCGGTTTTCACCTCATGGCGCGCAAATGGTGCAACAAGTGAACTCAAAAAATTTTCTGCAAGCGGATATCATAGTCCTGCACCTCCTCAAACAAGAATCACTCAAAAAATATTTTTCTATATTTTTACAAAAATCAAACACTGACTGCTGCACGAAGAACAAGTTCAGAACAAAGTTGGAACTTGAAAGAAAAGATGTTCTCTACTCAATCCAAGAGTGCAAAAGAGATGTAAAACCATATGAACACACTCAAAACATCCAAGAACAGCAGCATTTAGAAGGAGGAGGCAAATCCAAATTACTTGAAAGTAAATTGCGGGAATGTAATTGCGGAAAGTAAATGCTGAATTTAAATTGCGTAAAGTAAAGACATAATGTAAATCATAAAATAAATTCAGAGGTGGATGAATAAAACTTTCATTTCTGGAAGGGAGGTTACAAAGCCTCACATTCATGTGGGCAAAGCTCAAATGAGCATTAAAAACCTCAACACCTTCAAGGGAAGGAGGCTACCCTCCACCCCTATTTATACTACTCTTGGGCCACCTACCACCCTTGGATGAGTCCCTCAACCCTAGAGCACTCATCTAAGGGCTAGGATTAACCCACACACACAGCCATGCAAGGCTAACCCAAAACCCACACACATACGGGTTTTCTTGCAGTTTTCAAAGCATACTACCTAGACCCGCTAACCTATCAACTAGACCTCAATCCGACGGTCCTCATTGATCCACGCGCATCTAGCTAGCATCATCTCCTTTCCTTGTCTTCTTGACTTGCCCGGACTCCGTCTCCGATCATCTTCCGCGATCTCCCAACCGTCGGACCTCCGCGCTCCTCGCCTAGTCCCGGTCATCCTTCTCCTCACCATGACCTAGCACCGTCGTCCTGCAACCATCAAAGACAAGGAAACTCCTCACATAGCAATGCCCACAAAGATGTGCAATAAATCATCCAACTCATCACTACCGCGTCCATCGACCTGCAGTCTTGCCACTCTGGCAGAGACAACTCAAATTGCTTCATTTTGAAAATCAATCCAAATCAAACTCAAACTTGAGCACACCTTGCTCAAATAAAGTCAAATACTCATCACAAACATGGATGGACCTCCACATGGTCCTTCAATCTCCCCTTGATGAGTATATTGACAAACCACACAAAAGGCATAAATTTGAGTTTGAAGAAAATGAAGAAGAAAGCAATTTTTAGTTGCAAAGTCAAACTTGGTCCAATGATAGAAATTATTAAACCATGACCAAGTTGACGAAGAGGAATTTAGATTTTAGAGTTAAATTTAAGAAAGAGCAAGTTTTCAACAAAAACTCTAAAATCCAACTAAACATGTCAAATGTGATTATGAGATTATGATCCAAGAAGTAGTAGCATAGTTTTACAAAGATCATAATAACCAAATAAGCATTCACATTTTTATCTTTTAGTGATGCCTTTTCTACGTTATCTCCCCTTTTGGCAATATAGGCATCAATTTTTTTATGTATGCATGAAATGCAATCGAAAAAGCTTTGAAGATTATCCAATTGATCAAAATGGAAGGATATTACACCAAGCTTGTCAATTTGAAGATGACTAAACTAAGACATGTCCAAGTGCAAATCGAGCTTAGTTTTGAATATTTCATTTTTAGCAAGATTTGACAAGTGCAACACTTAGCTTTAGTTTCAAAAATAGAAGAATAGCCACTCTAAGGATCAAAAGGAAAACCTAGAGTTCAACCTACTCAACACGTTGGGGAATCTAGAAGAGCATACAAGGTCCTTCGGCTCATTTATCACTTAATGCAAATTTTGATTTATCATCATACAAGACATAGCGGGTGCAAATGTTTGACATTATTTGCATTCTTTACCCACATATGTCTTTGTTTTTAATTTATTTGCATTTTCTTTTGACAACCAATTGACTCAAGCCGTATGCGACCATCTCAAGATGAGCTCTTAAGAGGATGGTCTAGGTCAAACACGATGTATTCCAAGTTCATCCCAAGTGCAATGGGAAGCGGTCTTGTGAATACAAGGTGTTGAGTCGTATGTGCACAAGAAGAGTCAATTTTGTTTAATTTTCATTTTTAGCACAACGATTCATGAGCAATTGAAGGACTCTGCATGGATCAAACTAGTTTCACCCAAGTTGCTATAGGGACTCTAGAGAACTCCTAAATTTCTCAAATTATGGCACAAACCTCTAGAGAAGAAACCTAGCAAGTAAAAGCAACAAGTTTCATCAAGTTTTTCATTTAAGGCTTATTTCATTTTTAAGCTTAGCAAGTTAAATGAACTTGGACATACCTAAGCTAGTGATTTTCTTCAAATGATGTAGCATGGTGTATAGCATGAAGAAGAAATCAATTGCATAATAGACAAAGCTCATAAAATGTAAAATGCAGTCTAAATGCAATGCATGAACAGATTCCCAAACTCCCCTCAACAAATGAATCAATTTTAAGCTCAAATCTGGTTAAAGTTGAGTTATTATCAAGATTAGGCATAAAGAAAACCCGAATGAACTCAATAATAAAGAAAAAACAGAATGAGGAGAAGAAGTCGAAAGCGCAAAAGCTGGATGGCTATAGAGCATAGAAAAGATAGAAGAGACTCACTACGGCTCAGACTCGCTCTTATCTTCCCAATGGTGACATAGGGAAGGCGACTCTAGATCCCAACTAAGGAGTGCACACAGACCACATCTACCGTGAGGCCCAATACACTGCTAGACTTATAAGGCTGTGAGGAACTCAACCTAGAGAGAAGAGAGAACACTAATCACGCATGATAGCAACCTAAAGCACAAGATAAGAGGTCAATGCAAGGCATGCGAGAAGTCTAAGTGAGTGAACTCAACTCAAGAAAACAAGCCCAAAGTCACGGAAGAAACACAAAGAAAAGAAAAGCTGGAAGAAAACATATAATACATAATATACAAACCACTCCCCCTCACGAAAGGCCGTGAAGGGCTCACGACTCCAAGCTCACTCCTCAAGGCAACAAATCTGAGCTATCCAAAGGCTTGGTGAAAATATCGGCTAATCGAAGGTCACTCTCTCTAATGAGCGCGATATCTCCCTTCTCCACATGGTCTCTAAGGAAGTGATATCTAATATCAATGTGCTTGGTCAGGAATGTTGCAATTGGGTTTTAGCAATGCAAATAGCTGAAGTGTTGTCACAGAAAAGTGGCACTCTCTATCTCTAACCCATAGTCCCGTAAGGTCGATCTCATCCAGCACTGGCTCAAACAACTAGTCGCAAAGAACATACTCGACCTCACGTGGATCATGCAACTCCGATTGCTTCCTAGATGACCAAGAAACAAGAGAAGTGCCAATGAATTGGCAAGTGCGTAGTGCTCTTCCTATCTATCCTCTGACCCGACAAAGTCGGCATCGAAAAGGCTCTAAGAGATAGACAAGAAGGCGAAGAGTACCAAATACCATAATCGGTGGTAGCACGAAGGTACACGAAAATGCGCTTGAGCCTTTGGCGGTGAGAGCGCGAGGAGAAGCTTGAAATCAGCGCACGGACACACTGCAAAATGTATGTCGGCCTCGAAGCGGTGAGGTACAAGAGGAGCCGATCATGCTCAAACTCCTTTTGATCGCGAGCTCACCATCCTCATCGGGCTCGAGGACAGCAGTGGTGGCCATAGGAGTCATCACCGGCTTCCCATCGGACATGTCGAGCGCCTCGGGAGGTCACGGGTATATTTGCCTTGATGCAAGAAAGTACCCTCGAGTCCGCTTGATTTGGAAGCCAAGAAAGTAGCTCAACTCGCCCATCATACTCATCTCAAACTCATGCTCATCACCTCGGAAAACCGAGACACAAGCGAATGAGATGAGCCACCAAAAATATATCGTCCACATAAACGGACAAGAAGAAAATGAGACTCATGGTGTCGATGAGCAGAGTTTTGTCTACTATGCCCATTTTGAAGTCATGGTGAGAAGATAAGACTTGAGCCTCTCATACCATGCTCGGGGGCTGCTTGAGTCCATACAAAGCTTTGGAGAGCTTGTATACATGACTCGGAAACTTGGGGTTCTCGAATCACGGAGGTTGTTTGACATAAACCTCTTCCTCAATATAGCCATTGAGGAATGCACTCTTGACATCCATTTGATAGAGCTTGAAGCCACAGGATGCAGAGAATGCAAGCGAGGATCCTAATAGCCTCTAGTCTAGCTACAGGGCAAAGGTCTCCTCAAAGTCAAGACCCTCAACTTTGAGAAAAGCCCCTGCAACTAGCCTAGCCTTGTTGCGAATGACAACCCCATCCTCACTCTGCTTGTTTTGAACACCCACTTGGTCCCAATGACATTATGACCGGATGGGGCTCGACAAGTCGCCATACCTGTTCCTCTCAAAGTTCTCAAGTTCCTCATGCATAGCATTAATCCACGATTCATCGGATAATGCATGAGAAACATCTTCGGCTCAAAGGAGGCAACGAAGGCAGAGTGGAGGCGGAATGGACAAACCTGATTTTGAGCGAGTGGGCGCTCAAGCAGATCACCAATGATCCGATCGGTGGATGAGCTCGGATATGACGGGAGGACCGAGGCAGTGGCCTCTACCTCATGCATGAAGAGGTAGGAGCAGAGCCACTCATTGAAGGAGAGTTGGAAGGCAAGGGCTGGTCACTCTGAGGTGCGAGAAATGGAAGCAGGAGGCACCTCGGGTATAGAGGAACTGGATCGGTGGAACACCATCATCTCCATCATCCTCATCTTCTACAAAGATGGTCTCGGAGGGATAAGAAGAGCCTGAAACATCAGGTCTAGCTCCTGGGCTAGCCTCATCGAAGGTCACATCACAGGTCTCTATGATCCTATGCGCATCAACACTCCAGACCCTATAGCTACGAGAAGAAGTCGAGTAACCTAGAAAGATACCATCAGAAGAGCGAGACTCAAACTTATCTAGGTTACCAGACTTCAAGATAAAACACTTGCAACCAAAAGCGAAAATGAGACACTGGGCTTTCGCCCATACCTCAACTCATAAGAAGTGCGATGCAAATGTGCTCTCAAAAACACGCGATTAGAAACATGGCAAGCAGTAGCTATAGCCTCAGCCCAAAACTTCCTAGAGTACTGTACTCGTCTAGCATCGTCCTGGCCATCTCAACCAGGGTCCTGTTCTTCCTTTCCACTACGCCATTCTGCTAGGGAGAAGAGAACTGATGCTCTAAACCAGACTCCACACAAAAACTCTCAAAGTAGGAATTCTTGAACTCCGTGCCATTATCACTGCGTATAGCTCGTAATGCACCTGGGAGCTCAATAGACAACCTACTGATCAAACCCCTGAAGTGAGAAAAAGTCTCATCCTTCGAGGCCATGAAGAATACCCAAGAGTATCTAGAAAAATCATCAACGATGACAAGAACATACCACTTCCCTCCTGCTGACTGCACTCTAGCTGGACCAACAGTGTCCATATGTAAAAGCTGTCCTGGTGCATCAGTCATCACTACGGTGACTGGAGGATGAGAAGCAGTAACCATCTTGCCATGTCGGCAAGGAGAGCAAACTAAGTCTTTGACCATCTTGAGTTTGGGCAAACCCGAATGAGAATCATGGCTGCTAACTCGGGTCAAATGATCAAAACCAATGTGACCAAGTCTCCTATGCGGAAGGAGAGATCACGGGACTCGAAGCAATCAAACATCAAGAGAGTCTCGGAAGAAGCGAAAAATCAGCACGAAAGACTCTCCCAAATCTAGAAATCCATAAACTAACCCTCCCGATGAATCAAGGATTCTACGGGCATTACTCTTGAAGCTTACCTCGAAAGAGTCATCGATAAGTTGAGAAAGCAGAGAGCGATTGTATTGCGACTTACTTACTAAGGCAACATCTTTAAGAATGAAATTTTGGTTAATGCAGATGGTACCTTTAGCAATGACTCTACAAGATGCATCCCCAAAGTGATTAACTCATCACGGGGCTCGGACTAGGGAAGAGAACCAGCGAGAATCTCGGTCATATGGCGAGAACAACCGAGTCAACAATCCAAACATCGCCCTTCCCATCCGACGAACCCGATCAAGACACAAGAGAAAGATGACTCGATCTTGGGATAGAGTGAAGACTTAGGAACCCAATCTTGAACCATCGACACCTCAGTACCGACCACGAGAAGAAGGCGGACTCGAGTGTCTCTCGACGCTCAACTCTCACACGATCGGGAGCAACTCGGTAGATAATCTAGAGTCAAAGCTGGTTGGCACGCCGTGGTGCAAAAGCAGGACCATCCCAAAGAAGGCTGCTGGATCTCCTACAGAGAAACACCTCACGGCCCGATATCTACCTCGATGGGAAAAGCGAGGAATATCAAGAGGACGGCGGAAAGATCGACTCTGAACAGCTCCGGGACTAAAACTCGAAGAACTAGCATGAAAACCAAGTCTGGGACGCTGCCCAAAACAAAGCGACTCTCTAACTTTGTCTAGAAGCGGTGTGTGTCTTAGGAGCACTCAAAGTCAGGGATGACCCTGAATACCCTAAGAGCGACAACACGCTCACGCCGAGTGATCTTGGCGCGCTGAGCGAAATCTACTAGGTGACCATCCTTCTTCAGGAAGGTGCATGTGTACTTCAGCCTTGCTAGAGGCGAAGCAATAGGAGTAACACCTTACAGTCGGGAAGTCCTATGGACAACCCAGAGACCTAAACACGGTGGTACTCACTGCAGGGAGCTACCACAATCTCACCACTCTTGGAGCGCGCACTATGGTGGGAGGATGCGCCGGCGTGCTCAAGGATCAAATCCTAGACCTTGATTGAATCTACTAATCTTGGATTGGTCTAGAATAAGATTGAGCTTCTTCTTGCCTCCAACAAACTTCTCGAGAGTGCTCATAAGATCTGGCAATCTCGGAAGAAAGAAGCACAAGAAGAGCAGGGGAAGGAGAGGAAGAAGAACCGAGAAAGATGAGCTCTCTCGGCGCGTGCATTTTCTCCTCAAGCACGGTGCCTCAATCTTGAGGGCCTTACAAGAAAGCATGAGGAGCATCTCTAATTCTATGGGCTTGGTCTTCTAATTTCTTCCTAAGCTCGACATGGATTTTATCCAAGTCCCCACAATCTCAAGATTACATCATAAGCAATATTTTTGTGACTTATCTAGTAAGTCCTTAGCAAGTTTAGCACACTTGACATTCAGGGTTTCATTGTCAAGTTTTAATTGCTTCTGACCCTCACATGGTGTTGGGTCCTTAGAAGCATGTGATTCAAGTTCATTGTTTCTAGCGAGCTTCCTAAGGTGTTCGCTCATGGCATCAATTTGGCAAGCAATTTAGGGCAATTAGAGCATGATGGAGTGGAGTGAGCATGAAGAAAACTAGCCTCAACAGAATAGCATCAACAGAACTAGTGCTAGCATTCTTCAACCTAAGACCATCAAGTTCAACAAGCACACTATCATGTATGGTCCTTAGGTTCTCCAACTCCACAAGAATAGCATCACACAAAGAGCAATCATCGGTGACTCGGGAGGAGAAGATCTAAGTGAAGCTAACTCCGAGTCAAGGTACCTACTTCCTTCTCAAGCTCCGCACACCTAGCTCTAGCTCTAGCATGAAATTTTCCTAATTTGCGAAAGCTTCGTTGAGCTGGTCATAGGAGGGTACCTCGTCGAGTCATTTGTAGAGCTGAGTCGTTGATGTCGTTGGTGTCGGCCATGAAGCACATGGAGAAGTCGTCGCCGCCTTTCTTCTCTTGCGGATCATCCTCGCCTCGTCGCTCCATGTCTCCGTGTCGGAGAGGTTGATGTCGTCAAGCGCAGCAAGGAGCGGTGGAAGAGCTTCTTGTTCTTGGAGAAGTTGCGGTACTTCTTCTCGTGCGCGGTTCCTGAGGCTGGAGGCTTCTTGTTGCGGTTCTTGTCGGTGTAGTCGTTCTTGCCCGAACCGCATAACGTCATTCTTGCCCTTCTCCGGCTTGGGACAGTTCGCGAATGTGGTTGGGGCCACCACACTCGAAGCGGTGATCATGCCACCTCTCTTCTCTCTCTCACCCTCTTGTATGCATGAGAAAACTTGCGGCGAGAAGAGCAAGCTCATTTCTAGAAATTTTCCGATTGGTCATCGCTTAGCTCGCAAAGGCGGAAAGAGAGAAACCAATAGAAGGATCGGAAGAAGAAGATCCAATGGGATCGGTGACCAAAGCCATCGATCGAGATTTCGTCTTCCGAGAGGCGACATCGATCTCATGAGTCTTGAGGCGGGAATAAAGCCCGTCAAGAGTCGAGTCGATAAGTCGGTGGTGTCCTTGATGGTGGTCACCTTCATCTCCCAAACCCGAAGGTCGAGTGCGGTCAAGAAATGCCGAGCATTGTCCGAGTCGAGGTATATGCAACCAAGCGCTCGGAGGTCGCTCAAAATCTTTGTAAACCGACCAAAACACTCGTCGAGACTCTCACGGTAGCGTTGATCAAACTTGTTGTACTCGCGCTTTGGCTGAATCTGCCTCACGGTCTTGATTTGAGTAGAGCCCTCATGGTAAGCATCGAGGTTACCCAAATCTCGTGGCGGAGCGAAGGTGAAAATCTATCATACTCACCGCGGCTAAGACCTCAGATGAGAATGTTCCTTGCCTTAGCATTCGCCTCAACGTCAACCATATTGATGGCGTGACATTTTCATCGCCAGGAACCTCATACGGAGTTTCACTCTACGCCATATCGGGTAGCCCAGGGTGATGTATGACTCCATCAGGGACTTCAAAAGGAAAATCAACTCCATTAAAGATTGGAGGCTTGGTGGAATATTTGTCCGTCGCCATGGCTCTTGAGACCGATCAAGATCTATGGAAGAGCAAAACCGGCTCGATACCAATTGAAGGATCGAGATGGCGAGCAGAGGGGGTGAATGGTCGCATAAATAAAAATTCCCCAAAATACTCCAACAAAAACTCGACAAGATCGTTCAAAGGAATTGTGAAAAACCGAAAAACTAGACAACTATGTGTACCCCAAGCTTGCATGGATAAGTACCATAAAATATGTAGGGATTTTGAGTCACAATCCTGGTTGTCTAGTGTCCAAAATAAAGAGGAATCAATTCAAACTCTTGCTTTTAGAAAGGACATCAATTCAAATCACAAAAGTCACTTTCAGAAAAGCAAAAGCAGGATTTCCAGAACTTGTCCTCAATTTGCACAGGAGGTTGGTGGGTTTCTGTAGCTCAAAAATTTTGAGACTTTTTCTACCTGTGAGAATTAGAGTCCTGAAGAACTCCACCAAATTTCTCCTCAAAATCCTTACAGAAAAAACAGGAAAAATCGAAGAACACAGTCTGGTCAAGAACTTCGAGCAGAAAGTTTGGGGCTCAGTTTTCACCTCATGGCGCCCAAAAGGTGCAACAAGTGAACTCAAAATTTTTCTGCAAGCGGATATCAGAGTCCCACACTCCTCCAACAAGAATCACTCAAAAGGATTTTTCTATATTTTACAAAAATCAAACACTGACTGCTGCGCGAAGAACAAGTTCAGAACAAAGTTGGAACTTGAAAGAAAAGATGTTCTCTACTCAATCCAAGAGTGCAAAAGAGATGTAAAACCATATGAACACACTCAAAACATCCAAGAACAGCAGCATTTAGAAGGAGGAGGCAAATCCAAATTACTTGAAAGTAAATTGCGGGAATGTAATTGCGGGAAAGTAAATACTGAATTTAAATTATGTAAAGTAAAGACATAATGTAAATCATAAAATAAATTCAGAGGTGGATGAATAAAACTTTCATTTCTGGAAGGGAGGTTACAAAGCCTCACATTCATGTGGGCAAAGCTCAAATGAGCATCAAAACCTCAACACCTTCAAGGGAAGGAGGCTACCCTCCACCCCTATTTATACTACTCTTGGGCCACCTACCACCCTTGGATGAGTCCCTCAACCTAGAGCACTCATCTAAGGGCTAGGATTAACCCACACACACAGCCATGCAAGGCTAACCCAAAACCCACACACATACGGGTTTTCTTGCAGTTTTCAAAGCATACTACCTAGACCCGCTAACCTATCAACTAGACCTCAATCCGGCGGTCCTCATTGATCCACGCGGCATCTAGCTAGCATCATCTCCTTTCCTTGTCTTCTTGACTTGCCGGACTCCGTCTCCGATCATCTTCGCGATCTCCCAACCGTCTGGACCTCAGCGCTCCTCGCCTAGTCCCGGTCATCCTTCGCCTCACCATGACCTAGCACCGTCGTCCTGCAACCATCAAAGACAAGGAAACTCCTCACATAGCAATGCCCACAAAGATGTGCAATAAACCATCCAACTCATCACTACCGCGTCCATCGACCGGTGACGCCACTCTGGCAGAGACAACTCAAATTGCTTCATTTTGAAAATCAATCCAAATCAAACTCAAACTTGAGCACACCTTGCTCAAATAAAGTCAAATACTCATCACAAACATGGATGGACCTCCACATGGTCCTTCAGAGGGGTAGCCTCCTTCCCTTGAAGGTTTTGAGGTTTGTGAATGCTCCTTTGAGCTTTGCCCACATGAAAGTGAGACTTTGTAACCTCTCCTTCCAGAAATGAATGTTTTATCCATCCACCTCTGAATTTATTTTGCGCATTTACATTATGTCTTTACTTTACGCAATTTAAATTCAGCATTTACTTTCGCAATTACATTCTACTTAATTTACTTTCATGTAATTTGGATTTGCCTCCCCTCCTTCTAAATGCTGCTGATCTTGGATGTTTTGAGTGTGTTCATATGGTTTTACATCTCTTTTGCACTCTTGGATTGAGTAGAGAACATCTTTTCTTTCAAGTTCCAACATTGTTCAGAAATTGTTCTTCGCGCAGCAGTCAGTGTTTGATTTCTATAAAAATATAAAAAATAATTTTTTAAGTGATTCTTCTCGGAGGAGGTGCGGGACTCTGACATCCACTTGCACAAAAATTTTGGAGTTCACTTGTTGCACCGTATGGGCGCCATGAGGTGAAAACTGAGCCCCAATCTTTCTGCTCGAAGTTCTTGACCAGACTGTGTTCTTAGATTTTTCCTGTTTTTTCTGTAAGGCTTTTTGAGGAGATATTTGGTGGAGTTCTTCACGACTCTGATTCTCATAGGGAGAAAAAGTCTCAAAATTTTGTGAGCTGCAGAAGCCCACCAACCTCCTATGCAAATTGAGGACAAGTTCTGGAAATTCTGCTTTTGCTTTTCTGAAAGTGACTTTTGTGATTTGAATTGATGTCCTTTCTAAAAGCAAGAGTTTGAATTGATTCCTCTTTATCTTGGACACTTGATTCAAAAATCCCCATATATTTTATGGTACTGATCCATGCAAGCTTGGGGTACACATAGTTGTCTAGTTTTTTAGGTTTTCACGATTTCCTTTGGCGATCTTGTCGAGGTTTTTGTTGGAGTATTTTTGGGAAATTTTATTTGCGACCATTCACCCCTCATTCGCCATCTCGGTCCTTCAAATAAACACAATGCAAATTAAATTTTGGGATCAAGATGGTCAAAGGGGTGCTTGCCTTGCTTATTTATTGCTTACTGACGAAGATGCAGTGCATGGCCCATGGAGGTAGAGCCGTCGGATTCTACGTCGATCAATCGAAAAATATAGCAAATAATAAACTTCAATATGGGCAAAAGAAAACAGATAGAAAATTAAATAAAGATTCACTGCAGAAAAAGAGCAGCTTTAGGGTTGAATTATGATTTTAAGATCTCATGAATTAGGTAATTACATATTCACATACTTAATGGTTTTATGACAAACAAAACATGGTTTCTTTTATAGATTATCTATTCTTGATTTACGAATTCAAGAGGCTAAAATTATGAATTCTTGTATTTATAACTTCGAATTATAGATGCTAAAATTATTTGGATTAAAATAATTAAAACACTAGTTAAGGGTTGCGCAAATAGCACTTAGCCTTAAGTGATTTTGCATAAAAGGCGATTTGAATAAGTTAGATCTGTTAAGCTAGGTTACTGGATTTATTTATGGTTTTTAAGCAATTTCTGGTGATACAAATGTATTAGCTACAAACTTCTTCATTATCACAATGTTCACTTATTCATATTGTGAAGTTCATTAATCATAATACTTAGGGTTATTTGGCTAATAGGATTTATATGCAAAACATGATGAAACAAGATTATTTCTTCGGAAAAGGATAGTATATACTTTGAAGAACATTTCTAAGCTGATTTCATACATTTTGGTGTTTAGACGAGATATAATATTCATTGTTGAAAATGCTTATATGATATTAAAGGTTCTGACGACCATAATACTTAAGGGTATACAACTAGCAGAGTTTAGATGAAAAGCAAGTTGTAAATAAAATATTTTTCGAGAATATGATAGTACATATCCTAGATATCATTTTTAAACTGATCTTCATAATATTTGCATTTAGGCGAGGTATTCTACGGGTTGTTGAAAATGCTTTAGTGTTTCTATAACTACACGACAATGTGATTCAGATTTTCAACATAAGTTTGCGACTCACGCCTTATAAGATAATCTACCCATTTTTAGGTATAACCAGGAACAACTCTAAGAGTGTTTTAAAGCTAATTCAGCGATATTTAGCTTCTATTGAGATGGTTTCCATATAAGTGATCATTAGGGCCTAACAAGGACTTAATTGATTAGCACAATCATAAGATATTTTTGCATAATCAGCAAGGGCATTATTTTTCATGGTTATAGGATTTGGTTTTTTTTCAAATTTGAAGTTAGTTTGAGAAAGTTATGACTATTCGGACAATACAAGTATTAATACTTCGACTACTAACATTTCTTTGTTTTCTATGGTAAACCTTAAATATTTTTATACATTTGGGATCCTTGTGATGCTAGAGTATAACAAAACTGGTTTAGTGATTATTGACTTTATTTGATCTATATTTTAACAATTTGATTTTCTATGCATATATATACATTTTACACTTAGATTATTTTCTATTGTTAAAGATAGTTTTGAAAGATCGAAATGGCGATCAGAGGAGGGGTGAATGATCCCAAATAAAATTTCCCCACTCAAAGTACTCCAAACACTCTTGCAATAAAAATCTAAAGCACCCGAAGATTTTTGTTCAAACTGGTGCTTCTCATATTCACACACCCTCCAAAATCCAGAATAATTAGACAACTATGTGTACCCCTAGCTTGCATAGATAAAATCCATGAATCATGTGAGGGGTTTTTTAATCACAATCCTGGTTGTCAAGTGTCCAAACAAAAGAGGAGTCAATTCAAAAGACTTCTTTTCTAAAAGAGATAAAGCTAAAACACTAAAGTCTCTTTTCAGAAAAGTTAAAGCAGATTTTCAAAAATTGTCCTCAGTTGGAATAGGTGGTTGGTGAGTTTCTGTTGTTCTAAAATTTTTGAGACTTTTTGTCCCAGTGAGCAGATGAGTCGTGAAACACTCCACCAAAATCACCTCAGAAAGATTTGTATAATAAGAATGAAAAATCAAGCAATACAGAATGAGCCAGGAACTTGACCGAGAAAGTTTGAGGCTCGGTTTTCACTTCATAGCTCTCAAACGGTGCAACCAGTGTACTCAAGAAATTTTATACAGATGGATATATGAGTCCTGCACCTGCTCCAATAATAATAACTCAAAAATGAGTTCTATATATTGTTAGAAAAATCAAACACTGACTGCTGCGCGAAGAACAAGTTCTGGACAGATTTGCAATTTGATAAAAAAACTTGATCTCTAGTCTATCCAAGGGTGTAAGAAAGATGTAGAACCAAATGAACACCATCAAGAAATCCTAGAAGAACAGAATTTAGAAGGAGGGGAGGCAAATCCAAATTGCATAAATGTAAATTGCAAGAATGTAAGTGCTGAATTTAATTGCGGAATTTAAGTGCATAATGTAAATTGCGTAATTTAAATGCGTAATGTAAATGCACAAAGAAAAGAAATGATTTGAGGAAACATTTCATTTCTGGAAGGAGAGGTTACAAAGCTTCACATTCATGTGGGGAAAGCTCAAAGGAGCATCAAAAACCTCAAAACCTTCAAGGGAAGGAGGCTACCCCTCCACCCCTGTTTATACTACTCTTGGGCCACCTACCACCCTTGGATGAGTCCCTCAACCCTAGAGCACTCATATAAGGGCTACGATTAACCCACACACACAGCCATGCAAGGGCTAACCCAAAACCCACACACATCACGGGTTTTCTTGCAGTTTTCAAAGCATACTACCTAGACCGCTAACCTATCAACTAGACCTCAATCAAGCGGCCCTCATTGATCCATGCGGCATCTAGCTAGCATCAACTCCTTTCCTTGTCTTCTTGACTTGCCGGACTCGTTTCCGATCATCTTAAGCGATCTCCCAACCATACGGACCTCAAGCGCTCCGCCTAGTCTCGGTCATCCTTTGCCTCACCATGACCTAGCACCGTCGTCTGCAACCATCAAAGACAAGGAAACACATCACATAGCAATGCCCACAATGATGTGCAATAAACCATCCAACTCATCACTACTGCGTCCATCGGCCCAGTCTGACCACTCTGGCGAGAGACAACTCAAATTGCTTCAATTTGAAAATCAATCAAATCAAACTCATACTTGAGCACACCTTGCTCAAATAAAGTCAAATACTCATCACAAACATGGATGGACCTCCACATGGTCCTTCAAGTTCAAATCAAGTTCACTTCTTAATTATTTTGCCAAATTCAGGTATTCTACTGTCACACTAATATTTCGAAATCTATTTTACTTATTTCATATTTCTTTCATACAAGTTATGTATATTTGAATTTCTAGTGCATTGAATGAAATCTTCAATAGAAAGTAGTACAAACATAAATGAAATTTAAATATTTTTATATATTTGAACTTCTGGAAGCACAAGGATTCTACTAAAATTGATTTCATTCAATTCTAAGTTTGTTTTGAGAATTTTGTGTAGAGCATGTCTTTAGGCCTTTTATTCAAATTTAATTTCAAATTCATCTAGCACTTTTTTCAAAATATTTTTGTATATTATGGAACTACATGATTTTAGATGATTTTAGGATTTTTTTTCACTCAAATTGAAGTTATAATGCAAAAGTTACAAGCATTTGAGTTAACTCGGGTATAAAAATCTTGGAATTCCTAAAATCGCTTTCTCAGTGAAAGCACCTTTTACCGCTTTAGTTGAGGGCGCTCACGGTGACAGGGCAGAGCCCACCCGCGGTGGAAGATGAGCAGATCCTCGGCTAGGGGTGGCCATTGGCGAAGCTTCTGGCGAAGGAGAGGCTCGGCGAGGGCACCTCGAGCACCGGTGGCCTGGCGCTTGCCGATGGTGGGGTCAATCACCTCCAGCGGTGGCCAGACCGGGCTGCCACCGTGGCCCAATGCGAAGGAAAGGCGGCTCGCGGGAAAGAAAAAAGTGAGCCTCGGCGAATCGGTAGCATGGTGAGCATCGGTACTACCTAAGTTCCATTTGCGGTTTGTTGGACCGGAGCTTGGCGAGCGGCTCGCCACCATCGCGCCGACCACGAGGAAGAAAGGTGCCATGGCGGCAATGGTGGCGATGATTACTAGAATTGAGGATGTGCAAGGGTTTACAAGTGTACTAGAGCGATTTAAGCGCAACCAATTTGAAAGATGCTCCTTTGGATTGCTTGGATGGCTTTCTCCCTTTTACGATTTCTTGCGAAATGGTGAAGAAGGAAGCTACGGCTATAGTCTGGGTTTAGGAAGGGTTCAAGAGAGTATAGGGCTCATGGTGAACCTACATGGGTATTTATATCAGGAGAAGTCGGTTCTCGGTGTTTGAATGCATGATTTGAGATTCTGACCAACTGCGATCCGGCGGCGAGTTGGCAGCGGTTTTGACCGATGAGGTATGGCGCAAAATTTGTCGGTCAGATCACGATGAGGATGGCGTGGCTCTGGTCAAGCGGAAGTGGTCGGCGATGCATTGAATCGGCGTCAAACAAAGCGAGACCAAGCGGCGCATGCGCGAGGTGAGAAGGATCGGGAGCAGCGAGAAAGAAAAGGAGGAGGAGAAGAGGCGCGGGTGGGGTCAGGGACCACCGGTCGGTGGTGAAGCAGGACTTCCTTCACTTGCCAACAAACTTGAGCACACCTTGCTCAAATAAAGTGAAATACTCATCACAAACATGGATGGACCTCACATGGTCCTTCAATCTCCCCTTGATGAGTATATTGACAAACCACACAAAGGCATAAATTTGAGTTTGAATGAGAGAAAAGAAAGCAATTTGATTGCAAAGCCAAACTTAGTCGAGAGAAAGATATAAAATCATGACCAAGTTGGCGAAAGAATTTAGACAAGACCATGAAAAGAGCAAGTTTTCCACAAAGCTCTAAAGACCAACTAAACATGTCAAATGTGATTATGAGATTATGATCCAAAAGAAGTAGTAGCATAGTTTACAAAGATCATAAAACCAAATCAGCATTCACATTTTTATCTTTTGGTGATGCCTTTTCTCGTTTTCTCCCCTTTTGGCAATATAGGCATCAATTTTTATGTATGCATGAAATGCAATCGAAATAACTTTGAAGATTATCAATTTATCAAAATGGAAAGATATTACACCAAGCTTGTCAATTTGAGAATATGACTAAACTAAGACATATCCAAGACCAATACATTTTATGAAAAAGCTTAGTTTACAATACTTCATTTTAGCATGATTTGACAAGTGCAAAACTTAGCGAGTTTCAAAGCTAGAAGCAAAACCACTCAAGGATCAAATGGAAAACCTAGAGTTCAACCTACTCAACACTTTGGGAATTTTGAAGTGCATATAAGGTCCTTCAAGCTCATTTTCAATTTATACAAATTTTCTTTATGACTTAAAAAAACATAGCGAGGTGCAAATGTTTGACATTATTTGCATTCTTTACCCACTTATGTGTTTGATATTTGTATTTTTTTAAATTGACTCAAGCCCTTTTGATCATCTCAAGAGTAACTCTTAAGAGAATGATCTTGGTCATACAATATATTCCAAGTTTATCCCAAGTGCAATGGGAAGCAATCTCGTGAATATAAAGTGTTGAGATCAATTTTGCACAAAAGAGTCAATTTTTTTAAAAATTTTAAATTTAGCACATATGAGCAATTCTGAAGGACTCAAATATGGATCAAACAAATTTCACCCAAGTTGCTATAGGGACTCTAGAGAAATCCAAAATTTCACAATTCATGGTAAAAACCCCTAGAGAAAAACTTAGTAAGTAAAAAAAACATGTTTCGTCAAGTTTTCATTTAATGCTTTCAAATTTTTCAGATTTTAATAAGCTTACCTTGATAAATGGACTTGGACATATCTAAGCTAGTGATTTTCTTCAAAAGATATAGCATGATGTATTTCATGAAGATTGAGTCAATTGCATAATAGACAAAGCTCATAAAACAGAAAATGCAGTCTAAATGCAATGCATGAACAAATTCCCAAACTCCCCCTCAACAAATGAATCAATTTTAAGCTCAAATCTGGTTAAAGTTGGGTTATTATCAAGATTAGGCAAAAGGACAACCCAAATAAACTCAATAACAACCGAGAAAAACAGAATGAGGAGAAGAAGTCAGCGCAAAGCTGGATGGCTATTGAGCATAGATAAGATAGAAGAGACTCACTCACGGCTCGGACTCGCTCTAATCTTCCCGATGGCGACATAGGGAAGGCGACTCTAGATCCCAACTAAGGAGTGCACACAGACCTGTCACCCGGGAGTCCCAATAGCGCTAGACTTATAAGGCGTGAGGGAACTCAACCTAGAGAGAAGAGAGAACACTAATCATGCATGATAGCAACCTAAAGCACAAGATAAGAGGTCCATGCAAGGCATGCCGAAGTCTAAGTGAGTGAACTCAACTCAAGAAAACAAGCCCAAAGTCACCGGAAGAAAAACAAAGAAAGAAAAGCTGGAAGAAAACATATAATACATAATATACAAACCAGCTCCCCATCACGAAAGGCCGTAAGGACTCACGACTCCAAGCTCACTCCTCAAGGCAACAAATCTGGAGCTATCAAAAGGCTTGGGGAAGATATCGGCTAATGAAGGTCACTCTCTGACTGAGCGCGATATCTCCCTTCTCCACATGGTCTCTAAGAAGTGATATCTAATATCAATGTGCTTGAGTGCAGGAATCTTTGCTGGTTTTTAGCAATGCAAATAGCTAAAGTGTTGTCACGGAAAAGTGGCACACTCTCTATCTTTAACCAATAGTCCGTAGGTCGATCTCATCGAGCACAGCTACGACAAGCTGGTTGCGAGGAACATACTCGGCCTCAACGGTGGGTGTGCAACTCTGGGCTGATTCCTAGATGACCAAGAAACAAGAGAAGTGCCAATCAATTGGCAAGTGCCGAAGTGCTCTTCCTATCTATCCTCTGACCCGACAAAGTTGGCATCGGAAAAGCCTCTAAGAGATAGACAAGAAGAAGAAGAGTACAAATACCATAATCGTAGTAGCACAAAGGTACACGAAGATGCGCTTGATCGCTGACGGTGAGAGGTGTGGAGAAGCTTGAAATTGGCGCCTGAGACACACAATGAAATGTATGTCCGACCTCGGCTGTGAGGTAAAGAGAGCCGATCATGCTCGAAACTCCTTTTGATCGCGAGCTCACCATCCTCATCGGGCTCGAGGACAGCGATGGTGGACATAGGAGTCATCACCGGCTTCCTATCGGACATATCAAAAGCGCCTCGAGAAGGTCACGGTATACTTGCCTTGATGCAAGAAAGTACCCTCCGAGATGCTTGATTTGGAAGCCAAGAAAGTAGCTCAACTCGCCCATCATACTCATCTCAAACTCTGTGCTCATCACCTCGAAAGCTGAGAGACAAGCGAATGAGACAAGCCACCAAAAATAATATCGTCCACATAAATGCGGGCCGAGAAGAAAATCGACTCATGGTGTCGATGAGCAGAGTCTTGTCTACTCGCCCATTTTGAAGTCATGGTGAGAAGATAAGACTTGAGCCTCTCATACCATGCTCAGGGGGCTGCTTGAGTCCATACAAAGCTTTGGAAAGCTTGTATACATGACTCGGAAACTTGGGGTTCTCAAATCCACGGAGGTTGTTTGACATAAACCTCTTCCTTAATATAGCCATTGAGGAATGCACTCTTGACATCCATTTGATAGAGCTTGAAGCCACAGGATGCGAGAGAATGCAAGCGGGATCCTAATAGCCTCTAGTCTAGCTACGAGGGCAAAGGTCTCCTCAAAGTCAAGACCCTCAACTTTGAGAAAAGCCCATGCAACTAGCCTAGCCTTGTTGCGAATGACAACCACATCCACTCTGCTTGTTTTTGAACACCCACTTGGTCCCAATGACATTATGACCAGATGGACGTTATACAAGCTGCCAGACTTTGTTCCTCTCGAAGTTTTCAAGTTTCTCATGCATAGCATTTGTCCAAGACTCGTCAGATAATGCATGAATCACATCCTTCGGCTCAAACGAGGCAACAAAGGCAGAGTGAAGGCAGAAACTGGACAAACCTGATTTTGAGCGAGTTACTCGCTCAAACAGATCGCCGATGATCTGATCAGGTGGATGAAAATGCTGAATATGACGGGGAGGTCTAGAAGCAGAAGTGCCCTTTACCTCATGCACAGAAGAGGTAGGAGCAGAGCCACTAGCTGAATGAGAGTCAGAAGGCAAAGTGGGCTTCTGAGTGCGAGAAATGGAAACAGGAGGCACCTCAGGTGTAGAGGGGACTGGATCAGGTGGAACACCATCATCTCCATCATCCTCATCCTCTACAAAGATGGTCTCGAAGGAAGAAGAAGAGCCTGAAATATCGGGTCTAGCTCTTGGGCTAGCCTCATCAAAGGTCACTTCACAGCACTACTACACAAATATACATCACAATCGGTTCTTTTTTATCATCACAGTCGGTTCTGGTGGCGACACAAAGTCATGAGATAGAGATGAGGCGACATTATTATAGTCGGTTCTCGCCCGATAGAGATATGACAGTCATCTCTATCGGTTCTTTGTATGAAGCGATAGATATGATTGATCATCTCTATCGCTTCTTACAAAAACCGATAGAGATGATCGAATCATCTCTATCGCTTCATAAAGAACCGATAGAGATGACCGTCATATCTCTATCGCTTCTTAAAAGAACCGATAGAGATGATCGAATCATCTCTATCGCTTCTTACAAAGAACCAATAGAGATGAATACCCTCATCTCTATAAGCTTCTTATATAGAACCGATAGAGATGAGTATCATCCCTATCGCTTCTTACAAAGAACCGATCTGAGATGAGCATCACATCTCTATCATTTTCTTGTGAGAACCAATAGAGATGAAGGGATGTCTTTGTGCTATTTTCTAATTCACCTTCCAATTAGCACATATTCCACACAATATGCACATATCACATTCACACGAAATTACAGGACAACATATCACATTCAAAGAACATGAACACTATGTTACAACAAACACATATCACATTCGTTAACAAAATAGAATGTAAACATGTATAGTACACATGCAATCGCATTCGGATATGTAATATTGTTCACATCTGGTCTAGTAGGAGCTTTGGGATCTCTAAACCGTCAGTCCTCAGACAAGCATTCTATCGATTACCAGCGCATAAGTGGTCTCGTATCTTGTTGAGTGCGTGTTGTCTATACTCTTAAGGGGATATTGGTATCTTGCAAAATAGAAAGCGAGTGCTCTAATTTAAGTTTTCAAATTGCTATGTGAAAGACTAATTGTATAATAATGCATGTACTACCTTAAGAAAAGCAGTGCGAGCCGGCAATCAAGATCACCATGTGTTGCATGACATACAAACCACAGCGGTCATCGCTACCACATTGATGACAACGTGAAGAAAGAAAAATAAATTAAGAGACAAAGAAAATATGTCGTAAATCTAAATCTTATATATGATAGCCACTTGTACCATGAAGCGGACATACTCGAGCTTGGAGCCCTTTTGTCATCGTGTGTCCCTCACCGCCCGACGTATTCCTTGAAACCCCTATATACATTGGAGAGGCGCGTTGAGTAAAAAATAATGAGCGTAGTTAAATCTGAAAAATATTAGATAAGAGTGGTGCACTACTTTGCTCCAAAGGAGGCTTGATCGTAGGCCATGGTCTCTTATCAAGCGAATTAAAGTGTACACTTTGTTGTCACTCGGACCGAACCTGAGTAGAACCAGTGGTTGCTTATTAAATGGTATGTAGCGAGGAAAATAAGTTCACATACGGTTTGGTCGTAGAAGTAATTGAGCGGTGAAGTAGCACTTACTCCTCGTAGTGCGGGAGTAGAATGAAGTCCTTCTTGGACTCGACTTGCAATGCCCTCTTGATGTAGGAGGCAACCCATTCGGTTGAAGCCTAGCCATCGTCGCGGACACAAGCTCGGGGTCAGCGAACCCAACTAGATGTTGATTCTTCATGACTCATTTGCCTCATCATCGCAACTTTCGCATTGAATGTTAAAAAGCGTAATGCAAAATCCTATGGAAGTCGTGGAGTCGTACAGCGTGGTGCGATACTCACATCGTCGAGGATCGTCTGGTAGAAATATCGTTGGCTATCGGTTAGTACAGGCAGAGCAGATCCTCAAAACTAGCTGGGAATGTCCCATCCTTCTCGCGGTGGAAATGTCCCTTACGTATCTAACATTGAAGTCGTCGCTCGCTCTCTTTCGCTTTGTCAGCGTACCATCCATGGGTATCGAGTCCATATGCCTAGAGCATTCAATTTCTTTGGGAGGCGAAAGGGCTTTCCATGTCGTAGGCCTTAAATTCATAAGGCTTCTCTGTGGCGAGGCGGTGGGCTTTTCATGTACACAGTAGCTGTGGCCTTGTGAGCCTAGCCTTTTATGAGAGGCCTCGGTGGTTACGTGGTTGTCGTGCTAGTCCTTTTATGCACCACTCAGATGCTTTGTGTAGGTCTCGTCGCGGTCGTGGGAGCGGTATGCGTCTGGTAGGAACCTACAAAGCACGCACAATTAAGTAACTTGTTGCAATACTCTTGGAATGGTACAGAAGGCGTGAGGATGTTTACCTTGACCCGATCGGCGCTGTCGTGGGCCACTTGATGAGCGACATCGCGCTGGCCGAGTGGTGATGTCTTCATTGGGGAACTCGAGCACATGTGATAAGAAGGCTTTGTGGATGTAGTCCACGGACCCTCATGTAGCCCTTCCCAAAAGGCGACCATGCAAGTGTCGGTCTCCTTGCATGGAAATGCAACCCAGCGTCAGACCTCAACGAAATCCGTCTTAGTCGGTGGTGGCACTTGGTAGCGCTTGCAAAAGTGCGCAACTTGAGAGAAAACATATGAAGAGTTACCTCACACCATTAAGTTAGGCAAAATTAATTATTACCTTGGTGGGAATTTGGACTTATCATTTCTAGAACCGCGACTACTTGGTGAGAACACGAGGTTTCTCTGATGGCGAGGCACTGGCTCGACTACGGGAGATCATCGCCCTCGTCTCGGCCCTTAGGCGCTCCTCCGTGCCATCATGCACCCTCATCTCCTCAGAGATCTCCTCCTCGGTGGTCCCTAAGCGTGTCCTTGAGCGCTCATGCGTGCCTCCCTTGTTCTTGATCGGTACTCGCAGCATGACATCTTGGAAGTAGGACTTCTTCGTATGCCCGACCTGCGGCAAGCACCCGGCCCTTATGGTCGGGCTTCCCGATCGCAGAGGATAGGATGTCATTTGACCCTTGGCTAAGAAAGGTTCCCTTCTCTTTCCTCTGGCTTACCTAGGGGTGGGCATTCGGTTTTTTCGGTTTGATCGGTTCGGTTTTTTCGGTTTTAAAATAATTCGGTTTTGAAACTAGGCAATTTCTCGGACAAAATAAAAAACCGAACGAATTAACTGAAAATATTTCGGTTCGGTTAATTCGGTTTCTCGATTAACCGAAATATGAATAAACACTAGGTAGATTAGATTTAGTCCTTCTCATATCGCAACATAGAGTAGGGTTAAACCTATACAATATTCATAGATTATTACAATATAAGTATAATAGAACATGTGAATATACCAAACATATACATAAATGTATTAGAATATGAGAATTGTTTAGTAATTTTAGGAAGAATATTATAAAGTGGTATTGTATGTGGGCTATTCGGTTATTGGTTATTTGGTTTTGGAAGTCAAAAACCGAACGATTCACCAAAACCGAATTATACCAAAGCGACCGAACCGAACACGAAAACCGAATTATACCAAAACAAAAACCCGGCAAAAAACCGAATAAACCGAAATAATCGGTTAATTGATTGATTGATTGATCGTCAATTCAGTTTAAAATGCCCACCCTAAGGCTTACCTCCTGCAAGAAGCGATGCAATTAGATCTAAAATACAGAGGAATGGTCTCTGCAATGTAGTAAGTTCGATATCTTACGATGGTGGAGCGACTTGCGCGGTAGTGGGGTTTGGTACTACAGTTGCCCGTCCGCGGTTTTCTTTGTCCTCGCTAATACCCGATCCGTGCCGCTCCTCACATATGTGCGAGTAAGGCATCAGCTGTCCGAGTTAGCGCCTCCTCGGCTAGTCGTGCCCGTTCGCTTTCTTCCCTTCGTAGCCTTTGAGCAGGGTGAGTGCGCATGCGTGTTCGACCTGCAGGTAGCAACGTTCTTGTCTCGGCTCCTCGCCTCAGGCGTACTCTTGATCCTCGTGAACTCCTCCCAAACATCAGAGTCACAAGCGGATACCTCTCGAATGGTGTCTGGCCTTTGTACGTATTCACTGTGCATGTAGACCACTGAAGTGCCTCGGAGCCACACCCATCCTCTTCAAAGGCGCTGCTTTGGCATTGTTTTCATCCTCCTCTTCTATAATCCATTTTCCCTTAACCTCGTCCCACAGTAGGTTCTTACGCTCGGCGGTGACCTCCTTTCTCAATCCTTAACCGTTATGGGAACTCTCTCCCTCACGGTTGCCCGAGGAATGAGCGTGTATCGCCCTTACACTTGGGAGGACCCGTGCAAGCGCCCGTCGCATTGAAGTGGAGAATTTGGCGTTCTCCCGTGGCCTTTGCTCGGTCCTCGGGCCTTCCTCAACTTACTCGGCCCCTCGACAATTGGAACACAGGTCGGCTCGACACTTGGAAGTTGGCTGCGCCCCTCAAGAGCACCTTCTACTCTTTCTGACGATGAGCCGATGCTCTCTAATTGCGACATTTTGAGTTTTCTTATCTACCATGGACATATATTTGACATAAGAAAGCAATTCGTAGCTATTATGTGAACTTGATAATAAATCATTGTTCTAGTATATTGCGATTACATTATGAGAGGAAAGAATGATCTTCAAGAAAAGTGCGTATGTTGGCCAACTAAATACGTACGAACGATAACTCCTAATCTCTAATTAGGTTTGGTCCTAATCCCATTCGAGGATATGTGGTTCGGGCAAGTTCCTGAGGCGTTGTACAACTCCAGAGAAAATTTGACTGACATCTCATTTGTTCTCCGGATACGTCTCGACAAGCTGGTCAAGAGGGTGTGCATCCGGAGAACACCTGGGGAGCATGCTACGAAATCTACTCGTGAGTTGTACAACAACAGAGAACTTGCAAGAACTACATATCCTCAGCTAATCAAAATCGTGGACAATTCGAGGCGCTTGCTTATAAATATGTCATTCACGGCATATTTATAAATAAGCACTCTCAAGCAGGAGGCGTGGGTTCACATAACCTAAACTCTTAACATATCTTGAGTCTGAAGCACATATGAGAAAGTAATGAAAAAAGCATCGTAACATTCATGGAAGCAGGATGAGGAACATGTATATCATGAATAATTGAATGTAGAGGGCAACCCATCAATTGAATATATAATGGAAGCAGGATGATGAGATTTCTATGTGATAAATAGATCAATCTATAATTCTTGTTATTTGGGTTTAGATATGAGGGCAACCCATCAAAAGCAAGCCTTTGGATGCAACATGCATATCATGAAAAATTGAATATAGAAAGCATGTATGAATAGGCAAAGTTATATGCGGTAGGAACTAAGTGCGTTGTTCTTTTCATGATCTTGTAACCATTCACATATCAATTATGTAGAGCTTGGTGAAAGAAGCTTGCATGATTGTCATACCAAGGGCCATGAGTCTCAATTGCCGACAAAGTGTATAGTGTTTCGTTTCACTAACTAAACTCTCCGTAATTGACATCCAAAGCTCTTGAATTCACAAGCAGGTGGACTTAGCCAATCAAACAAGCATACGCAAACAAAATTTCCTTCTCCTGCTGACCACCCCAACCAGAGAGGCGAAGGGAGGCGAGGGGTGGGGCAGGTGGCCTCACTGGCAGATGTCGCGCTTAGGCACGGCCGGGCTTGGCCGAGCACGAGGGGCGTCGTCGGAGAAGGCGGCCTGCTGCCAGTGCTTCCCGGCGAGCTTGTTCACGGCGTGCAACTCCTCGTCGCGAGTGGTGCGAGCGCGACCTCATCGGCAGAAGGGCACCTTTGGCGAGCCGGGCGTGGGGCGGAGGCGTCGCGCGGTGGAGGGCGGCCGGCGAAGTGGGGCGGAGGGCGATGGGGCGTCGGGGTGGCGTCAGGTGGTGGAGGCGGTGGGGTGGCGGCAGGAGGAGGCGGCGAGGTGGCGTCCGGCGAGGGTGGCGTCGGGGTGGGCGGCAGGGTGGCGTCGAGGCGGAGGCGGTGGAGTAGGTGGAGGCGGGCGGTGGAGTCGAGGCGGAGGCGGCGGTGGTGTCGGCGGTGGGGTGGAGTAGGGGCGGGGCGGCGTGGTGGGGGTGGGCGTCGGCGGAGGCGGCGGGGTGGCGTCGGCGGAGGTCGGAGAAGGCAAAGCGGGTGCTTCGGCGAGCTTGTTCGGCGTGCAACTCCTCGTCGCGGTGGTCGAGCGCTTGACCTCATCAGCAGACAGCCTGGCGGGCCGAGGCGTGGGGCGGGCGTCGGCGGTGGGGCGGCAGTGAGTGGGGCGGAGGCGGTGGAGGCGTCGGGGTGGCGTCGGCGGTGGAGGCGGTGGGGGGCGGCCAGGGTGGGCGGCGTGGAGGAGGGGCGGAGGTGGCGTCGGCGGAGGCCGGAGTGCGTGAGGTGGAGTTAGGCGTCCGGCGAGTGGGTTAGGCGTGGGGTGGAGTTGGAGGCTTAATTAATTAGGGTTTAGAAATGTATGTGAAGGGTTGCATATCTACATCGGTTCGCGCAAAGCAAACACAAACAAAACAATCACATTTGTATCGGTTTTTTATCAAGCCGACACAAACCAAAAAATCACTATCTAGTGTTTTACAAAACAGACACAAATAAAAACTTCCCAATCGGTTTTCTAATAAAACCGACACAAAAAATAAAAAATCACCAGTTGTCACATTACAGAAAAAAACTAATCACTATCGGTTTTTTTATTAAAACCGACACAAAAAATGAAAACTTTTGTATCGGTTTTTTTAGAAAATCGACACAAATAATAATATCCCTATCGGTTTTCTAATAAAACCGACACAAAATATAAAAAATCAGCAGTTTCCTCATTACAAAAAAAATCAACAATCACTATCGGTTTTTTTAAAAAACCGACACAAAAAACTTAAATTACTATCGGTTTTTCGATAAAACCGACACAAAAACATAATATTACTATCGGTTTTTTCAAAAACCGACACAAAAAATAAACATCACTCTGTTTTTTGGATCAAACCTGACAAAAAAAATATATATTACTATCGTTTTTTTGATAAAACCGACACAAAAAACTTAATATTACTATCGGTTTTTAAAAACCGACACAAAAACTTAAATTACTATCTGTTTTGATAAAACCGACACAAAAACACAATATTACTATCAGTTTTTTTCAATAAACTGACACAAAAAAATAAACATCACTACCGTTTTTGGATCAAACCCGACAAAAAAAATATATTACTATCGTTTTTTTTTTTGATAAAACCGACACAAAAAACTTCATATTACTATTGGTTTTTTTAAAAAACCGACACAAAAAACTTAAATTACTATCGGTTTTTCGAAAAAGCCGACACAAAAAATATAATATTACTATCGTTTTTTCAAAAAGCCAACACAAAAAAATAAACATCACTACCGTTTTTGGATCAAGCCTCACAATAAAAATATATATTACTATCGTTTTTTTGATAAAACTGACACAAAAAACTTAAATTACTATCGGTTTTTCGATAAAACCGACACAAAAAATATAATATTACTATCGGTTTTTTTCAAAAAACCGACACAAAAAATAAACATCACTACCTTTTTTGGATCAAACCTGGCAAAAAAATATATATTACTTTCGTTTTTTGGATAAAACTGACACAAAAAACTTAATATTACTATCGGTTTTTAAAGCAGACACAAAAACTTAAATTACTATCGGTTTTCGATAAAACCGACACAAAAAATATAATATTACTATCGGTTTTTCAAAACCGACACAAAAATAAACATCACTACCTTTTTGGATCAAACACGGCAAAAAATATATTACTATCGTTTTTGATAAAGCAAACACAAAAAACTTAATATTACTATCGGTGTTTTAAAAGACCGACACAAAAGAGTTAATAGTACTATCATTTTTGAAAAAACCGACACAAAAATAAACATCACTACGTTTTGGATCAAACGACAAAAAAATATATATATTACTATCGTTTTTCATAAAACCGACACAAAACCGACAAAAATTTTACTATCGGTTTTCGATAAAACCGACACAAAAAGATAATATTACTATCGGTTTTTTCAAAACCGACACAAAAAGGAGACATCACTATCGGTGTTTTACTAAAACCGACACAAATGTTGTTCAAAGCACTATTTGCTTTCCTGACAAACCATGAATTCTGAACTTGCAGAAATATCTGATCAAAGAGTGAAAAGGCCATAAATTTTGCAAACATAGTTGGAATTTTTTTAAATTTTGCGAGCGTGCTTTGTGATACTACAAAACTATTCCAAAAAGGATTCTAGAAAAAAGAGTTAGCATTGAAAAAAAGAAGCCCAAAGTCACTTTGTAGGCTAGATTTTTTGTTGAAAGAGTCTCAAAGTCAAATCTTTCTCAAATGAAGTCCAAGTATTTTGAAAATTGCGAGAAATGATATGGTGTGGAGTGCCTTCTTTTTCTTGCTTCAAGTAGATGATACATACCACAATCCATTGAAAAAATTTGCTTCAAGTTTCATACATTACGTAACCTTTGCAAACACGAAACTACGATTATGTACAATACAAAATTTCAAACACAAAGCAAGCGATACAATGGCGTACTCATTTTATTTACAATACAACCCTTCACGATGATGTACACGCATGTAATTTCTTCCATGTGTCATAAATGCATCACTAAAACGAGCCTCATCATAAGCGGAGGTATTTCATCAAATTGGTCGTATTCTTCTTCATCTATGACATTTCGACTCAACGATCCGCGCTTGCCATGAAGGACGACGTGCAACCTCGGATTGTCCGGATCACGCACATAGAACCTGATTTGCTTTCTTCATAAGTCTGAATGGGTCATCTTTATGGCGAATCTGTTGAGATCCACAAGAGTAAAACCTCTCTTGTCGACCTTCACTCCATGTAGGAGTCCCACCCACTTACATCGGAACAATGGAATTTGGTATATTCCGTGTCGAGCTCCCAAATTTTTTGATCACCCGAAGTAAGAGTTCATTGCCATTGAGGATCCTCCTTTGAGTGATGTTCATCGGAAAAAGCATCTATGCTTACACCTTTATTTTGAACAATACTCTTTGCATCGACTTTCGATGTAAAAGGTGTACCCATTAATATCATTACCCCTACCATATGCGTACATTAAATCTAGGTCCGTCGGATAACCATTTGATAGTCTCACTAACTTGAGACCTCCGCCCTTTGTTTGAACCATGTAGAAATCTATCGTTGTGTTCTCGCATGATGGAAAGCTCATCCATTTGTGGATTCTCTTCCGTAATATCGACTTGTCTTTGCTCGATGTACCCTGCAACTCTGCGCTCTGTTTGCAAGAAGCGCGGATGCGCTTTGCAATACATATCAAACCGTGGCCTCGTTAGTTTCGATCCAACGGTTCCTTTGCCAACAAATCGCCCTCATGGCGAGATAGAGGAACACCGATTGCTTGTCTTTTCCGAGATAGTCCACATGAGAACTCAATAACCTCTTGATTACCATAACCTTCCACAATACTACCCTCGGGCTTCGACCGATTCCTCACGTAGGATTTTAATATACCCATGTACCTCTCGAGCGGGTACATATAGCGTAGGAATGCGGTCCACATATCTTAATCTCTCTAACGAGGTGAACAACAAGGTGGACCATGACATCGAAGAACGGCGGTAGGAAATGCATCTCAAGCGACATAGAGTCGCACCACCTCACTCTGCAAGTTGTCTATGCGTCGGGTCAATAACTGCAGGAGATCGATTGAAGAAGTAACACGGCCGTGATTGCAAACTGACATCCTCTGGCGAATATTTCTTATTACAGCCCAGGAGCATTTGGGTCATCAAGACATGGCAATCGTGGGACTTCATGCCCAACAACTTCAAATCATCAAGGACACAAGCTTCTTAATGTTCGCGGAGTAGCGGATGGAACTTTAATACCATGGAGACATTTGCAAAGGTCCTCTTTCTCCTTCTTGGACAGGGTGTAGCATGCGGCGGGGATATCGGACCTTTTCCATCCTCCTCTATCACTTTGCAAGCTTTGGCACGATTCTCATGTAGGCCATGTCGCGACAAGCATTCACACCATCCTTTGTCTTTCCGGTATGTTCAAGGATACCAACCAAATTGTCGCAAACATTCTTCTCAACGTGCATGACATCAATACAATGCGAACATCTAACTCCTTCGATGACAGTAAGTCCCAAAATATTGACCTCTTCTTCCAAATGGTCCTAGAACGAGCAGATTCTGGCTCTTTGCATGCTGAACATCGATATCCTCTACGCGTGAATATACTTGCCTTCCACTCATAGGCTCACGGTGCGAGCGGACTTCCCTCTTCCCATCAAATTTGTCATCCATCTTACGGTATTGATGACTTCGAGGTAGAAACCTACGGTGACCCATATACACAGTTTTCTTGGAATTCGGTAGCCATAGGCTCTCGGTCTCCTCTTTACAAATAGGACACGCTTTTGCTCCTTCGTCTTTTAGCCGCCAAATTACCAAAGCTGGGAAAATCATTTATGGTGCAAAATACCATAGCCGTAGGGTGAAATGCTCTCTTACATGCGCATCCCACACAATGACCCGTCATTCCACAATTTTACCAAATCCTCGATCAATGGGCGAGGTACACATCAATATCATTTCATTGTTTGGGTCGAGATTATAGCGACATCATGATATACTTCCGCTTCATGCACAACCAAGGAGGAGGTTGTAGATACACAATGAGCGGCCATGTCTTTATGTGACGGTGCTCATGTTACCAAGCGGATTCGTTCCATCGGTACTCAATCCAAATCTTATGTTCCTCATTTGGCACAAACTCCTCATGTTTCCAATCGATGTTTCTCCATTGAGCGAATCGGCAAGGTGTCTCGACTTGCCATCTTCCTTCGAGACTCATAATGCCAACGCAACAATTTTGCTTCTCTAGGATTTGCAAACAACCTCTCCAGACGGGAATGATGGGCAAGTACCACAATACCTTGGCGGTGCACCTTTAGTGACCTCTTCACCCTCGTTGCCACGGCTCTTACGCTTCTTGTCGTTCACGCTTCTCCTTTTGTTTGTCGAGGCACACATAAACTGGACAAATGTGCAGCTCCTTATATGCGTTCACGGTACAAGATGCAATCATTTGGACATGCATGTATCCTTTCTATTTCCATTCCCATGGGACATAGTAGCTTCTTCGCTTCATAAATGCTTGTTGGCAACTCGTTTCCCTCGAGAGCGGTCCGATAGAAGAACTAGAAGTGCATTGAAACTTGTATCATCCAGCGGTGTTTTGCCTTGATTCGAACAATGCAAGGACCGAACCTAATTTGGTGTATACGCTTTGCAACTTTGTGAGCAGTGGTTTCACATCGTCTTCTATCAAGCTTTTAAACTTTCCAAACTCTCTTTACGTGTAATTACCCTCCACATCCATAACATTTGCTCCAAATTCTCCTCCTCAAACATATCAAAGCGCAACTCATCATCCGGTTCCACCGTGTCTTCATTACATACTGCAGAGTACTACTGTCTCCCGTGATGGATCCAACACGTGTAATTCCTCACGAAGCCACGTCGAATCAGGTGGTCCTCAATTTGAGCTGAGTTGTTAAATCTTCTCAGATTGGTGCAATCAATGCAAGGACAGTATATGAAGTTTACACCCCTCCTCACCATGTCCTCTTCGACAATTTTTTTGAACTCCTTAACACCCCTATGAAATTCAACATTCACACAACTTTTTGCATACATCCATTCCTTACGGTTCATCTGCAATTAAACTTCACACAATAAATTAAGCACAAACTGGAGCGACAGCAAGCTAGCTATTTGAAATATTGAGACATCATTTCAGTTAATATTACCTTTGCAAAATAGATGACAATTTCCTGCAACATATATGAAATATGTACTCCCGATCGATACCTAGATTCTTCCCTGGTTTAGAGCTTCCAATTTCCTAGATAAGAGACATACATTTTTAACATGAACAATGATATCAAACAATCTAATTATATAGTGCGGTAGCCTCTGGATCTTTTGACTACAACGAAACAAAACAAGGGTACCAACGATGACTCCTAATCTCTAAATAGGTTTGGTCCTAATCCCATTCGAGGATATGTGGTTCGACAAGTTCCTAAGCGTTGTACAACTCCGGAGAAAATTTGGCGGCATCTCGCTATTCTCCATATACACGTCTCGACAACAGGTCAAGAGGGGTGTATCACGGAGAATACAAAGGAAACGCTACGAAATCTCTACTCTAGATTGTACAACACAACTTCGAGAACTTGCGAAGCACATATCCTCAGCTATCAAACGTGGACAATTCGAGACTTCTAAACTTATAAATATGCCATTTAGTTCGGTATATTTATAAACAAGCATCCTCGAGCGGAAGGCGTAGGTTTAGCACCCTAAACTCTAGCATTCATCGGTGGCGACAATAATAATTCCATATTAACATCAAAGCACTACAAATTAAGATAATTAAATACATGTGTACATGCTTAAAGGGTGTGAAATCGATAGGATATACACAATACGAGTGCAATCTAAACTTTCTTGGCGACATATCAAAATTACATAGTGCAAAATTAAAGGGTTTGAAGGAATGCTCACATTTTGAAGAAAACCACAAATTATGCAAAATGAGGAAATCTCCTCAAGTTAGGGCTTCAAATTTATCCTCTTAACACCACCCTTGAGGATTTCAAATTTTCTCACCCAAGTATTGCTTCCAACCACGAGAATATGAGCTATTTTTTGTGGCGGACGGAGAAACCTCCTTTGGAACAATAGCAGAGAAGAGTTCGGCTCGAGTGGTATAAATAACCTAACGAGGTACATCACTACTCGGTTCTCATATAAAAGCGATAGTGATGTGATCATACACATCACGATCGGTTCTTATAAAGCGATAGTGATTATCATAATCATCACAATCGATTCCCATATAAGCGATAGTGATGATGCATACATCACTATCGGTTCTTATTTAAGAAGCGATAGTGATGATAATTCACATCACTATCGCTTCTCACAAAGAACCTATAGTGATGAGATTCTCATCACTATCGGTTCTTTTGTGAGAAGCGATAGTGATGAATATCATCACTATAAACTTCTTAACTAAGAACCGATAGTGATGTATCGATGCTCATCACTATCGCTTTTTATATGGAAACCGATAGTGATGATAATACATATCACTATCACTTCTCGCATAAAACCGATTGTAATGTTCCGATTGCTACATCACTATCACTTCTAACACGAGAACCGATAGTGATTATGATTAATGCCTCTCCTAAGTCATCTATCACAATCGTTTCTTCCTAAAAACTTAAGAACCGACACAGATGAAGCGATAGTGATGTACAATTCTGTAGTAGTGCAGGTCTCTATGATCCTATGCGCATCGCAACTCTAGACCCTATAGCTACAAGAAGTCGAATAACCCAGAAAGATACCATCAGAAGAACGAGACTCAAACTTATCCAGGTTACCAGACTTCAAAATAAAACACTTGCAACCAAACACGAAAATGAGAAACAGGCTTTCGCCCATACCTCAACTTCGTAAGAAGTGCGGTGCAAATGTGCTCTCAAGAAATACGATTAGAAACATGGCAGCGGTGAGTTATAGCCTGTTAAAACTTCCTAGTAATCTTGTACTCGTCTAGCATCGTCACGGCCATTTCTACGAGGTCCTGTTTTCCTTTCCACTCGCCATTTCTTTGAGGACATAGGGAGAGGAGGCGATGCTCTAAAACCAGACTCCACACAAAAACTCTCAAAATAGGAGTTCTTGAACTCCGTGCCATTATCCTTGCATATAGCTCGTAGGGCACGGGGAGCTCAAAGACAACCTATGAACCAAACCCTAAAATGGGTAAAAGTCTCATCCTTCGAGGACATGAAGAACACCCAAGAATACCACGAAAAATCATCAACAATGACAAGAATATACCACTTCCCTCCATCTAATTGCACTCTAGCTGGACCAACAGTGTCCATATGTAAAAACGTCACTGTGCATCGATCACTAGCTTGATGGGTGGGGATGAAGCGACAACCATCTTGCCATGTCGGCGGGGAGAGCAAACTAAGTCTTTGACCATTTTGAGTTTGGGCAAACCACGAATGAGATCGTGGTTGCTAACTCGGGTCAAATGATCAAATCCAATGTGACCAAGTCTCCTATGCCAGAAGGAGAGATCACGGGACTCTGAAGCAATCAAACACCGAAGAGAGTCTCAAGAAGAAGCAGAAAAATCAACCACGGAAGACTCTCCCAAATCTAGAAATCTATAAACTAACCCTCTAATGAATCGAGGATTCTCTGAGGCATTACTCTTAAAACTCACCTCGAAAGAGTCATCAATAAGGTGAGAAGCAGAAAGCAAATTGTATTGCGACTTACTTACTAAGGCAACATCTTTAAGAATGAAATTGTCATTAATGCAAATGGTACCTTTAGCAATAACTCTACGAAGAGGCATCCCCAAAAGTGATCAACTCATCACAGGGGCTCGGACTAGGGAAGAGAACCATCGAGAATCTCGGTCATATGGCGAGAACAACGAGTCGACAATCCAAACATCTCCTTCCCATCCAGCGAACACTGATCAAGGCACAAGAGAAAGATGACTCGATCTTGGGATAGAGTGAAGACTTAGGAACCCAATCTTGAACCATCGACACCTCAGTGCGATCCACGGAAGAAGAATGGACTCGAGTGTCTCTCTGACGTTAACCCTAACAAGATCAATAGCAACTCTAGTAAATGATCTAGGAGCTGAAGCTGGGTTGGCTGCCGTGGTGCAAAAGCGAACCACCCGGTGAAAGCGCCTAAAACTCCTACCGAGAAAACACCTCACGCGCGATATCTACCTCGATGAGAAAAGCGAGGAATATCAAGTCGTGAGTCGAAAAGACCGACTACGAATAGCTCAGGACTAAAACTCGAAGAACCGACATGAAAACCGAGCACGGATGTTTCCCAAAAAACAGGCGACTTCTAACCTGTCTAGAAGCAGTGTGTACCTTAGGAGCACTCAAAGTCTTGGGATGACCCTGAATACCCCTAAGGCGACAACCCCTCCCGTCGAGTGATCTTGGCGCTGAAGCAAAAATCGACTAGGTGACCATCCTTCTTCGGAAGGTGCATGTGTGCCGCCTTGCTAGGCGGAAGCAGCAGGGTAACACCCATACGGTCGAAGTCCTATGGACAACCCAAGTAGATCTAAACACGGTGGTACTCACTCAGGGGCTACCACAATCTCACCACTCTTGGAGCCGCGCTGTGGTGGGAGGATCGTGGCGTGCTCAAGGGATCAAATCCTAGACCTTGGTTGAATCTACTAATCTTGGATTGGTCTAGAATAAGATTGAGCTTCTTCTTGCCTCCAACAAACTTCTCGAGAGTGCTCATAAGATATTGGAAATCTCGAAAGAAAGAAGTACAAGAAGAATAGGGGGAAGGAGAGGAAGAAGAAGAACCAGAAAGAGAAAAAGAAGATCTCTCAGCACGTGCTTTTTGTTCCCTTAGCACGTCTGCCTCAATCTTGAGGGACTCACAAGAAACTCAAGGAGCATCTCTAATCCTAAGGGTTTGGTCTCTTAACTTCTTCCTAAGCTTGACATGGATTTGATCAACATCATCCTTAACCCCAACACACAGCAGGCAACCAGATTTTGACTTAACTAGTAAGTCCTTAGCAAGTTGATCACACTTGACATTCAAAGCATCATTGTCAAGTTTTAGTTGCCTCTGACCCTCACATGGTGGTGGGTCCTTAGAAGCATGCAATTCAAGTTCATCATTTCTAGCGACTTTCTAAAGTGTTAAGCTCATGGCATCAATTTGGCAAGCAATTTAGAGCAATTAGCACAAGAAGGAGTAGAGTGAGCATGAAGAAAACTAGCATCTAGTGGAATAGCATCAACGAGAATTATCGCTAGCATTCTTCAACATAAGACTATCTAATTGGTCAACACACTATCATGCATAGTCCTTAAGTTCTCCAACTCCACAAGAATAGCATCGCACAAGAGCAATCATCGGTGACTCGGCGGGAAGAAGATCTAAGAGAAGCTAACTCACGAGTCAAGGTACCTACTTCCTTCTCAAGCTCTGTACACCTAGCTCTAGCTCTAGCATGAAATTTTCCTAGTTCTGAAAGCTTCATTGAAATTTGGTCATAGGAGGGTACCTCGTCAAGTCATTGTAGAGCTCGGAGTTCTTGATGTCGTTAGTATCGGTCATGAAGCACATCGGAGAAGTTATCGCCGCCCTTCTTCTCTTGAGGTTCATCCTCGCCCTCGTAAGCTCCATGTTTAGTGTCGAAGATGTTGATGTCGTCAGCGTGGCGAGGGCCAGCGGTGGAAAAACTTCTTGTTCTTGGAGAAGTTGCGGTACTTCTTCTCGCGTCGGCTCACAGAACTAGAGGCTTCTTGTTGCAGGTTCTTGTCGATGTAGTCATTCTTTCTTTGAACCTTCGACATCGTTCTTAGCTTTCTCGATTTGGGGCAATGCTTTGCGAATGTGGTTGGGGCCACCACACTCGAAGCATGTGATCATGCCACCTCTTTCTCTCTCTCACCCTCTTGTATGCATGAAAACTTGCGGCGAGAAGAGCAAGCTCATTTTTGAAATTTTCCGATTGGTCATCAAACAAGCTCACAAAGGGTGGAAGAGAGAAACCAATAGAAGGATCGAAGAAGAAGAAGATCAATGGGATCGGTGACCAAGGCCATCGGCGAGATTTTGTCTTGGTGAGGCGACATCGATCTCATGAGTCTTAAGGTGTGAATAAAGACCGTCAAGAGTCGAGTCAACAAATCGGTGGTGTCCTTGATGGTGGTCACCTTCATCTTCCAAACACGCAAATCGAGTGGGGTCAAGAAATGTCGAGCATTATCCGAGTCAGGTTATATGCAACCAATTTGCTCGAAGATCGCTCAAGATCTTGGTAAAGCGACGAAGCACTAATCAAGACTCTCACCGTGTTGTTCAAACTTGTTGAACTCACGCTTGAATTATCTGTCGAGCGTCTTGATTTGGGTAGTGCCCTCATAGTAAGCATCGAGGTCACCCAAATCTTGTGGTGAGGCGGAGGTGAAAATACAATCATACTCACTGCGGCTAAGACCACTGTATGAGAATGTTCCTTGCCTTAGCTTTTGCCTCAGCGTCAGCCATATTGCGGCCGTGATGTTTTCATCGGCGGGAACCTCATCGGGAGTTTCATACGCCATGTCGAGGAAGCCTGGCGGTGATGTATGACTCCATTCAAGATTTCCAAAAGGAAAATCAACTCCGAGAGAAAATAGGAGGCTTGGTGGAATACTTGTCCATCGCCATGGCTCTTGAGACCGGTCAAGATTTATGGAAGAGCAAAACCGGCTCGATACCAATTGAAAGATCGAAATGGCGATCGGAGGGGTGAATGATCCCAAATAAAATTTCCCCACAAAGTACTCCAAACACTCTTGCAATAAAAATCTAAAGCACCGAAGATTTTCGTTCAAACTGGTGTTTCTCAGATTCACACACCTCCAAAATCGAATAATTAGACTACTATGTGTACCCTAGCTTGCATGGATAAAACCATGAATCAAGTGAGGTTTTTAATCACAATCCTGGTTTCAAGTGTCCAAACAAAGAGGAATCAATTCAAAAGACTTCTTTTCTAAAGAGATAAAGCTAAAACACAAAGTCTCTTTGAGAAAAGTTAAAGCAGATTTTCAAAAATTGTCCTCAGTTGGAACAGGTGGTTGGTGAGTTTCTGTTGCTCTAAAATTTTTGAGACTTTTTGTCCCTGTGAGAAGATGAGTTTTGAAACACTCCACCAAAAATAACCTAAGAAAGATTTGTTGAATAAGAATGAAAAATCAAGCAATACAGATAGTCAGGAACTTCGACCAGAAAGTTTGAGGCTCGATTTTCACTTCATAGATCTCAAACGGTGCAACCAGTGGACTCAAGAAATTTTATACAGATGGATATATGAGTCCTTCACGTTCTCCAATAAGAATAACTCAAAAATGAGTTCTATATATTGTTAGAAAAATCAAACACTGACTGCTGCACGAAGAACAAGTTCTGGACAGATTTGCAATTTGATAAAAAATTTGATCTCTAGTCTATCCAAGGGTGTAAGAAAGATGTAAAACCAAATGAACACTCTCAAGACATCCTAGAAGAACAGCATTTAGAAGGAGGGGAGGCAAATCCAAATTGCATAAATGTAAATTGCAAGAATGTAAGTGCTGAATTTAATTGCGGAATTTAAGTGCATAATGTAAATTGCGTAATTTAAATGCGTAATGTAAATGCACAAAGAAAAGAAATGATTTGAGAAACATTTCATTTCTGGAAGGAGAGGTTACAAAGCTTCACATTCATGTGGGCAAAGCTCAAAGGAGCATCAAAACCTCAAAACCTTCAAGGGAAGGCTACCTCCACCTGTTTATACTACTCTTGGGCCACCTACCACTCTTGGATGAGTCCCTCAACCCTAGAGCACTCATATAAGGGCTAGGATTAACCCACACACAGCCATGCAAGGCTAACCCAAAACCCACACACATACAAGGTTTCTTGCATGGTTTTCAAAGCATACTACCTAGACCGCTAACCTATCAACTAGACCTCAATCGTGACCTCTCATTGATCCACGCGGCATCTAGCTAGCATCATCTCCTTTCCTTGTCTTCTTGACTTGCCGGACTCCGTCTCTGATCATCTTTCGGCGATCTCCCAACCGTCTGGACCTCGGCGCTCCTCACTAGTCCGATCATGCCTGCCTCCCATGACCTAGCACCGTTGCCACTGCAACCATCAAAGACAAGGAAACACATCACATAGCAATGCCCACAATGATATGCAATAAACCATCTAACTCATCACTCTGGCCCATCGGCGGTAGATCGCCCTCTGGCGAGACAACTCAAATAGCTTCAATTTGAAAATCAATCCAAATCAAACTCAAACTTGAGCACACCTTGCTCAAATAAAGTCAAATACTCATCACAAACATGGATGGACCTCCACACGGTCCTTCAAGTTCAAATCAAGTTCACTTCTTAATTATTTTCCAAATTCGGGTATTCTCTTTGTCACACTAATATTTTGAAATCTATTTTACTTATTTCATATTTCTTTCATACAAGTTATGTATATTTGAATTTCTAGTGCATTGAATGAAATCTTCAACAGAAAGTAGTACAAAAATAAATGAAATTTAAATATTTTTATATATTTGAACTTCTGGAAGCACATGGATTTTACTAAAATTGGTTTCATTCAATTCTAAGTTTGTTTGCAGAATTTTTGTGTAGAGCATGTCTTTAGGCCTTTTATTCAAATTTGAATTTCAAATTCATCTAGCACTTTTGTAATGAGGTCTTCTAGTAGTTTTCATTCTTCACTAAACTTTTCGGACCAAAATACCTTATAATTAATTAATTAAAATTCTGACACTATGCATTAGCCAGAATTTTCATTTTGGTATTTGATTTATTTAAGGGTTCAAATGATCTTGTTTATTTTTCAAACTTTTATGAATGGTTAGAATTAGGTTAAGTATGTCTCTATAAAAATTTCATGCCAACATATGGTGTAACTATTTTACAAAAATTCTGACATGATAATCTTAAGATTTTTAAAGCCTCTATTTTTGATTTATTAGAAGGTATAAATTACATAATAAATTCCTGAAATTTTTACCAGAGATAAATTATACTCTGAGGTGTTATGTTAATTTTATGGACCTATATAAGTTTCTAGTATTTTTCATTAATTCGACTTTTCTGTTTTTAGTCAAAGAGATGCCACTCATTTTATTTATTTATTTTTGTGTGCACAAAATTTTACTTATTGACTTTACTAACTTACCAGCATGGTTAGGGTTCCATAGCAAATTTTCCAAAATTTTACTTTTACCTTTTATCTTTTACCATTATCCATTCTTTAATTCTATTTGTTTGATTTTTCATTCAATACTACAATCCGGAAAATCAAATAAATTCAATAATGCCAGGAAAAATCATAAATATTTAATTTCATATTATTGTATTTTCGGGATGTTACAAATCTAACCCCTTACAAAAATCTAGTCCTCGAGATTTGCATGGACTAGAGGAAATCAAGAATTCTTTTAGTAGATGATCTTCACGCTCCCATGTTTGCCGTCTTGGTGTGGTTGCTCCATTGGACTTTTTGCATTTTGTGGGATTTGTTTCTCGTGTGGCGTTACGCTTCCGAGGATGCGAATCGGACGCTCGATATGACAAATCTGGTTGGAGTCGATGTTCTCCAAATTAGTGAACTAAGCGAACGCAGCGGAGACAATTCTTGAGTTGCGATACATGGAAGACATTGTGAACTGGATAATTGAGGTGGCAATTCCAACGTATGCCAACTCACCCATCTTCTCGAAAATTGATATGGTCAATGTATCGAGGAGCTAGCTTTCCACGAATCTGAAGCAGCGAACTCCACGGAGTGGAGAGACTTTTAGATAAACATGATCACCAACCGGTGAGTTCTGGCGCGATTATCGGCGTAACTCTTTTGGCGAGGTGGGCTTCTTTCAATCGGCTTACGATTACATCCACTTGCTCTTGGGCTTCTTGGATAAGATGCGGGCGAAAAATTTTCTTCGCCAACCTCGGACGAGAAAGAGGGAGTTGCATTTTCCCATATAACGCTTCAAATGGTGACATTTGAAGACTTGAAAGATTATTGTTATAGGAGAATTCCGTGAATGCAAGACTCTTTTCCCAATTAGTATTTATGTAAAACGCAGGCTCACGAGCATATCTTCGAGTTTGATTTACTCTTTCGGTTTGTCCATCATGCGAGGATGATAAGGCATCTTGAAGTTTAACTTAGTTCCTAACGGTGTGCAAACTTTCTCAAAAGCAGGAAGTAAATTGGGAGCCTTGACCGAAACAATAGTTCTTGGACACGTGCGAGCGCACAATATTCTCCATGTACAATTACGCAAGTTTGTCCCTTGATATGTGGTTTTAAGCTGGAATGAAGTGAGCCACTTTTTTGTTAACCGATCAACAATGACCCATATAGAATCATTTCCTTTCCGAGTCTTGGGTAGACCGGTGATAAAATCCATACTAATGGCTTCCGTTTCCATTCGAGAATTTGTAAATTTGAAGGAGACCGACGGGACGTTGATGCTCGGCTTTAACTCGGCGACATCGTCACACTTTCGGCAACATAGGCGACAATTTCCTTTTCATCTTTGGGCCACCAATATTCTGTTTTAGGTCTCGATACATTTTGTGCTCGGGGTGAATAGAAGAGGATATTCATGAGATTTCTTCAAAATTAGCTTCTTGAGTTCAGGGTCACTTGGGACATATATACAATTCCCTCGCATAATTACTTCATCTGGACTTTACGAGAATTGATTGACACCTTCTCTTAACTATTTTTAATTTTGGCAATGGCTTCATCCTTGAGTTATGCGGCTTTTATATGAGTTACGAGAGTTGGTTGTAATTCAAGAGCGACAACATAGCCTTCTTCAACCAAATCCAAATTGAGTTTTGGAATTCACTTTGCGGCTCAAATTGATCGGAGATGAAAAGACAATGAAGCTTTATTGAGAGCATCGGCTACAACATTAGCCTTACTAGGATGGTAATGAATACCAAGTTTATAGTCTTTGATCAACTCTAGCCATCTCCTTTGCACGAGATTTAAATCCGGTTGGGTGAAGAAATATTTCAAACTTTTGTGATACGTATAGATTTCACATCGATTGCTAATAAGATAATGTCTCCAAATCTTCAAAGCATGGACAGCGGTGCTAACTCCAAATCATGGTAGGGTAATTTTGCTCATGCGGTAGAAAGTTGACGTGAAGCATAGCGATAACCTTTCTTTCTTGCATCAAAACACATCCAAGGCCGTGTCGTGATGCGTGCAATATACTTCAAAGCTCTTATGACTATGGGAACAATAAGAATTAGAGCTGTGGTTAATCTTTTCTTAAGCTCTTGGAAGCTTGCTTCACATTAAGGAGTCCCTCAAATTTCTTTTCCTTTTTGACAATTGAGTCATAGGGCGAGCTATTTTGGAGAATTTTTCGATAAGCGGCGATAGTATCCGCTAAGCCGAAAACTTGGACCTTTGAAACAGTGAGGTGGCTCCATTACAGTAATAGCTTGGATCTTTCTTGGATCAATGCAATTCCACCTTCCAAAGAATATGCCCAAGAAATCGACTTCCCTTAACGAGAATTCACACTTCTCGAACTTGGCATAGAGTTTATGCTCACGAAGCTTTCCTAGCACCATACTCAAGTCTTGCACGGTCTTCTTCAGTTTTAGAATAAATGAGGATGTCATCAATGAACACTACTGAACTTGTCGGATAATCCATAAGACCTTGTTCATAAGGCACATAAAACTAGCGGGGAGCATTTGTAAGTCGAATGACATTACGGTGTACTCATACAACCCGTAGCAGTGGTGAAAGCGAGTCTTTGGAATATCATCGGGTTTCATTTTCAATTGATAATACCCATGTCTCAAATCAATCTTTGAAAACACACGAGCACCATTCAATTGATCAAAAAGATCATCAATACGAGAGCGAATACTTGTTCTTGATAGTGACCTCATTTAAAGCATGATAATCTATGCACATGCGTAGACCACCGTCCTTCTTAGGAACAAATAGCGCAGGCGCCCCATGGAGATGAACTAGGGCGAATAAATCCTTTATCAATTGATCATTGAGTTGTTTCTTCAATTCACCAACTCATGCAGGCAAGCGATAAGGTTAAGCTTAGAGATAGGTGTTGTTCGGGAATAAGATTAATAACAAATTCCATGTCCATGCGGAGGCATTCTGGCGTTCATGCAGACACATCAGAATACTCACATACCACTGATACTTGACTCAATTGTGTGACCAAGGCTGAACAAAGTAAAGGTTGCTAGGCTGGAGCGTTACTGATTGAAGAAAACTGCACTTGGATCCCACTTGGAGTGAGAAGGGATATAGATCGGTTAGCACAATCAATATAGCCCTTGTGCTTAGACAACCAATCCATACAGAGGATCACATCTAGTCAGAGGTCTCAATAGCAATAAGATCGACATAAAAGATACTCCATTAATCTTTATGCATACCTCGAGAACGAGTTTCGAGGTTTTCATAGTTGCTCCTGGCGAATAGATTATCATCTTTGTGAGAAGCAAATCAGTTTGAAGTTCATGCTGCTCACTGAACTTGTTGGATATGAAGGAATGTGATGCACCAGAATCAAATAACACCAATGTAGGTACAGAGTGAACAAGGAATGTCCCTAGTACCACATCAGGTGCATTATGAGCTTCTTCTGCTGTCACATGGTGCAGACGGCCATGAATAATAACTTGTTTTGAAGTAGAAGGTGGCTTAGAGACTTTTGAATTTCCAATCACCCGATCTCTACTTGAGGGATGCTGTTGAGAACAAAATTGTTCAGAATTCTTCTTAGGATGAGCATAGGCTTCACACAGCGAGTGCTAGAAGATGATCTTACTTGCAGTGGCAAATGGGCTGAGGGACTCTTGAGGAGAAGCTTGCCCTTGGCATTCTTGGGATTGCGATCAGATTGTTGAACATTGGATAGCTGCAATGAGACGCTGCTTTGAGGGTGACCATTTGTTGATTAACGAGCTATCCATTTGCGCTTTCGGCTTTCTATTACTATTCTCATGCCGAACTCCACCCGGATAGCTTTATCAACTAAGGTTTGGAAATCATGAATATCATGGCGACTAGCATCCATTTGATTTCTTCATTCAAATGTTCTCTGAAATGCTCAATTCTTGAGGTTCATCGATACTTTAGAAACGACATAGCGAGATAAATGATTGAGCGATGTAGATATTCCATCAGCGATAAGTTTTCTTGCTTCAACTCCATAAATTCTCGCTTCTTAATCTCAATGATGCTTGTAGGAATGTGAGTCCTCTGATGCTTCTTTAAATGCTTCCCAAGATATAACTTGACCTTGAGGGGCATCGCCTAATGGTTTCCACCATTTCTTTGCTGCGGCTCCATGTGGTGATGAGAAGCATAGAGGACCTTCTCATAGTCAGCCTTTGCTGCTTGCCAATGGCGACTGCTCTCCATAGAAGCGAGCCAATCATCGTCGAGAGGTTACATTGATGAGGAAAAAGTTGGGGTCAAGTTTTGAAACTCTCCCAACTTGGAGTAATCACGGTGTACCACCATTTCCATCCCTAGTGTCGCTAAGGTGGGTAGTATACTGCACCACTTCTTTGGAGTAGAAGTGTATCAACTTTGGTGCTCTTGCTCAATCATTGCCAAGACTTGAGCCATAGTGGGGGTTGAAGATTGTTCTTGAGAATAGCTCACTTGGATTTTGAGGAGTGGGGGCGATTCACGACGAACATTGCGTCGAGATGCTTTGATAGTTGGGCGTTGAGGACTAGGCGGGCGAGAGTTGGAATATTGCCCCTTTTAGGTCGAAGAACTTTGGCGACCTCATACTCCAATAATTTTCTTAAGGACCTTGTTTTAGGCATCCTGCGGTCAGAGGAGATTGATATTTAGGTGAGATTCGGTTAAGTTACTAGGCAACATTTCGTTCCTTAAAATCTTTTTAATTAGATTTTCTTGCTGATTAACCTAATGTCAAGTATTCACGAGTGTATCCCAGGAAGCAATACAAGAAAAAGATTTCAGCGAAGCACACAGAATAACCATTGACTAATATATCGGGGTTCTAAAATAACTTAGCTTAATGTATTCCTATTAGACCTATCAACACAAGTCTTCATGGGCGACATTCATTTCTTCAAGATTGTCGACGTAGAGGCCAGACTTCCATTTGCCGAAGATTGATTTAAAGGAAAAGGAATTTGTTTACAAAGCAAAATGGATATAGGGGTAAGAGGAGTATCTTAAAAGAGAGGAAAGAATAGCAAAATCTACATTTTGGAAATATAGTAACTTTTGCAAATAAGATTTTTTGAATTTGATTATTCTAAAGCTAGCGACCATTCTATCTAGGGTTTATCCTACGGTCAGCATAGCTCTGATACCAACTGTGATGACCCCCATTTTTACATAAATGCAAAAATGGAAATCTAATGTGCATTCCGTACTAGTCCCATGATCGGTAGCTAGAAATGCGCACATTTACAACAATTCGAATCACAACCATACACATATTATTAGCGAAGCTATTATATAAAAAAACTTTACAACTCGAGAGATTACTGACAAAAGAAGCAAAGTCTTGTAGTGTGCCCATCCAAACCCAGAGCAAGCGACAAGGCATAATCCTAGAAAGATCACGATGAAGAAAATCCATAACTGCGACGAAAGAAATCCTCGAGCTTAACTAACTTATCCACCTAAAAACAACATATAAGCAAGGGTGAGTACCTTCGTGCTCCAGCAAGACTTTAGCAACACCTATAATATATGAAGGCCATTTCAAGGAGGCTACTCAGATTAATTTGAATAAGCGGAAATTGATATTGTAAAATCAAGTTATTTATAAGCGGAATTTGTAAAGCAAGTTGGTGATATGAAATAAGTAAAGCATAATTAATACTCACAACCCCTCATGAGCATCGAATAATCCGAAATGGAATTCAACAATGTCGGCCCTTTAACATAAAGGAACAACTCCTAAAACAAGCTCGGACCAAACCCATTTTAGAAAATATCAAAACATTTAACTAGTGCAAGTTCACCAAGTTTCCCATGATGAGGGGATGGCTAATCGATTAGATTTACACTCTGCTGAGGTGTACAACTTTACCCACAAGTCATGACCTTTTCTTTTGCCGCATGTTTCCACGCACCTTGCGTGTGGCAGAATATTCATGACGAAAACCTTTACATTATCTAAGTTAACTTTGCACCCGACAGGAACATTGAACCCATGCTATGCTAGGAGAACTCGAGCATAGAAATGTTGGAACTCCCCATAGACATGGCGTACACCGTTATATTGGCACAGTTATTCCCAACACCTCGGTGTGGGCACCCGTGAAACAAACCTCGAAAGGAGGCTCGTACTACTTGACCTACCAATGAGCAAAGTTAAACTAGAAAACTTAATTGGTTTAAGGTTGCCCCATCCCAACACTTGTGGTTGTCTGAATTATCTTGGATCATCTGCACTATGTTAGGTCCTTAATCCGTAAATCTGACGATACTCTACCCTACATTACAAATCCCTGCGCATCAAGCTGTGCCAATAATGGCCCACATCAAAACCATAGTTTTATTTTGTGTTTTTAATGAAAATACCCATAACCAACGACTTCATTTCCAACATTTTCCATTTCTCAAGAAACAAATTTTGATCGATCATCAACCCCACTAGTTCTAAACATGACTAAGCATGGTTAAATATGAAATCGAATATACCCATGATAACATTAAATAATTGTCTAAGCTCAATCTATGATTATCAAGGTTCACATGTCCATACTTATCAAGGAGGTTTCATGAGACAATAGTATAACTACCAACACCATAAAATAGCGAATTCTGAAAATAAACACATGCATGAAATATTTTAATAAACACAATGCAAATTAAATTCTAGGATCAATATGGTCAAAGGGTGCTTGCCTTGCTTATTTATTACTTACAGCCGAAGATGCGATCCACGGTGGCGGAGGTAGAAGCGTCGGATTCTACGTCGATCAATCGAAAAATATAGCAAATAATAAACTTCAATAAGGGCAAAAAGAATGAGACAGAGAAAATCAAATAAAGATTCCTTTGCGAGAAAACAGGAGCGCTTTAGGGTTGAATTATGATTTTAAGGTCTCATGATTTAGGTAATTACATATTCATATACTTAATGGTTTTATGACAAACAAAACATGGTTTATTTTATAGATTATCTATTCTTGATTTACCGAATTACAAAATTCGAAAATGCCGCTAGAGTTAAGGGAATTCAAGAGGCTAAAATTATGAATTCTTGTATTTATAACTTGAATTATAGTTGCTAAAATTATTTGGATTAAAAAGAATTAAAAGCAGTAGTTAAGGGTTACATAAATAGCACTTAGCTTTAAGTGATTTTGCATAAAAGCGATTTGAATAAGTTAGATCTGTTAAGTTAGGTTACTAGATTTATTTATGGTTTTA